>CANTUQ010000049.1:1200000-2400000 GCA_947683425.1 Excoecaria cochinchinensis | reverse complement strand
AGGAATTTCATCTGCTTTTTGCCTTGGGGAAAGGGTCCTAAGATGTCCATACCCCACTGGTCGAACGGCCACGCGACTCCGATCGGCTGCTGGTCTGCTCCGTGCTGCCTTATAATCCTGCCGTGTATTTGGCACTGCGAGCATATCCTTACTTTCTCCTGGGCATCCTTGAGCATGCTAGGCCAGTAATATCCCGTCTGAAGGGCCTTTCTTGCCATGGCTCTGCTTGCCTCGTGCGCACCGCATATACCTTCGTGGAGCTCTCTGAGGATGTAGTCCCCCTCTTCCTCCGCCACGCACTTTAGCCAAGGGTGACTGAAAGCTTTTTTGTACAAATCACCGTTAACGATGGAGTAATTGAGAGATTTTCGAGATACCTTTCGAGCTTCGTCCTTATCCTCGGGCAGTCGTCCTGTCTGGAGGAACTGTATAATTGGGCTCATCCAGGTTTCATTCTCTTGGTCGATCTCCATCATCTCCGGCTCGTCTAGGGAGGAGGAAGTCTGGTCTACAACGGCAATGTTTTCCTCTATAACACTTTGTGAGGAAGCAGACATCTTCGCAAGCCGATCGGCTTCCACGGTTTGGCCTCTGGGGACTTTCTGTAGCACCCATTCCGATCCAGCCTCTTCCAGTTTTGCGAAGGCAGTTTTGACTTTGGCCAGGTATTGGATCATTGTGGCTTCACGTGCTTCGAAAGTCCCCAAAACTTGACTGGTGACCAGCTGGGAGTCGCTCCTAATGGCCACTGTCTCCGGTCGGATTGCATGGAGCAGTCTCAGCCCTTGAAGGAGCGCCTCATACTCTGCCATATTATTAGAAGCTTTGAAATTAAGCTTTATGGCGTACCTTATTGTGATGCCCAAAGGGCCTTTTATTACTATTCCGACGCCTCCTCGAGTGTCGTTCGCTGCGCCGTCCACTGTCATTTCCCAGCTTTGTGGCTTGGGTTGACTTGATGATTCCTCACCCGCAAATTCGGCTACGAAGTCTGCCAAAACTTGGGCCTTTATAGCTTTTCTGGGCTCATATCTTACATCCCAGGACTGTAGCTTAATTGCCCATCCCACCATTTTGCCTTCCAGATCGGGCGTCTAGAGTATCTTTCTTAGAGGATGACCCGATCGGACGACGATTGTGTGCGCCTCAAAGTAAGGTCTCAACTTCCTTGCACACATCATGAGGGCAATAATGAGCTGCTCAACCGGTCCCTTTCTCAGATCTGCACCTCTAAGTACTTCACTTACGTAGTACACGGGTAGCTGTTGGGTATCTTTTTCTCGGACCAAAGCACCTGCAATAGCTTCCTTAGAGGTGGCTAAATAGAGGTATAAATTTTCACCTGGTACCGGTCGGCTGAGCAGCGGCGGGTTGGTGAGGAACGCCTTCAGCTCTTCGAAGGCTTGCTGGCAGTCTTCCCCCCAGACAAAAGTTTCACTCTTCCTTAGCTTCTTGAAAAAAGGCGTGCAGCGCTTGGCTGAAGAGAAAATGAATCGTCCCAAGGCTGTTATTCTTCCATTCAGCTTCTGGACGTCTTTTATGCTCCTGGGGGGTTGCATCTCGAGGATGGCCTTTATTTTTTCTGAATTTGCCTCAATCCCTCGTTGAGAGACTAGGAATCCTAAGAATTTTCCTGATGGTACCCCGAAGACGCACTTCTCGGGGTTGAGCTTCATCTGGAACTTATTTAGAGTGTCAAAAACTTTTGCCAGATCGGCAGGATGTTCCTCGGCGCTTCGGCTCTTGACGATCATGTCGTCAACATATACTTCGACATTCTGCCCGATCTGGTCTTTAAAAATCTTGCTCATCAGACGCTGATATGTGGCCCCAGCATTTTTCAGTCCGAACGGCATCATCCTGTAGCAGAACGTTCCGTCGTCTGTGATGAAGCTGGTTTTCTCCTGATCCAGGAGCCACATCAGAATTTGGTGATAGCCAGCATATGCGTCTAGGAGAGAGTAAATGGCATGGCCTGCTGTGGCGTCTACTAATTGGTCTATACTTGGCAAGGGATAGCTGTCTTTGGGGCATGCCTTGTTGAGGTCGGTAAAGTCGACACACATTCGCAGCTTGCCAGACTTCTTCTTGACCAACACCACATTAGCCAGCCATTCAGGGTAGTCTACCTCTCGGATGGTTCCGGTCTTGAGTAGCCTTTCAATCTCTTCTGAAATAAACTTCCTCCGATCGGGCGCGTGCCTTCTCAACTTTTGGCGGATCGGAGGGAAGCTTGGGTCCACATTTAACTTGTGGGAGATTATTTTGGGGTCCACGCCAGGGATATCTTCCGGCTTCCAGGCAAAAGTCGCTTGATTGATGGTCAAGACATTCATGATAGCTTCTTCAGTTGTTCTATCCATGCTTGTCCCCACCTGAACATTTTTACCTTTATCTAGCGACCTGGCCTTTGTGGCCTCTGCTGGGTCCATCCTGGACCTTTTCGCCTGCTCTTGCTGTTCGAGGCCTGGCTCTACGACCATTGCTTCTCGCTGTTGCTTTATCATGGTGATGTAAGCCTCTCTGGATGCTTTCTGGTCACCTCTCAAGATGGCGACGCCTCCTATGGTCGGAATCTTCATCACCATGTATCGGATGGAGGTCACAGCTCCGGTCTGGAAAAGCAATGGTCTGCCAAAAATGGCATTGTAGGCAAATGTCATGTCAACAACCATGAAAATTACCTTACAAGCGTGAGCAATTGCCTCTTGGCCGAGCTCGACAAAAAGCTCTACAGATCCCGCTACGGGGATGGTGGCGTTGCCCAGGCCGATCAGAGGAGTGGCATTCGGCTTGAGCTCTCCGATCGGGAGTCCCATGGCTCGGTATGCCTGGAGAGTTAGGACGTTGACAGCGCTGCCGTTGTCCACCAGAATTCTCTTCACATTGAAATTATTTATCCGAGCTCTTACGACGAGAGCGTCCTCATGGGGGAACAGAACGTCTCGCGTGTCTTCGCTGGAAATGGTGACTGAGGCTGGCTGCTCTGCCTGGCGAGAGAGATAGACGCCCTTCCCTTTCCCCTTTTTGGGGAGATCTTCTCCATAGGACGACCCTCCGGTGATCACGTTTATCACCCCTGCATAAGGCCTGCCCGGATCAGCGTTTCTGGGGTTCCGGCGCTCATCGTCGTCTGAGTCAGGATCGTCCCTTCTAGGCTTCGGCTGTCTGCAGGGTTCATCCCCTCTGGCCGGGCCTATGAATCTCCTGAGGGCCCCATGGCGTATCAGCCTTTCGATTTCTTTTTTTAGCAAAGTGCACTCGTCGGTTAAATGACCGACGTCTCTGTGAAATTCGCAAAATTTGCTCGAGTCCCTTGTATCCCGACTTCTTCCGGAGAGGTCTCTGGGCCAGTTGACTCTGCGGTGCTTCTCTTTGATCCACATCAACACCGCAGTCGGAGTAGCATTAAGAGGGGTGTACGTCCTCTCTGCCTATTCGTCTGGACGCGGATTCCGGTCTCTTCCCGATCCCCTGGCTTGGCCTGAATGTCTGGAACTTTGAGCTCCATCTTGGCCTTTACTTGTCCGATCGGAAGTGGAGGCTCTTTGAGCAGAGCGATTGTCCGGATATTGTAGGCGGTCCAGAACGCTGGTCCTTCCTCTGCTTTTGGACCTGAGGGCATCATCCAGCTGGATGTGTTGCCTAGCCCTCTCCATCAGTTCGGCGAAGCTGGATGGGGGTCTTGTTGTAAGCGACTCAAAAAGTGGTCGGTCAGTGGTGCCCCCTTGCAAGGCGGTGGTCGCCATCTCCACACTGACGTTTCTTACTTCAGACATGGTAGCTTGAAACCTGTCGATGTAGTCTCGAAGGCTTTCATCGGTTCTTTGATAAAGATTGCACAGGTCGTTCACCGTCTTGGGCGCGCGTGTTTGCACAATGAACCTCATAGTGAACAGCTCCTTTAACTGTCTGAATGATGTAACGGATCCCATGGGCAGCTCATGGAACCACGTCAATGCATCCCCTCCCAAAGTGGTGGGAAAAACACTACAGGCTATTCTTTCGTCATAAGTATAGACCTGTACCTTGGTCAAGTACTCTGCCAAGTGCGTGGCAGGGTCTGTTTTGCCTGTGTACCTTTCCATGACCACATCTCGCCACCTGGGGGGGAGCTCAGCATCGGTGATCTCTCTGCAGAAGGGGGAGGCAGTGTTCCCACAAGTATTTCCTTCGAAGGTACCTCTTTTGGGCGCGAGGACACTAAACTGCTTGAGCTTCTGCATAAACCACTGGTCCTGCTTGTTCGACGGATTCTGTTTGCTCAGGGTCGTGGCGGTGGACTCGCCCTTGTGCTTTCTCGTTTGGCCGCGGCTTGGGGTGCACATGTAGGACACATCATCCCTCGTAGACAGAGTAGCGGATCTGTTGCTGTAGGGAGAGGCCCTACTTGCAGACACTATCTGCTTTCCCTTGTCGCTCTTGCCTGGGGTTCTGATGGCACTTTTCCTGGTTCCCTGAGCTCGGGATTCATTGATAATGATTCCCTTGTTCCTGTTTCTCCTGAAATCTTCGCCCATGAGGTAATCCTCTTGGGCTCTTTCAGAAGCAATTGGCATCTTACCCTTCTTAAGGGTTTGGACAATGCTTTTTGTAAAATCACTGAGAATAGCGCGCATGTCTCTCGCAGTGATAGGGGTGTCCTCTGGTTGCCTTATTGCAGCATCATCGAATTCGGGAAGGAGGTTGGCCCTTACGGGGGGCCTGGCGGGCGCTTCCCTCCTTCTCGAGGTGCCTGATATGGCACGAGTGTTGTCGTCATGGTCGAGGTCCATGGGGGTTGTATTCTCGTTGGATCTTGAGTTAGCCATCTCTCAATGAAAGCACCAAATGATAAATCCAAAAATGTCTTTATCTGTAGGAGAGAGGTCGCTCCGATCGGATAAGATAACCCTGCAGTAAGAAGAGCCCGGTCGGACCAGGCGTGAGCACTCCGAAGCTTAAGTTAGTAGCTTAGAGAGAGAATGTGCTTTAGAGAGATAATGGTGTGAATTCAATACCTGGTGCCATCGTTGGCTGGACTATTTATATGAGACAGTTGAGGGGCACTCGAGTGCCTGGGGAGTGATTACTGGCCGTCAGAGTAGGTATTCGGCGACATGACATGGAGCAGGTGGTAGGCATGGGCGCTGCCTTGTGTCAGGTGGCTGATGGGACTGGCAGCCACATCAGCCGATCGGGCATGTGTGCTGCCTAGGAGCTCGTGTCTGATACCTTTATCTGATAGGCTTTGGGCCTTGCCAGTTTGAGTGGGCCGACAGGATGGGTCTCAGAGCAAATGATATTTACTGGGTTATCACTTAATATTAAAAGAAAAAAAAAAAGAAATTTACAAATCAAATAAACTAGTAATTGGACTATAAAGTATAATAAAATATAATTTTATCTAGTCGAGGTGTGTAGAGGAGCATATTCGAATAGTATTTTTTTTCTTTGATGAAAGCATATTCGAATAGTTAGAGAGCGTAACGTGTACTTTGTTGTCAAGTTTAAGGTGAAAAATATAAATTAATTCTTTTAAAACTCTAATACACTACTGATTCGTGCACATTAAATGCAATGGTACGTATCTAAATAGTGGAGTGATTGTTATATCCTGATAATCAAGATGGAGTGTATAATAAGATTTTGGAAAAGTTTAGTTGTAACAAAGTGATTGATATTTTTGTATTTAACTATATTATATATGTCATTGATGACCTAATCACTTTATATATGTTTAAAACTTCCAACCGCGTCTATTAAATTTCATTATGACAGTAAATTCAACTCATTAAAAGTTTGTATTATATGTAGCAAGTAGGCCCATATGGTGTGAACAAAGAAAAATAGAAACATTACTCATTTCATTTTGTAATCTTGTTTTAATTTTTTTTATAACTAAAAAAATCATGTTTAAACCGATTTACAATTTATTTTTTTATTTAAAAACCATAAAAATTAAACCGCTAACGTTTTTCAGAATATACTAATTTTTATTAAAAATAAAAATTTTCAGCTTTATTTAATATACAAATTAAATTAAATTGTTGTTATTTTAATAATTAAATTGAATTATACAACTATGCCCCGATTGCATGTAAGTTTAGAGTTTAGACAAAGTTCATTCATTTTGAATTTTGTTTTTCTATTCACACACTGCAACTTTTTGTTCACATCAGTATGACTTTTTTTTTAACAACCTCGTGGAAATTTTAATGAGCATTTGCCTTTTGGTGTTGGATATCATATATTTTCTTTTGTTTTTCTAGAATGAGAACGTCTTTTCTAGCTTCTAATAAGTTATTTGTTGAAAATTGAAATCCTTCTTATTCCATTTCTATTTTTAATTTTTTTCTCATAAAACTGAATGATAGAACTGAAATACGCACATTACTTTATTATTGATTAAATTTCAATGTAAATAAAATTAAATAATTCAATTTAATTAAAATTACCAAATTTTATCTCAGAAATATACCGAGTTAAACTAAAGTTAGGTTTATAACTTTTAAAATTTTTATAAATAGATGAGATCTCATTATTTGGTAACGAGAAAACGTATACGCCGCAAGACTACTCGTCCCCACTTATACTTGCTTTTGTTTTAATTTTTCAGGGGTTTTTAGATTTTGAAATAGCTGTTATTATCCAACATGTGGATAAAAGTCAGGCTAGTGACAAAAAACAAACGGAATCCTTATAAACGCTTCCGCAATGTATTTCTACGCTACAGGAGGTAGGTACTATTATTAATGTTACTTCCATTAATTATATTTGTTATAATTCACCCATCATTGATATCAGAACCGTTGTTTTTGTGTCCTAGCATGTGGCTAAATATATTTAAAATTTTATGTGTAAAATTATTAAATTTAGGATGCATGAAACACAACACAAATTTATTTTTTGTGCGAATAATATATACGTGTATATATTGCGACTTGAAAATTGTGTATGTGTACACTGCGATTCGAGGGGACGAATCAATTTTTAACCTCACCATTGGATTCACAGAGCCTGAAAACCCCCCACCGACTGAAACCCAAAAGCCTCAATCCGCCGGAAGAAGGCACGTGTATCACACGTGCCACCATAGGCTTGTCACATGCACGTGGGTGGTGGCTCACACGCTCGATGCCACGTGTCACCAGTGTTGCATCACTGCTGACACGTGGCCCAATGGATGAGCGTCACGTGGATGGTAGAGGCCATGCCACGTGGCATATGGGCGGGGCACCTGGCTAAACTAAGGTGTGACACGTGGACAACTCAGTTCGTGCCACGTGTCGATGATGACGTGACATCACTGAAACGTGACCGAATGGGACCAGGCCACGTGTCTGACGGGTGTCATGGGTGATGTGTCATCACCCATGATGCCACGTGTGCGCCGGTGGACTACTAGGATCCTGACACGTGTCATAACGTGACACGTGGACTAATGGTATGCAGATACGTGGCAGTTGAAGTGGAAAGCGCGCGTGTTGGTGCATCTTCCTTCCCTCCGTCAGCACGTGTAGGCATGTGCGGCATTTTTCGGCTTCCAAATTAGCTCCATTTTTTTGCAAATTGATTTTTCAAATTGTTTCTAATTTTTTCTAATTTTTTAGTCATTTTTTTCAAAATTTTTTGATGACTATAAAATTAAATTTTAATTTTTAAAATTTTAAAATATTATAAAAAGATGTAGAAAATGTGTTTTTTGCTTTCGAAAATTTTTAAAAATATTTTAAAAATTTTTTGAGGTTCTGTCCTTATTATTGATTGAAATGTATTTCAATTATATGTATTTATATATGAGTTTATAAATTTTTATGTAATATGTTATAGAAATATTATATAAGGACACTAAATTTTCATTAAATTAAGTATAGCTTACTTTGAGAAATGCAATAGTGCAATCAATAAGTAACATGAGAATGATAAGAAAGATTAGAACTGATGATATTGATGTAATAGTGCATCATAAAGTACATATGTAAGAACAAATGTAAGAGTGCATTTAGAGTGGTGGTCTGGGTACGAAAATGAAATTTTGGTTCGAGTTGCTAAAAGAAAAGTATTGAGAAGCAATACTAAATAATATGTGATGGTATTGTAAAATGGACGGAGCGTGCATCGTCTATGGTTTCATCAATTGACTTATGAGTTGTTTGATAAATTGATGAAGTTAGTTAAAAAAATAATTCCAATATTAAGAAAAATTTTATGAAATATGAATTTCTACAATAGTTGACATAAGTGTCAATTTGAGTTTGTATTTATTTTTGTTAAATAGAATTTATGTTTTCTATTGATATTTAACATGAGTGTCTTATTTTTGGGATTATTGAATTTTATTTATTGATTAAATAAATGTGTTTATTTATTATGATGGCATTTAATTTTATAATAAATGTGTTTATTTTCATTGTTAATTGTCTTGTAAAATTTTATGAGTAAAATGATTGCATATTTATTAAGTAGAGATTTAATAAAAATTCCCTCATAAGTTTGAGAACTTAATAATCCAATAATTTAGATTTATTATGCATGAAATTTTGACCTGTAAAGTTGAACAATAAGATTTAGAGGGTAATTGGATGCTGTAAGTAGTATTTTCGAATTTGAGCCTAATAGAAAATTTTATTAGATTATTATTTTAAATGCATAGTAAATTACATATATTGTCTTATCTCCCTTAAATATGTGTAATATTGTTTCATTTGAGATCAGAGGATTCTAATGGATATTGCTTTCAAGTCAATTATCGCCCTTTTATAAAGATATTAAGATTAATGCTGACAATTATAAAATCTAAAATACGAAAATCGAGTATGTGCTTAAAGAGCAAGAAGTTTTTGAACCCTCAAGTTCGGTTATGGCCGAACCTGAGGATGGTACTATAGTCCAACATAAGCAGGACCGGGATGCTTATGTCGCATGGAAAAAGTAGAATTCTACTGCTCGCATCATCTTGCTAAGTGTAAAGAATGATGGTATCACTAAGCAATTTTGCAAGTATCAAAATGCAATGGATCTGTGGATCGTTTTGCAGAAAAAAGTTCAGAGGTGTGTTTTTTACTAATTTTAGATCATCAATAATCAAATTTGATACATATCAAAAAAAGTCTAATTATTCGATGTGAAAACATCTAAAAAAAATAAAAAAGCAAGTTTAGTGAATTTAGTCATAAGTTGACTGACGAGCAGCAGATCCAAACTGTTATTCGTTCCTTACTCAAGAGTTAGGAGCATATAAAGATACAACCAACTCATATGGATAAGCCTAAAGACATTTAAGAATGTCGCTTATCATTTGGAGCTTAAAAGGATCAGTCTGGCAGCAATTAAGGTCAATATCATAATGCATATGGTACATTTCCATTTTGGTGGAATGAGTTCTTACTAGAATAAGAGAAAAGCTTTAAAAGCAGGGATAAGGAAAAGGCTCAAGAGCTTGAAAAACAAAAGGAAGAACAAAATCACGAAAGGTCCAAAGGCAAAAAGGAGGTAAACTTTTTAAGAGTGAAATGTTTCAATTGCCTAAAGAAATTATGCTATGCAAGAGACTGCATTGTGCCTAAAAAGATACACTATTCTGACTCAAGAGTGAGTGAAATTTATGTATCCAGTTCTAAATTTCATCCTTTGTGGATGATAGATTCAGGATCAATGGATTATATATGTAACAAGGGATAGAGATGTCTTTTTTATGAATTCAGGTTCTGTTCTTACTTTATTGAAATTTATTTTCAATTTACGTTTTAAGGATGACAGTGTACGCTTATACTTGAATGATTTTATTGTTATGGATTTTTACCATGACTATTTGTGTAAAACTAGTTTTTTCTTTAATTTTTTATTTTTCACAAAGTTATGAGAACAATGTGAAATTATGGCATGCTAATTAAACCATATTTGACAAGATTGAATGAGTCGCTTAATCAAAATAGGTTTAATAAGTGATTTAAATGAGGTTGTCTACGCGTGAGCATTACCAATAAGAAAAAACTAGTTAGAAAATCATTCAAAAAAGGTACTAAAGCCAAATTTTCATTGCAGTTAGTTCATTCTAATGTATGTGGTTAAATGAATATGAGAGTAAGGCATGGAGCCTACTATTTCATCACTTTTATATATAACTATACTAGATATGGTCATGTCTATTTAATTTCTCACAAGTCAGAAGCATTGAGTTGCTTCAAGTCTTATATAAGTTTAGTTGAGAATATGGTTTGATCTATGATGACAGAGGCAAATTTACCTATCTCCTATTGGGAGGTATTTAGAGGAAGAAAGTTAAGACCCTCATCCTCCAAACGATCTGGATGTTCGAGACCTGATTCGAGTGAGAGTATTCTTCACTTCATTGGGAGTAAGAATATGGTATTCCTGACTCCAGCGGGAGTATGGAACATGATCACAATGATAGTATTGTGAATCACGATAAATAAATGAGACATATTTATCAAGATTCACAATTACAAAAATCTAAAAGCATAAGTGTTCCATGCCGACGATTTAAAGTTGAAGACTTGAACGAAGCCCTTTTGGTTTCCCCACAAGACAAGAAAGAGCATAAAAATATTCAAAAAGGCTTTTTCATGCCCATCTAAGGAAAAATAGATTAAAGCAATGGAAGAAAAAATGGCATCCATGACATCAAACCATATTTGAGAACTAGTTGATCTACTGGAAGAATGCAAATTGAGAATAAATGTATTCTCAATAAAAAAGTGAAAGGCTAAAAGAGGTATTGAAAGATATAAGACTCGGCTAGTCGTTAAGGGGTTCACACAATAGAAAGAGATTGACTATGAGGAGACTTTCTCATCCATTGTAAGATTTACGTCCATAAAGTTAATTCTGGCCATAGTGGCGAGTTTAGATCTACAGTTTCATCAAATGGATGGGAAGACTTCTTTTCTTAATAGAGAATTGGATGAAACAATCTATATGTTTCATCAGAAAATGCAGCAAATATAAGGTTTGCTGATTGATTAGTTCAATCTATGGTTTTAAACAGTTTTCAACACAATGGTACTTAAGACTTCATCACACAATCATTTCGAATGTGTTCAACATGATTGATGAAGATAATTATGTTTATAGTAAAAGCTCTGAAAGTGAATTTGTCATTTTGGTATTGTATGTATATGACATACTTAAAACTGAAAATGATAAATAGTACATAAATAAAATCAAAAATTGGTTATCATCCATCTTTGAGATAAAAGATATGGATCAAGCATATTATATCCTTGAAGTTAAGATCTCAAGAGATTATTCGAGAAGATTGTTGTCTGTTTTTTTCATTTTCTTTATTTAAAAATATTTTTATTTAAAAATAAAAAATATATATATATTACTTTCTTTGTTCTTAAAAAATAAATAATTAATAAAAAAGGAAAAAAATATTTTATGTGTGTTTTGGGTTTTTTTGGGGCCCTAGAGCATCAAGGCCCATCTCACATGAGTGAAAGGCAGCCTTGCTGCCTAAAGGCCCATGCCTTTGGGGGATTTCCCACGTGACCGTCTCTCCCTCAGCGCCTCTATCTTCCTCTTTTTTGGGGGGTTTGGTTTGAAAAAGGGGATTTATGTGATGGATTTGGTAGGAGGCTAACTAATCTGTCAAGTTGCATTTAATGGTTGAAAGAAACGAGAGAGCATGATTGGAGAGCAAAAAGAAGAAAAACAAAAGAAAATAAAGAGAAAAGAGGGGAACTTAGAGAAAAGAAGAAGGAGCTGGGAAAAAGATTATGAGATTATTTTGAGAGCAGAGGAAAGAAGTTTTTAACGTGGGAAATTCATCATTTTGGTGATGCTTTTCTTATAATTGAAAAAAATATATCAACTAAGATCTTGAACAATTTAATATGCAAAACTACAAACTTATAGATAACCGCATTACCAAGAATCAGTTTCTTAGCAAAGATGTGTGTCCTAAAAAGCCATAATAAATGAACATATGAGGAACGTTCTATATACTAGTGCCCTGGGTAGTGTTATGTATGTAATGTTGTATAATAGACATGATATATGTTATGCAGTTGCCATCGTAAATAGATATCAATCTAACCCGAGCAAAGCATATTGGAAGCAATTGAAAAGATACTTATATACCTTAAAAATATTGCAAATTATCTCTTTATTATCAAGAATAGGATATGCATTGAGAGAATACAGAAATGTTGATTAGGCAGGAGATATGGATGAGAGAAAATCCACTTCAGATTTCATATTCTTTTTTGACAAGAGTGTTAGCTCATGGAGTAACATGAAATAAACCTGTGTAGCCCCATCAATAGTAAAAATTGAATTTGTCATTTTCTCAGCTGGAGTACAAGAGACATTTTGTCTAAAATGGTTTGTGAGCCATTTAAGAGTAACTGCCTCAGAGATACCAATGACAGTCTATAGTGACAGTTATTCATTGATAACTTATAGTAAACCAAGCATATTGACATTAAGTATTAATACATGAGAGATATCGTTACACGAGAAGAAATGAACTTACAGTACGTTTCTATGCATGCAAATCCATTGAGTAAACCTATAACGAGGATGTATTTTGAGAGACACATTAGATCTCAAGATTTGTGTAGAATTTAATTGGTACTGTTATATTTTTATATAATCTCTTAACGTTATTATTTGTAAATAATAACCAAAGTTCATTATTGGCAATACATGAATGTGAATATTTATGTGTAAATATTTAATGTTATTTGTATGAGATTGAGCATATTGGATAGAGAAAGAACCCACTCACAAGAATATTTACCTTAATTTTGTTAATGAGTTGGCAAAGATTAAGATGAAGCGATATTTGAACATATGAGAATGTTCGAGAGCCTGTTCAAAATAAAAGTGCCGTCATTTAGAAATTACAAGATGAGTCTTGTTAAGGTGTTAGATAAAAACATACATAAAGTTGTATGCTTTGAATTGAGGTCCAAATAAAGGTTGTATGGAATACAATGGTAAGTTATATGTAACTACCATATTCTGTCTAAAAATCCAGAAATAGTTTTTAAGTAAGCGGACTAAAATTTGGTGTTTCGGTGCATCGCAACCTTACACTTCTGTATGGTATTTAATATACATATTATTGAAATGTGAGACATGCGCTCTTTTAAGAGAAAGAAAGAATACCATAACACATGTTTTATACCGTGTGTGTTTATGTGGCCAAAGGGATGGAAATTTAATAATACTATTGATCTTAACTTTCCCTATTGTGAGATCCTATTTATATTTTGAACCTTAAAATCCTTAACTTATCCCTGAAGTATGATTCAATATGGTTAGCTTAGTTAGTCTCCAAGAGGCCCGAAAAAAAATTTAGGGCTGGAGGATCTAGTTAGAAAAACGAGTCAAATCATAATGAATAGCATACAGTAAGAGAAAAATATAGCCTTTTGATAACTTTCATCAGATTTTGTGGTTTACTGATTACCCTATTATAGTTTCTATGAGTAAAAACATAATATTGAATATGAAAATTATTTTATGAGATCATGAGTTAAAATAATGAATGTGAGAATGCAATATAGTGTTAGGTATACGTGAAAAGGAGGATCTTGTTTTTTGAGACACTATATATTTCTAACAAGTATATAACATTAGTGCTCTCAAAATATGCTGGTCACACAATTTATTTGCCAGTATAACTATAGATTAAGACTGGAATTCATTTGGTCATGTGCGAGTGAGAGATGATAGAGTTGGGATACGCCTATAATTCTATTATGAATTAAGTTGCAATTCAGATAGAATTAAGTAATTCAATCTGATTAAAATTATCAAATGCTATCTCAAAAAGAGTTTGAGTTAAATTAGAGTTAGGTCTCTAACTTTTAGAATTTCTATAAATAGATGAAAAACTTCATTATTTGGTAACGAGAAGACGTATACGCCGCAAAACTGCTCGTTTCCATTTATACTTATTTTTGTTTTAATTTTTCAGGAACTTTTAGATTGTGCAATAGTTGCTGTTATTCCGCATATGGATAAAAATCAAGCCAGTAACAAAAACAAACGGAATCCTTATAAACGTTTCCGCAACGTGTTTGTATGCTACAAGAGATAGGTAACATTATTAATGTTATCTCCATTAATTATATTTGTTATAATTCACCCATCACTGCAAAAGAAATTTAATCCAATGGCTTAATTAATACCTTAATAATTATTTTATATTTTCTTCTTATGAAGTAAATAAAACATCGCCTATAAGGGAAAAAAAAAACAATCGCCTGAGCTTATTCTTATAATCTTGTGGCCACCTTGATTTTAATATTTAAATTCTGAATTTTTTAAAATCATAATAGAACTTACTCTTATTATTGTTCTCGATTTTTATCCCATCGTTTTTTTTTCGAAACTTTGTTACACATATCTAGATAGTGGGATTGATTACTACAGTTTTATCATATATTTTCTTTTCACATATTTCTATCTTCAATTATTTTTTCCATCCCAAAATTTGTTATTTATAAAATTAAATTAAAACAATGTAAAATTGAATGTAAATTTATTTTTTAAAAATAATATAATTCAAAAACTTTAAAAATACACAAGTTATTTATTTTTTCTTTATGTAACAACAATTCTGTTGGTCCATTGCTAATTTCTTAGCATTCCATCAACTATTGAGCATGTGACGTCAGATCTAACTAGCAAATATGAAAAGTAAATTGTTTCAACGTGTCCTTTAAATTTCATTATTTCTTTAAATTTAACTCAGTAAAAATTTGTAGTATATGTAGCAACTACGGCCATATGGAATTCAACTCATAGTTGGCTCCTTAAAGATATACATTTTTTTCAATTGAATTCTTAAATTTTTATTTATCGCATCAAATTTTTAAATTTTTATTTTATTTTTATCTACATTAAGTTTAAAACTATCAAATTTAAATAAAATAATAATATATTTTTTTTATGTCTGGTGAATCCTAAATTATCATTTTTAAATTATTGAATCCTAATTTGATACAATATATATTAAAATAAAAATTTAAAAATTCTATCTAATTATGAATACAAATTAAAGAATTTAATAGAAAAAAATATAAATTCAGAAATCGGGTTGTGTTTTTTCAAACTTTTTTTTTTTATAATAGTATGTAGTGACTTTTCTTTTTTTTTTCTTTTTTTTTATTTGAATTCAAAGTTATTGACGTTTTTGTATTTAACTATATTATATACTTTTTTCATTTCACAATACTAGTCGTTTTTTAGAAAATTTTATATTTTATTTTATATGTCATTTTTAAACATTTAATACAATATCAATTTTTTTTTTCAATTTTCGATACAAATTTAATTTCATATTCCATTTTCAATGTTATTTAATCAATTAAATTTAATTCACAATTTTGAGAGTAATATTTTATTTTCAATGTTATTCAAAAAAATTAAATTAAATTTATAATTTTAAAAGTAATAAAAATAAGAGTAATTTAATCATTATTCACTATATTTAATGCTAATTTTAAACTTAAATATTATTATCTTTAATTCTAATTAAAATAATAAAATATGTTATTGGTGATCATATCATTTTATATATATCTCTGAAACTTTCAAAGCGTCTATTAAATTCCATCATGTCTATAAATCCAACTCATTAAAAGACTTTAAATTATATTATTTGGTTTAGGCGCTAAATTATTTATTTTAGTTTTTCTTTTGAAACAAAAGTAGAATTTCATTAAGAAATGAGCAACTAAATTAGCTGATATTTTAATAAACTTAACATGAACAAAAATTAAATCTGAAAATAACTGCTGACAATCACCAATAACAAGAGCTAATTCAAAACCATCCAACTTTGAAGAGTGAAAAGCAGGAACCATCAACTAGGCATTGGATTCAATAATAACGTTTAAAAGTTCATTTGATTTAATTCAGCTTAAAACTTCACGAATGGCCATCGCTTCTAAAACTAGATTACACAGATGAGTTTAATTATAAATTATAATTTATTTTGAAAAATCCAATCTCTGATGAGTGATTAGCCACTAAAATCAGCATTTAATTAGATAAAAAAAAATAAATATTTTTCTATTAATTGGCAGTCTTATTTTGAATTGGCAAACGAAAAAGAAATGATGATATTTTTTTTTTATGTATGTTCTCTTTCATATGAGATTATATAAGTAATAATTTTTTTTGACTTAAAAATGCAGCTGAGGTATTCATCCAAGTTGAAGAAGTAAAAAACAAGAAACAGCTGTGTTTCATTAATTTATGGGTAATAGACTAATAACCAATAGAAGGCTAACGTGCATCTCCTTGATTTTTTCAATTTTTTTTTTTAAATTATCTTGTATATGCTCAAATAATAAATAAAACAATTAATATATGAAGATCAGAAAGAAATTGGAGCGATTACACAGATGAGTTTAATTATAATTTGTTGTAAAAAGTCCAATCTCTGATGAGTGATTAGCCACTAAAATCAGCATTTAATTAGATAAAAAAATAAATATATGTTTCTATTAAAAACAAGAAACAACTGTGTTTCATTGACTAATGGGGAGTATTAAACTAATAACCAATCTACAAGGCTAACGTGCATCTCCTTGATTTTTTCAATATATATATTTTTTTGAAATTATCATGTTTTTTTGAAATTATCTTGTATAAGCTCAAGTAATAAATAAAAGAATTAATATATGAAAATGCATCTTCGCAAGGCCATCAGCACAGCGAATTACCTTCACGAAAAGTGTGAACAATGGAACATTTTGAAAAGTCCAATCTGCATGTGCTCACTTTAAGTATATATAATTTCTCTTGAAAAATCCAATCTCTGCTGACTCAGTAGCCACTAAAATAAGCATTTAACTAGATAAGTTAATGATCGGAATGCTAACTAATTTAATATATTGCGTCTTATTCGGAGTCTCATTTTAAATCTCCACTCATATGAATCGGGTTAGCTATAGTGTGAATGCTGTTAAAATTAAAAAAATGTGAGTTTGTTGTAATTAGTATTTTGGCAAAAGGGCTAATAAATAATTTAATCTTTGAGCTTGTACGATTTTGTCAGCCCGTTACTCAAAATTTTTGAAACTTCTAGGGAGTTAATTGCACTGATGGTTATTAAGCTTGCTCTAAAATACCATAACGTCACAAAAGAAAATTTACAATCAAAGTCATTTTGCCCATATTTCAATCAAGGCATGCTGAATGGCACATGACACGTGGTGAAAAGAATGCAACATAAGTTGTTCATGTGGCAGGATTGATTACATTCAAAGTCACTACACTTATAATCTAATTAGCATAAAGTAACAAAATAATTTATTGTAATAAAAAAAATGCAAACTATTTAATTTAAGTATGGAAAGCTTTTTTTATTAGAAAACAACCCTGTCACGCTGAAAGTCAAACACAAACAGAAAATTTTGAGTATGAAGTTTATAAAACTAAATATCTATAGACAGCTAACATAAAAAGTTAGTGGATCTGATACTATACGAATGAAATGGATTTGAAATTAATTTAACCCCAAAAGATAGCTTGTAAATTAAGTAAGAATTTTATAAATTTTGGCCACACTGAATAAAAATTTTGTTTACCACCAACCACTGCAGGTCTTGGAAGAGAATATTTGTGATTATGTTCAAAGTAAGTGCAACTACACTAATATGTTTCAATTATGCATTTGAAAAATGATAAGTTTCAAAATTTTTGATTCATCAATTCTCTCTGAAAGAATTATTAACAAAGAAAAAAAGAACTAATAATTTAAGACTGTTAAAATCCTTAATCAAAAGTCTAGTTTGATTAAAAAATAAAACCCATCACTGCATGTCTCCTCATTATTGAACAATCACATGGACCCATGTGAAAGGCACATGCAAGCTCAAGGCTAAAGCCTGTTCTCATCTACTAATTAGCTTAGCTAATCTTTCGGATGTGCTATTAAATCTTTCACATCAGCTTAACCAATCTATCAATCAAGGGATAATATGCATAATTGCTTCCTAAATTATCATTTTTAACATATCCGTACCCTCAACTAGGGGTGAGCATGGTCGGTTAACCGGTCCATGAGCCCCAGTCCATTAACCAGTCCATTAATATCGGTTTTTCGAAATTTTAGTCCATTGTCATCGGTTAACCAGTCCATCGGTTTCGGATTTTCGGATCGGTTACCCAATATTTTTCGGTTAACCACTATAATTATAAATATATTCATAAATAAAATTAAAATGTTCAAAATACTTAAAAATTAAAAATTTTTTCACTATAATATAACATTATTATTGATAAAATAAAAATATTTAGTGGATATAAGCAAATTTGTTTTTAAAAATTAATATTTAATTAGTAAATATATTAACTGGTCCATAATTACTTTTAATTAGATAAATTGTTATACTTACAAATAGCCAATTAAAAAAACTTAAAAACTTAAAAATAATTAGTATAATGAAAAAAAGTACATGATTACCTTTAATTAGGATAAATTGTTATAAATTATTAAAAAATTAATAAATTAACTAAAAATTCGGTTTCGGTTCGGTTAACCAGTCATATGAGTCAAAAACCATTAACCAGTCCATTAATATCGGTTTTTTCAAAACACTAACCATTAACCAGTCCATTACAATCGGTTAACCAGTCCATCGGTTCGGTTTCGAATTTTTTTTTTCGGTTAACCAAGTCCATCGGTTTTTTTGCTCACCCCTACCCTCAACTAATCACAAAATATTTGACCCTTCTAAACTTATATATTAAAGTGTATGTAATACCCTATATTTGTAAAAATATATATGAAACGCTCCTTAAACAAGAAAAAAAAAATAGATTTAGCCGCTTATATGTCACATATACATTATTTTTAAACTCAAATCATTTTGTACTAAATGTTTTTTTAGGAGTAATTTAATATTTTTAAAATGTGAAGTAATATGATATTTGATTAATTGGAGATTAATAATATGATAAAATATAATAATTTGGTGGAATTTATGTAGTAATTAATTATAGACAGCACAGCTAGATTATTAGGACTTGCATTAGAGTCTATGGACCAAGTGATCAATGGCCATCCCAGCAATTGGTTTGACACTTAATTATGATTTTCTTTGCTCAAATTTGAGATTGGAAACCATATATGGGTCAGTTTATAAAAGGTTTAGATCCATCAACATCAGAAATCATACCATGCCCTCTGTCAGCTGAGCTGCCATAATTACTACCAAACAAATGTAGCGAAAATGAAAGTAGAAAAGATATCTGAAATATTCATCAAACCTTCTTCCCCAACACCTCCTCACTTAATCCTACAAGATTTTTCCCTTGATCTTCTATTATTCCGACACAGACATTAACGTCGGCTCAAAAATGTCGATTTTGCTAAAGCAATCTTTATCTAAAGCCTTAACCCTTTATTAACCATGGCAGGAAGGATTTGTTGGGAAATTTTTAGGATCAGACCATAAATTTCATTTTTATCAAAAATCAATTACATATACCTATTTATACGTTTACATTTAAATAGTAACTTTAGCCCATTAACACGCTAATTATTTCAATTATTGATGCAACTTTTCATTACACTTCAATTATTGATGCACTTTTTCATCAATTTTCTGCTCTTAAATTTTCTTGTAGCACTTCTTTTCAATTCTCAAAAAGAATTCTCGCGTGCCAAATTTGTTTGATCATCTGTAAACCTCAAACCTTGTTTCATATGATCAATAGAAGTTCCGATACCACTGTTGGAAAATTTTTAGGATCAAGAATATAAATTTCATTTTCATCAAAAATCAATTACATATGACTAATTATAGTGATACAAACTAACAGAAAAAAATGCTTTTGTAAACTCTAATGGTTTATGCATAATAGCCTTTAAATAGGCGACAATAAAATTGAAATACTAAAATAATGCAGAGAATAGTGAAACAAATGCAGATAGTGGAGATAGTGGAGCTTAACTCCTAAAGACTAGTAAATACAACTGGAAAAAAAAAAGTGCTTAACAATCTAAGTGACAGCTAAAAATTATTGGACTTGTGGAAATTATTGATGATAGGTATCCTTCATTTCAACACTCTCCCTTACAACATTAGTTTAGTAATGCTTGTTTGCAAAGCACTCTCTCTTGCACAAAATCTTCCATACTGTAGGCGCCAAGTAATTTTTTGAACTTTTGAAATGCAGCAAATTTGAGGGGCTTTGTAAACGAGTCAGCAAGTTGATCCTCACTTCTGCAGTGAATGAGTTCAATCATTCTTTCTTTTATGAGGTCACGTAAAATGTGGTATCTGACATCAATGTGTTTGCTTCTTCCATGGAAAACAGAGTTCCTGGACAGTTGGATGGTTGAACTATTGTCACAGTAAATTGTAGTAAAACTTTCTTGATTAAACCGAAGTTCTTCAAGAATGTTCCTTGACCAAATTGCTTGAGAGGTAAAACAAAAAATAGAAAATCCTTAATTTAAATTAGAGAAGTGGACTGATACTTGGAGAATGAACTGAAATATCCTTATTGAAGCTTTTCAATCTTCTTGATCAAATTACAGCAGGTACTTGAGTATATAAACTCAATAAAGAACTAACTTTTCCTAGAAAGAAGGCATAACCTCACTATTGACTGAATCTACTCCAAGAAAAAAGGAACAGAAAATTGACTTTATAATAGCAAATAAATAACAATAAAAATGACTCAGTAATTTGCACTAACTTGTACACTCTTCCTTAGTGCAAACTTACGGCTAATTTCTCCAAGAGCAGCTCTAAAATTTTCGAACTTAGGCTTAGCTAAAGCCGTTGTGAAGATATATGCAATTTGGTCATTTGTAGATATTCCCTTCAACTCAGTTTCTTGATCCAACACCTTCTCTCGAATATAGGTATGACGAACTTCAATATGATTTGTTCTGCCATGAAATATTGGATTTGATGCAAGTTTAACAGCACTTTCATTGTCACATTTGATTTGTACAGCATAATAAATTTTGCACAACATGTCTTCTATCAACCTTTTTAGCCACATACATTTTTGTGCAACCATAATTGCTGCCATGTATTCAGCTTCAGTGCCATGTATTTAGAGTTCTCAAACCCTAAACCACTCTAAAAGCTTCCGCCTTACTCTCTATATATTTAGATTATAAGTTAAGTTTGGGAATAAAATTTCAAAATTGCACAAAGCAACAGAAAAAAAATGAAATAATACAAAATGTTGAACTCTTGTAAAAACCCCGGCGTGTATTAAGTATTCCTATTATCGTTGAACTTTCTATCATTTAATTACAAGATTTCAATAATGTCGTTTGTATACCAGTAGATATGCTTTAGTATACCAAATTGCACTGTATGTATTTCAACATTGCCATTTGATATGCTAACGTATGCATTTGGTCTACCAAAATGCGATTCAACAATGCCATTGGGTACACTAGTAGATAGATCTTGGTATACCAAAGTGCTATGTAAGAATTTAACGCTGTCATTTGATATATCGGTAGGTATATCAAATTACTATGTAATAATTTCAACAGCATTATTTGGTATACCTACGGATATACCTCGGTATAAATACTTCGTAGATAGATCTTGGTATACCTATAATGAAACAAAAGTGCAAAAGCGCGTGATCAACACGGACTCAAACACCAACACATAAACGGAGAATCGAAGGTTCGAAACTTTGTTGCACTCCGAATTTCTCATCGCTACAGATAGGAAAAATCTTCTGAAGAAAGAAGATGAGAAAGGAAGATACAGTGAAGCTGATCAGCGCCGAGGGTTTCAAGTTCGTCGTCGACAAGGAAGCCGCCATGGTTTCCCAGACCATCCGCAATATGCTCGCATCTCCAGGTCTTTGCTCAATTTTACCCCCAATTTCTAGATTTTGATCGGTGCTTCTATTTTCCTTCATTCTGTTGAGTCTCACTTAATTAGTTGTATGCTTTAGCTAATTGTATATAGTTGATATGTTTTCTACTGGAAATACAATATTCCTATAATTTATTTGTGTTAGGTGAAGAATTTTCTTCATATAATTCCCTGAAATGATGTGGCCGAGTCTTAGTTTTTACGATATATAATTGACTTTTGGCTTTACTATGCAACTGAAACATTTTCTAATTAACTATTAAGAGTTGGTGTAATTTGACAATTATTGTTCTGGTTTCAGTTTATGGGTTGTGAATAACTGAATTGTAGGCTTATGCGTCTATAATTGGGCGAATTTTTGTGATTTGTCTTCTTAGTTGGTTTTTTCCTTTTTTAAATTCTTTGACAAGGAGTTTTGCTGAGACGCAACATGGAGAAGTCACATTTCCGGAGATAAGCACTACTATTTTAGACAAGATTTGCCAATATTTCTATTGGTCTCTTCAGTATGCAAAGTTCTGTTCTTTCCTTCTCTCATTTGTCCATCTTATTTTTCAGTTATTCATCTGTGTTATATATTAATCTTCAATTCAATTGTATGTGTGTTTTTCTAAGTTGTGATTCAAATTAAGTTCATTGGAATTTGTATTTTCCTTGCACACAACCATTAGTGTGAAGTATTCATTGCTGCAGGGGGCAAGTTTTTACTGTCATTTGATCAATTTACAGGGCTTATGCAATTGCCTTCATGTGATATTTATGTTTTGTATGTTGTAATTTCCTTGAATTTTGGCTTTGAAACAGGTGATATCCATTTTGCGCTTTGTTGATTAATAAAGAGGTATGGTAGCAAAAAGGTCTATGTTTATTTATGGTTTGGAAGAATCATATGCATACAACATGTTTGTGGAATTGTAGTTTTTTTTTTTTGCTGCAATGTCCCAAAAATGAGAAATTCAGAGAATTTTTTATGTCTGTTTGCTGCGGTTCTTCTTGGAGATACTTTTGAGTGAATCTGATGCTTCCTTATAAGTCGTTCTTTAGTTGTAATCTTGTCTACATTCATAAATCTATTCTTGTGCTTCCTCTGGATTTCATGAGTTTATTGTGCTTCTTTCGATCCTCAAGTTCGATTCCATTCTTCTTTTTATATCTGATTCTGTGTCATGTCAGTTTTTAAGTTGCTAGATGATCTATACAAACCTTTACTTTTCTTTATCTATTGGCAACTGATTGCCACAACTCAATGAAGCTTTGATTGAATTGGTTTAAATTAACAAGGTTTCCGTTAACATTCTTTTAGGCTTGCAAATTTTTTTTGCTTGTTTCCTGCATATTGACGAGGAATTACTGCCTGCCTGTTAGGGGAAAAGAGACTGAATTTTCGATGGAACCGGAACTCACTCTAGAGCTGATGATGGCTGCTAATTATCTCCATACTTGATTCAATTACTTTGCGCAAACCCGAGACAAGTTTCAAGTCCGTAAGCCTGCAGCTAATAATCACCCTCCTCTTCTAATTATTCTGATTTTTCCTCTTTTAAATGTGAAATTCTCATGTTAATATTGTCATAAAATGAGCGTTTTGCTTTGGTTTGGGTGTATGCATGGCAGGAATGATGAATGATGACATTGGTTGTTGCCCATGAAGACTCGTATAGATCTTAAGATTTCTATTCTCGAGCTATGGATTGGAATTGTGGTGGCATTGCAAGCTTATTTATTTGTCAAGTTTTAATGTCTTTAATTCAACTTTAAACCGTTATTAGACTTGATAGCATATTGAACATCATTGTTGAATGATGTAATGTATTGTGTCATTACCTGATCAAGTGTTAATATTAACATGTTATCCTTCATGTGTTCTCCTTATATTCTGATGGATGCTTTGCTTTGGTCTAGCCACTTTTCTTTTTTTAATTTAATTCTTATAAAAAAATATTTATGTGGGCCACTTACTATGGTTACTGGAATGATCCAACCACACTGGGGAAATATGAATCAAATAGTACTATTGAGTTTTTTTCCCTTTTAGGCAATTTAAGAACCTGGAGCATGAGTAAGCATTTGAATGATTCTTAAATTACAGTTTCCTGCCTCTCAATCTCAAGAAATGAAAAATGGCCAATTCTTTAACATTACTGCTTCATTGTTTTAGCATTTTTGTGATATACATTGCAAACTTATACTGTGTCTCTGCGGATGGAGATAGGAAGGCAAGCACCTAATGAATCAGCCTTTTAATTTGATGTTCAATCTCTATATAATTCTCTTCAATTTAGTTTTGATTATATATAAATGAATCATTAAATAATGTTGTTGTGTAGCTCTACATTGTGTACATAGGGTCACTTCGTGAAGTGAAATACTCACCATCATCTCATCACTTGAGTTTGCTTCAAGGAGTTATTGAGAGCAGGCACCATTTCTACAACTTCAATTTCAATCTTTCTTTAATTTCGTTCGAATTTCAACCACTCTTTCTGTGTCTCTAGCTCTGCAGAATATTTGTTGCTGAGAAATTACAATAGGAGTTTCAATGGATTTGCTGCTATGCTCTCTGATTTTGAGGCAAAAAAAGTTAGCTAATAAGTTCTTGAAACACGCATAGCTTTTGCTGCTTAGTAAATACCCATATTGATGCTCTCGCCAAATCTCTTGTATAGAGTTGAACAAAGCAGTTTTAGTTTTCCCAAGCAAAACTTACCAACTTCGAATTACAAGATCTGGAGCTTTTGGGGTTTTGATGAGAATACGCATTGAAATCCTAAAGCTGAGAGTGATGTTATAGTTGGTGTATTGGGCACTGGAATCTGGCCTCAATCAGAAAGCTTCACTTCAAAGGTGAAGGTTTTGGTCCTCCTTCAAAGAAATGGAAAGAAAGCTGTGAAGACGGTCAAAATTTCACTTGTAACAAGTACTAAATCTGTTTCAACCTTCTTAAAATTTTACCATATAGCTACAAGTATAAAAATTCTATAAGGTTAAGCAAGGGAATGTTGATCGATCTCGATATGTTTATATGACAAGAAGATAATTGGAGCTCGATATTATGCTGACAGATAAGAGCTTTGAATTATCAATTTCCTTTGAAGCATTAAAGGCAATGACAAATATATTGTCAGATGTGTTTTTGGAGATAATAGCACTTGTCCTCAAGGTGATCGAAAATCACCATGGAATTTGAATTATCCTTTTATGATTTCTAGATTCCAACCGGTGAGGTCTTTCAAAACTGTGTTTCGAAGAACAGTCACCAGTGTTGGCATAGCAAACTCTACCTACAAAGCCAAGGTTTTTACACCTTCCAAACTTAGGATTAAGGTGGATCCTGATGTCCTCTCTTTTAAGTCCATAAATGATAAATCATCTTTCAATGTGACTATTGAAAGTGATGGTTTGAGCAGTGATGAGATTGCGTTTGCAGCATTGGTATGGTCTGACGGAATTCATACTGTGAAAAGTCCAATTGTCATTCACTCGTTATCATGAACATCAAAATTATGTTTTTCATTTGGTTTATACTCCTTGAAATAAATTTGTTAAGTAATCAGCCGCAAATTGAAAGTTATGTTTGTTGGAGTGAATTCCGTAGTCGGAAGTTTTAAGGCTTATAACTAAATTTTGTTTAACATTCCTTCCTAATATTTAAAATATAGTTAAATATCAGCTGCCATATTTGATTTTATGTTATCATATTCAAGATAATATGATGGATATCACTGATGTTAATCTTGAGTAACAATATAGAAGTTCAATTTTGATGATATTAAGTTGATCATTACTTCATATTCCAACAAAAGGAAAATTCGAATAGTCTTCTGGGTGTCCAGTAGTTTGCTAACATTTGCAGATGAAAATGTTTTCCATAACAGAGTCAAGGGAAGGTTCTGTTGCCATCAAACTTTATTTGGAAAATGTAATTTCTGTTACTAGTCACATGGAATTTCACCCTTTTGTTCTTGAACTCATTGAATCTCGGTTATTTCTTCAGCTTATTTTTCTTCCTTTATTTCTTCTGCTTTTGTTTCATCTATTTCTTTTACGTATGCTTTTTCATCTTTTTCCTCTGCTTCTGTTTCTTCTCGATCTGCTTCATCATCATCTGTTTCTCCACCGATTTCATTCAGTTCTGTTTCTTTATCTGTTTTTATGAGAAAAAAAGTTTTCAAGGTGAATGAGTGAGGGAAACAATTGCTAAATAAAATGAATTACTTAGATAATTTAAGAATTATAACTAATATTGCTACAACTTACCATCTAATAGCCGACTTAGAATAAGAAAATCTTTTTTCTGAAATATATGTCCTATTTATTGAGACAATTAGAGGATATTATATGAACCAAGAAACATTAGGTGGAACCTTTTTCATTTGCTAATTTCGGCTCATGAAATTTTAGAGGCAGGAGATAAAAATCATAAGAACATGTCTAATATCAAAGCATAAATGGTTTGGTGAATGATCAGTACATACCCTTCTCATCGTCCCATTCATAAATAACTTCTGAATGGTGTTATTAAGGCTGCCTTCCCATTCATGATCAAAGCCATAAAATGTTTTCACTTTGCTAAGATTTGGTGTGAGCACTTGTCGAGAAAATGTCTTCATGTTGGAGCATTCTGTAATTGTCACTTCATCCAAGGATGGAAAATAGAAATTGCAATTATTACTTGAGCAAAAGCTGTTGAGATTAGATAAACCAACAAACTCTAAAGATTTCAATTGTTTGAAAGTAATATCATGCTCTGCATCATCTCCATCGTCAGCCACAATTTCTGTCATCATCTCACAATGTGCAACTCTTAATTCCATGAGATGCGTCATAGTTTTAGCTGTTGATGGTGTTACCAAGTTTTTCAACTCGTGACAAAATGATACGTGCAGAGTTGTCAGATTTTTGAAAGAAATTGAGGAGGCTGCTATTTTTATCATACTGTCACAACTAGAAACTATCAGAGTCTTAAGATATTCAGAAGGAACAAAAGAGCCTTCCTTCCAAATATACTTCAAACAGCCCAGACATATTAACTCCAAGCATTCTAGTCGTACAACTGTAGAAACATAATGTTTTTCCTCGCCAACTGCTCTTTCATCGTCTAACAAGGATAGTTCATCCAAATGAGCGTAGTAGTTCTTCAAGACAAGTTTTTTCAAGGAGCGTAGTAGTGCAAGGAAACCATAAACTTCCGCATAAGTTTTTACATCATGTAAGGAATGCACTTCAAGCACTTTCAAATTGGAAAAACAACCCGTTGGAAACTCATTGAACTGTATGTTTATCCAGTTAATGCCATCTAAACCCAACGTCTCTAAGTTGGGAGCAACCTAAAAAAGAAATAAGACTCGTATTGTTATGAAAAGAAATTGGAAAAATCATTGAGCATACAAACATTTGTTCTCTTTTCATTTCAAGGACAATGGATGAAATTTCAAAAAATTAACCATAAATGCATCAATCTTGAAATGAGTTAAACCTTTTTGCATAATTTTATTACTCTTAATGGACATGTGAAATGAAATAATTAATTACCATTCTCTTATTAGTTTGGTCTTTACTACTACTGCTACTTGCTCATGTTATTGCTACCAAATTGCCGAACCCAAAGTTTTCAATTTTTTTTTATTGTCTTTATGGTATTAATTAACAAAATCAAACAATGAATAATGATATTTTTACATTAAATTAAACTAACAAAGATCTTTATATAGTGTACTACTCCCTGATTTACTTCATAGATGTAATTACCATAAATCTACAAGTTTAATATAGTTGCAAGTAATATTAAACGGAAAAAAAAAAAAGCAAAAAGATATCAAATTTTCGAATAAGGTTCAAAATCAGATTGACTTCTATGTTAAACAAATAATTCATAATATGCTTATTAAATATTAATTTTTTAAAATGGAACAATATTACTAAATATCTGTATATTTCAAAAACGGGAAAATAAAATGAGGGTCATACCTTCGGAAGCCAAGGGAGCAGTTGATTTGGTTTTTGACTGTCATACACATCTATTAGTTGGAAATGTTTCAACTTTGGCCACTTGAAGTTGTAAGGCTCTCCACTTTTTGTATTACCAATGACATGTTTCATCTTGCACCACTCTACTTTAAGCTCTTGTAGCTGCAAAAGACCACTAGCTGTGGATTCTGGAAATACATAGTTTAGATCACACAAAAAAACTTCAACTGATTTCAAATTTGGAAAAGTGAAAACCCAATTTGCATCCTCACTCCATATCCACTTCAATGAATACATCCTCTGTATCTTCAAATGTCTCAGCCCAAATGCTATTTCATCAATACCGTCCAACTCCTCCATTTGATATATCACTTCCATTTTAGAACAATCCATTATCTCCAACTCCTCTAATCTCTGGAATCTTCTCATCACATTCATCGATGTTGCAAAAACAGCTTTTAATTTTGAGCAATTCTCGATTTTCAATGATTTAAGTTTGCAGAAGGAATCATCATCCGCGAATTGACCATGCCATATATATTCTAAATTATTCATGTCAGACACAGCGATTGTCTGTAAATTAGGAAATATAGCCTGCAATTGCCATTAATTATTATTATTATTATTATCAATAATGTGTCCTTCATAATATATATTTTTTTGCACTAGAATATAAAAAATATATAGCCGGTATAAATAAAAAATATATATTTTTTTGTATTTACTATATATAACAATGAACAATATAGAGAAAATATTCTTAATGTATAGCCGGTATAAATGTATATTCCATATCTTAGAGTTAAAAGATAATAAAATATCATAAATATTTGCTATCAAACTATTGATTTTTTTATTTTATTTTATTTGAGAGGAGCTATTAGTAATTGAATTGTTATGCAAAACAAAATGTTAAGAGAAAGATATAAATTATCCTTCCTCTTTAAATTTTTCTAAACCAAGTCATGTGATATTAATTAAAAATCATGTATGTTAAATTCTTATTTAAATTAATACAAAATTAATTACAATTTAGGTGGTGGAGAATCATGAGGTAGGTAGATAGAAACAATTAAAATCTAAGCATTTAAAAAAGATATAAATTATCTAAACATATTTTCTTCAATAATTGGGTTGATTTTATAATATTTTCAATATGATTTGCCTTTTCATTTCACTTGCACATGTCCCAAAGTTTTTGTTAGTAAATTTTACAAAGGGGGCTGACCCCTTAATTTTTATTAAATTAACCTCTTACCCCTTAATTTTTTAAAAAAGTTACAAATTTATCCTTTCAGTTTTGATTATTTGCCTCCCTTAATATTAAACTCATATATAAGTCTATTTGAGTCATGGGCATGTGTGTGTATATATATGCTCCAACTAAGTGATACCAAAAGAAGTGTTAGAAGTTAAGTACCAGTTCAACATTAGAGAAGAATGTTATTTTGTAGGATGGTATAATCCATTATTTTATTAAGACATTAGATATATCTACGGAATAGTCAAATTACTTAATGCATCTTATGTAAATTATTGGTTAGTGTAGCTTAAAATTTTGATTAAGACAGAAGATAGTGTTAAGTTAGAGCAAATAAAATATCAAATGCATGAAAAAGAAAGAGATGTAAGCATATCACCATTTCATTGAAGAGTGACTGGACATCATTAGAGCTGCTGTTATTTGAAATGTCAGTGACAAAATTCTTCAATGTTGAACATTTGCTTATGTCCATTTCTCTCAACGACTGAAATTCGATAAAATAGCCATTGCTGAATTTAATGAGATTTGGAAGCCCTCCGAGTTGAAGAAAGTCCAAATTTGGAAACACTATCGTATCGGTCATATTTTCTGCTTCAAATTCCTCTGTTAGTATGATCTCTTCCATCAATTCACAACCCACTATCTTAAAACTTTTTAGTTGCAAAAGACTTCTAACAGTTGACGTTTTAAATATATACTTCAAACTATTGCAATAGTTCACCTCCAAACTTGCTAAATTGGGAAAAAAAACCTGTTCATATACAATGTTTTACTTCATTATCAAGTCTTTCAATAAAAACTAACATAAAAAATAGTTCATTGTGTTTGTTGGATATACACACATAAAACACTTCACATATAGCAAATAATTTGATTGTTTTAAAAAACAATTAACGTAGAAGATATACATTTTTAGTACATTATTGATATATATTACTTATAGAGGAATTATTTAAATAAACTAATATAGAGGCAACATTTTTTGCGCATGACCATTATAAAGCATTAGTATGAGCAGATGCAAATAATATGCAGATCATACTAGTATATGATCAAACATCTGATATACTATATTAAAAATATTACCTATAGAGGAATTTTGTAAATAAAATTAATATAGAGAAGACATTTTTAGTGTATAACTGTTATAATGCATTAGTATGAACAAGAGCATCTAATATGTGGATTATACCTATGCATGATCAAATAAATGAATTACCACTTGATATGATCCTGAATTATTGTGTTGACAATCATTTTAATCCTATTGAACGCAATTAATTATGAATGATAACTAAAATTAACTCAACATATTTATCATGCATGCATTATCTAAATACTTCTTTTTATATAAAACTCTCAAAAAAGAAATTATATTCATTATTTTTTTTAAAAATTTCTTTATAATGAAATAAATTTAATTATTCATTGCTCTTGATTATTTTAGTAAAAATTTGCCATTATACAAAAAAAAATGCATTGAGAAGTCTTGAATTCAAGCATATATATATATATATATATATGTATAATTTCAATTTGGGTGGTGAAGGAAACATATACATGTTAAATTTGCTAATTATACTCAATTAAAACGATATTTTTCAATAAAATTAAGCTTACTTCATGAAAAAGGTTTTCTAATGCAAAATTTAGTTTGCTAATGTCAAAAGAAAATAAAAAATGATGAAATGTGAGAATCATGAGGTAGATAGAAACAATTAAAATTTAAGCATTTTAATATTTTAAAATCCTAAGTCTGCCCCTGCTTATAAAGTATATTAGTACAAAAATTAGTTATATATATATTTTATGTGATTCGATCATCTTATGATATTTAGACCAAAATTAAAAAAGAAAAAGAAAAAATTATTATATATACAAAAAATTGCCTAGAAAAATTTAGTAACAAGTAAATAAGATTAAAGTTAAATAGATCAAATATTTTATTAAAAACTCATGCAAAGCATGGGATTTTGCTAGTTTTTATAGATATTTCAGAAGTTATAAGTATTGTAACTGATGATAAAAATTAAACTAGTCATTTTAAAACTAAAAAAAAAAATTATTTGCTCATTTCAATTTTAGAAATAAGTGAAATTAAATAAATCAGAGCATGTCACTACTTTGATACCATAATATATTATAAAGGTTTAATATGTCAACGGAATAAAATCTTGTCTCACATATGAGTTTATTAGAGTCTAGCACTATTGTAATTATTACAGGTATATATTAGCACCTATAGAATTATTATTATTATTATTATTATTATTATTATTATTATCTTTATCTTTCATAACATAATTCCGATTAGAATAATAGCAACTAACCCTAAAAATAAAATATAAAAGAGCATGGCTTAAATCCTTCCTCTTTAACTTTTTTCTAAACTAATAAATCCTTCATCTTTAACTTTTTTCTAAACTAAGTGATACTAAAAAGAAATGCTAGAAGTTGAGCTTAAGTTCCAGTTCAACATTAAAGAGAAGTGTTATTTGGTAGGACGGATAATCCACTATCTTATTAAAACATTTAGATATATCTACCTAATAGTCAAATTACTTGATGCATTTTATGTAAATTATTGGTTAGTGTAGCTAAAAATTTTGATTAAGACAAAAGCTAATGTTAAGTTAGAGCAAATAAAATGTGAAATGCATGAAAGAGAAAGAGATGTAAGCATATCACCATTTCATTGAAGAGTGACCGGACATCATTAGAGCTGTTGTTATTTGAAATGTTGGTGACAAAATTCTTCAATGTCGGACAGTTCCTTATATTCATTTCTCTCAACGATTGAAATTCAATGAAATAGCCATTACTGAATCTAATGAGATTTGGAAGCCCACTAAACCCTCCGAGTTGAAGAAACTCTAAATTTGGAAACACTATTTTATCAGTCCTTTCTTCTGCTTCAAATTCCTCTACTTGTATTATCTCTTCCATCAATTCACAATCATCTATGCTAAGCCTTTTTAGTTGCAAAAGGCTTTTAACGGTTGAAGTTTTAAATATATACTTCAAACTGTTGCAACCGATCACGTCCACACTTGCTAAATTGGGAAAATAAATCTGTTCATATACAATGCTTCACTTCATTATCAAGTCTTCCAATAAAAACTGATATAAAAATAGTCCATTGTGTTTGTTGGATATACAGATATAAAACACTTCACATATAGCAAATAATTTGATTATCTTAAAAAACAATCAACGTAGAGGATATATTCTTAGTAGATTATTGATATACAATATATTAAAAAAGAAATATTACTTATAGAGGAATTATTTAAATAAACTAATATAGAGGCAACATTTTCAGTGCATTACCATCATATATAATGCATTAGTATGAGCAGATGCATCTAATATGTAAAAACAATCAACGTAGAGGATATATTCTTAGTAGATTATTGATATACAATATATTAAAAAAGAAATATTACTTATAGAGGAATTATTTAAATAAACTAATATAGAGGCAACATTTTCAGTGCATTACCATCATATATAATGCATTAGTATGAGCAGATGCATCTAATATGTAGATCATACTAGTATATGATCAAACAAATGAGTGGCTACTTGGTACCAGCAAAATCCTACCAAATGGGATCAATCCAATCGCCCGTTTTTCTTTTTTTAAGTTCCAATTTTTTCATACAAGAGAGTTACTATCAAGAATTGGTAAATACTTTCTTTGTGGACGGAAAAAAATCAATGTAGAAGACATATTCTTAGTAGATGAATGATATACTATATTAAAAATATTATCTATAGAGGAATTGTGTAAATAAAATTAATATAAAGGAGACATTTTTAGTGTATAACTGTTATAATGCATTAGTATGAACAAGGGCATCTAATATGTAGATCATACGGATGCATGATCAAATAAATGAATTACCACTTGGTACGATCCTGAATTATTGTATTAACAATTGTTTTAATCCCATTAAACGAAATTAATTATGAATGATAATTAAAACTAACTCAACATATTTATCATGCATGCATCATTTAAATGCTTCTTCTCATATCAAACTCTAAAAAAAAAAAAAATTATATTCATTCTTTTTTTAATTTATTTATAATGAAATGAATTTAATAAATTTAATAATTTATTCCTCTTGATTATTTTAGTCAACATTTTAGTCCCAAAGTTTTCGTTAGTAATTCTTACAAAGAGGGCCAATCTTCTTATTTTTTTAAAATATATATATATATATATATATATATATATATATATATATATATTAACTTCTTACCCCTAAAATTTTATAATAAATTTCAAATTTATCCTTTTAAATTTAATTATTTGTCCCTTTTAATATTGATTTCATCTAAATTTATCTCCTTAATATTAATTTCAACTGAAATCTCCCTTTAATTTAAAATTCTAAGTCTGCCCCTGCTTATAAAGTATATTTACAAACATTAGTTTTTTTATATATTTTATGTGGTTCAATCATCATATGGTATTTAGACCATTTTTTTTTTTTTAAAAAAAAAGAAAGAAAAAAATGATTATATGTTAAAAAAAATGTATAGAAAAATATATTAACAAATAAATAAGATTAAAGTTAAATACATTAAATATTTTATTAAAAACACATGCAAAACATGGGGATTTTGCTAGTTTTTATATAAATTTCAGAAGATATAAGTGTTGCAACTGATGTAATTTTATTAGTCATTTTAAAATTTTAAAAAATTAATTGCTCATTTCAATTTTAGAAATAGGTGAAATTAAGCAAAGCAGAGCATGCCACTACTTTGATATGAAAATATATTATAAAAGTTTAATGTGCGAGTGGAATAAAATCTTCTCATTTATATATATTAGAAGTAATTCAAATAAAGGAGATATAATTAGAAGTAATTAAGTTGAAAGTATTAGATTTACATACCATTTCAATTTGTGTTTCGGAAGGCACATTTCTTGGGTTGCAAATGCTTCCGAGACGTGGTAACCTGCATAGAACCAATAAGCTCAATTGAGGGAATTCGATCACTTTGTTATCGCAAATCCCATCTTCACTTCCTTCCCCAATAACTGCTTCCAAGTTATCACAAATGCTCACATTCATTTCTTGAAGTTGCGACAAATTTTTAGCAGTGGAAAATGAGAAGAGTTTCCTCAATTTATGGCAACCAAAGATATTTAAAGTTCGCAGCTTACTAAATGACCCCGTTCCAAGTCGACCATGATAAATCTGCTCCAAGCTATCTAATGAGTTCAAAACCAACGTCTCTAGAATTGGAAAAGCATCGCATGAAACCCACATTGTGGAGTCGATGATATGTCGAATGGCATCATTGTCTTCAATGTAGAGATGCTTCAATTTTGGAAACCCTTCCTCATTCAGATCATACAACCCATTCAACATTCCTTCAACCTCCCTCAAACAGAGATCTCCACTTCCTCTTAACAACTTTTTAAGCCCACCCTCCAAATGGATATTTGTCTCAAGCTTAAGCTTTAGTGTCCTCGAGGTTTCATAAGTCCACCTATAATCATCCCATTTGCCTATTGATATTATATACCTTTCCAACTCTTTTGAAAAGAGTTGGTTTGGCAATTCCTTGGCACTAGATACTCTTACTTCCAAAGTTGTCAGTTGCCTCAATTCTTCCAACTCCATAAGGCTTGCATTGCCATTCAGATCCCACTCATCAAAGCTTTTATCCATGTACAATTCTTCTAAACGGGAAAGTTCACGTAAAACATTTGGAGGAATAACTTTGAGGTAGCTGCATTTGGTCAAATTTAGTGACTTGAGCTGAGTTAATTCCCCTAATTGTCTCGGCAACTCAACAATATCGGACTCCTCAAAACTAAGAAACTCTAATTGTTTTAGGTCTTCAATGATGGCTACATCTTTCAAACGGCACTGATGAATATACAATGAATGTAGGTTTGTTAGGAATTGAAGCGATGAAGGCAGCGGCATTAAACACATCCCTGTCAAATTCAGTAATTTGAGTTTTCTAATACCTTTAAAAAACAAATTAGGAATTATCAAATTCAAATCTTCGGTGACAAGAGACAATAACTCTGCCTGGGTATATCTTAGATCTTCAGGAAGCTCAGAGATATCACAGTGATGCAAAACAATTCTAGTACAATTCTCATCCGTTGGCCATAATTGCCTCAAACCATTGCCAGTAATGCCAAAAAATGCATTTTGGTACTTGGTTGCGATTGAGCGAGCAAAATCTAGAACAACATCATGCATTTTCACATGGCCATTCATGTCCCCATCCAGCAACAAGCTCTCTGTTTTCAGCTTTTCAATAGTTTGACACATTCTATTTCTTGCAACTTTGACGCCAACAATGTTTTTAAACAAACCAAGTCCCATAGCATATGTCAGCAAGTGGTTGGTCGGAATATTAGATTGCCTGAACAAAGAGCAGAGTAAGAACAATGACTTCACTTCATTACTAGGCAAATTCTCGAAGCTTGACTTAAGAACCTTGTGCACCTTTCCATGTATTTCTTCATTGTCAAGATCGGATAGCTTCACCAGGGCATCTTCCCATGCACTCAACTCATTCTTCTTCAAATCTGCTGCAACTATGTCGACTAAGAGGGGCAAGCCGGAGCATTTCTCGGCAATATCAATTGCTATAGCCTTTAGTTCTGGATCGTTAGCATGCGCCACAGTCATTTGTAACAAATTCCATGTCTCTTCTTTCCCTAGAAGTTCAAGTGAGAATTCTTTCTGTGTGCCCATCTTACTAGATAATACAACCTGGCTTCTTGAGGTGAGCAACAGTTTGCTGCCTTTGCATTCGTCCTCGAGAGGAATCCCTACATTATTTAGTTCAAGTTTTGTCCAAATATCATCGAGAATGATGAGTACCTTGGACTCCTTCAACCTCTCTTTAAGTTGACTTGCCCTCCCAGGGACTTCCTGCGCATCAAATTTCAGGTCAACGAAATCTGCAATTTCTTGTTGAATCTTTTTTAGATCTGGCGTTTGAGAAACGGGAACAATAACCACACGTTTAAACATTTTCTCTTCCACAGCTTTCCGTTGGACCTCCTTCGCTAGTGTGGTCTTTCCCACGCCTCCTAAGCCGTAGACCCCAATTATGTAAAGATTAGGATCTTTGAGCGCATCCATAACTTGGTTTAAGATCAACACCCTTGATGGCAAGGCTTCGCGACTATACAGAGACGGCTCAAGTATCGGCTGCAGAGGTGGGTGAGATGAAAATTGAACTAATCCTTCTTGATTCCGAAGCTTATCGATGATTGAAGCTTTCTTGTCTGCTTCCTTGCTGAGGTGATAGCGACTCTTGAAATTGGGACACAACCCAAATAAGCACTTCTTCATCTTAGCTTCTTCTTTGCGCTGAATGAGTGCCTCGGCTTCATTAATTTCACTGCTCAGCCATTTTGTAACCTTATCAGTTTCAAAAACGGATATCTCCAAGCTGTCTCTTTTCTTCTTCAGCTCCTCAGTCTGCTCCTTTAGTTTCTTGACATAGCTATCGCACTTAAAAGGATAGCTGATGGGGACAAAAACGCATTTGTGGAGGCGATCAAAAACGCATTTGAGGGGGTGATCAAAAACGGATTTGAGGAGGTGATCTTTAATCTGCTTCCCAATATAACCAATAATGGGAAGAAGAAGGAATTTTTTGATGGGATCTTTAGGCAACAAGTCCAAAATGGGGAGAATTATGTGGTTTTGGATGCCATCTGTCATCAAATGGTTCAAAATGGGAAGAAAAATAGGGAGAAGAAGTAAAATTTTGATGGGATTTGCAGCAAAACGGTTGAAAATGGGAAGAATAAGGGGAAGAAGAAGTAAAGTTTGGATGGAATGTGTGGTAAACAGGTTGAAAATGGGGACAAGAATGGAGTTTTGGATGCGATCTATACTCAATTGCTTCAAAATAGAAAGATAAACAGACATTTTGAATGATAAATGGGAGTGAAGTGATGAAGAGTAGATAATTAAGGAGTTTTGATGGCAAAATCAGAAAGAACAAGTTTAGTCCATATTCATCCAATTTGAAGAAGTAAAAAACAGGAAACAGCTGTGTTTCATTGACTAACGGGTAATAAACTAATAACCAATCTAGAAGGCTAACGTGCATCTCCTTGATTTTTTAATTTTTAAATTATCGTGTGTAAGCTCAAGTAATAAATAAAAGAATTAATATATGAAAATGCATCTGCTTGCTGGTGAAATAAAAATAGTCAAAATAAAAATTGCAAGAAAATAAAAATAGCTAAAATACATGTTTGTATTATTTATTTTGATTTTTTTTTTGAAATAAAAATTGAATTTCATTAACAAATGAGCGACTAAATTTGCTGAACTTTTACTAAATTTAATAAACTTAACATGAACAAAATTGAAATCTGAAAATAAATGCTGACAATCACCAATAATTCAAAACCATTCAACTTTGAAGAGTGAAAAGCAGGAACCATCAACTGGGCATTTGATTCAATAATAATATTTTTTGTCCTTTTGTTTTTTTCTCTCTCATATGAGGGTATGCAATAATGCAGCTGAGGTATTTGAAGTTGTACCAGCAGCAATATATCAGACAGCATGTTATAAGCATTTACTGCCTCCGGTTTTTTATGTTTGACGTTTAACAATTGTTAAAAAATTTTTTTATGAATGATTTTTGAAATTTTTGATATACTTTTGGTTAATTTGTCCCATATTTACCCTTAATTAATTTGCTCATCTTAAATGAACACTATTTTCAAGGAGGAGATTAATAAGGATAAATTAGTCATATACATAGCCTATTTAATAGGTTATTGATTTTACCAAATAACCTTAAACGTCAAACATATAAAAACGGAGGGAGTATTATTTAAACCAGAAAAGAAATGGGGCGAAATTACCTGTATGAATTGAAGAGATTTATGCAAGATAAACCGTTGGTAAGCTTGAACGGAGAAGGTCGAGTGAAATAATTAACAACAAAATCCAGTCGAAATTTGAGTCAAATTTATATGCTATATCTTGAGTTTTTAACAAAAACGTTTAAAGGCCAAATACGTGTCCATATGAGGAGGAAAAAAAAATTGGCATTGCTAGATTGTAAAGTTGTAATAGTGTAATATTAATGAAATATTTCGGCATTAAAATTAATTATAGTATATTAAAAAAAATAATGATACATGGCCAAATGATCCGGTTTCCTTTGTTTCCCGTTATTTTCCCCATCCTACGAAAAATCAAGCATTCTAAGAATGTCCAATTATTTGCAATATCCGTAAAAATCTATTAAACTTTTCATATGTATGATCCAAATATGTTTTGGTAGTTGCTTGGTTGGTGAGAATAATTAATAAATAGTGCATGCAAAAGAAAATTTGTGGTTGTGGATACGTACGCGACTCGTTGACTCACTGGCTCCTTATACTTTGCTTTCTTTTTGTATCCAATTTACATAATGTCAATCAATTCTATTGTTTCGATAAGTCAATTCTATTTATTATGTAATTAAATAGGGTCCAGTTCATTTTCCTTCAAAAGCAAAATTATGAATATTGATAGAGAAAGAGAAAAGCAGGAAACTCACGTATGATGGTTAACAGTCAGCGCTCAAATTGAGCTTGTCAGGTCATTATCCATGTCTTATAATCTCATCAATATCGAATTCATTATCAAATAAAGGAACTAGGTACAATAAATATTATGTTCTTTTTCCAAATTCCATGAAATATTTAAGGCCTAACATATATACATGCATGGTATAACTTTTATTATTTACGTATAAAATTTATACAAATTGGTTGATAATTTGAAATACTCAGGAAATTGAAGATCAAAATCGAACTGAGTTAGAGGAATATAATCATATCAAATCAAAATTCGGCTGCCCTAACTCGTTTGTTTTGGTCATAACTGAAATTTACTCAAACCTACTAGTATTACTTTGTTACATGGGTTTTACGACAAAATTTATTGCCAGCAGCAATATATCAAACTTTCTACAATTTTACTTGGCGGGAATCATTAATAGTTGTAGTTGATAATATAGTAAGTCAAATTTTTATAATGCTTAGTTACAATACATCATTTTGGCTTTTCTTTCGTCAGCTCTTGATTTAAAAAGAATTAAATGTCATAAGTAATGTCAACAAACAAGGAAAAAGGGAATGTATAAGACACCACCACCGTTCAATCACTCTCTCTTCGTGATTATTTTTAATAAAAGAAAACTCGGAAGTTCATTTAAGGAAACCACGTATGCATATCATACTTGTACTCATTATCCTAATTTGTATAACTTTATAAGAAATAGAAAGCAAAAATCCTTTTGATCAATCAACTTCTATATATTTATCTAAAGAGAAAAAACATGACGATATGTATTATTGGTTTGAACGGAATATTAAAAAACAAGACACAGCTGTGTTTCATTGACTAATGGGCAATAAACCAATCTAGAAGGCTAACGTGCATCTCCTTGATTTTTTTCAAATTTTTCTTTTTTTTTTTTTAAATTATCTTGTACAAGCTCAAGTAATAAATAAAAGAGTTAATGTATGAAAATGCATCTGCTTGCTGGTTGTCATATTTATTGAATAGAAAAATGCCATATATAAACTCCTTGTTAAGGACAAAACTATAAAGACAATTTCCAAATTTTTGAGAAAGTAAAGACCCGGCGCTATAAATATAAGTACCTATTGCTAAAACTAAGACAAATTTCCTCGTTTCACTCAGCATTCGCTGATGGATAATTCCGTCGCTACCCTTTTTGAAAAAGTTTCTGATTTTTGGAAATTTCTTTTACCAAAAGATTTTTATATCTGTATTGGAGGAGACTCAAAAAATTGGATGCCCAGGAGACACGTAGCCGCCATCTTCGCAAGGCCATCAGCACAGCGAATTACCTTCACGAAAAGTGTGAACAATGGAACATTTTGAAAAGTCCAATCTGCATGTGCTCACTTTAACTATAATTTCTTTTGAAAAGTCCAATCTCTGCTGACTCAGTAGCCACAAAAATAAGCATTTAACTAGATAAATTAATGATCGGAATGCTAACCAATTTAATATATTGCGTTTAATTTGGAGTCTTATTTTAAATTGGGGAACCAAATATGGTTAGATAGGCTTGACGGGGATAGGCTTTTATTTTATTATTTTTTAATATTTTTCTTTCCTTTTCCTTCTCTTTCGTTGCCTGCCAGCTTTTTATATGTACACAACTTGTTGAGAAAAATATATATAAAACCCATAACCAAATTAATAAAAGAAAACAATGCAAACTATTTAATTTAAGTATGGAAAGTTTTTTTATTAAAAAACAACCCTCTCACGCTAACAGGAAATCTTTAGTATCAAGTTTATAAAATTGAATATCTACTAACAGCTAAAATAAAAAAATTAGTGGTTCTGATGCTATATAAATAAAATGGATGAAATTAATTTAACCCCAAAAGATAGCTTGTAAATTAAGTAAGAATTCTATAAATTTTGACTACACTGAATAAAAATTTTGTTTACTATCAACCACTGCAGGTCTTGGAAGAGAATATTTGTGATTATGTTCATAGTAAGTGCAACTACACTAACTTGTTTCAATTATGCATTTGAAAATGATAAGTTTCAAAAGTTTTGATTCATCAATTCGAATTATTAACAAAAAAAAAAAAGAACTAATAATTTAAGACTGTTAAAATCCTTAATCAAAAGTCTAGTTTGATTAAAAAATAAAACCCATCACTGCATGTCTCCTCATTATTGAACAATCACATGGACCCATGTGAAAGGCACATGCAAGCTCAAGGCTAAAGCCTGTTCTCATCTACTAATTAGCTTAGCTAATCTTTCGGATGTGCTATTCAATCTTTCACATCAGCTCAACCAATCTATCAATCAAGGGATAATATGTATAATTGCTTCCTAAATTATCATTTTTAACATATCCGTGCCCTCACCCAATTAGAAAATATTTGACCCTTCTAAGCTTATTAAAGTGTATGTAATACCCTATATTTGTAAAAATATATATGAAATACTCCTTAAAAAAGAAAAAGAAATTAGATTTAGCCGTTTATACGCCACGTGTACTTTTTTTTTTGTTCAGAATATGGTTGGCCGCCGTAAAACATATTTGACAACTTAACTTTTTGTTCAAAACGAGAGTATTTTTCCATCATTAAACTAAATTTAAAAATAAAAACTGAAAAAAAAAATTAAAAATATTATCACAAACTTTCTAACAGTATGAGGGTAAAAAATCCGTTTATCCTATTATAAAATATACTACTACTTTATTGGGTGACAGTATTTACTAACTGTTGTAAATAAAAAAAAAAAAGTCAAAATAAAAGTTGCAAGAAAATAAAAATAACATTTTGACTCTAATTTTTTGGTTTAGGCGCTAAATTACTTATTTTGGCTTTTCTTTTGAAACAAAAGTAGAATTTCACTAAGAAGAAATGCTAACGAGTAATTTGAGATTAATTTTGTCCATAATTACTAATAGAGTTTGGATACGTCCATAACTCTAATTTGGATAAAAGTCCAATCAAGATTAAATTGAGTATTTTAATCTGATTAAAATTATCAAATCTTATCTCAGAAACAGTCTAAGTTAAACTAGAGTTATCACTCTAACTTTTAAGACCTCTATAAATAGAGGTGAGGTCCTTATTATTTGGTAACGAGAAAACGTACATGCCGCAAGACTGCTCGTTCCCACTCACAAGTTTTCTGTCTTAATTTTCAGGGGCATTTAGATTATGATCTAGCTGCTCTTACCCCGAGTGGATAAAAACCGGAACAGTGACCAAAAACAAACGGAATCTTGGTAGACGCTTCCGCAACGAATTTCTGCACTACAAGAGATAGGTACCATTCTCAATGTTACCTCCATGTAAATTATATTTGTTATAATTTTTCCTTCATTGGTATCAGAGCCGTTGTTTTTGCGTCCTGACATGTGGCTAAAGAGATCTAAAATTTTATGTGTAAAATTATTAGATCTGAGATGCAATGAACACAACAAAAATTTGTTTTTTGTGTGAAAAATATATACGCGTGTATATTTCGGCTCGATTTCGTGTATGTGTACACCGAAACCCGAGGGGACGAACATGAGTGTTCTAAACGGCTAACTAGAAGTTGGAATTTTTAATTTTTGACCTCACCATTGGATTCAGAGACCCCAAAAACCCCCCACCGGCCGGAACCAGAGCGTCAGATTCGACCAGGAAGGCGGCGCGTGCACTACACGCGCCGCATACGTTCGGCGTGTGCGCGTGGGCGGTGGCCCACACGCGCGTCGCCACGTGTCAGCTGTGATGCGTCACTCTTACACGTGGCCCAATCGCTGAATGCCACATGGATGGCTGAGGCCATGCCACGTGGCAGAGAAGATGGGGTGGACACTGGACCAACCAGAGGGTGACACGTGGGAGACCGTGGTCACGCCACGTGTTCCAATAAGATGGTGCCACGTGGCCCAATCAGGGGCTGCCACGTGTCAGACTGAGGTCTGCCACGTGGCAATGCTAACATGTCACGAGTGACACGTGATCCAATGAGACGTCGCCACGTGGCATGACACGTATCATCCACGTGGCGGTGTCGTGTGCCATGTGGGCGCCAGGTGGAACAATAGGAATCCAACACGTGGCACGTTGTGGTGTTGACACGTGTCGGGTGAGCGGGAGGCTGCGCGTGAGCGCGTCTACCTCCTCCTCGTCGGTGCGTGATGGCGCGTGCGGTGTCCTCCGATCACCAAATCAGCTTCATTTTTTTGCGAATTAATTTTTTAAATTATTTCTGATTTTTTGGTCATGTTTTAAAAAAATTTTAATGACCAGAAAATATATTTTGTAATTTTTGAAATTTAAATGTGTTTAATTTCAAAATAAAATATTAAAAATTGTAGAAAATGTGTTTTCTGCTTTCGAAAATTTTTTAAAATATTTTGAAATTTTTTTGAGATTCTGGCCTTAGTTATTGATTGAAATGTGTTTCAATCATGTGTATTTATACATAAGTGTATAAAAATTCTCTGTATTATGTTACAGAAATATTGAATAAGGACAGTAGATCTTCCTTATATTACGCATAAGTTGTTTTAAGAATTGCAAAAGTGCAATCAATAAATAAAATAGAATGCGAAGGAAGATTTGAGCTGATAACATTGATGCAATAGTGCATCATAAAGTAAATGTGTGAGAACAAATGCAAGAGTGCATTTGTACTGGTGGTCCGAGTATGAAAATAAAATTTTGGTTCGAGTTACCAAAAGTAAAGTAACACTAAAATTCAGTGATGGTATTGAGAAATGGACGGAGAGTGAATCGTCCATGGCTTCATCAATTGACTTATGAGTTGCTTGATGAAGTATAAAATTGGTCAAAGAAATAATCCTAATAACTAAAAAGATTTTATGAAATCTGGACTTCTATAATAGTTGATATAAGTGTCAATTTGAGTTGGCATGGTATTGAAATAGGATTTATGTTTCCTATTAATATTTGACATGAGTGTCTTATTTTGGGATTATTGGATTTTTGGTTAAATAAATGTGTTTATTTACTTATTATGATGGCATTTAACTTTATAATAAATGAGTTTGTTTTAATTGTTAATTGTCTTGCGATATTTTATGAGTAAAATGATTGCATGCTTATTAAGTAAAGGCTTAATAAAAATTCCCTCATAAGTTTGAGAACTTGATAATCCAATATTCAGATTTATTATGCATGAAATTTTAACCTATAAGGTTGGACATTAGGACTTAGAGGGTAATTGGATACTATAAGTAGCCTTTTCGAATTTGAGCCTAATAGAAAATTTTATTAGGTTATTATTTCAGGTGCATAATAAATTGCATGTGTTGCCTTATTTCTTTTAAATATGTGCAATTTTTGTTCCATTTGAGATCAGAGGATCTTAATGGATGCTGCTTCCAAGTTATAATTTTGAAATCTGGAATACAAAGATCCAAAATGTGCTTATAGAGCAAGAGGCTCTTAAATCCTAAAATTCAATTATGGATGAATTTGAGGATGACACTATACCCAGTATAAGCAAGACCGAGATGCCTATGTGGCATCACATCACTAAGCAATTTCGCAAGTATCAAAATGCAATTGACCTATGGATCATTTTACAGGAGACGTTCAGAGATGTGACTCTGAATAAGCTCCGATAATTGACGATTAAATTTGATACATATCAGAAAAAGTCTGATTATTCGATGCGAAAATATCTATGAGAGATGGAAAAGGAAAAGTGAGTTTAGTGAACTTAGTCAAAAGTGACTGATGAGCAGTAGGCCCAAAACTGTTATCCGTTCTGTACCCAAGAGTTGGTAGCATGTGAGGATGCAACTAACTCACATGGATAAGCATAAAGACATTTAAGGATGTCGCTTGTCATTTGGAGCTTAAAAGGGACCGTTTGATAATGATTAAGGTCATTGTCATAGTGCATATGGCACAGTCCCGTTCTGGTAGAATGAGTTCTAACTAGAACAACAAAAGAAGTTTCAACAATAGGGATAGGGAAAAGGATTGAGAGCCTGAAAAGCAAAAGGAATAGAATCACGAAAGGTCCAAAGGCAAAAGGAGACAAACTTTTCAAGAGTGAAATGTTTCAATTGCCTATAGAAATGACATTATGCAAGAGATGCATTGTGCCTAAAAGGATAAACAATTTTGACTCAAGAGTGAGCAAAATTTATGTATCTAGTTCTGAATTTCATCTTTTGTGGGTGATAAATTTAGAACCAATGGACCGTGTAACAAGGGATTGAGATACCTTTGTTATGAAATTTTAGATTCTGTTCTTGTTTTATTGAAATTGTTTTCAATTTACATTTTGAAAATAACAGTGCAAGCTTATGCTTGAATGATTTTATTGTTATAGATGTGGACCATAACTATTTGAGTAAAACTAGTTTGTTATTTTTCACATTGTTATGCGAATAATGTGAAATTATGGCATGCTAAATAAACCATATTGGACAAGACCGAATGAGTCGGTTAGTCAAAATAGGTTTAATAAGTGATTTAAATAAGTTTGAATTGCCTACGTGTGAGCATTGCTTAAAAGAAAAAACTAGTTAGAAAATTATTCAGAAAAGATACTAAAGCTGAATTTCTATTGCAGTTAGTCCATTTTGACTAGTGTGATCAAATAAATGTGAGGGTAAGGCATGGGGCCTATTATTTCATCACATTTATATATGACTGTATTAGGTATGGTCATATCTATTTGATATCTCACAAGTCAGAAGCATCGAGTTGCTTCAAGGCTTATATGAGTATAGTTGAGAATCAATTAGATATAAAGATCAAAGCTTTAAGAACTGACAGAGGTCAGTAATATCTTACAGATAAACTTAAAGTTTCATGTGATGAAAAAGGATTGAATATCAGTTGTTCATTCCTTGAAATCCACAATAAAACGATGTTGAGGAAAGGAGAAATAAGTCTCTCCTATATATGGTTAGGTCTATGATGGCAGAGGCATATTTGCCTATCTCCTATTGGGGATATATTTTATTGACTGCCACATATGTTCTGAACTGTATGCCCTCTAAATCTGTCATTATCATAACTTATGAGTTGTGAACTGGTCGACAAGTTGATCTAAGTTATTTACAACCTTTGGGTTATAATGCTTATGTCTATGATACCTCAATTTGGTAAATATGAGACCAAGAGGCAAAAGAGTATCTATGTGAGATATTCTGAAGTATCGAAAGGATACATTTTCGTGGGTCAGTAAGAAAATGGCATAATGACAGAATATGGATCACTAGACGTCATATTCTTAAGAGAATAAATTTCCAAAGTTGGGCGAAGTGAATTAAGATTTCACTTTATATTAATATCAGGAAGAGACCATCAGGATCACTCCATCCGAGTGGGAGGGATTTAGAGGAAGAACGTTAAGACTTTCATCCTCCAAACGATCCGGATGTTCGAGACCCTGATTCGAGTGGGAGTATTTTTTACTCCAGTGGGAGGAAAGAATATGGTATTCCTGACTCCAGTGGGAGTATGGAATATAGTCCCAGTGGAAGCATTGTGAATCACGATAAATATATGAGACATGTTTATCAAGATTCAAAACTGTAAAAATCTAAAAGGATAAGTGTTCCATGCTGACGATTTAAAATTGAAAGCTAGAATGAAGCCCTTTTAGTTATCCCACAAGAAAAGAAAAAACATAAATAAAAAAAAATATTCAAAAGGCTTTTTCGTGCCCATCTAAGGAAAAATGGATTAAAGTAATGGAAAAAGAAATGGCATCCATGATATCAAACCAAGTTTGAGAACTAGTTGATCTACTGGAAGGACACAAATTGAGAATAAATGTATTCTCAAAGTAAAGCGAAAGGCTGATAGAGGTATTGAAAGATATAAGGCTCGGCTAGTCGCTAAGGGGTTTATACAACAAGAAGAGATTGACTATGAGTAGACTTTCTCATCTGTTGCAAGATTTACGTATATAAGGTTCATTCTAGCCATAGTGGCAAGTTTGAACGGAGAGCTTCATCAAAAGGATGAAAAGACTGCCTTTCTCAAAGGAGAAACTGATGGAATAACCTAAAGGTTTCATCAAAAAAGGTAGCAAACATAAGGTTTGCTGATTGATGAGTTCAATCTATAGCCTTAAACAGTCTTCAACACAATGGTGTTTGAGACTTCATCATGAAATTATGTCGAACGTGTTCAGTATGATTGATGAAGATCATTGTGTTTATAGTAAAAGCTCTGAAAATGAATTTATCATTTTGACATTGTACGTATACGACATACTTAAAGCTGAAAATGATAAATGGTACGTAATTGAAATCAAAGATTGGTTATTATCCAACTTTGAAACAAATGAAATGGGTCATGCATATTACATTCTTGAAATTAAGATTTCAAGACATCATTCGAGAAGATTGTTTCTATTTCTTGAGAGAAATATTTCAACAAAGATCTTGAGCGATTTAATATGAAAAACCCTAAACTCATACATTACCCCATTGCCAAGAATCAGTTTCTTAGCAAAGATTTGTGTCCTATGACACCAGAATAAATGAACATATAAGAAACGTTCGATATGCCAGTGTTGTGGGTAGTCTGATGTATGCAGTGTTGTATACAAGACATGATATGTACTATGCAGTGAGCATGGTTAATAAATATCAAACTAACCCAGGCAAAGCACATTGGAAGCAATTGAAAGGACACTTATATACCTTAATGGTACTGCATAATATTCTCTCTATTTTCAAGAAATGATCTGTAATGAGATAATACAGAAACGTTGATTGGGCAGGAGATGTGGATGAGAGGAAATTCGCCTTATGTTTATATTCTTGTTTGGCAAGAGTACCATCCCGAGGAGTAACAAGAATTAAACCCATGTAGCCCTATCAATAGTGGAAGTTGAATTTGACACTTCCTCAATTGCAGTAAAGGAGACAATTTGGCTGAAATGGTTTGTGAGCCATTGAAGAGTAACTGTCTTAGAGGTATTAATGACAGTTTTTAGTGACAGTCAATCGCTGATAGCTTATAGTGGAGCTAAGCATATCAACATTAAGTATCAATATACAAAAGATATTGCTGCACGAGAGATATGAAATTACAGAATATTTCTACGCATGCAGATCCGTTGAGTAAACCTGTAACGAGAGATGTATTTTGAGAAACACATTTAATCTCGAGGTTTGCGTAGAATATAATTGGTACTTTTATATTTTATATAATCCCTTAACGTTATTATTTGTGAATAATAACCAAAATTCATTGTTGGCAATACATGAGTGTGAATGTTTATGTGTAAACATTTACTGTTATTGATATGAGATTGAGCATGTCGGATAGAGAAGTAGCCCACTCACAAGTGTGTTTACCTTAGTTTTGTCAATGAGTTGGCAAAGACTAAGATGAGGCGATTTTTGAACATATGAGAATGCTTAAGAGCCTGTTCAAAATAAAAGTGCCGTCTTGCAGAAATTACAAGATGAGTCTTGTTAAGGTGCAAGATAAAGACATACATAAAGTTGTATGCTTTGGATTGAGATCCAAAATAAGGATTGTATGAAATCCGATGGTCAGTTATATGTAACTACCATGTTCTGTCTAAAAAGCCAGAAGTAGTCCTTAATTAAGCGGACTAAAGTTGGGTGCTTCGGTGCATCGCAACCTTACGCTTCTTTATGGTGTTTTATATACAAATTATTGAAATGTGAGACATGCGCTCCTTTAAGGGAAGGAAAGAACACCATAACACATGTTTTATACCGTGTGTGCTTATATGACCACGGGGATGGGAATTTAATTATATTAATGATCTCAACTTTCCCTATTGTGAGACCCTATTTATATTTCGACCCTTAGAACCCTTAACTTATCCCTGAAATATGGTTCAATGTGGCTAGCTTAGTTAGTTTCCAAGAGGTCTGGAGAAAAATTTAGTCCTGGCGGTTCTAACTAGAAAAACGAGTTGAATCATGATGGATGGCATATAGTAAGAGGGGAAGATAGCCTTTTGATCACTTTCATAAGGTTTCGTGGTTCACCGGCATGCCTATTATAGTTTCTATGAGTAGAGACATAATAGTGAATACGAAAATTATTTTATGAGATCATGAGTTAAAACAATGAATGTGAGAAGGCAATCTAGGGTTAGGCATACATGAAGAAGAGGATTTTATTTTTACGAGACGCCATATATTCCTAACAGGTGCATAGCACTAGTGCTCTCGAGGTATGCTGGTCACACAATCTATTTGCCAGTATAACTGAAGATTAAGACTGGAATGCGTTCCGTCATGTGCGAATGGGAGATGATAGAGTTTGGGTACGCCCATGACTCTAATTTGGATAAACGTCCAATCAAGATTAAATTGAGTATTTTAATTTAATTAAAATTACCAAATCTTATCTCAGAAAGAGTTTGAGTTAAACTAGAGTTATGACTCTAGCTTTTAGGACCTCTATAAATAGAGGTGAGGTCCTCATTATTTGGTAACGAGAAAACGTACATGCCACAAGACTGCTCGTTCCCACTCACAAGTTTTCTGTTTTAATTTTCAGGGGCATTTAGATTGTGATCTAGCTGCTCTTACCCCGAGTGGGTAAAAGCCGGACCAGTGACCAAAAACAAACGGAATCTTGGTAGACGCTTCCGCAACGAGTTTCTGCGCTACAAGAGGTAGGTATCATTCTCAATGTTACCTCCATGTAAATTATATTTGTTATAATTTTCCCTTCAATTACTAAACGTATACTTAAATAAACCTAATATAATAAAAAAAATTATTTTAAAAATGACTGAACTTAAAATACGTATATAAAAAATCAATTTAACCATTTTTCGATAAATGAACAGTCGGAAAGTTCAGTTGATACGTATGTTCAACATCTCTATACACGTGGCTTGATTCATGGCATGATATGTGAAAAAAATGACATGTAAACATATTACGTGTCATAATTATTCAAACCATTCTATCATCAAAAGTTTCACGTGGCCTGTTTTCATGTGGCTATGTACGCACCGATTGGACTTTTTGGTTAGTTATTTGCTGAAAAATGGTTAAAGTAATTTTTATATACATATTTTAAATTTAATAATTTTTAAAATAATAAAAAATCTTTTATTATATTAATATTATTTGAGTATAATTTCAATAAATATAAATAAAATTAACCCAATAATTTGAGAGCAAACTATACCACACATAAAGAATAGATAAAGAATTAGCAATCTTAATTAACAAATGAGCAGCTAAATTTGCTGATATTTTAATAAATTTAACATGAACAAAAATTAAATATGAAAATAACTGCAGACAATCACCACTAACAAGGGCTAATTCAAAACCAGCCAACTTTGAAGAGTGAAAAGCAGGAACCATCAACTAGGCATTTGATTCAATAATAATCTTTAAAAGTTCAATAATAATGTCTAAAACTGGAACTTCCAAGATACCATTAATAGGCATGCAAACAGCATGAATGAAACTTCCAGCCGAATCTCTAACCAACCATAAAAGCGAAGGTAGACTTCCCTTCGGAAGAAAAAATTGCTGCATCACAAAAATAAAACTAAATATGTTATATATTAAAATAGGCATTGAAAAATTACATCAAATATCTTAATAAAAATATCATTATTTTTTACAAGAGATCTTTAATTTATAATTTAATTTTTTTTCGTAAATCTCGTTTATAATATATTACCATTTAAATAAAAAATTGTGAATTTTTTTATTTTTTTCATCAAAAGTTTTGATTCTCTAGATTAAAAAAGAAAAGATTAATGCAATTATTGTGTGCCAGGAGCTTTATTATCCCATGGTTTTCAACTTACCATTGTCCTATTCCACTTCCAATGAAAGACGGCCACATCAACGTGCATAACATTTGTAATTTTTTTCCTTTTTAATTTTTATAAATGAATTGAAAAAAAAAAGATTATAATCCCGTGCACGTTCTAAATTTAAATTATGAAATTAATAGTTTATTATATACGCGGACGCTGTCACATTAAAAAAAAATATGAAAAGATTAAAGTTAAAAAATTTACTATAAATTTAAGTTAATATACCACTCAAATGTCTTTTTAAAAATAAAAAATTTCATAAATTGATAAGCTTCATTGAAGCCTTTTTTTTAATTATTTTCTTTTAAGAGAAAATTGATGTAGGCCATTACCATTAAATTTTCAATGTAAATAAAAATGAATGATTATACATTGATATCAACTCATAGATGATATTTTTATATCAATAATTTATGCAAATATGAAAAAAAAAAAGAGAAAATCTTTGAATTGAGGAAAAATAGTCTGAAACGATAAAAAAAATTATTTGAATTTATGTAATTAAAATATTATGAATAGAATGAGTGAGATAATTTTATGAGCTAAATGAATAAAATTATAAACAAATGGCTGATATATTGAATTAGTTTTTTATCATTTTATTTTATAGCGTGAATAAAAGAGACTCTTGAAGAAAATAACAATAATAATATATTAATTTTATACATTAATTAGAAATTAGGGAAAGCACGAGGTGTCGCAAGATAATGGGAGGTGTAAGTAAGAAATTGTTAATGAGGAAGAATCATACATCATGATGTGATGAGCTATCAAGCATAATATTAATAATTTAATATACTCTGATTATTCTTTGTTTTTTTAGCAATTTGTTTGGTGTTAAATCATTTTCATGTTCATGGAATATTTTAAGGAGGAGATACTAATTGGTGGTGAGACCAATTACGAGCCACCCATTAATTTATCATATGGAACCACATCTCAGCCTATAAAACTCCTCCAAAACTCCTCCATTTTCAACTCTTTTCATACAAAATTCTGATTCGGGCAAAAAAAAAAAAATCATTCTATAAAAATATTTTAATTTTTTTATTATTACAACTAAAATTATTTTAATTAGAATAATTATAAATACAAATTCAAGTATTAGTACGAAATCATGTCAATTTGAAAATTTTCAAATAATGACACATGATATTAACTTTTCAATGGTGAAATATTGTAAAAGTTGACAAGAATAATTACTTTCGGCATTTTGATATTGAAATCATTGTTTTTCAGTTGAAATGATTTTAGTTGCAATTAAATAATTGAAATATTTGATTTTTTTTTTTGTGATTGAATTATTATTAGAATATAATGTATGAAATCAACTCCTGCATTAGTGTAAATAATTGCAAATAATTACATTAATATTTTAATTATAAAAATTTATTATTTTGAACAATAAATTATAATTTTTATTAATTAAAATAAATCAAATTTTGAAATTTCTTATGGACGAAAAAAATAATTGTTTTTGTTATTTATTTAAGAAAAAGAAAAGAAACTAATATTTTTTCGATAATAAAATAAAAGAAACATACTATATGCAACATTATAATATGGTATATATTTAAAAAATAAAAATTAAATAGAAAAGATTTTTAAATATTCTACATGGTGAAATAAAATAATTTAGCAATTTCAATATTTATAGCATTTGGATGTGAATGACTTTGTCCAATGAGATATTGACTGAATCACTATTTTGGCAACTCTATCTCGTGAATGTTTTGTTCATGTTGAATGCCAGGCTCTGGAAGATTTTGGCCATCAGCTTTTCAACCTTTCAACAGTGGTTATCATCATACCTCGCGGTTGTCAACTATTAAAACTATCTATTATTCTAAATACCACTCACTGTACCTCTCGACGAAAAGAACTTCAAAGAAAACAGCAACAAAATTGCTAAAGTCAAGGGATGAGAGGGGACAATGTGAACCAGGTGAGCTCTGGAGCAGAGAAGAGGAGAGAATGGCTGGCGTCGGTGTCAGGAGGATTGGCGTTGAGGTCTGCCAAAACGACGACCTTGGAAGGCTGCGTGTTCAGGGGATTGGAGGCATCTTCCATAGAATTTTCTCCGATATCAAGTTCAGGCTTGATATGTAAAGACGACGCTTGCGGTTGAAGCTCCGGTTCAGCCATGTTTGGTGCCCAGAAGTTAAAAGTTATAGGAGGGGGAGGGAGGGCCAGTGGACGGAGTGACAAAATGACCTGCAAAAGTCTCCGTTTGGGACCTTTTTCTTTTCTTTAGGTTTTCCGAAGGAGATATTGTAGGGAAATGTTTGTGGGCTAGTTGGACTTGTAATTTGGAATGGCTGTTGTACTGTACATATACACAATTGAGTGTTTAATTATTTTTGAATCAAAATAATAAAATACATTTACATTAAACGACTATAAGACTGTGTGTTCGTTCACTCCTAAAACATTTCACATTTGATGTATCCAACATTATTTCCCTACACTTGATTCATTTACACATAGATTCCTATGTGTAAACGTTGCAATTTAATAGGTAATTTTTTTTCTTTTTTTACGAAAATTAAACAATATTAGAATATCCCAATTTTATATAAAATTCATAGCAACATTGGTTTTGATATAAGTAATGATTTGATTATAAATATATTTGTCTATCCATCCCTAAGGCAGGACATGCTCGAAGAAGGTAGCTAAAAATTAAAATTCAGAAGAAAAAATCAAATCACTATCCTTTAATATCAATGGGATAGAATGACACTTGAAACACATGACATTAAGAAGAGAAACCTCATCCATCCAAACAACTAATGCAATATTGTCAATATAATAATAATAAAATAAATATAGTATTAAACAAAACTGGAATTTGTATATTGAAAAAATCTATAGATAAAATTGTATATAGTATAAAAAAATATAGTCAATTTAATAATAAAAAAATATAGTATTAAAAATATAGCAATTGCTTTTCTCAATAATATGTAAAGTTCAATGTTAAAAATTAACTATAAATATTAATAGTTTAAAATCCTATTTGTAGTAAAATTCTTACAGTTTCTTAATATTAAAACTCCTATTTCGAATAAAATTTCTTATATTTTCTTAATATTGATAATTATAAATAAAAATATAAATTTAAACTTAATGAGAATTAATAAGAAAGAAAGAAAGAAAAATATTTATCTTTAACGGGAGAGTTCTTAAACCCTAAACTGCTCTAAAAGTTTCCGCTTCATTATATATATATATTATAAGCTAAGTTTGGGAATGAAATATTGAACTCATTCACCTATCTAGCCTGACGCAAACACATAAAAAAGTTCAATTAATAACAAAATGGACTTGCTACAAAGGTTTATCAACTGGCCTGATTTTGGATTTTAAATAGAAGAAATTGTACCGAATACCAAATTTTTTTTTTCATAAGTTTTAAAAAAATATTTTTTCTTTTTTGTTTTAAATATAATTTTTTTTAAAAAAAAATTGTTTTCAAAAAATATATTTTTTAGTTATTGAAATATGACCAGTTATTTGATAATAAATTGAAAATAAAATCCTTTAAAAAAAATCAAAATAGTAAATTAAAGTCCCTTAAAAATAAGAAAATTATCAAAAAAGTAAATTATCTACTCAAAAATAACATATTTATTTTCTGAAATTTTTAAATAAAGTTATTTTATGCGAATACTTATCCGTCCATTATATTGAACTCTTGAACAAACCCTCAGTGGATCAACCATCACTATTATCGCTGAACTTTCTATCATTTAATTATAGTATTTCAACACTATCGTTTGTATACTGATAGATATACTTTGATATACCAAATTGCAGTGTATGTATTTCGATATTGCCATTTGGTATGCTAGTGGGTATACATTTAGTTTAGCAAAATACTATGTAAGGATTCAACATTGTCATTTGGTACACCGGTAGATATATTTTAGTATATCAAAGTGCTATGTAAAAATTCAATGCTGCCATTTGATACACCAATAGTTATAGTATACTAAAGTCATTCGTTATACCAGTGGCTATATTAAATTACTGTGTAATAATTTTAATTGTGCAATTTGATATACTTAATACGAAAGTACTTTGGAAAAATTTTAAAACTGCACAAAGGAACAAAAAAAATAATATAATAAAATAATATAAGATTTTGTTAGTTTAATAAAAAAAATAATAAAACAATAAAAAAATTATTAAGAGAATTAAAGATAAAAAGTAAATAAATTGTTTTTGTGAAAAATCAGCACAAAGGAACAAATCCGATTTAATTTTTTTGATTGATGACTGGTAATCTTATTTTTAATTTGTTGATAATTGATGTTTCTCCACCACCATTATACCACAATTATAAATTTAACGTGAAAAATCATTAAAACAAAAAAAGGTTTTTTGAGTGAATTAATTACCCTTTACAATAAGTGAGTGGTGACAATTTTTTAAATAATGCTTTTTAAAAAACAATTAGGAAAATAGGGTGTTTTACAAATTATTTTAAAAAATAAAATTTTGAGCTAAATATTGTAGCTGTGACTGTGAGTTGCAGTTTTGCGTCAATTTTTCTGGCGCAATTTATTTTTTAAAAGGAAAGAAAAGGAAAGAATGGTAGCTCACCTCCTTTCCTTTTCTATTGATTTCTTTTTTTTAATTGTTAATTTTTTCTTTTCTATTCATTTTTTTAAATTATTAATTTTAGTATTAAATTTATGATTTGCTAGTTGTTTTCATTTATTTCCTAACTAAATTAAATGAAATTAATGACTGAGAAAGTACAAACCAACAAAATAAGATGGGTTTGTACTTTCTTGGTTGTTAATTTCATTTAGATTAGTTAAAAAATAAATGAAAACAACTAGGAAACCATAAATTTAATACTAAACATTAACAATTTAAAAAAAATAAGAAATGAATAGAAAACAAAAAATTAATAATTAAAAAAAGAAATGAATAAAAAAGAAAAGTGTGCTTTCTTAATTGGTCTCATTTTTATAAAACACCTTACTTTTCTAATTTTTTTAAAAAAATATTATTTAAAAAAATTGTACCGTGGAAGATTGAGTCAGAGTAAAATTTCTGATAAAAAAAAAAAGTAATATTTTTAAAAGTGAAAATTAAAAATAATGGTATTTTAAAGTTTGATGGTAATTTTGAAAAAACTTATATTTTGCATGTTATTTTTGTAAAGATTCCAAATACTTGTAACAAATTAAATCTACTCTTCTAGTTTGCATTTTTTTTTAAAAAAAAAAAACGAAATACAAAGTTGCAAAGAGCGCGTGATCAACACGGATGCGAACGCCAACACATAAACGGACAATCAATTAATCAAAGGCTCCGAATTTCCCATCGCTACAGATAGGAACAATCTTCTGAAGGAAGAAGATGAGAAAGGAATATACCGTGAAGCTGATCAGCGCCAAGGGTTTCGAGTTCGTCATAGACAAGGAAGCCGCCATGGTTTCCCAGACCATCCGCAATATGCTCACATCTCCAGTTCTTTGCTCAATTTTACCCCCAATTTCTAGATTTCGATCGGTGCTTCTATTTAACTTCATTCTATTGGGTTTCACTTAATTAGTTGTATGTTTTAGCTAATTGTATATAGTTGATCTGTTTTCTGCTGGAAATACAATATTCTTGTAATTTATTTGTGTTAGGTGAATAATTTTCTTGATATAATTCCCTGAAATGATATGTTGGCGAGATATATATTGACTTTTGGCTTCACTATGCAACTCAAACATTTTCTAATTAACTCTTAAGAGTTGGTGTAATTTGACAATTATGGTTCTGGTTTCAGTTTAGTTGTGAATTACTGAATTGTTGGCTTATGCGTCTATAATTGGGTGATGTTTTGTGATTTGTCTTCTTAATTGGTCAATTCCTTTTTTAAATTCTTTGACAGGGAGTTTTTCTGAGATGCAGCATGGAGAAGTCACATTTCCGGAGATAAGCACTACTATTATAGAGAAGATTTGCCAATATTTCTATTGGTCTCTTCAGTATGCAAAGTCCTGTTCTTTTCCTTCTCTCATTTGTCCATATTATTTTTTGGTTATTCATTTGTGTTATATATTATTCAGTTGTATGTGTGTTTTTTTTAATTTGTGATTTAAATTAAGTTCATTGGAATTTGTATTTTCGTTGCACACAACAATTAGTCTGAAGTATTCATTGGTTCAGGGGGCAAGCTTTTGCTATCATTTGATGAATTTACAGGGCTTATGCAATTGCCTTCATGTGATATTTATGGTCTGAATGTTGTAATTTCCTTGAATTTTGGCTTTGAAACATGTGATATGCGTATTGCGCTTTGTTAATTAATAAAGAGGCATGGTAGCAAAAGGGTCTATTGATTATATATGGTTTGGAAGAATCATATGCATATAACATGTTGTGAAATTGTAGTTTTTTATTTTTTATTATTATTATTTTTTTTTGCTGTAATGTCCCAAATTTGAAAATTATGAGGATTTTTTTATGTCAGTTTGCTGCGATTTCTTCTTGGAGATACTTTTGAGCGAATCCAATGCTTCTTTAGAAGTCATTCTTTAGTTTTAATCTTGTCTATATTCATAAATCTATTTCTATGCTTCCTCTGAATTTCGTGAATTTATTGTGCTTCTTTTGTATTTAAGTTTGATTCTCTTCTTTCCATATCTGATTATGTGTCATGTCAGCTGTTAAGTTGCTAGATGATCTATACAAAACCTTTACTTTTCTTTATCTATTCACAACTGATTGCTACAACTCAATAAAGCTTTGATTGAATTGGTTTAAATTAAAAGGTTGTAGTTAAAATTCTTTTATGCTTGGCAAATTTTTTTGCATGTTTCCTGTATATTGACGAGGAATTACTGCCTACCTGTTATGGAAAAGGAGACTGAATTTCCAATTGAACAGGAACTCACTCTAGAGCTGATGATGGCTGCTAATTATCTCCATACTTGATTTAATTACTTTGCGCAAACCCAAGACAAGTGTCAAGTCTGTAAGCTTGCAGCTAATAATCACCCCCCTCTTCAAATTACTCTGATTTTTCCTCTTTTTAAATGTGAAATTCTCATGTTAGTATTGTCATAAAATGAGCATTTTGCTTTGGTTTGGGTGTATGCCTGGCTGGAATGTTGAATGATGACATTGGTTGTTGCCCAAGAAGACTCATAGATCTTAGGATTTCTATTCTGGAGCCATGGATTGGAATTGTGGTGGTATTGCAAGCTTATTTATTTGTCAAGTTGTAATGTCATTAATTAAACTGTTGAGCATTTTCTATATATGCTTATTGACCGCAAGTATACGGTGTACCGCAATAGTACTTAACATGTCGATCCCACGAGGAACGTGTTTACACACTATTACTAATCAATTTTAATCTTGTTTACAATGATGATAAATTTGGTGGTTAAATTTAAACTACTTTATTATACTAATTAACTAAACCTAATTTATGTTTATAAGAAGAAGATAAATGATATATGAATGAAGAACTAAAAGTAATGAATTTGATCCATCATTTTGATTAACATTTATTCATTTTTCATGCAAGCCAAGTTGAACTAAAGTTCTAATTTACTCTCTCGACATAAATTAAAATGCCTAAAACATGCAGTTAAAATTTTAACTCGCAACTTTCATTAATGAATTAGAGGTTTCTAATGACATATTTTAAGAATAATCACCAACTTTTAGCAATTATCTCAATATACCGATTTCTCAAAATATACCTTGATAATGAATCTCTATTAGATGTCAGATAAAGCAAACTTTCGAATTACTTTAACTTGTAAAGATCAAGCAAAATATACTAATAGAGAATCTATATTAAAAGACCATAAAAGTAGATGGAAATAGAAAGAATTATAACATGCAAATTCATTAAAATGATATTCATAAAAATATTGGAGAAGAATTAAAAATAAGAGAATAAGATAGAAGCCTTTCAACCATTTTCTCAATCCCTTTAAACAAGTTTTCTTCTCCTGGATCTTCTTCTTCAATACATAAAAACTAACTAAGAAAATAAAACTAAAGAAAATACAGAAAATTAATTAACTAAAATTCCATATCCTATGTATATTGTCTCTCTAAAAACTACAGTTAACTACATATTTATAGATGTTAATTTGAGAGTTGTGTCCCTTGAAAATGTCCCTTGAGAATGGTTGCAACTTTTGGTGAAAGAAGATGGCTTTTCAAGTGACTTTTGGCTAAAAATTGTCCAACGGTCGCCTCTGTCGCGCTCGCGACAGAACACGCTTGTCCATTTTCTTCTTTCTTTCTTTCTCTCGGTTTTCTCTTCCTTCTCTGGCCAGTCACGACTCGTTACTCCCCATCACGGCGTGTCTTCGCGTGTGGCGTGACTGGCGCTCACGTCTCGCCCTCTCCCCTTTCTCTTCTCTTCTTTTCTCTTTCCCTTTCTTTCCTGGCCTCTCTGTGTCGTCACGAGTCGCCACCTCCGCTCACGTCGCGTGACTCCTCTCTCTCAGTCCTTCTCTTCTTTTCCTCCTTCTTCTTCGTTCTTCTTCTCCAGTCACGGCTCGTTACCTATGCTCACGTCGCGTGACCATCCGTGTGAGACGTGACCTGCTCCTCTCTCGTGATCCTCTCATTCTATTTACTTCTTCTCTTCATTTCTTCACCTAAAAACACCAATAACACCATAAACACTCAACTGATACAAATAAACATAAACTAACATATCACATCAAATTGTACACACAATTACATGATTAATTACATAAACTCACACAAAATAAATACTAAATTATACCTCAATTTAGCTCCTATCATAAACTCTAAACAGTTATTAGACTTGATAGCATATTGAACATCATTGTTGAATGATATAATGTATGGTGTCATTACCTGATCAAGTGTTAATATTAACATGTTATCCTTCATGTGTTCTCCTTATATTCTGATGGATGTTTTGCTCTGGTCTAGCCACTTTTCTTTTATTAACTACTGAAGTTTAATTCTTATAAAAAGTATTTATGTGCGGCACTTACTATTGTAACTGGAATGATCTAACCTCACTAGGGAAATATGAATCAATTAGTAGTACTGGGTTTTTTTCCTTTTAGGCAATTTAAGAACCTGGAGCATGATTAAGCATTTGAATGATTCTTAAAATTTAAACTATATGCTGAAAATACAGAATAATATTAAAAATTATATTTCCTCAAAACAAAAAATAAAGTTTTATATTAAAAAAAAAAGAAATAATAAAGTACTTGAAAAAGGAGAATAAGATTGAAGTTAAACTTATAAAACTTAAATTATTGGTTGAACAAATCTAATTTGGCCTACATGAAAGGAATGGATAGAAAATACAATTCATTTTTTGAGATTCATTAGAGAAAATTACACTATAAAATTACAATTTTCTGCCTTTCAATCTCAAGAAATGAAAAATGGCCAATTATTTAACATTCACTACAAGAAAAAAAGGTTTTCCGACGGAAAATAAGCAATTTCCGTCGAAAAACAAATTTGCTGGCCGAAAAAAATTTCCGTCGGGATAGAAAGCGTAGGGAAATTTTCCCGACGAAAATGTTTCCGTCGGGAATTTTCTCGACGGAAACTCCATTTCTGTCGGGAAGTTCCCGACGGAAATGGATTTTCCGTCGGCAAATTTAATAAAAATTTTAAAATTAATTTTTTAATTAGTTATTTAACCTGTAATATTAATTAGTTATTTAACTTGTAATATTAATTGCAAAATAATGAAAATGAAGATAATATCTAAATTTTAATATCGAATACTAATTGAATATAATAATTGTACTAATCATAAAGTTAATAAGCATTTAGCAAGATCATAATAGTTACATATATATGTCTGTTTCAAAATCCTAAACTAAGATAATGGTGGCGGCAGCGGCTGACGAGTACGATCAGACTGCTGTGATGATGAGGCGACCATACCTTTCAAATTCGCCATCTCATTGCGTAACTCAGATATGAAGTCGAGAGATTGTCGCCACCGAGTTTCTGAGTCTTGCCACCGAGCTTTTGAATCTTGCCATCGAGCTTGTGATTGTTGTAATTCAGATCTCAGCTCACTAACAGTATTCCGAAGTTCATGTACTTCCCTGGAGGCAGACCGTTTGTTAGATGCGGCTGTACTTGAGCTTGAAGAATGCAAGGGACAAGACCTGGCCAAAGAACCTAAGCCAAATACCCGTCCTCGTTGGTCTCTACCACCAGCCACTTCATAATAAATCTGATTCGCATCAACATTATCGGAATTCTGTGAACGTTGCTGAATTATGTCTTGAACTTGTTCCTGTCATAAAACAAATGTTTTATAATAAGCAACGATTAATAATAACTAATATTAAATATTTGTAAATTATAATACTTTTGACATACATGTAAAATCCTTGACCGAGAATTGACGAGCGTTTGACCATCATAATTTTTGGTGTGGGTGTGTAAAAAGGCCTCACCATAGGTAGGCGGTCTACCCATCGATGCTTCTGCAAACATAAAAAGAATTATAAGTGTACTATAATTTATTGAGTATTCGTACAAGTTTTTACTAAAATTTCGGCAGAGTTTTCCCTATATTTTAATCATACCTCCTGTATACAAAGATAGAAAAACACTTCAAATTTATTGTTATGCTTGCATCCAACATCAAACAATAATGCAAACTCCTCATACAATTAACATTCCCATTCTCCTCTATGTTAATGAGATAAATCTGAAACATTAATAACATTAATTACAGTAATAACAGTAAATTATAGTAATATCCATCGATTCTTCCTCAAACATAAAAAGAATTATAGGTGAATTATAATCTATTGAGTATTCATATAAGTTTTTACTAAAATTTCGGCAGAGTTTTTCCTATATTTTAAGGGTTAATTTATTCGGTGGTCACTCAATTTTGTGGCTTGTAACGATTTGGTCACTAAACTTTAATTTGTAACAAAAAATAATTCATCTATTATTTTGTAACGAAAAAATCATAATAACCGAAAATTGCATTCGCCGGCAACCGGCGCGTGATCGGTACGGCAAAACCTAATAACACGTCAAAAATTTTGTCACGTCAGATTAGAGTTAATTTCTGTGGTGGTCACTAAATTTTGTGTCTTGTAACGATATAGTTACTAAACTTCAATTTTGTGCCGTGCAGATCATGCACCGGTTACCGGCGAGCACAATTTCCGATCATTGTGATTTTTTCGTACAAAATAATAGATGAGTTATTCGTTACAAATTGAAGTTTAGTGATCAAATCGTTACAAGCGAAAAGTTGAGTGAACACCGAAAAAATTAACCCTATATTTTAACCATACCTTCTGTACAAAAAGACAGAAAAATACTTCAAATTTATTGTTATGCTTGCATCAACATCCTACAACAATGCAAACTCCTTACACAATTAACATTCCCATTCTCCTCTATGTTAATGAGATAAATTTTAAATATTAATAACATTAATTATAGTAATAACAGTAGTATTTTATAATACTTACAAGTTTATCTGCATGTTCCCGATGGGACATTGATCCTCCAGTATGCAAGCATGAACTGATTCCCTCAGGTCCTCTCCGTCTATTATTAGTAATCCGCTCTGAAATGGAAAGGGCATCGAGCGTCGTCCAATACTGTTCCCAGTGTGCCCATGTATCTTCGGTCATGTAACGAGATCGTACTCCACCAGTGTTTAGCAAGCACACTAAGTCCTTGTAACGTGCTCGAGCATGACTCTCCCATGCGTCATACATGATGTCGTCAAACCCCGAATCCCAATAAAATTGTTTCTTATGAGAATGAACAAAAAATAAATTATAAGTAAGTGTAAACTATAATTTGAGTTGTAATAAATGTTATCATAATTTATTACCTTGAATTCTTCAAAATAAAAATTTTTTGTTTCTTGTGACACCTTCTTCCAGACATAACCATCATATTCAATTCTGTTCTTGAACGTGGTTGTCATGTTGCGTGAGCACTTTCCTGAAGAATTCAAACTAATATACAACAATCCTAATAAAGTTAATAAAATTAACAACTATCATTAAAATCAATACAAAATTAAATATTAATCACTTATTCCCCAGCTCTAATGGTGATATAGATTCTTCCATCAACTCCAACTGAGCCAGGCATAGGTTGTTCTGCTGCATCTATTCCTGATACATGAGTTGGCATAGATTCAGTGTGTGCCATAGGAGTCAATTCAGTAGAGGGAGTGGTAGACGGTGCAACAGTAGGGATGGTCGGTGATGCGTCAGCCTGAGTGCAATCATTGAAACCAGGCGATGGGGATGCTCCATTACCAATACTGTCACCTCCATCATGTACCCTGAGACGTGGAGGAATCGTCTTACTTTTCTTTCGCTTAAACATTTTTCCAACCTGACATTATGAAAAAATTGCATCTTGTCAGATAATATAAAATAATCACATTATAATAAACATATTAAATAAAAAAATAAAACAGTGCAATATTAATTGTTCTCACATGATATAAAATTAGGTAAACAAATTATTCGCTATCATCACTAAACTGTAAATCGTAATCACAATTATCCTCATTTTCCGATGAAGAAGAATCAAATTCAGGCTCGTCATCGGATCCCTCGCCAACCAAAGTTTTCTCATCATCCTCACAGGAAATTTTAACAAATTCATTGTCTGCATAGTTCAACGTTTCATTATCATCATAATTAAGAGATTTATTTATTTCATGAACTTCCGGTTCCTCTTGAAATGCATCGTTATTTTCAGAGCGTTCACTTTGTTCGTCGCTAAATTATATTTTTCTTGTAGTGATTACTGCTTCATTGTTTTAGCATTTTTGTGATATGTATCTCTGCAGATGGAGATAGGAAGGCAAGCAACTAATAAAGCAAACTTTTAATTTGATGTTCAATCTCTACATTCTTCTCTTCAATTTAGTTTTGATTATATATAAATAAATCATTAAATAATGTTGTTGTGTAGCTCTACATTGTGTACATGGGGTCACTTCATGAAGAGAAATACTCACCATAATCTCATCACTTGAGTTTGCTTCAAGGAGTTATTGAGAGCAGGTACCATTTCTACAGCTTTAATTTCAATCTTTCTTTAATTTTCTTTTGAATTTCAACCACTGTTTCTGTGTCTCTAACTCTGTAGAATATTTGCTGATGAGAAATTACAAGAGGAGTTTCAATGGATTTACTGCTAAGCTCTCTGATTCTGAGGCAAAAAAGTTACCTAGTAAGTTCTCGAAACAAGCATAGCTTTTGTTGCTAAGTAAATAGCTATTGATGCTCTCAACCAAACCTCTTATATAGGGTTGAACAAAGTAGTCTCAGTTTTCTCAAGCAGAACTTACAACTTCAAACTACAAGATCTTGGAGCTTTTTGGGTTTTGATGAGAATATGCGTTGAAATCCTAAAGCTGAGTGATGTTATAGTTGGTGTACTGGACACTGGAATCTGGCCTGAACTAGAAAGCTTCAACGATAAAGGTTTTGGTCCTCCTCCAAAGAAACTGAAAGGGTATTTTTCCTGTAACACGTACTAATATGGTGTCCGGGTTTTTGTTTAAAATGGGGTGAAATTATGAAGTATTTAGGGAAAGGGGGCTACAGTAAAAGTATTTAGGAAAAAGGGGTGCCAGAAACCGGTACAACAGTGCGCCGGTTTCTGACAGGGGTGGGCCCAGCCGGATCAGCCGGCTGGGGTGCTAAAAATCGGCACCAAGAGGTGCCGGTATAGGTACAGATTTGCTGGAAACCGGCGCCATGTGGCGCCGGTTTCCAGCAATGCTGCAGCCCCCTGCAGCTCCACGAGGAGCTGCAGGGAGGGCTGGAAACCGGTGCCACATGGCGCCGGTTTCCAGCAAGGCTGCAGCTCCCTGCAGCTTCACGTGGAGCTGCAGGGAGAGATGAAAACCGGTGCCACCTGGCACCGGTTTCCAGCAAGGCTGCAGCTCCCTGCACCTTCACGTGGAGCTGCAGGGAGAGCATGATTGAGCCAATTTTTCAATGTAACTTTTCTTTTACCTCTTTCATTTGCAAGTTTCATATCTGCATTGTTCACATTAGTTTTTGCTCCTTTCCCTCTATTTCCTTTCTTTTATTCTTAGTTTGTGGAAGTGTATTTTGCCTTTCTTTTATTCTTAGTTTGTGAAAGTGTATTTTGCATCCAAGGAACAAAAATCGTGCCAGTTTCTACAATCACAATCAGGTAAGATTATATTATTTATTATTATATTTAATATTAATTAAAAATTTATATTATTATTATTATTAATTAGATATTATATGTTAATTTTAGGTGTTGAAATTTCTGAAAATTACCAATTGTCAACATTATAGGTATGATATTACTACATAAATTCATTTTGAAAATGTTTAAGTTAATTTAAAAAAATTTAACAATAGAAAATTTGTAATCGTTATTTGTTAGGAAAAAAATTAATTACAAGCAAATAGTTTAATGTTGTATATAATGATTAGTTTGGTAATTTTTATGGTAATAGTAAAATTTTACAGTTATTATTTATTTGTTTATTAGTTTACATGTATAAGTTATGGAGAAAAGAATTATGTAAATAAATTTATTTAGCATAAATATTTGGTAACGGTTAGTTTTTTTTTTTTTGAATTGCAAGTTCGAACATGGATCCATATCATTTAGGAGCTACACGAATAAATCCTGGTCCGATTAATGGAGAGTTACTATCATTACAAGGAAAGCATCGATCGGATGCCATATGGAATAATTCGGTAATTTTTAATTTTTATTTTATATATTGTGTAAATTAATGATTAATTTTTTATGACCTATAATGGTATGTGTTTGAAATTAATTCAAAGGTTGAAAGAGACGTTTTGAGGACACGTAGAGGAAGTGTAGTTGAGCATTACCGACAGATTAATCCTAGAATTATACCCTATATAACATCAGCAGGGTTGTTAGGAATAGCCTGTATTGGAATGATAAATGTTGATTGGAATTTTATTACTGCACTTATTGAGAGGTGGAGACCGAAAACTCACACATTTCACCTCGCATGTGGTGAGACGACAATAACCCTTCAGGATGTGGGAGTCTTGACAGGGTTACCGATAGAGGGTAGGCCTGTAACGGGAAGGACTAAACTTGATTGGGGGACTTTATGTTATAATTTACTTGGAGTAGTTCCTCCCGCTGGAGATATGCGAGGTGGAAAAATAAAAATGACTTGGTTGGATAGTGTGTTTGGCGAGATTCCCGAAAATGCCACACATGAGTTATTGCAGCAGCACGCTCGTGCTTGGATACTACGGTGTTTTGGAGGTTTGTTATTTTCATCCCAATCATCCAGTACGGTGCACTTAATGTTCCTACCTTTATTGGAGGATTTGGACTCAGTAGGACAATATAGTTGGGGATCGGCTTGTTTAGGCTGGTTATATAGAGAATTATGTCGGGCAACCCGTCCAGATGCTAAAAGAGTTGCTGGATATTTACAACTTCTTCAGATATGGGCGTGGTTCAACAGTTTAGGCCGGAACATTTACAGCCTCAAACTTTAAACACAGCTTTACCTTACGGAATTAGGTAAAATTTTTTTTATGATTTTTAGTGTTATTAAAGTTTAAATAATATTTGTTTGAATTATGCGATATGATATGTGATGACCTTATTTGATTAGGTGGAGTGGCTCATTGGATCGGAATGTCACATATAGAAGGGATATATGGACATACCGTGAAATATTTGATACGCAAGGACTAGAAGAGGTACTTTGTGCAATTTTTGTACATATGTTGGTAGATTAAATTATACTTAAAAATTAATTTTAATGAATATTTAAGATGACCTGTGATAATTTGCTATGCAGTTTGAATGGGAGCCGTACCACAATGTAATTCAACTGCTTCCCGATGTATGTAGGAGTGGCCAACAAAGTTGGATGGCTGTCGTTCCGTTGATATGTTTCTATATCATAGAGTGGCACCATCCTGACAGGATCATGCGTCAATTCGGTTTCGACCAACAAATTCCATCGCCCCCACTTATACAAGACAATCTGCATACAATTGATATGCGTGGACAAACTCAGGTGAATTGGGCGATAGATTTTGCAGCCTTTATAAATGAATGGAATAACCGGCATGGTCGTGTTGTACTTGGCCAACTTCGAAGACGGCCATTGCATTATCGATCTGAATACATGCAATGGTACGTGCAAAGAACTAGACGGTGGATAACTCCAAATGGTGCGAGACGAGGAGTTACAGTAAGTTTTATTCTTTATTTTATATTACACAATTACTATATATGTATGGTACCGATTTTTGATGTGCAACGGCGTTATCTATAACTATATATTACAAGTTATGTAATAAATATTAACAAATATTAATAAAGATATATATATATATATATATATATATATATATATATATATATTTGTTAATATTATATATATATATATATATATATATATATATATATATATATATATATATATATATATATATATATATATATATATATATATATATATATATATATATATATATATATATATATATATATATAAATGGAGGAGCACCTGACGCTGGTGCTCCTCCATTTATAGGTCTCCCTCCATTTGTTTACATATATATATATATATATATATATATATAATCTCCTATTTTTACAAGATTTTTAATTAATACTTGGGTAAATGTTGTAGAAATATATTGACAAATATTATTTGGAACACCAGAACAGGTCAATCCTCAATCAAGTTCCGAAGGACATTCACTAGGTAATTTCCATAATGATATGATGGGGGGTGATGTTGGACCAAGTAATGCAGAAGAGGGTGATGCACAGCAAGTGAAAGGGCAACGGCGTTATCCCGGCCGAAATAGAAGGCCGACGAGATGTGGCACAGGGTCACATTTCATTAATTAGACGTGCAGAAATGTATAATTGTTTTTGAAACATATATGTACATACATAGTTAAAGTGTTAGTATATATATGTTATACTGGTTGGCAATAATAAGAATATAAATCCTCTTTTTTGTTACTCTAATTTTCAATTTGTCCATTACAATGTAAATAAATATTAGTTGGTGTGAAACACGTAATGAATCAGACATTAATAAATAAATATAAATATTAATACATGCAATCAACAAAGTTTGATGAAACTTTCCTGTCAAAAAGGTTCCATCAATTAGTAAGACTGGCTTACAGTGAGGTAGTCCCTCAATGCATGGCTTGAACACCCAGAAGAGCCTTTTGAATTGTTTGCAATTGGGCCTCATACTTTCGTCAACAATAAAGTCATATGCAGTTGCAGGATTGTATGTCTCCATTGCTTTCATGTATCCCGGCAACCTACCATAAGAACCCTCATAATTACCGAAAATCTCCTCCAAAGCCTTAGTTTTTGCATACCAGGCTTTACTGTAAGAGATATCATAATTGAACCGATTTCTCATATCAGCAATTATTACGCTGACTCTAAGATCAGGTGCAGCACTAACCATTTAAAGTATACAATCACAAATAATTTGCGAATCAAGTTGTCTATGGTGTTGTGACACCGCTGAAGCATTACAGTTATGAGGTCCCTTGTAAACACTAATGCTCCAATAGGGACATGTCCTTTTTTTAATTGCTCGCAATCTCCACGGACAACCTACTTCAGCGCGTGTACAGCATACGGCCCAGTACGTTGTCTTCGACTCTACCACTTTGTACGACACATTATTAAGAATTGAGAACTTTTTCACACATGCCTTCACTTCATCTTTCGACGTGAAGGTCAATCCTTCGCATAACTCTGAAATACCATCCCATCTTATCATTGGAAAATCGCCATACATGTTAATCTCCGCTTCATCAAAATTCACGGACGTGTGGTGAACTGATGAAAACTGAAACTGTGCAAGGTTTGACTGCCCACTTACCCGCCCACCTTGTTCATTTAATTGCAAATTCTGTATGCGTTCCGTCACATGTATTGAACTGCTTGGAATAATGTCGTCATCTCCTTCGTCCCCATTGCCTTGATCAACTTCATTTAAATCTATTTCTTCATCATCATCTTCAGGATCGCAACTTGGAGATAAATAACCGTTAGTGGTCGTTCCGGCGACATGTCCATCTGTATTTTGGCCTGCTGTTTCTGCACGAGCAACACAATCAAACTGTCCAAAATTTACTTCATTTGGAACCCTTAACTCTCTAATCGGACTTGCATCATCATCAATATTTTCAAATTCTGTTGGCACCCCAAACTGTGTACAGAACTCGGACTGACTAACAGCTGGATACTGTGTATTTCCACCCAACTCGTTTACTTCGTCCATAGATGGTCCATCCCCTATTTCTCCTCCAGTTCCCATTTGATTAAAATTATTCAATTCATTTTCGGGATCGCCAATTGCTATTTCTTCCGTCATGACTATTAGCTCCACAATACTGTATCCAGGAAAATTATTAAAATTTTCATAAATTTGCTCAATATCATCATCATCCAATATATCCATTGTAGCCCAGGAAATCGCTCCCTGACTGTAAACTGGACACTTATATATCACCCTACAGATTCTCACTTCTGCAGCCAATTCCAATTTAACTGACAATTTGTGAAGAAGTTCTGCAAATGTCGGTTTATACCTTAATTTCATTCTTCTCGATCTAGCTGAAGGGCTCGAAGCATCATAATTAAACCCAGATGCGCCAAACGTCGATTGCCCTCCGGTATGAATTATAAAAGTTGTTGGAATTGACATTTTTCCTGCATCATATGCACACATATCATGAATTCTTATTGCCATATTTATTATCTAATCTTAAAAATACCTAAATACATTGTTTATTTAAATTAACGAACACTTATAACATACCTATAATGTTATTTAATTTTCAGAAATTCCAACACCTTAAATTAACATATAATATCTAATTAATAATAATAATAATATAAATTTTTAATTAATATTAAATATAATAATAAATAAAATTATCTTACCTGATTGTAGAAGCCGGCACGATTTTTGTTCCTTGGATGCAAAATACACTTCCACAGACACAGAATAAAAGAAAGGAAATAGAGAGAAATGAGTAAAAACTGATGTTAACAACCAGATATTAAGCTTGCAAACCAAAGATGTAAAGAAAAATGGCCGAAAAAATTGGCTAAATTTTTCTCTCCCTGCAGCTCCACGTGAAGCTGCAGGGAGCAGCATCTTTGCTGGAAACCGGCGCCAGGTGGCACCGGTTTCCAGCTCTCCCCTGCAGCACCATGTGAAGCTGCAGGGGCTGCAGCCTTGCTGGAAACCGGCGCCATGTAGTGCCGGTTTCCAGCAAAACTGCTCCTTGCAGCATTGCTGGAAACCGGTGCCTCATGGCGCCGGTTTCCAGCAAAATTGTACCTGTACCGGCACCTACAGTGTCGGTTTTTAGCACCCCAGCCGGCTGAACCGGCTGGGCCCACCCCTGTCAGAAACCGGTGCACTGTAGTGCCGGTTTCTGGCACCCCTTTTTCCTAATTACTTTTACTGTAGCCCCCTTTCCCTAATTACTTTGTAATTTCACCCCATTTTAAAAAAAAACCCATGGTGTCCGTCGTTGAAGATGTTAAATTCGTACATATTTAGTGTTTTCATACTTGTGGCAAATCACTTTGTTCTGTAGAATTAGTTGCTGATTCAAAGTGAAGGAAATATTTGTACCAATTTAAATAACACTACATATATATGTGTTACTTATTGGAATTAGTTTTAGAAAAATGTTCTTAATTCTATTTACCATTCAAATTCTAAGAGCTTATTTAGGATTGATTGATTAATAAGAATGTTGGTTAAAGAGCTTGTTTTAATCATCAGTTTATTTTAAAAGATTATTAGAGCTAGTTAATAATTCTAACTAATTTGAATTCAAGAAAATATTTTCTTTTTCAATGATCAAACAAACTGAACTTCTACTAAGACGAATCTTTGATTGATGTTTCTCTCTAAAATTATTTTTACTGCATTTATTTTCATAGCATTCAATCTAATTCAGTTGTTAATCTGTTTCTCCAAACCCCCACTTTGTTACTTTTGGTATAAAAGAATAAGCAAATTGATTCTCATTCCCTGTGGAGACGAACCTATTCACTATACTTAATTTTGTGAATTTAAATTTATGCATATAGCTACAAGTATCAAAATTCAATAAGGTTAAGTCAGAGAATGTTGACCTTGACATGTTTATATGACAGCAAGATAATTGGAGCTCGATATTATGGCTCATCAGAGCCAACAGTTAATTCTACAAGAGATGATGATGGTCATGGAACACATATTGCATCGACATCAGCAGGAAACAGAGTAAATAATGCTAGTTTATTTGGGTTGGCAAATGGTATTGCAACAGATGGGGTTCCTTCTGCCAGGATTGCTGCGTATAAAGTTTGCAGTTCTGATAGGCGTGGAGGAGTAAACATCTTACCAGCATTCTATAATACTATCGCTGATGGTGTTGACATTATGAGAGTTTCATTACAATTCTCTGATACAGTAGATTTTTCTGATGATGTAATTGCAATCAGAGCTTTTCATGCAATGGACAAAGGAATACTCACCTTTCATTCTGCAAGCAATTTTGTCCCTATCTTACGAATGGTCACAAGTGTAGCACTATGGATACTCTCGCATAGATCGCCGAACCATTAGCAAAGTTGTTCTTGGAAATGGAAGGCATTGATTGTTTGTATTTGGTTTCTCCATATGATTGGACTTTTTCATGCTTCATTCTAAACAATTTTTTGTCCTGAATAGGAAATTCAATTAATTCTTTTGCTTTAGAAGGAGCCAGTCCTTTGATTACCGCAGTAAATGCAAAATCAACTTTCTTCTCAGATATTGATGCTAGGTTTGTTCTACCACCAAATTTAGTCTAACTTCAGAATTTACCATCAAAAGTAATATGAGCTTTGAAATTTCTATCTACTTAAGTTTCTACACTGCAAATTGCTTAGACAGTAGCCCAATGAAGGGAAAGATTGTGCTTTGTGGTGATGCTTGGGGAATGAATGAGGCTAAATGAGCTGGTGCTATAGGCTCTATCATAAGTGGTGCCTGTGATGATGTTTCTTTTATTGTTCCATTACCGGCTATATTTTTAAAATCCTGACATTTATGCTTCTATAGAGTCATACGTGAATTCCTCGCAGTATGGTTTGATACAAGTTGCCACTAATGGATTTGGTTCTTTGTATTGGTTTTGAAATAGTCAAAACTAACTTTACATTTTCTTTTTTGGCAGAAATCCTTCAGTGAACATATTAAAAAGTGAAGCAATCAAGGATACGATTGCTTCAAATATTTTGAAGGTGCATATATATCGTTAACTATTTCTTAAGTACAATTTGATTACAATTTCTGATACGTTGCTTAGACATAATGTAGCCAGATGTAAGTGCACCGAGTGTAGATATATTGGCAGCATTTCCTTCTAATATTCCAACCACAACTACACCTCAAGAAATGCGGCTAATATTCCATCCACAATATATTATCTAAAACCTCCATGGCTTGCCTCCATGCCACCGGTGTCGCAATTTATGTTAAAACATTTCACCCTGATTGGTCTCCAGCAATTAAATCTGCTATTATGACTACTGGTGATAACTACAAATTGAATTGATACCAAATAGTCATTTGCTTCGTATTAAGTTATTATTAGTTTGTTAGTTTGTGTTTCTAAATTGTCAAACTATTTTATGTCTACGTAGCTTCTCCTATGAATGCTAGTAGGAATACGAAAGCTAAATTTGCATATGGATCATGGCACATAAATCCTTTAAAAGCTATAGGTCCAGTCCTTTTGTATATTGCATATAAAGCAGACTACATCAAATTCCTTTGCAGCATTAAAGACAATGACAAAGATATTGTCAGACGTGTTTCTGGAGATAATAGCACTTATCCTGAAAGTAATATTCAGAATCCAGAAGGCGATTGTGTTTTTAAAATGTTGTAAAATATCAACCGTCATATTTGATTTTTTGTTTTCATATTCAAGAGAATGTGATGGATATCACTAATGTTAAACTTGAATCAGATTAGAAGTGATTAAGTTGATCATTAGTTCATATGCGAACAATATGAAAATTTGAATAATCTTCTGCGTGCCCAGTAGTTTGCTAACATTTGCATATGAAAATGTATTCCATAATAGAATCAAAGGAAGGTCCTATTGCCATCAACTTCATTTGGAAAATCTTATCTCTGTTACTAATCCCATGGAATTTCACTCTTTTGTTTTTGACCTTGATTAATCTCAGTTATTTCATCATCTTTTTCTGCAAATTATTTTTCTTCTGCATCAGTTGCTTCATCTTTTTCTTTGTTTATTTCTTCTGCTTTTGTTTCATCTCTTTCTTTTAGATATGCTTTTTCATCGTTTTCTTCAGCTTCTGTTTCTCCTGGATATGCTTCATCATCATCATCATCTCTTTCTTCACATATTTCTTTCGTTTCTGTTTCTTCATCTGTTGCTTTAGCATTATGAGAAAAAAAGTTTTCATGGTGAATGAGTGAGGGAAACAATTGCTAAATAAAATGAATTACTTAGATAATTTAAGAATTATAACTAATATTGCTACATCTTACCATCTAATAGCCGACTTATAACTTAGAATAAAAATATCTTTTTTTCTGAAATGTATGTCCTATTTATTGAGACAAGTAGAGGATATTATAACTTAGAATAACTTGGAACCTTTTTCATTTGCTAATTTCGGCTCATGAAATTTTAGGGGCAGGAGATAAAAATCATAAGAACATGTCTAATATCAAAGCATAAATGGCTTGGTGAATGATCAGTACCTATCCTTCTCATCACGCCCATTCATAAATAACTTCTGAATGGTGTTATTAAGGCTGCCTTCCCATTCGTAATCCCAATCCCAGTAGTCTGATGTTTTCACATGGCTAAGATTTGGTGTGAGCACTTGTGGAGAAAATGTCTTCATGTTGGAGCATTTTGTAATTGTCACTTCATCCAAGGATGGAAAATGGAAATTGCAATTATTCTTTGAGCAAAAGCTGTTGAGATTAGATAAACCAACAAACGCCAAAGATTTCAATTTTTTGAAAGTAATCTCATGCTCTGCATCATCTCCATCGTCAGCCACAATTTCTGTCATCATGTCACAATCATCAACCCTTAATTTCATGAGATGCGCCATAGTTTTAGCTGTTGATGGTGTTACCAAGTTTTGCAACTTCTTACACCATGATACGTGCAGAGTTGTCAGATTTTTGAAAGAAATTGAGGAGGCTGCTATTTTTATCATACTAGAACAACGATAAACAATCAGAGTCTTGAGATATTCAGAAGGAACAAAAGAACCTTCCTTCCAAATATACTTGAAACGGTCCAATGAGTGTAATTCCAAGCATTCTAGTCGTACAACTGTAGAGACATAACGTTTTTCCTCGCCAACTGCTCTTTCATCGTCCAACAAAAATAGTTCTTCCAAATCAGCATTCCTCAAGACAAGTTTTTTCAAGGAGCGTAGTAGTGCAAGGAAACCATAAACTTCCGCACAAGTTTTTACATCATGTAAAGAATGCAGTTCAACCACTTTCAATTTGGAAAAACAACCCGTTGGAAACTCACTGGACTGTATGTTCATCCAGCTAATGCCATCTAAACCCAACCTCTCCAAGTTGGGAGCAACCTAAACAAGAAATAAGACTGATAATGTTATAAAAAAGAAATCGGAAAAATCATTGATCATACAAACATTTGTTCTTTTTTCATTTCAAAAAATTAACATCAATCTTGAAATGAGTTAAACATTTTTTCATAATTTTATTACTCTTAATGGACATAGAGAGACCCACCACCAAATATGTGATGTGAAATAATTAATTACCATTCTCTTATTAGTTACCTTCTCATGTTATTGCTACCAAATTGCTGAACCCAATGTTTTCAATTTTTTTTATTGTCTTTATGGTATTAATTAACAAAATCAAACAATGAATAATCATATTTTTACATTAAAAAATAACAAAGATCTTTATATAGTATACTACTCCATGATTTAATTCATGGGAGTAATTACCATAAATTTATAAGTTTAATATAGTTGTAAGTAATAAAAAAAGGAAAAAATAAAAAGCAAAAAGAAATCAAATTTTCGATTAACGTTCAAAATCAAACCGAAAGAAATCAAATTTTCGATTAAGGTTCAAAATCAAACTGACTTTTATGTTAATCAAACAAATAATTCATAATATGCTTATTAAATATTAATTTTTTAAAATGGAAAAATATTACTAAATATCTGTATATTTAAAATTTGTATTCTTGAAATGGGTCAGACCTTTTAATAGGAGTCTTAGTATTATGCTGTTGTTATATATATTAAGAGTTAATTTCAATTAAAAAATGGGTAAATAAAATTAGGGTCATACCTTCGCAAGCCAAGGGTGCAGTTGATTTGGTTTTTGACTGTTACCTATTAGTTTGAAATGTTTCAACTTTGGCCACTTGAAGTTGTAAGGCTCTCCACTTTTTGTATTACCAACGATATGTTTCATCTTGCAGTACTTTGCTTTAAGCTTTTCTAGCTGCAAAAGACCACTAGCTGTGGATTCTGGAAATACATATTCCAAAACATCACATGAAGAAACTTCAACTGATATTAGATTTGGAAAAGTGAAAACTCCATTTGCATCCTCACTCCATATCCACTTCAATGACTTCATAGTCTGTATCTTCAAATGTCTCAGCTCAAATGCTACTTCATCAATACCATCCAACTCCTCCATTCGATATATCACTTCCATTTTATCACAACGCAGTAGGTCCAACATCTTTAATCTCTGGAATCTTCTCATCACATTCTTCGATGTTTTAAAAACAGCTTTTAATTTTGAGCACAACCCGATTCTCAATGATTTAAGTTTGCAGAAGGAACCATCATCTGCGAATTGACCATGCCACATATATTCCAAATTATCCATGTCAGACACACCCACTGTCTCTAAATTAGGAAATATAGCCTGCAATTGCCATTAATTATTATTATTATTATTATCAGTAATGTGTCCTTCCAAGAGTTTAGCATAAACATAAGTAACTTCCCAATGCGCACACACAAAAGATTTATATATTATATTATATGATAGTAAATAAATTACACGCTAAACATAACTTAAAATTGATGAAAAGATAATAAAATATCATAAATATTTGCAATCTAACTATTGATTTTTTATTTTATTTTATTTGAGATGAGCTATTAATTAGTTATTGAATTGTTATGCAAAACATAATGTTAAGAGAAAGAAAAATATGATGTGTAACTCTTAACTTAATCCGCGATAGGAAGTTTGAAAAATTACAAATTACATTTTTATAAAAGAGAGCAACTTCCTTTTTATTATTATTATTATTATTATTATTATTATTATTATTATTATTATTATTATTATTATTATTATTATAACATAATTCGTATTAGAAAGAATAATAGCAACTAACCCTAAAAATAAAATATAATAGAGCATTTCACAAATCCTTCCTCTTTAACTTTTTCTAAACTAAGTCATGTGATTTTAATTAAAAATCATGTATGTTAAATTCTTATTTAAATTAATACAAAATTAATTACAATTTAGGTGGTGAATTAATACAAAATTGACAAAATTAATACAAAAATCATGTATGTTAAGTCATGTGATTTGCTAATTATACTCAATTAAAACGCTATTTTTCAATAAAATTAAGCTTACTTCATGAAAAAAGCTTTCTAATGCAAAATTTAGTTTGCTAATGTCATAAAGAAAATAAAAAATGATGAAATGTGAGAATCATGAGGTAGATAGAAACAATTAAAATTTAAGCATTTCAAAAAGATATAAATTATCTAAACCATTCTTTTTTTTATTATTATTATTTAATTCATTATTCAATACTAAATTTGTGGGTTGATTTTATAATATTTTCAATATGATTTGCCTTTTCATTTCACTTGCACATGTCCCAAAGTTTTTGTTAGTAAATTTTACAAAGAGGGGCGGACCCACGTACAATCGAAGTGGCAGGGGGCCAATCTCCTTATTTTTATTTAATTAACTTCTTACCACTAAAGTTTTTAAAAAAGTTTCAAATTTATCCATTTAATTATTATTATTATTATTATTATTATTATTATTATTAGAATAATAGCAACTAACCCTAAAAATAAAATATAAAAGAGCATTTTGTCCTTTAAATTTTTTAAAAAAGTTTTAATTTTTTAAATAAGTTTCAAATTTATCCTTTAAATTTTGATTATTTGCCTCCCTTAATATTGATCTCATCTAAATTTATATGCTTAATATTAATTAACTTCTTACCACTAAAATTTTTAAAAAAGTTTCAAATTTATCCTTTTAATTTTGATTATTATTATTATTATTATTATTATTATTATTATTATTATTATTATTATTATCTTTCATAACATAATTCGTATTAGAATAATAGCAACTATAACCCTAAAAATAAAATATAAAAGAGCATTTCGTAAATCCTTCCTCCTTAACTTTTTCTAAACTAAGTCATGGGCATGTGTATGTATATATGCTCCAACGAAGTGATACTAAAGGAAGTGTTAGAAGTTAAGTTCCAGTTCAACATTAAAGAAAAATGTTATTCGGTAGGATGGGATAATTCACTATTTTATGAAGACATTTAGATATATCTACGGAATAGTCAAATTACTTAATGCATCTTATGTAAATTATTGGTTAGTGTAGCTAAAGATTTTGATTAAGACAAAAGATAATATTAAGTTAGAGCAAATAAAATGTGAAATGCATGAAAGAGAAAGAGATGTAAGCATATCACCATTTCATTGAAGAGTGACTGAACATCATTAGAGCTGTTGTTATTTGAAATGTTGGTGACAAAATTCTTCAATGTTGGACATTCGCTTATCTTCATTTCTCTCAACCACTGAAATTCAATGAAATTGCCATTGCTGAATCTAATGAGATTTGGAAGCCATTCGAGTCGAAGAAAGTCCAAATTTGGAAACACTATCTTATCAGTCCTCTCCTCTGCTTCAAATTCCTCTGTTAATATGATCTCTTCCATCAATTCACAATTCTCTATCTGAAGACTTTTTAGTTGAAAAAGACTTTTAACAGTTGAAGTTTTAAATATATACTTCAAACTGTTGCAACCCTTCACGTCCAAACTTGCTAAATTGGGAAAAGAAACCTGTTCACACATAATGCTTCACTTCATTATCAATTCTTCCAATAAAAACTAACATAAAAATAGTCCACTGTATTTGTTGGATATACAGACATAAAACACTTCACATATAGCAAATAATTTGATTGTCTTAAAAAACAATCAACGTAGAAGATATATTCTTAGTAGATTATTGATATACTATATATTAAAAAAATATTACTTATAGAGGAATTATTTAAATAAACTAATATAGAGGCAATATTTTTAGCTCATGACAATCATAATGCATTAGTACGAGCAGATGCATCTAATATGTAAAACTAACTCTACATATTTATCATGCATGCATCATCTAAATACTTCTTTTCATATCGAACTCTCAAAAAAATAATTATATTCATTCTTTTTTTAATTTATTTATAATGAAATGAATTTAATAAATTTAATAATTTATTCCTCTTCATTATTTTAGTCAAAATTTTCCATTATATGAAAAAATAAAAATAAAAAATGTATTGAGAGGTTTTGAATTCGAGTCTCCACTCTCCCATTCCCGTGTGTATGTATATATATATATAATTTCAATTTGGGTGGTGAAAGGAAGCATATACAAGTTATATTTGCTAATTATACTCAGTTAAGATTCTATTTTTCAATAAAATTAAGCTTGCTTCACAAGAAATTAAAAAAAATGTTTTAATTTCTAATGCAAAATTTTGAATGCTTCGTTTAGTTTGCTAATGTCAAAAGAAAAAAATAAAAAATGATGAAATGTGAGTATCATGAGGTAGATAGAAACAATTAAAATTTACGCATTTCAAAAAGATATAAATCTAAACCATTCTTTCCGAATAAAAAATAATTATCTTTAAAATTTCACTCAATATTCAATACTTAATATTGAGTCAAATTTATCCTTTCAAGTTTGATTATTTGTCTGTTATTTCATCTAAATTTATCTCCTTAATATTAATTTTAACCAAAATTTATCTCCTTAATATTAATTCGATCATTTTATGATATTTAGACCAAAAGTTTAGAAAAAAAAATTATTATATGTTAAAAAAATTGCATAGAAAAATATAGTAACAAATAAATAAGACTAAAGTTAAATAAATTAAATATTTTATTAAAAACTCATGCAAAACATGTGGATTTTGCTAGTTTTTATATAAATTCCAGAAGCAGTAATTATTGTACCTGATGATAAAAATTATATTAGTCATTTTAAAATTAAAAAATTTAATTGCTCATTTCAGTTCTAAAAATAGGTGGAATTAAGTCTAGCAGTTTATTGAGATATATATTTCTTTATGTATTATGATATTTAATATGGATTACTATATTGTACATAAAATATATTATCTGTACCTCATAAAGTTATATATATAAATTTCTTAAAAAACAAATTCAAATAAAGGAAATATAATTAGAAGTAATTAAGTTGAAAGCGTTTGATATACATACCATTTCAGTTTGTGTTTCGGAAGACACCTTTCTTGGGTTGCAAATGCTTATGAGACGTGGTAACTTGTATAGAACCAATGACCTCAATTGAGGGAATTCGATCACTTTTTTATTGCAAATCCCATCTTCACTTCCTTCCTCAATAATAGCTGCCAGGTTATCACAATTACTCACTTCCATTTCTTGAAGTTGCGACAAATTTTTAGCAGTGGAAAATGAGAAGAGTTTCCTCAATTTACCACAACCACTGATCTTTAAAGTTCGCAGCTTACTAAATGACCCCGTTCCAAGTCGACCATGATGAATCTCCTCCAGGCTATGTAATGATTTCAAAACCATAATCTCTAATATTGGAAAGGCATCGCATGAAACCCACATTGTGGAGTCGATAATATGTCGAATGGCTTTATTGTCTTCAATGTAGAGATTCTTCAATTTTGGAAACCCTTCCTCATTCAGATCATACAACCCATTCTCCATTCCTTTAACCTCCCTTAAAAAGAGATCTCCACTCCCTCTTAACAACTTTTTAAGCCCACCCTCCAAATGGATACTTGTCTCAAGCTTAAGCTTTAGTGTCCTTGAGGTTTCATAAGGCCGCCGATAACGATCCCATTTGCCTATTGATATTATATACCTTTCCAACTCTTTTGAGAAGAGTTGGTTTGGCAATTCCTTAGCCCTAGATACTCTTACTTCCAAAGTTGTCAATTGCCTCAATTCTTCCAACTCCATAAGGCTTGCATTGCCATTTAGATCCCACTCATCAAAGCTTTTATCCATGTACAATTCTTCTAAAAGGGACAGTTTAGGTAAAACATTTGGAGAAATAACTTTGAGGTAGCTGCATTTGGTCAAATTTAGTGACTTGAGCTGAGTTAATTTCCCTAATTGTCTCGGCAACTCAACAATATGGGACTCCTCAAAACTAAGAAATTCCAATTGTTTCAGATCTCCAATGATGGCTACATCTTTCAAACGGCATTGATGAATATACAATGAATGTAGGTTTATTAGGAATTGAAGCGATGAAGGCAGCGGCATTAAACACATCCCTGTCAAATTCAATACTTTGAGCTTTCTAATACCTTTAAAAAACAAATTAGGAATTATCAAATTCAAATCTTCGGTGAAAAGAGACAATAACTCTGCCTTGGTATATCTTAGATCTTCAGGAAGCTCAGAGATTTCACAGTGATGCATAACAATTCTAGTACAATTCTTATTTGCCGGCCACAATTGCCTCAAACCATTGCCAGTAACACCAAAAAATGCATGTTGGTCCTTGGTTGCGATTGAGCGAGCAAAATCTAGAACAACATCATGCATTTTGACATGGCCATTCATGTCCCCATCTAGCAACAACCTCTGTGTTTTCAACTTTTCAATCCTTTGACACAATCTATCTCTTGCAACTTTGACTCCAACAATGTTTTTAAACAAACCAAGTCCCATCGCATATGTCAGCAAGTGGTTGGTCGGAATATTAGATTCCCCGAACAAAGAACAGAGTAAGAACAATGACTTCACTTCCTCACTAGGCAGATTCTTGTAGCTTGACTTAAGAACCTCGTGCACCTTTCCATGTATTTCTTCATTGCCAAGATCGGATAGCTGCACCAGGGCATCTCTCCATGCACTCAGCTCCTTATTCTTCAAAAGTGGTGCAACTATGTTGACTAAGAGGGGCAAGCCGGAGCATTTCTCGGCAATATCAATTGCTATAGTCTTTAGTTCTGGATCGTTAGCATGCGCCACAGTCATTTGTAACAAATTCCATGTCTCTTCTTTCCCTAGAAGTTCAAGTGAGAATTCTTTCTCTGTGCCCATCTCACAAGATAATACATCCTGGCTTCTTGAGGTGAGCAACAATTTGCTGCCTTCGCATTCATCCCCGAGAGGAATCCCTACATCATTTAGTTCAAGTTTTGTCCATATATCATCGAGAATGATGAGTACCTTGGACTCCTTCAACCTCTCTTTAAGTTGACTTGCCCGTCCAGGGACTTCCTGCGCATCAAATTTCAAGCCTATGAAATCAGCAATTTCTCCTTGAATCCTTTTCAGATCTGGCGTTTGAGAGACGGGAACCATAATCACAGCTTTAAACAGCTTCTCTTCCACAGCTTTCCTTTGGACCTCCTTGGCTAGTGTGGTCTTTCCCACGCCTCCTAAGCCATAGACCCCAATCATGTAAAGATTAGGATTTTTTAGCGCACCTATAACTTGGTTCAAGATCAATACCCTTGATGGGATGGCTTCTTGACTATACACTGATCGCTGAACTATCTGCTTCAAAGGTGGGCGATAGGAAATTGAATCTAATCCTTCTTGATTCCAAAGCTTATGGATGGCTGAAGCTTTCTTGTCTGCTTCCTTGCTGAGGAGATAGCGACCCTTCAAATTGGGACACAACCCAAAGAAGCACTTCTTCATCTTGGTTTCTTCTTTGCGCCGAATGAGTGCGTCGGCTTCATTAATTTCATTGTTCGCACTGCTCAGCCATTTGGTAAGCTCATCAGCTTCAACAACGGATTGCTGCAACTTGTCTCTTTTCTCCTTCAGCTTCTCAGTCTGATACTTGAGTCTGCCGACATAAATATCGCACTTAAAAGGATAGCAAATGTGTTGTTTGATGGGGACAAAAACGCACTTGAGGAGGTGATTAAAAACGAATTTGAGGAGATGATCTTTAATCTGCTTCCCAACAAGACCAATAATGGGGAGAAGAAGGAATTTTTTGATGGGATCTGTAGGCAACAGGTCCAAAATGCGGACAATTATGTGGTTTTGGATGCGATCTGCAGTCAACTCGTCCGAAATGGGGACAATTATGTAGTTTTGGAGAGGATCTATAATCCACTGGTTCAAAATGGGAAGAATAATGGGGAGAAGAAGTAAAGTTTTGATGGGATTTGCAGTGAAGTGGTTGAAAATGGGAAGAATAACGGGGAGAAGAAGTAAAGTTTGGATGGAATGTGTGGTAAACAGGTTGAAAATGGGGACAAGAATGGAGTTTTGGATGGGATCTATAATCCAATGCTTCAAAATAGAAAGATAAACAGACATTTTGAATGATAAATGGGAGTGAAGTGATGAAGAGTAGATAATTAAGGAGTTTGATGGCAAAATCAGAAAGAAATGGAAGACATTACACAGATGAGTTTAATTATAATATCTTGTGAAAAATCCAATCTCTGATGAGTCATTAGCCACTAAAATCAGAATTTAATTAGATAAAAAAAAAAAATTCAAGAAATAAAAGGCCAGAGAAATGCTCTATCAGTGGAAACTTGAAATGGCAGAAGAAATGGAGCTGAGGTTGACGAAAACTTGAAAATGCAGCTGAGGTATTCATCTAATTTGAAGAAGACAAAAACAAGAAGCAGCTGTGTTTCATTGACTAATGGGTAATACACTAATAACCAATCTAGAAGGCTAACGTGCATCTCCTTGATTTTTGCAATTTTTTTTTTTTAAAAAATTATTTTGTATAAGCTCAAGGAATAAATAAATAAAAGAATTAATATATAAAAATGCAACTGTGGTAATAAAAAAGTGCCACATATGTTAAAATATACAGCCACTAACCAGATTCTTGTGAAAGAAAATTCCATTGGTAATTTCTTAGCATTCCATCAACTATTGAGCATGTGATGTCAAATCTAACTAGCAAATATATTAATTTTATATAATTTTTCGAATATATTATGATTTTCATTATTAAAATTTGATAAATCAATAAATAATAATAAATATTAAATGTACATATTGAATAATTAATAAATTAACTAAAAATTCGGTTATCGGTTCGGTTAACCGGTTACATGAGCCAAAACTATTAATCAGTCCATTAATATTGATTTTTTCAAAACACTAATTATTAATCAGTACATTATAATCGGTTAACCAGTTAATCGGTTCAATTTCGAATCGATTTATCAGTTAACCACATCAACCGATTTTTTTTGCCCCTAATTATTGGCTCCTTAAACATATACAATTTTTTTTTTCTATTGAATTCTTAAATTTTTATTTATCGCATCAATTTTTTAAATTTTTATTTTATTTTTATCTACATTAAGCTCAAAATTATCAAATTTAAATAAAATAATAATATAATTTTTTTGATGTATATTGAGTCCTAAATTATCATTGTTAAATTATTAAACCTAATTTGATACAATATATATTAAAATAAAAATTTAAAAATTTTATCTAATTATGAATACAAATTTAGAGATCTGAAATTGTTTTGATACTGCAGTGCGTTTCGTTTCTAATACTTCTTCATTCATTTTTCAAAAAACCTCTCAAACTGATATGAAATGAGGGTTATAGTGGAACCAGGGGCCAATGTGGCAGAAAAAGTTGGTGAAAAAGGTGTGGAGGGCTGTGGAGTTGGTGGGAAAAGTTGTGCGGGAGCTAGGGAGGAGGTGCTTGAGGGGTAGGTGTTTGTGCTGCCACAGCGGCTAAAGTAGTTAAGAAAGCTTGGGCTGTTTGTGGGGTAATGCCAAGGATGGTTGAGATTGGGTTAGGTTGGGGGGTGTTGGATTTTGTGCTTGATAGAAATGTTGTTGAGCTGGTAACAACGAGACTGGGTCATACTGAACTGGTGGTGGTTGAATTGTTTGGCCAAATAGCTAAATTGGGGGTGCTGAATTAGTGGGGGTTGATTTGCTGGAGGAGCAGCAGCAATGGGTAATGCTTGGCCAAGTGGTTGAGCTGGGGGTTGCTGAATTGGTGGGGGTTGATTTGCTGGAGGAGCAGCAACAATGGCTAAGTCGGGGAAGAGATTCATTGTTGAGAAAATCTGAAGGTACCACGCTCATCGCACCAAATGATGACAGTCTGAAATTTTTGAGCTGGCTGATAGGACAAGTCACCTGAAAACACAGAATTTCGGTGGATTTTCCAGTCAAAAATATTCCAACGGTCAAATCAGAAAAATTGACGATGGTCAGTGTATAGTAATTGGAAAATAATTAAGAAAAAAACATACCTGCATTCCTCTTTTTATAGAGTTAGGAATTTGTGTCGGAATAGGAGTCCTCTTTTGCGTAGGATAAGCATTCTCATTAGGACAGGACTCGAAAATCCTAATTGAGATAGAACTCAAAGACACTAACTAGATAATTATATTTTTTGATCAGATAAAGTTGATTCTCGATTAGATAAGGTTGATTCCTGATTAGATAAAATTGAACACGAAAAACACGCATTATTTTAGAATGAGAATTTTTGAAGGATTCTGACAATCTTGATAACTCACGGAGCAGCAACAATGGCTAAGTCGGGGAAGAGATCCATTGTTGAGAAAATCTGAAGGTACCACGCTCATCGCACCAAATGATGACAGTTTGAAATTCTTGGGTTGGCTGATAAGTCACCTGAAAACACAGAACTCCGGTGGGTTTTCCAATCAAAGATATTCCGACGGTCAAATCAGGAAAATCGACGATGGTCAGTGTATAGTAATTGGAAAAGAATTAAGAAAAAAACATATCTGCATTCCTCTTTTTATAGAGTTAAGAATCTGTATCGGAATAGACGTCCTCTTCTGCGCAAGATAAGCATTCTCATTAGGACATGACTCGAAAATCCTAACTGAGATAGAACTCAAGACACTGACTAGATAATGATATTTTTTGATCAGATAAAGTTGATTCTCGATTAGATAAAGTTGATTTCTGATTAGATAAAATTGAACACGAAAAACACGCATTATTTTAGAATGAAAATCTTTGAAGAATTCTGACAATCTTGATAACCCACGGAAACAAAATTTTTTCAAGCTATTGGTATAGACGAGTTGTTATTGAGAGTTAATTCAAATCAGCTCGGCTATATGAAATCAGGGGTGAGGTGTAACTGAACTCATAGAAGAGGTGTCCGGTTATCAGTCAGATATGTGTTCAATATTTTTAATTTATATATATATATACACTGGTCTAACTTAATTAGTCTAAGTTTTATTTCTTTCTTTTTTCTTTTCCTCCCATTCTTCACGGGCTACTTTCCATCGGACTAACGGAGACTGCTTGAGGTTTGTAGGCAACTTCGTTTAACCCATGAATTGTCTTGGGAAATCTGTAGTCGCAGCATCCATCGGATAATGGTTGCAAATTATTCAGCTCATCTTCAATCGAACTTGTTATCTGGTCGATGTCAATTATGTGCTCGGTAGATGGTTCCATACTGTCACTAGATCATATCAAGATGATTATCTGTAACAAACCTAATCATTCTTATTACTAAAATACATAGCAATAATTAAATCCAATAAGAATTTATTTTTCTATGTATCATTTAAAAAAGAATAACAATGCTTTTTTGCCTACGAATTATTCAAAATAAAATAATTTTGACTTTGAATGGATTTTTGTTCTTAAATTATTTGAAAATAGTGATATATTTATCTTTTAAAAGTAAATTTTACTTTAAAATTATCGAGATGGACATATTTATCCATGAAATTTAAGAATATATAAAGAACAAATAAATATGAATTGTTATGGTTTAATTAATATAAGTGAATAACAAAATAACTTATTAAATGGGAGAACAGTAAATAATACCTGGTATATTAACTGAGAGAGAGAGAGAGAGAGGAGTTAACAGCTACTAATCTTGCAATTCTAGAGATATATCAAAGTTCTTGGTCCAAATTAATGTATACATCTATGTTCTGTAAAGTCAAGTCAATTTGGCGGAGACTCCAAATTAAATTAGTCATTCATTTAATAAAGGGCTACTGAACTCTTGCACCCAATTTCCCACGGAGTCTCTTTTATGGTAATTTTTTTTTTCTTTTTTTATGTGAATATCAATCTAACTCGGCTCAAATTGATGAAATAACAAACCACCATTTTTGACCTCATAAATAATTATTGAGGTATATGTATTTTCATTTATATATGTTAAGTACTATTTCATTTTTTTTAATAAATTTGACATAAATAGCAATATATTATAGAATTTATTCATAAAATTTGTCCTTTTCTTTTTTTTATTTGTGTCTGTTAGTCCCTTACCATGTCTTTTTTATAATTATTAATGAATTGTAACAAGGCTGATGAATAATACCGAATTAATAATTTGTATTAATGAGAGAAATTAATATGTCCAAAGGAAAATGGGGATTCAAAGTAGATTTTGGCTTTGAAAGAGAAATTATGGTGAGAAATGATCTTTAAACCACAACACATTTGGGATATCTGAAGTTACACATTTTTAACTATTGGATCTTTAAAGTTTCATTTGGTCACAAATCATCATTAAACTTTTATTTTCATCTTATCAAATTTTGATAGAATTATAGTATTATTTTAATACAGATTTAATTTTTTTAACTCTCATTTTTATTTTAATATAGTTTTGTTCACAAGCAAAGAATAATGGTCCACACTCTTCGGCTTTTCCCTTTTTGCAAATTCAGTAAAAAACTTTTTCTTTTTTCACTTTAATTCCTGATAAATTTTGTGTGGGCATGGGGAGTTGAATTCGATAATCGTGGACTCATTATTATTTCAAGAGGACTTTGTAAGAAATGTGGACGGATAAAAATTATAGCTTCTATTTACGTTAAATTCATATCAAGTCTATGAAATCAGCAATTTCTCCTTGAATCCTTTTCAGATCTGCCGTTTGAGAGACGGGAACCATAATCACAGCTTTAAACAGCTTCTCTTCCACAGCTTTCCTTTGGACCTCCTTGGCTAGTGTGGTCTTTCCCACGCCTCCTAAGCCATAGACCCCAATCATGTAAAGATTAGGATTTTTGAGCGCACCTATAACTTGGTTCAAGATCAATACCCTTGATGGGATGGCTTCCCGACTATACACTGATCGCTGAACTATCTGCTTCAAAGGTGTGCGATAGGAAATTGAATCTAATCCTTCTTGATTCCTGATAAATTCAAAAATGTCTTTATCTGTAGGAGAGAGGTCGCTCCGATCGGATGAGATAACCCTGCAGTAAGAAGAGCCCGGTCGGACTAGGCGTGAGCACTCCGAAGCTTAAGTTAGTAGCTTAGAGAGAGAATGTGCTTTAGAGAGATAATGATGTGGATTCAATACCTGGTGCCATCGTTGGCTGGACTATTTATATGAGATGGTTGAGGGGCACTTGAGTGCCTGGGGAGTGATTACTGGCTGTCAGAGTAGATATTCGGCGACATGACAAGGAGCAGGTGGTAAGCATGGGCGCTGCCTTGTGTCAGGCGGCTGATGGGACTGGCGGTCACATCAGCCGATCGGTCATGTGCGCTGCCTAGGAGCTCGTGTCTGATACCTTTAGCTGATGGGCTTTGGGCCCTGCCAGTTAAGTGGGCCGGCTGAATGGGCCTTAAGGCAAATGATATTTGCTGTGTTATCACTTGTCCCCCCTCAACAGGTCCGATCGGGCATGGGTTTGCCTTTGCATGGTCCGTTCGGATGGGGTCGGCTCTGAAAATGCCCGATCCGAGGACGCACACTGGCGCGCGATTTTGAATTTAGAAAGCGCTCTTTCTGAAGAGACGCGCGTGCCTGGACAGCTGTTTTCATTTAATGCTGCGCAGGTACCGAGGGCGACGCTTCGTTCTTCGCAGAGACATAATGTCCTTTGACACGTGGCGCTTTCTGAATGGCGCGCTCTTTGGCAGTTTTAGCCTATAAATAGGGAACTCTGTGCAACTTTTTTCCTTTACTTTCGAAATTCCTAGCGAAGCTCCGCCAAAATTTTCTTTTGATTCCCAGATCTCTGCAACTATCTTTTTTGTTTCTTCAAATTCCTTGAGCTCTTTCTATCAAGTAAGTAATTTTTCCTCCTCCTTTTTGCTTTTTCTGTAATTTCATCTTTCGTCTTTCTTCTCACACCCATTTCATTTAGAAAAGAGATTTGTGCCTTTCCTTCATTCTTTTTTGTTGAAGATGGCCTCCAGTAGTGCGAAAGCATTAGACATAAGTTTTTTGGAGTGGTATGAGAATAAACCAGCCGTCGCACTGCATTCTCGCCTGACCGCTGAGGAGGTGGCTGAAATTCCCTCCAAATATGGCCTTTCTGATGAGATAAAGGTGTTGGCCTGCCCTGAGTCAATGGCGGTGACTGAAGGGCCCTTTGGTCAAGATGGCGGAGAGTGGTTCGTTTGCCACCTGTGGAGCCTAGATGCAGGCCTGAGGTTCCCGTTGGGCGCCTTTGAGACGGCGGTGCTGAGGGGGTATGGTCTCGCCCCTAACCAATTACATCCGAACGGCTGGAGATCGGTGGCGTGCTTCAAAATCCTATGCCAAATAGAAGTGGTAGCGCCGACCTTGGAGCTTTTCACTCACTTCTTCTATATTTCGGGTCGGAGCGACGGGACGGAGTATTTCTTTACAAGCCGCCCAAAGAGGAAGTTGATGTTCGTCCCCACTTCCATGAAAGGGTACAGAGAACGGTACTTCTTGGTGGGGAGGAAAGGCGGGTTTGGGGTACGCCTAACCCGATCGGCTAGGGTCGAGACCTTGAGGGACTTAGCCGCCGGTCAGGAATTCTACGAAAATGACATACAGAAACTGATGGCCGCCGTCAGCAGGAATGAAGGGCCTTACGAGTCCAAATTCCTTTTGCGGATACTGTTCGGCTCGCCCGGTTTTCAAGAGGCTGAGGACGTAGAACGTGAGCGTTAGGATCAGAAAGAACCCAATCATCGTGCATCAGATCATTCATTGCACTTTATTAATGTTTATGAAGAGAATTTGTGTACGAAAAAACTTATCTAGCTTATTTTGTTGTTGTGCAGCTGAGATGGCTGGTGGGAGTGAGGCCTCCAGACAACTTGGCGATCGGATCCGCCAAAAACGTGAGGCAGAGAAGAAGGCCCAGGAGCAAAGGAAAAGGAGGAAGTTGATCCTGTCTTCCGAGCTTCAAGCCTCCAAGGGGGCGGTCGGTGCTTCTACGACTACTCCGGCCATCGCTGCTGTACCAATCTCGTCGGCACCCCCAGCTGCTATTACTGCGCCTGCCTCTACTGTTGCTGGTCCAACGACTGTGCCTCGAGGAGAGGCCTCTGCTCGGCCGTTACGCCGCCGTCGCCACACTCTTCGGGACGAGTCGGACGAAGATGATCAGCCGATCGGTCCAACTATCCGAGAGGCGGAAGAGGCTGCTAAGAAGAGGGCAGAGGAGGCTGCCAAGAGAAAGGCCGAGGAGGCGGCCAAAAAGAGGGCTGCTGAGCTGATCGCCGAATCGGATGCACGGCTTGCGGCAAGAGGCAAAGCTGTGCAGCACGGTGAGTCTCCAAGGCGTTCGTCCGATCGGAGGATCGTCCCTATGAAGGAAGTCCTGAAAGAGAACTTCGGCGATGACTGGTCGGTGGGCCAGGTAGCTAATTACATTTGCCGTGGTCTTCTCCGGGAGGACGATCATCGGGACGCTGGCGACGCCAGTCAGCTCAGCAGGGAAGCCCAAGCCATCGGCCAGCAGCTGATAGATGTAAGTATTTTACTGACTGTTTTCTGGTGCTTGTTTACACCTTTGTGCCTGAGCCATTTACTCTTGATTCTGTGTAGGCTGCCAGGAGGACACAGCGGCTTCGCATGATGGCCCATTTGTGGAAGGGGAGGGCCGAGTCAGGCGCCGTGGCCAAGGCGGAGGCGAACACACGTTGTGAAGCAGCTAAGAAAGAAGCCTCCGACCTTCGAGCTGAGGTGGCCAAGCTGGAGGAGCGATATGCTGCTTCTCAGTCGGAGACAGTAGCCTTGAGGAAGGAGGCTCACCAGAGTGCCCAGGATCTGAAGGCTCGGCAGAGCGAGGCCGACAGGCTGAAGGATGAAGTTGCCCGTCTATCTGCGGAGGGTGCGCAGTTGCGCCGGTTCGAGGCGGATGCAACCCGACTGGATGCCGAGTGCAAAGAGTTGGCCGCCGAGAATGCCAGACTGAAGGCAGAGGGCGGGCAGCTTCGAGAGGAGGTGGAGTCCTTGAAGAAGTCGGCAGGAGAGAGCGAGGCTTCCTACACGAAGATTCTTGAAATGGAACTTGGCAACCAGAAGGAGCGCCTGATCGATGAGTTAGCAGACACTCAGGTGGAGCTGCTGTCTCGGCTAGTCCATGAAGCTGGGCGGCGCTTCCCCGGGGTTGATTTGTCGTGGATGGACGATCCGGCATCACTGCCTGCTCCTCCAAATGATGATGATGATGAAGGCGCTCCCGAGGGGGAAGTCACTGAGAGAGCTTCTGTAGAAGGCCCTTCGTTTCCGGAGACTATTCCAGAGGTTCCCTCCGAAGTGGAGCCTGCGGCGCCTTCAGATTCTGGAGCTGGAGAGGAAGTTCCTCCTGCGCCCGAAGTCGAGCTAGTGGCGCCTTCTTCTGTTGGGCCTGTCTCTGAAGGGGGGGCAGTATCCGTGCCGCCAGCTGTCGACCCTTCTCATGCCACTGCCAATCCGATTGCTGAAGAGGTTGTTGACCCTCCTGGCGAAGTGGAGGTTGTAAATATAGATAGTTAGCTTAGGAATTTAGATCAGCTTTACTTTTTTCTTTGTTTCCTGTCTTTGTAACAATTCTTTACAAATTGTATGGTGGAGATATTTTTAATAAAATTGCATTTTTTTGCGAGTTAATATATACATAAATTTGTATTAAGATTTGCGATATAATCGAGCTAAGTATTTACTCGTGAAATAGCATAATATTCGCATTAAATTTGCAAGTACTTCCTGAATTCGGATAACTCCTGAGCTTGATGACCGATCGGGTCAATCTGGCTTTTCAGGTCGCATAAAATTTGCGCAATTAGACTAAGTAATGCTCATAAAGCTGCATGAGAAATGCATAGCTGAGCTGAATGATACTCGTAGAATTGCATAGTAATTGCATAATCGAGTTGGATGGTACTCGTAAAGTTGCATAAAAGCTGCATGACCGAGCTAAACGATACTCGTAGAACTGCATAGGAATTGCATAATCGAGCAAGAGAGGTTAGATCCTCTATTAAATGTATAATAATTGGGAAGGTAAGATCCTTCATCACGACATGTACACTTTGTAGCTTGGAATGGGCATCAAGCCTAGCGTAGAACACTATATTGTGTATTAATTGAATAATAATGAAAGAAGGAACCTTTTTATTAATCGGGCAATTGCCGGGTTCTGATACATTATGAGACATGGTATTTCTTGAGGACTTCAACATTCCAGCTTCTGGGGACATCTTGCCCTTCAATAGTTCGGAGCCTATAAGTGCTCGGACTTAGGACTTTAGCAACCTCGTAGGGCCCTTCCCAATTCGGCATCAGCTTCCCAACTCCGGCATTTCTCGAGCCTAGTTCTGCCTTTCTGAGTACCAGATCGCCTACATTGAAGGTTCTAGACCTTACTTTAGCATTGTGGTATCTGGCCACTCTTTGTTTATAGGCAGCGATCCTGGCGTAGGCGTCCTCCCTCTTTTCTTCGATGAGATCTAAGTCTTGGCATCTCTCTTGAGTGTTCATCCGTTCGGAGTAGAGAGCCGATCGGTAAGAAGGGAGGCCGACCTCCACAGGAATAATTGCTTCGGAGCCGTAAACAAGAGAAAATGGCGTCTGATGAGTGCCTGTCCTGGGGGACGTTCTGTATACCCACAGGACACTCTGCAGTTCTTCAGTCCAGTTGCCTTTGGCTTGACCCAGTCGCTTCTTCAATCCCTCCAAGATGGTCCGATTGGAGACCTCAGTCATTCCGTTGCTTTGGGGATGAGCGACAGATGTGAACTTTAGTTTGATGTTCAAGCCTTGGCAAAAGTTTCTGAAAATAGAGCTGTCGAACTGCTTGCCATTATCTGCAATAAAAACATTGGGTAAGCCGTACCTGCAGATGATGTTCTTCCATGCAAAGCTTTTGACCCTCTCGGCTGTGATGGTGGCTACTGATTCAGCCTCAATCCATTTGGAGAAGTGGTCTACCGCTACTATAAGGAACTTCATCTGCTTTTTGCCTTGGGGAAAAGGTCCTAAGATGTCCATCCCCCACTGGTCGAACGGCCATGCCACTCCGATCGACTGTTGGTCTGCTCCACTCTGCCTTATAATTCTGCCATGTACTTGGCATTGCGGGCATATCCTTACTTTCTCCTGGGCATCTTTGAGCATACTAGGCCAGTAATATCCCGTCTGAAGGGCTTTTCTTGCCATGACCCTGCTCGCCTCATGCGCCCCGCATATGCCTTCATGGAGCTCTCTGAGGATATAGTCTCCTTCTTCCTCCGTCACGCACTTGAGCCAAGGGTGGCTGAAAGCTTTTTTGTACAGATCACCGTTAATGATGGAGTAATTGAGAGATTTTCGAGATACCTTTCGGGCTTCATCTTTGTCCTCGGGCAGATGCCCTGTTTGAAGGAACTGCCTGATCGGGCTCATCCAGGATTCATTCCCTTGATCAATCTCCATGACTTCCGGTTCGTCTAGGGAGGAGGAAGTCTGGTTGACAACAGCAATATTTTCCTCTATGACGCTTTGTGCGGAAGCAGACATCTTAGCCAGCCGATCGGCTTCTGCAGTTTGGTCCCTCGGGACTTTCTGTAGCACCCATTCCGATACAGCCTCTTCCAGTTTTGCGAAGGCAGTTTTGACTTTGGCCAGGTACTGGATCATTGTGGCCTCACGTGCTTCGAAAGTCCCCAAAACTTGACTGGTGACCAGCTGGGAGTCGCTCCTAATGGCCACTGTCTCCGGTCGGATCGCATGGAGCAGTCTCAGCCCTTGAAGGAGCGCCTCATACTCTGCCATATTATTAGAAGCTTTGAAATTAAGCTTTATGGCGTACCTTATTGTGATGCCCAAAGGGCCTTTTATTACTATTCCGACGCCTCCTCGAGTGTCGTTAGCTGCGCCGTCCACTGTCATTTCCCAGCTTTGTGGCTTGGGTTGATTTAGCGGTTCCTCACCCGCAAATTCGGCTACGAAGTCTGCCAAAGCCTGGCCCTTTATAGCTTTTCTGGGCTCATATCTGACATCCCAGGACTGTAGCTTAATCGCCCATCCCACCATTTTGCCTTCCAGATCGGGCGTCTGGAGTATCTTTCTTAGAGGATGACCCGATCGGACGACGATTGTGTGCGCCTCGAAGTAAGGTCTCAACTTCCTTGCACACATCATGAGGGCAATAATGAGCTGCTCAACCGGTCCCTTTCTCAGATCTGCACCTCTGAGTACTTCACTTACGTAGTACACGGGTAGCTGTTGGGTATCTTCTTCTCGGACCAAAGCACCTGCAACAGCTTCCTTAGAGGTGGCTAAATAGAGGTATAAATTTTCACCTGGTACCGGTCGGCTGAGCAGCAGCGGGTTGGTGAGGAACGCCTTCAGCTCTTTGAAGGCTTGCTGGCAGTCTTCCCCCCAGACAAAAGTTTCGCTCTTCCTTAGCTTCTTGAAAACAGGCGTACAGCGCTTCGTTGAAGAGGAAATGAATCGTCCCAAGGCTGTTATTCTTCCATTCAGCTTTTGGACGTCTTTTATGCTCCTGGGGGGTTGCATCTCGAGGATGGCCTTTATTTTTTCTGGATTTGCCTCAATCCCTCGTTGAGAGACTAGGAATCCTAAGAATTTTCCTGATGGTACCCCGAAGACGCACTTCTCGGGGTTGAGCTTCATCTGGAACTTATTTAGGGTGTCAAAAACTTTTGCCAGATCGGCTGGATGTTCCTCAGCGCTTCGGCTCTTGACGATCATGTCGTCAACATATACTTCGACATTCTGCCCGATCTGGTCTTTAAAAATCTTGTTCATCAGGCGCTGATATGTGGCCCCAGCATTTTTCAGTCCGAACGGCATCATCCTGTAGCAGAACGTTCCGTCGTCTGTGATGAAGCTAGTTTTCTCCTGATCAAGGAGCCACATCAGAAATTGGTGGTAGCCGGCATACGCGTCCAGAAGAGAGTAAATGGCATGGCATGCTGTGGCGTCTACCAATTGGTCTATACTTGGCAAGGGATAGCTGTCTTTGGGACATGCCTTGTTGAGGTCGGTGAAGTCGACACACATTCGCAGCTTGCCAGACTTCTTCTTGACCAACACCACATTAGCCAGTCATTCAGGGTAGTCTACCTCTCGGATAGTTCCGGTCTTGAGTAGCCTATCAATCTCTTCTGAAATGAACTTCCTCCGATCGGGCGCGTGCCTTCTCAACTTTTGGCGAATCGGAGGGAAGCTTGGGTCCACATTTAACTTGTGGGTGATTATTTTGGGGTCCACGCCAGGGATATCTTCTGGCTTCCAGGCAAAAGTCGCTTGATTGATGGTCAAGACGTGCATGATAGCTTTTTCAGTTGTTCTATCCATGCTTGTCCCCACCTGAACATTTTTACCTTTATCTAGCGACCTGGCCTTTGTGTCCTCTGCTGGGTCCATCCTGGGCCTTTCCGCCTGCTCTTGCTGTTCGAGGCCTGGCTCTACGACCATTGCTTCTCGCTGCTGCTTTATCATGGTGATATAAGCCTCCCTGGATGCTTTCTGGTCGCCTCTCAAGATGGCGACGCCTCCTGTGGTCGGAATCTTCATCACCATGTATCGGATGGAGGTCACAGCTCCGGTCTGGAAAAGCAGTGGTCTGCCAAAAATGGCGTTGTAGGCAAATGTCATGTCAACAACCATGAAAATTACCTTACAAGCATGAGCTATTGCTTCTTGGCCGAGCTCGACAAAAAGCTCTACAGATCCCGCCACGGGGATAGTGGCGTTGCCCAGGCCGATCAGAGGAGTGGCGTTCGGCTTGAGCTCTCCGATCGGGAGTCCCATGGCTCGGTATGCTTGGAGAGTTAGGACGTTGACAGCACTGCCATTGTCTACCAGAATTCTCTTCACATTGAAGTTATTTATCCGAGCTCTTACGACGAGAGCGTCCTCATGGGGGAACAGAACGTCTCGCGCATCTTCGCTGGAAATGGTGACTGAGGCTGGCTGCTCCGCCTGGCGGGAGAGATAGACGCCTTTCCCCTTCCCCTTTTTGGGGAGATCTTCTCCATAGGACGACCCTCCGGTGATCACGTTTATCACCCCTGCATAGGGCCTGCCCGGATCGGCGTTTCTGGGGTTCCGGCGCTCATCGTCGTCTGAGTCAGGATCGCCCCTTCTAGGCTTCGGCTGTCTGCAGGGTTCATCCCCTCTGGCCGGGCCTATGAATCTCCTGAGGGCCCCACGGCGTATCAGCCTTTCAATTTCTTTTTTTAGCGAAGTGCACTCGTCGGTTAAATGACCGACGTCTCTGTGGAATTCGCAATATTTGCTCGGGTCCCTTGTATCCCGACTTCTTCCGGAGAGGTCTCTGGGTCAGTTGACTCTGCGGTGCTTCTCTTTGATCCACATTAACACCGCAGTCGGAGTAGCATTGAGAGGGGTGTATGTCCTCTCTGCCTGGTCATCTGGACGCGGATTCCGGTCTCTTCCCGATCCCCTGGCTTGGCCTGAATTTCTGGAGCTTTGAGCTCCATCTTGGCCTTTAGCTGTCCGATCGGAAGCGGAGGCTCTTTGAGTAGAGCGATTGTCCGGGTATTGTAGGCGGTCCAGGACGCTGGTCCTTCCTCTGCTTTTGGACCTGAGGGCATCATCCAACTGGATGTGTTGTCTAGCCCTGTCCATCAGTTCGGCGAAGCTGGATGGGGGTCTTGTTGTAAGCGACTCAAAAAGTGGTCGGTCAGTGGTGCCCCCTTGTAAGGCGGTGGTCGCCATCTCCACACTGACGTTTCTCACTTCAGACATGGTAGCTTGAAACATGTCGATGTAGTCTCGAAGACTTTCATCGGTTCTTTGATAAAGATTGCACAGGTCGTTCACCGTCTTAGGCGCGCGTGTTTGCACAATGAACCTCATAGTGAAGAGCTCCTTTAACTGTCTGAATGACGTAACGGATCCCATGGGCAGCTCATGGAACCACGTCAATGCATCCCCTCCCAAAGTGGTGGGAAAAACTCTACAGGCTATTCTTTCGTCATAAGTATAGACCTGTACCTTGGTCAAGTACTCTGCCAAGTGCGTGGCAGGATCTGTTTTGCCTGTGTACCTTTCCATGACCACATCTCGCCACCTGGGGGGGAGCTCAGCATCGGTGATCTCTCTGCAGAAGGGAGAGGCAGTGTTCCCGCAAGTATTTCTTTCGAATGTGCCTCTTTTGGGCGCGAGGACACCAAACTGCTTGAGCTTCTGCATAAACCACTGGTCCTACTTGTTCGACGGATTCTGTTTGCTCAGGGTCGTGGCGGTAGATTCGCCCTTGTGCTTTCTCGTTTGGCCGCGACTTTGGGTGCACATGTAGGACACATCATCCCTCGTAGACAGAGTAGCAGACCTGTTGCTGTAGGGAGAGGCCCTACTTGCAGACACTATCTGCTTCCCCTTGTCGCTCTTGCCTGGGGTTCTGATTGCACTTTTCCTGGCTCCCTGAACTCGGGATTCATTAATAATGATTCCCTTGTTCCTGTTTTTTCTGAAGTCTTCGCCCGCCAGGTGATCCTCTTGGGCTCTTTCAGAAGCAATTGGCATCTTACCCTTTTTAAGGGTTTGGACAATGCTTTTTGTAAAATCACTGAGGATGGCGCGCATGTCCCTCACAGTGATGGGGGTGTCCTCTGGTTGCCTTATTGCGGCATCATCGAATTCGGGAAGGAGGTTGGCCCTTATGGGGGGCCTGGCGGGCGCTTCCCTCCTTCTCGAGGTGCCTGATATGGCACGGGTGTTGTCGTCATGGTCGAGGTCCATGGGGGTCGTATTCTCATTGGATCTTGAGTTTGCCATCTCTCAACGAAAGCACCAAATGATAAATCCAAAAATGTCTTTATCTGTAGGAGAGAGGTCGCTCCGATCGGATGAGATAACCCTGCAGTAAGAAGAGCCCGGTCGGACCAGGCGTGAGCACTCCGAAACTTAAGTTAGTAGCTTAGAGAGAGAATGTGCTTTAGAGAGATAATGATGTGGATTCAATACCTGGTGCCATCGTTGGCTGGACTATTTATATGAGATGGTTGAGGGGCACTTGAGTGCCTGGGGAGTGATTACTGGCTGTCAGAGTAGATATTCGGCGACATGACAAGGAGCAGGTGGTAGGCATGGGCGCTGTCTTGTGTCAGGCGGCTGATGGGACTGGCGGTCACATCAGCCGATCGGTCATGTGCGCTGCCTAGGAGCTCGTGTCTGATACCTTTAGCTGATGGGCTTTGGGCCCTGCCAGTTAAGTGGGCCGGCTGAATGGGCCTTAAGGCAAATGATATTTGCTGTGTTATCAATTCCGAAGTTTATCGATGGCAGAAGCTTTCTTGTCTGCTTCCTTGATGAGGTGATAGCGACCCTTCAAATTGGGACACAACCCAAAGAAGCATTTCTTCATCTTGGCTTCTTCTTTGCGCTGAACGAGTGCGTCGGCTTCCTTAATTTCATTTTTCGCACTGCGCCACTTGGTAACATATTCATGGATCTGTTCGCCATTTCTTTGAGCTTCAACAAAGGATTGCTGCAACCTGTCGCTTTGCTCCCTCAGCTTCTTAGTCTGGTTGTTGAGTTTGTGCACATAGCTATCGCACTGAAAAATATAGCAAATGCGTCGTTTGCTGGGGAGAAAAATGCACTTGAGGAGGTGATTAAAAACGAATTTGAGGAGATGATCAAAAACGAATTTTATAAAGCAACTGCTATTAAACTTTCAACATAAATTTGACAATTTTATAAAGCAACTGCTATTAAACTTTCTCTTAGAAATTCTTATAAATATGGTTTTTTTAGATTACATTATTTGTTTAAATGCGTCCATTAAATTCCACTATTTTTTTAAATTAAAATGATGTAGAATTGAATGTAAATTTAATTTTAAAAATTATATAATTCATATACTTTGAAAATACGCAACAATTCAACCTCTAGCATTCTCATTTTGTAATTTTATTTAAATTTTTCTGATAGTTATAAAAAAAATCATATTTAAAACAATTTACAGTTTAATTTTTTTTTTTCAAAAAATATAACAATTAAACCACTAATATATTTTTAAATATTTGAATTAATCGAACCATTTTCGAACACATGTAGATTCAACAAGTTTGTTTAGACACTGTTCGTGCACAGGAACTTTTCTTGAAATATCTGTTTCAATTGCTTTCTATAAAATTACATGTTAAAGAATGAATGATTTATTTATTTTACTGTTAATGGGTCCCTTGCTAGTGATCAATTTCTCTGCTTTTATCTTTCAATAATAATTATCATGTTTTCTTTCGCTGCATACAATAATTGCCCTTTTTAATTGACCCTTCTCCACTGGGCACCGACACCAATAAGGCAACCCTCACACCACTAAAAGAAATTGCCAAATTGCAGAACTAGAAAATACGTTGGAATTGAGAATAAGTGGAGGAAATATTTTTCATTTTTTTTATCACTAAATATAGAGTTACTCACAATTTTGCCACAAAAATAAACCATCATAAATTTTCATTGCTATTTTGTAATTTTCTTACAGTGTACCTAACAATGTATATCTCATAAATTTTAAAGCAATATTTTTTGTCTTTAAAAAATTTCTAACTTAAGCTTAAGAGGTTCATTAGGTAAGCCTCACAGTAATCTAACCATTTAAATGCATGTTTTTTATCGGAATCAAAATGACTAACTTCAAAATGTCTGAAAATCTCTCAAAATAAATTTCAATTACATCATTTTGCGTAAATTACAGAATTAATTTTTGAAATTCTATCACACTGATTGTTAGAGTTTAATACAATAACAACTACTTTCTTCTTCTACAAAATATTACAGAGATAAGAACTATTTATATAATTAACAGCATATTACAAGCCAAAATGATCTGAATTTTACACCTTATATACCCAAAATATCTAAATTAACAACTTAGGCAAGAAAACAATACAACCAAACAAGCAAACCATTACTTTGACAATAGCAAAACTTACTTTGCCAGTACCAAATCTTGAATATCTAACAAAAATATTGCTGCTTCAACACTAATATTAATCTAATGTTCACACAAGAGCAAGAAGCAAATGAGTAGAAACGTTAAAGTTGCAGTAAAGCACAAACAGTTTGTATGACAGTAGTAGGAGGAGAGTAAAAGCAGCAAGAACAGAAATGCCGGCCCATGGAGTATTTAGGTAATCTTGTCTCAAGGTCGCCTCCCACTTGTGCCAACAGCTTCCGCAATATGAATTCAGGTCTTCAACAATATCTGAAAAGTAAAACCTACTACGGGACACAACATTTCCTCTTGCAAGGTCGTTAAATACAGTTGATAAGCTATTATTACTCCGTAGCCTATTATGTATTATTCTATTTTTAGCAACAATTTCCACATCACTTTTAGTCTTCACAAGCATCGTAATAAACCCAATATAGTCATTAATATACTTCACATCACAATGGCATTGTTCAAATACCTGGAGATTTCGTAATAAAATTTCGGTCCTGTAAGTAATCTTTAGAACTGGAATTTTCAAAGTCCCATCTTTGAATTCCATTTCAAGTTTGTTTGGGCTTGAATTGAGTTCGAATCTGACTCCAGCTTGTTTAAGTTCCGTGGCACTGGGTGCATACCATGCTGATGGCATCCTGCTTTTGTGGGAATCTTTTGGGATTGGCTGTTGACATATCCTTAGGAAGTCAAGAATATGTTGTGCATCAGATAAATTCTGTTTCCGCGAGTCAAGAATATCGTCTCTGACCCATGAACCCCATTTTATTTTGAAGAAGGCATGTGTAATCTGGATCAATTCATGTCCTTGAAGCGACTTGAGATTAGATTCCTTATACAAATCTTTAAGAATGAAGAAGGGGATTTGATTCTCAAGCAATATCATGTCGTAACGAATGCTGTTTTCCTTCCATGGTCTTGAGAATATAGGATCGTTCTTGCTCTGCAGATTTTGGCAACTGAATTTGAGCAAGATCATAATGACGAAGGCAGAGTCTACTAATATCATCTTCACAAACTCTTCACTATTTAATTCAATGTTTTCTGCATAACAATTTCGAAGTTTTTCTTCCTTCTCCTTGACAATGGTAACAAATACCTTCGATTCTTGCTTGCTCAATTGCAGAAAATCTTGGAGATATCTTCTCTTATACTCCTCCATTTGTTTTAGCTCTGGTCTGCCATGGTGAAATGGGCCAATGGAGACTACTTGAGGTTTGTATACAACTTCGTTTAATATGAATTGTCTTGGGAAATCTGTAGATGCAGCATCCATCGGATAATGGTTGCAAATGATTCAGCTCCCTTTCAATTGAACTTGTTATCTGGATGATATCAATTATATGCTCGGTAGATGGTTCCATACTGTCACTAAATCATATCAAGATGATTATTAGTAACAAAACTAATCATTCTTATTACTAAAATATATAACAATAATTAAATCCAATAAGAATTTATTTTTCTATTTATTATTTAAAAAAGAATAACAATGTTTCATGTACCTTTTGATCGATTTTTGCTCATAAATTAATTGAAAATAGAGAAATATTTATCTTTTAAAAGTAATTTTTATCTTTGAAATTATCGGAATGGACATATTTATCCATGGCATGTAAGAATATATCATCAAGAACAAATAAATATGAATTGTTATAGTTTAGTTAATATAAGTGAAAACAAAATAACTTATTAAATGGGAGAGCAGTAAATAATACCTGGTATATTAACTGAGAGAGAGAGGAGTTAACAGCTACGAGATTATATGCCCTTGTTCTAGAGATATATCAAAGTTTTTGGTTCAAATTAATTTAAACATGTATGTAACTTAGATCATGAATTTCCATATCCAAAGTCAAGTCAATGTGGAGGAGACTCCAAATTAGTCATTCATTTAATAAAGGGCTACATAACGCTTGCTCCGAAATTTCCTCGGAGTCTCCTAACAAAATTTTTTTTTTACGGTAATTTGTTTTTGAACTGTGTCGATAGAGTATATATCAATCTAACTGAACATAAAAATAAGTTATGGAGGAAAAAAAAAAGAATTGGAAATAAAATAAAATTCTAAGAAACAAGTGAATACGTGAGTATCAATCTAACTGAAAATAAAAATTTAATGACTCAAACTGATGAAATAAAGTTGACGGACGAAATGTAAAGAAATACTATAGTTTAGGGACCAAAAGGTGCTTTTGACCCTTTTTTTTATTATGTTTATTTTTTTCTTCTATGCGAAAGGACAAGGAAAGGTTCGGTAGGCTCGAGGATAAAACAAACCGCCAATTTTGACCTCATGTTCTTAAATGCTAATAGCAAAATTATTTTCACTGTTAAATTTTCATTTTTTTTTTCAACAAATTTTACATAAATAGCAATATACTATTGTTTTTATTCATAAAATTTGCCTCTTTTTCTTTTGTATGTTAGTCCCTTGCTATGTCTTTTTTTATAATTATTAATGGAGAGAAATGATCTTTAAACCACAATACATTTTGGGATATTTGAAGTTACTACTATATATCCTCTTATTTTAAGAATTTCAGAACAGATACCAGTTTGCATTTAAAAATATCAGTTTAAACTATTTGATACGTGTAGGATTTTATGCAAACGAAACAAGTTGAAAAGAGTAGATTAACATGTTGAATAGATTTATAGAATTAATTAATTTCTTAATTCTAATAATTTTATTATTTATAATGCTAATTTCATAAAGAAAATAATCTAAAATAGTATGTTGCAGAGGAGCATATATGATCTACTTGTACATATACATAAAGAACAATAACAAAATATTCAAACATTAGCAAGAATCAACAGAAACCAATTTCTTTATATATATACAGAATCAGTATATATGATCTAATTGTTTCTTGAGTGTTATCAGGAATATTGCAAGAAGTGGTTCAAGAAAAATACAGCAGATGTGTACTCTAAATTATTGAATTGGAGGCCAAAAGTTTGTGATTTTTAACTTATTCGTTGGTAAAGTTTTGAACAATCACAAGAAAAGAATAATGGTCCACACTCTTCGGCTTTTCTATTTTTGCGAATTCAGTAAAAAACTTTTTCTTTTTTCACTTTAACTTATTCATTGAATTTGTACCAGTGTGCCACAATTAATTTGCGCAATTTATTCTCATTATATTAAATATATTAATCTGAAAATGTAACAGACTGCTGTATTTTTAGACACGACAAATTTTTTTTTTTTTGTCTGTAACGCCCTAAAATTTTTAGTGTTACTAATAATAATTCGGTATGTTGAAAATTCATCGAAGGTTAAGTTTGATCATGAGACATGGAATTTTTCTTTAAAGGTTATACAATTAATTATTAGATAAATTGTAGTCATTTAAATAAATATATGTATACATATAAATAAGATAATAATAATAATAATAATAATAATAATAATAATAATAATGCCATAGGTCTAGAATTTCAAAAAAAAAAATGAGGAATTAAGAAGAAAGGATAGGAAGGGAAATAAAGGAAGGGGGATAACGGGAAGAACAGGGGGGACCAGAGGGAGACCGAGGAAGAAAGAGAGAGAGACCGGCGGAGCGCGGCGGAAGGAGGGGGAACCGGCGACGATCAACAGTGGCAAACCAACGGCGACTGCAGCGCCGACAAGACCGACTGATTCCTCCATCCCTGGCGTCATTCTGCTCGTTTTCAGGAGAGAAATCAAAGCTTCTTTCCTCTGTTCCGGCCAAATCCGGTGTCCGTTGGTGGCGCAAACACCACTGCTCAACTCCTGGTGACCAGACGCTCCTCTCTGTACCCGTCGTCCCTCCTCAATTACCGACAACGAGCAGATCAGAGATGGAGAAAACGAAGACTTTCGACGGCGATTCTGGCCAGACGACGGGGAGTTGGAGCGCGTGACCACAGGCAAGGGAGATTTGACGCCGAGAGCTTCACTTCGATAGTGATATTGTCTCTGGTGGAGCTCCGGTGAGGCTCCGACAACTGGTGAATGGGACCAAAATGACAGAGTTTAGCTGAAAATAAACCATAACTCTTTGTTTGGATCGGGAGAAATAGGAGTAATTGAGAGGAAAGTAAATTTAAAAGACCTTACTTTCCATTGTTTGTTTTGCAAAATGCAAAAATAGAGAGAGGAATACAAGGGAAATACGATTTTCCAATTAACTCTATATTATGATTTTCATTTCCGTTCAATTTGGAGAGAAAGCGGGGTAATTGGAAGGAAGATGGAATATAATTGTATGAAATTACCAATTTCTCCCTCCCTCTATAAATACATCCCCACGTTTCTGTTTGTCTTCTTTCAGCTTTTTTCACGTAATATTTGCTCCATTGATAAAATAGAAAATTGACAAGCAAGATCAGCTCGGGCAGCTCTTCAATCACTTGCTTGCCGCCGGTAAGAAAATTGGAATCAGTTCCGGCAGGTCTGCAATCACTTGCTCTGGCGTTTCTGGTGCGTTCTCCCTAATTTGCAAGTATAGAATTTTTTGTTTTCTCTATCATTTGGGATCAGCTGTTAAAAGCCTCCATTGATGATAACTTCTCTCTCTAATTTTCATTTTCATGATTTTATTATCATTTGTTAAATTATTCCTTGAAAGTCACTGCTCTGTTCTTGCGAATCCAGGTTTTGGGCATTCCTTTGTTATTCTTGGAGCAAAAATAAACATTAACCCGTGTTCATTTTATAGATGTGGAATTAAAACATAATTTTGTTATTCTTAGAGCAAAAATAAACATTAACCCGTTTGCAGGTTAATGTTCATGTTACATATGTGTAATTAAAACATAACTTTGTTATTCTTAGAGCAAAAATAAACATTAACCCGCTTGTTATTCATTTTACAGATGTGGAATTAAAACATAATTTTGTTATTCTTGGAGCAAAAGTGAACATTAACCCGCTTGCGGGTTAATGTTCATTTTGGGATTCAGGAGTCGTGCATTTCTTGCAAATTTTCACGAGTCGTACAGCGCTTCACGACTCGTGCATTTTTTGCACATCTTCACGAAATGTGCGGGTTAATGTTCATTTTTCGATTCATGCAGCGATTCACGAGTTGCGGGTTAATATTCATTTTGTGATTCATGCAGCGATTAACGAGTCGTGCATTTCTTGCAAACTTTCACGAGTCGAGACTATTTTTACGAGTCTGGCACCTTAAAAAAATAAACATACAAGAGTATAAATGTCAAAATAATATATAATTTTAGAAATGAAATTTAATTTACTCTCTATTTGTTTTAAGTTTCCAAACAATGAAAAAGAAAAGCAAAGGAAATATAATTTACATTACTCCAATTTTCTCCCATTTCCTTTCATTAAAGGAAATTCAATCTACCTCCATCCAAACAAAGCATAAGTGACCATTAAAATTACTTTTTCTTATGAAATTTTATATAACATTAAAATTGTTAGAATAATTGTTAAATAAAGTTTGTGTGTTAGCGTGGTTTGCTAAATTGATTGGTAAATTAGCTGTGTTACTTGATGAATTGGCTTTGGCTTAATTAAATTGAATTTAATGAATTTTTGGTATGTAAATGATGAAATTTATGTAAATTTATGTTTAGCTATGTAAGAATTCATGAGAATAGTGCTGTGAAATTGAGAATTTTGTTGGGAGAAATGAATAATAATACAAATTAGTGATGAATTAAGGATTAGGATAATTAATTGAACAATTTGATGCTTTATTTGAATTCTTTTCAAGTTGACAGTATGTTCAAAATCGTAGGGAATTAAGCATGTTCATGAATTACGGTTATAGAAGATATAATTATACAAATATGCATAAATTAAGTTAGGAAAGTTAGATAATTGGAACTCAGACTAATAAATGCTTTTATTTCCAATTCATGTGTAGTATGTCAAAGATAGAACTATCAATAGGTTTTACTGGCTAATAAATTGGTATGAATTATAATTTCAATAAATGAGATTATGCTAACAGTTAAAATCTATTGAATGGGGTAAGTTGGCTAGCTTATGTATGGAAATTATATTGAATGTTAAATGGAAAAATTTAGTTATGATAATTTAAGGGTTGAATTAATGATATTTCAGTTGGGTTAAAAGCATAAGTTGTTTTTATATTAGGATTGGATTAAATTAAGTTTTAAGTTGAAGGGTTTATTGGTAGATTTAGGCGGCAAAGCAATGGCTAATTAGAGTTTTAGAAAACATTAATGCTTATGACCAAATTTTTATGAATTTACTTAGTTGACATATTGATGTGGCTAAAATATTTTCAGCAATATAAGAAATTTAATAGAGTGCATATATGTGTATGTATTAGAAGTTAAGGGTAATTGAAACTAAGTTTGAAAGTTAAATGTTTAAGATGGATAGCATGTATGGAATGTCAGGTAAAAGCATAATTTGATTAATTATGCTGTATACAAGGAATCATTGATGAGGCAATTAGAAGTAAAATTTTAGGACTAAAAAGAGTATTTCGATTTAATGTAATGTAATTAGTAATTTAAGGATTTAATTGATTCAATGCCATAGTAATATTAGTATAAAATGATATTAAAGAATAAAAGCTAATTATATGAATTTTGGGTGTGTACATTATGTTTAAATCAAATTTATGTTTATATATGGTTGTGTTCTATGATATGTGTGCATGAACGAGCTTTCTCATATTGTTAGTACTTGTATATATGTATGAATGTGTATTGGTATGAAATGATTATGAATGTGAACATATGGGTATGAAGTGATATATGTAAGTGTATAATGTATAGTGTAATATAAATAGCTAATATTGGAAAAATAATGTAATATAAGGGATATTATGAATGTGATGGTGAAGTAAATAAGTGAAAGTGACATGAATTGGAAGTATATTGCCCTTAGTAAACGATATGAAACATGAGTTGGATATAATTGGCCGGCCATAAGGAAATAATTTATTTGGAGTGTCGGATGGATTCTGAACACTTTTATACGGAGTTTAGGATGGAAATTTGATTGATGTGTTGGGTGATGTATTTAGATACTGTTGATTTTGTATTGTAGGTTATTGAGAACCTACACTACAAAAAAAACCCAAATTAGCGACGAAAACTTTGTAGTCGCTAATTAGCGACTGATTTGCGACGGAATAAGAAATTAGTCGTGAAATACTATTTTTTTCAATTTTAGCGACGGAATAGCGACTGCAAAAAGAAACTGTCGCTAAATTTTGGCGGCAAATTATGGCGCTTTTTTTTTTGCGACTAATTTAGTGACTAAAATAGTTGTCGCTAAAATAGCGACGGAAATATCAGTCGCTAAATTTGGAGGCCATTTTAGCGATTTTGTTTGCGACCGATTTAGCGATTGAAATTTTTGTCGCTAAATACTATTAAATTAGCGACTAAATAGAGACGAAAATTTCTGTAGCTAAAAAGTTTTCATATTTAAAATAATTTTCGGAATATTTAAGCGACGGAATTATCCGTCGCTATTTCGTCGGTAAAATTAATTATAATATTAATAAAAATATGCATACATACCTATGGTTATGAATTATTTTTAATATTTTTGCTTTAGACATGAATTTTAATTCACTACAAAAAAAAACTTAAAATAGCGACTGAATTATTTTAGTCGCTAATTAGCGACTAATTAGCGACTGTTTTAACGATTAGTCGCTAAATTTAATTTTTTTTATTTTTTGCGACTAAATTAGCGACTAAAGAAAGAATCCGTTGCTAAAATTTGACGGCAATTTATCGCGTCTTTTTTTGCGACTAATTTAGCGACTAAAAATTCAGACGCTAATTTTTGCGACTAACAAAAATAATCACTAAAATAGCGACAGAGGATTTAGTCGCTACGAATTAGCGACGGATTTTTCCGTCGCTAAAAAAATTTCAAATTTTTTAAGAATAAAAAGAATAATAATACTACTACTAAAATAATAATAATAATAATAATAATTATAATTATAATTATAAATAATAACAATAATTATAATAATAATAAAAAAAAAGAAAATAAATTAATAGAGAGAGAGACAAAAATAGGGAACAAAAGAAGCAAATGGGAAAAACAAAAGAAAAGAATAGATTGGGAAGAGAAATGAAAACGCAGGGGAAGGGGAAGGGGAAGGGGAAATCGAGAACGGATAGGCGGAGGGATGGAGCGCCGGTGACCCGCGCACCAGCGTCGGCGACAGCCAGCTCTCGCAACAGTCACCGCACTACCGCCTTTCTTTCCCGAGCGTCGTCGCTGTCTCTTTCTGCCCTCCAAATCGAAGGATTTTCATGGGGTTTCCGGCGACCTCCTGAGACGGTTGGTGACACGGACAACACCGGACCATTGCTGACGACGAGACTAGTCTTCCCTTACCCTCTGATCGTCCACACTCGCCGGCAACAGCTAGATCGAAGAGGAGGATATCGCGTCCTTCCGACGCCATTTTCGACCAAACTACGGATCTGTAAGGCTCGTGAGCACTGGCGGGAGGCTCCTGACGCTCCGATCTTCATTTCGGCAGTGGCGGCGTCATCACCGACGAAGACTCCGAGGAAGCTCCGGTGACCGGCCTTATCTTAAGGTAATGCAGAAAACTCACCTTTTACAATGTCTTTAATTGAGACCCTATTGATGTGATTCAGCCATTCAAGTCACTGCCAAGTCCATTTTATGCTAACAAATTCTACTATCTGTAAAGAAATCACAAAACTGGTGATTAGGGAAAACAAATTTGTTAAAAAAAAAAGACAGAAAAATAAATAGTTAACTGTAACTTAAAAATTCTATCAAATTAGAGAAATAACAAGGCAAAAGCTATATCCATATCTCCATAAACCTGGGTTCTAAGAATATGTTTAACATAGAATTCTAGGATATAAGCTATAAGGTCCCCATATCTGATATATATATATAAGATGCTAAACTAGTGAAAACACAAACTAATTGCTTCTTGTCAAAGCCACCTAATACTAATACTTTAGTGATGGGAAAGCAAGTTTCGGACAAAGTAGAATGGAGAATAAATGTAGGTGATGGGAAATCAGAAACATTGGCGGCAAAACCTGACTCAGTGGTCCAAAGAATTTGGTTGGAGTTAAGAGAACTAATGTTAAAAATATGCATGTTTTTGAAGAAAGCTTGGGATATAGGAGTTACTGATCCTAAAAAGGTTATTCATGGAATCAAGGTTGGGGTGGCTCTCTCTGTTGTGTCTCTCTTGTACTACATGAGGCCCTTGTATGATGGTTTTGGAGGAAATGCTATGTGGGCAATTGTTAAAGTATTTAGACCAGCATATATTAGGAAGAGATTCTAAAATTAGTACATTTCAAAGATTCTAAAATTAAGTATTTAGAGATTATAGTTGCTAAAGGTGGATATTAGCAAAGATCCTAAATTATGTTTAAATTAAGTATTGTAAGATATTAGTAATTATATAATCTAATCATTGTAAGTTTACACAAAAAATCAATTTAAACATAATGAAACACAAAGCAAATGAGGTTTCGTTCATCCTTCATATATTTGCTTAAGCATTTAACCATTATAAGTTAATAAAGGAATCAGACCCAGAAATTTTTAGATAAATAGAAATTTAAGAATTTAATAGAAAAAATATATAAATTAAGGAATCCGGATGTGTTTTGGCCGACTTTTTGATGATAGTATGTAGAGAATTTTATATTTTATTTTGTTTTATTTTATTTTATTTTATTTCAATTCAAAGTTATTGACATTTTTGTATTTAACTATATTATATCTCTATAACTTCCAACGAGTCTATTAAATTCCATTATGTCTATAAATTTAACTCATTAAAAATTTGCAGTATATGTAGCCAGTAGCCCATATGGTGTGAACAAAGAAAAATAGAAAAAAATTACTTATTTTGTAATCTTGTTTTAATATTTCTTATAACTAAAAAAATCATGTTTAATCCGATTTACAATTTATTTATTTTTATTAAAAACCATAACAATTAAACCACTAACGTTTTTTTAGAATATTTCAATTAAATTTATTTTAAAACTAGCAAAAATATACTAATTCTTATTAAAAATAAAAAATTTCAGCTTTATTTATTATACAAATTAAAACAAATTGTGATTATTTTAATAATTAAATTGAATTATACAACCATGCCTTCGATTGCATTCATTCATTTTCAATTTTGTTTTTCTATTCACACACTGTAACTTTTTGTGCGCATTAGTATGGCTTTTTGCACAACCTTGTGGACGTTAATATAAATGTTTCCTTCTTGGTTTAGAATTCAATTGCTTGTTTATTTAGTTGCAAAAATTATAATTTACTCATTTATAAATATTTTTTTTAGAATATCGATATAGAATTAAAGTACAAAAAAAAAAAAAAATGTTTGGAGTAAAACTTGTATATCAGCAAAGTGCCATTCTTTAGTTAATTTTTCTTAAAAGACATTAATTATTGGGTATAGTTTTACTCTAAAATCCGTAATCAGCAGTGAAGGATATTTAATTGACCGTTTTAAATGGTAAAATACTATTATTAGCAGAGCACAACGAATATCTATAGGCTGATTAGCAGTTAAATTCCTGGGTACGCGGTAGAGTTTCCCACATCAGAAAATGTATTTTAAATTAAAATGTATATATATATATATATATATATATATATTCCCATTGGCACGTTGGTTTTCTTTCTTTTATTTGGTTTTTATTTGACTCTATTTGTTCTTTTGTTTTTCTAGAATGAAAAGTGGAAATTTATTTTCCAAAAAAACATATTTTCTTGTTTCTAATAAGTTAATTGTTGAAAATTGAAAATCCTTCTGATTCCATTTTTACTTTTGAATTTTTTTTTCCTCATGAAACTGCAAAAGAAATATAATTCAATGGGTTAATTAATACCTTAATAATTATTTTAGATTGTCTACTAATGAAGTAAATAAAATATCGCCTACTAATGAAGTTGAGCTTATTGTTATAATCTTATGGCCACCTTTACTTTAATATTTAAATTCCGAATTTCTAAAAATTAAATTAGAGAAATTATTAAATTAATAAATTAGAGAAAGCACGAGGTGTCGCAGATAATGGGGGTACCGGGTACAAGTAAAAAATTATTATTGCAGGAAGAGTCATACATCATGATGTGATCTACTAAGCATAATATTAATAATTTAATATACTGTAATTATCATTTGTTTTTTAGCTATTTGTTTGGTTATTTAAGTGGGCCAGTTACTGGAATGGTCCAACCTCACATAATAATATGAAAGAGAAAATAAAAGAAAAATGGAAAGTATACAAATATTAAAAATTATATTCCCTCAAAACAAAAAAGTAAAGTTTTATAATAAAAAAAATCAGAAAAAAATGCTTGAAAATTGAAAATTAAAATTAATTGTCTTGATAATTGGATGGAATTATTTTTCCAATGGCCCAAATGTCACGGAATAGGCGATATATATCTACTTCACAATACCAAACAATTTAATTGATAGATTCTTTTAACATCAAAGACTTACCAAAAGTTTTAACCAAAAAAAAAAAAAAAAAAAAAAAAGACTTACCAAAAGTCTTGGTCTTGCTTTATTAGAAGTGAATGATTTTTAATTGACTGTTTTAAATGGTAAGATACTATTATTAGCAGACTGTTTGTGGTTTTAGATACGTATTTTTTTAAAATATTATTTAAAAAAATTCTTGACAACTGTGCCCTCTTATTTCGTGCATACATACACTATAATTCCGTGCATACATACATGGAATATGCATATCAAAACAGTATGATTAGTGGCATACTATATAGGCTTATGCTATTATATTTTAAGAAATATTAAAAAATTAAAATCTAAAATTTTATTTTAAATTTAAAATAATATCCACCGTAGCAATTTTTTTTTTTTTAATTTTCTTCCAAAAGAAAACTTATATAGGTCATTACTATTAAATTTTCAATATAAATAAAAATGAATGCTTATAGAATGATATCAATTTATAGATGGTATTTTATCTCCATAATTTATGCAAATATGAAAAAGAAAATATGAGTAGAGGAAAAATAGTCGAAACAATAAAATTTTTTTGAATTTATGTAATTAAAATATAATCAGTAGAATGACTCAAAAGATTTTATGAGCCAAATGAATGAAATTACAAACGAATTATTGAAATATTGAGTTAGTTTTGTATCACTTTTATTTTGTGGCGTGAACGAAAAAAATAAATTAATAAATTAGGGAAAGCATGAGGTATGGGAAGACAATGAAGGGTATGAGCAAGAAATTGTTATTGCAGAAAAAAATCATGCATCATGATGTGACGAGATATGAAGCATAATATTAATAATTTAATATACTGTAATTATCTTTTGTTTTTTAGCAATTTATTTGGTGTTGAATCATTTTCATGTCTGTGGAAATTTTCAAATGGGAGATACTGATTGATTTATCATATGCAACCACCCATTAATTTTACTTGTAATAACTACGTACAAACTGAATTGATGCGTGACTATATGGAGTTATTTCTCATTGAATCTCGATTATCTCTTCAGTTTATTTTTCTTCGTTTTTTTCTTCTGTCTTCTCCATCGGTTTATAGGTTGTTCCATTGGATTTGACAAGTAATAAGTTGTTTTGTCTCCTAAAACTATCAAGCATAAACAGATACTAATTGTCTTGAAATGTTTTCTTAAGAGTTCAGGAATTATATAATATAAGAGGCAAATTGGTAGTATTAAAAGGTATATATAGTCTTTTGTAAAAATGTGGACTAACTGAACCAAAAAGACTATAATACCCCTTGCTGCTTGAATGATCTTGTTCATTTGATGAACTCATTAATTTCCTGTAATTTATGTTCTTTTTTGTATTTATTTTTACAATTGCTGAAAATTTTTAGGTATATTGTTTTTTAGTTTTTTTATACTATATCTATCATGCTTTTTAAGTCATTTCCATTTTTTAAAAAAAAAAATTAAAATTAATTGCCATGATAATTGGATGGAATTATCTTTCCAATGGATGGTCCAAATGTCACGGAAATGGGGATATATACCTACTTGACGATACCAAACAATTTAATTGATAGATTCGTTTGATCTCATCTCAAAGACTTAAGAAAAGTCTTGGTCTTGCTTTATTAGATGGAATTACTTTTCCAACCCAACTGTATACATTGAGCTATGTGTGGAATTTGGAGCCATAAATTGTCTTTAGCTCGTAACTACAAATGGATAAACAATCTGCCACAATTGAGTGAAAATAAAACGAATTAGCTTGTAACTACAAACTATTTCTTTTCCTAAAATAAAAAATAATAAAAAAAAGCTATATTTATTAGTTATCTGCATAGAGATTTTAATCATTTATACATACCTATTGATTTTATATTTTTAGAGTACATTAACTTCTTGTTTTTTTTTTTAAAAAAAATAATGAATATGATTATTAAATTCTTAATTTTCTTTTGTGCTTTGGTGTGATCCCATTTTTAATAATAAATGTGTTTGAAATGACTTAAATTGGTTACTATTAGACTTTCTTTGAGATATAATGAATAAATTACACTCAAATCTTATCACAGCCCACCTAACCTAATTCTAAACTCTCATATTTAATAATATAATAATGTATTTAATTTATCAAGATTCCAAATTATATCTTAGAGATAAAAATAAAGAAAGTGCTGAAGAAAATTTGTAATGTATTGTCCATTATAAAGTCAATATAATATTCTTAATTAGACATTATTATGCAAGAAATTATATATTCAAAAAACTTAGATAATTTTGCAAAAATAATATAAATTTAGATAAATACACTTGATACCAATTAAGTATGCTTTTCAAAAAAAAAAATTACTAAATATTTGAGCAAAACACTCTATCCAACATAAGTTTGACAATTTTATAAAACAACTAGTATTAAACTTTCTTTTAGAAATTCCTACAAATATGATTTTTTTAATTATATTATTTGTTCGAACGTGTCTATTAAATTTCATTATTTTTTTTAAATTAAAATGATGTAGAATTTAATGTAAATTTAATTTTTAAAATTATATAATTCATAAACTTTGAAAATGCACAAGTTATTTAATTTTTTTATTTATTTAACAACAATTCAATTGGTCCATTGGTAATTTCTTATTATTATAAGTTTGTTGCAGGGGTGAGCAAATTTTAGTTCAAACTGAAAGACCGACCAAATTTTTTTAAGTTAGTTCGATTTTTTGGTTTTTCGATTCGATTTCGACTTTAAAAATACACTAATTTCAGTTATTTCGGTTCGATTTAGTTTTGAAAGGCAAAAATCGAAAAAAATATAATAATGAATGCAAAAAATATTTTATGATATAATGAGTTAAAACAGTGATTGTAAAACGATTGTCGGGGTTAGGCATAAATGGAAAATGAGGATCTCATTTTTCGATATGCTATATATCCTTAATCGGTGTATAGCACTAGTATTCTCGAGTTATGCGAATTACACAATCTATTTACCTTTATAACTGGAGATTATAACTGAAAATTATTATGTCATGTGCGAGTGAAAGATGATATAGTTGGGATACGCATATGACTTTAATATGGATAGAGTTTCATGTATAGATAGAATTGAGTAATCCAATCTGACTGAAATTACCTGATTCTAGTTTAGGTTATACTAAATATAGATCTATAGTTTTTAGGATGTCAGGATTATTTGTAGTTGCTTTCGCGATGTTTTCGCATGACGAGATAAGAGTTAGATATCCTTATTTAATGCTACCTCATATGTTTATATGATATTTTTTTTCCTTCAATAATACTATTAAAACTAGCAAAAAAAAAATATATATTAATTTTTATTAAAAGTAAAAATGTTCAGCTTTATTTAATAAACAAATTAATAACAAATTGTTGTTATTTTAATAATTAACTTGAATTATAAAAAATGCAACGATTGCATGTTTGTTTAGACACAATTGAACCTACATCACTTAAACAAGCTCTCTCTTATCCTAGGTGGCGAAAAGCAATGAGTGAGGAATTTGATGCTCTTGTTGGTAATGGGACATGGGATCTGATACCACCTTCCCCAGGTCAAAACATAATTGGGACAAAATGGATTTTCATAATTAAATGAAATTCTAATGGCTCCATTGACAGGTTCAAGGCAAGGTTGGTAGCTAAGGGCTTCAATCAACGTCCTGGGATTGATTTTAATGATACTTTCAGTCCTGTAGTGAAACCCACTACAATTCGAGTTGTTCTCAGTATAACCATTTCCAATGGTTGGCCTCTGCAACAATTGGATGTTAATAATGGTTTTTTGCAGGGTACCCTTCATGAAGATGTTTTTATGTCTCAACCATTTGGTTTTCTTGATAGAGATTTTCCAACCTATGTGTGCAAGCTCAAGAAAGCAATCTATGGCTTGAAGCAAGCACCACGGGCTTAGTACCATGAATTCCGCTAATTTCTCATCCAAATTGGATTTCGAAATTCCCAATTAGATACTTCTTTATTCATTTACAAGCAAGGTGATGTACTTTTGTACTTGTTGGTATACGTTGATGATATTATCTCACAGGGTCTAGTACATCAGCTCTACGTGACTTTGTTCATACTCTTTCCAATCGGTTCTCTTTAAAGGATTTGGGCAATCTGTCCTATTTCCTTGGTGTCGAGGTCATTCCTAATCAACATGGTGTTATGTTGTCTCAACGACGGTACTCTATTGATCTTTTGGCTCGTACCAATATGAGTGACTCGAAGCCTGTTAGTACACCGCTGCCTTCTTCAACTTCTCTCACGAAAAACTCTGGCACACCTTTGCCTGATCCAAAGGAATATCGTATGGTAGTCGGCAGCCTTCAATATTTGTTGATTACTCGACCAGAGATGGCCTATGCAGTGAACAAGTTGTCCCAATACATGCAAAATCCTATGACTGAACATTAGTCTTTAGTTAAAAGACTTTTGCGATATCTTCATGGAACCATAAGCTATGGCATACAGATTCAAGTTCGGTCACCATTAATCTTGCATGCTTTTTCAGATGCTGATTGGGTGGCAATAAGGATGATTGGTCCTCTACCTCGGCCTACATTGTATATCTTGGCCGAAATCCTGTGTCTTGGTGTTCCAAAAAGCAAAGAACTACGGCTAGATCCTCGACAGAGGCGGAGTATCGAGCTGTTGCAGCAACAACAGCTGAGGTTACATGGGTACGTCATCTTCTCAAGGAACTTCATGTTCCTTTAACTACAAAACCAGTCATTTATTGTGATAATGTGGGAGTAACACAGTTCAGTGCTAATCCAGTTTTTCATTCTCGAATGAAACATCTTGCTATTGATTATTATTTTGTGCGAAATCTGGTTCAAGATGGTCTGCTTCGTGTTGCTCATGTTAGCAGTCATGATCATTTAGCAGATATTCTAACAAAATCCATCACAGGCAGCAAATTCCAAGTTCTACGAGACAATATTGCCAGAGACCACCAACTTGAGGGGGAATGTTAGCAGGAGACTAATTCTACTGTATCATTATCTTTATTTGATTTTGTATATTTAAATTCTATTATATCTTTACTTGTACCAGAATTAGTTAGAGAGATTTTAGCCTTAGTTATGCAGATCCTGCACCTTTTATTTGCTGTATAAATTACAGTCATTGAATGTCAATAAAGCACGACTTCTCCATTCATCTTCTTCATATCTTTTAGAAACTTTTCTTGAAATGTTTATTTGAACTGCTTTTCATAAAATTACATGTTAAAGAATGAATAATCTATTTATTTTTTTTTGCTGTTAATGGGTCCCTTGCCAGTGATCAATATCTTTGCTTGTTTTTCAATAATATTCCATGCGTTCCTTGATATATGTTATTTTTATTGTTTTCGTTAGTATTAAAAAATATTAATTACGTCTAAATTTAGAATTAAATATAATAGATAATGACTAAATTACTCACATTTTTATTATTTCGAAAATTATAATTTAAATATAATTGGTTGAATAATATTGAAAATGTAATATGAAATTAATATCGTATTGAAAATAAAAAAAATTAATGTTATATTGAAAGTTTAGAAATGAAATCTAAAATAGAATATGAAATTTTTTAAAAAGTAACAATTATTAAGGAAAAGAGTGAGTAATTAATTATCATGTTTTCTTTCGGTGCATACAATAATTGCCTTTTCTAATTGATTCTGCTCCACTGGGCACCGACACCAATAAGGCAACCCGCCCGCCACAAAAAAAGATTGCCAAATTGCAGAACTAGAAAATACGCTGGAATTGAGAATAAGTCGAGGAAATATTTTTCATTTTTTATCACTGAATATAGAATTACTCACAATTTTGCCACAAAAATAAACCATCATAAATTTTCATTGCTATTTTGTAATTTTCTTAGAGTGCGCCTAACTATTGCATTCAAAAATAAACCTTCATAAATTTTAAAGCAGCAATATTTTTTGTCGTTAAAAAGTTTCTAACTTAAGCTTAATAGGTTCATTAGGTAAGCCTCTTACTATTGCATTTAGATATGAAATTTTCCTAAAAAGTTTATTAGTATCCTAACTATCTTTGAGAAGCATGGCGATACAATCATAGTAATCTAGCCATTTAAATGCATGTTTTTTATCAGAATCAAAATGGCTTACCTGAAAATGTCTGAAAATCTCTCAAATTAAATTTTAATTACATCATTTTGCTTAAATTGCAGAATTAATTTTTAAAATTCTATCGCACTAATTGTTAGAGTTTAGAACACGCGTACAAACAAAAGTATACAGAGAGAGAAGACAATGAAAATACAATAACAACTACTTTCTTCTTCTACAAAATATTACAGAGATAACAACTATTTATATAATTAATAGCATATTACAAGCCAAAATGATCTCAATTTTACACCTTATATACCCAAAATATCTAAATTAACAACTTACGCAAGAAAACAATACAACCAAACAAGCAAACCATTACTTTGACAATAGCAAAACTTACTCTGCTTCAACACTAATATTAATCTGATGTTCACACAAGAACAAGAAGCAAATGAGCAGAAAAGTTAAAGTTGCAGTAAAGCACAAACAATTTGTATGACAGTAAGTAGGAGGAGAGTAAAAGCAGCAAGAACGGAAATGCCGGCCCATGGAGTATTCAGATAATCATGTTTCAAGGTTGCCTTCCACATGTGCCAACAGCTTTCGCAATATGAATTCAGGTCCTCAACAATATCTGAGAAGTAAAACCTACTACGGGACACAATATTTCCTCTTGCAAGGTCGTTAAATACAGTTGATAAGCTATCATTACTCCGTAGCCTATTCTGTATTATTCCATTTTTAGCAACAATTTCCACATCACTTTTAGTCTTCACAAGCATAGTAATAAACCCAATATAGTCATTAATGTACTTCACATCACAATGGCATTGCTCAAACACCTGGAAATTTCGTAATAAAATTTCGGTCCTGTAAGTAATCTTTAGAACTGGAATTTTCAAAGTCCCATCTTTGAATTCCATTTCAAGTTTGTTTGGGCTTGAATTGAGTTCGAATCTGACTCCAGCTTGTTTAAGTTCCGTGGCACTGGGTGTATACCATGCTGATGGCGTCCTGCTTTTGCGGGAATCTTTTGGGATTGGCTGTTGACATATCCTTAGGAAGTCAAGAATATATTGTGCATCAGATAAATTCTGTTTCCGCGAGTCAAGAATTTCGTCTCTGACCCATGAACCCCATTTTATTTTGAAGAAGGCATGTGTAATCTGGATAAATTCATGTCCTTGAAGCGACTTGAGATTAGATTCCTTGTACAAATCTTTAAGAATGAAGAAAGGGATTTGATTCTCAAGCAATATCATGTTGTGACGAATGCTGTTTTCCTTCCATGGTCTTGAGAATATATGATCGTTCTTTCTCTACAGATTTTGGCAACTGAATTTGAGCAAGATCATAATGACGAAGGCAGAGTCTACTAATATCATCTTCACAAACTCTTCACTATTTAATTCAATGTTTTCTGCATAACAATTTCGAAGTTTTTCTTCCTTCTCCTTGGCAATGCTAACAAATACCATCGATTCTTGCTCGCTCAATTGCAGAAAATCTTGGAGATATCTTCTCTTATACTCCTCCATTTGTTTTAGCTCTGGTCTGCCATGGTGAAATGGTGAGTGATTTGGTCCTTCTGGAATTGGAGGTGTCTTGAGAAATGCGAGTGGTTTGGCCTTATGCTTGTTCTCCTGTAACATTGGGTTTGGCAACTCTATTTCTGCCGAAATCAAGGGAGTCCATAAAGCCCTACAGATCTCCACTGAGTTTCTCTCTATTGTGGACTTGGAAATTCAATTCGAACTTGACTCAAAAATCGTAGTCTCCTGGTTGAACGGCGGGGCTGATTGCAGGCCCTGTAAGCTGGGAAATATCCTCAATGAGGTTAATAACTATCTTACCAAACTTAATAAAGTGTCTTTCACTCATGTCCAGAGGGAAGGAAACTGCTTTGTAGACACGCTAGCCAAACAAGGTGCATATAGAGACTCAGACTTTGTAGCTTGGTTGATTTAATTTTGTTTGGGAGCTTGAGTTTCTCTCTCACCAGAGCCATAGATGTTTAGTCTCAATTACACTCTTCAACTGTCTTGGCAACCCGCTTCTCGCTGGACTGACAGGATCATTTCCTTGCTAATTTTACAGCTTTGGTTCATCTAGCCTACTGGTTTTGAGGAGCTGTGCTGGTTTGACTATCCTATTTCGGTTACTTGTTGTTCGGCTCTGTTCTTGATGTGGGCCTTGTTTTGGTTCTTGTTGTTCTGCTCTGTTCTTGTTGTTCTGCTCTGTTCTTGTTGTGGACCTTCTTACTATCTCGTAGGGTAGAATCCTGCTGTGTCTAGTCATGTGTTGTTGGTTTCTTTGGATTATGTTGCCTTCGTCTGTTTTTTCTTTCTTTGGTTTCACCTTTTAATAATATATTAGCTGCTTATCAAAAAAAAAAAAAAAAAACAGAAACCAATTTCTTTATATATATACAGATTCAGCATATATGATCTAATTGTTTCTTGAGTGTTATCAGGAATATTGCAAGAAGTGGTTCGAGAAAAATACAACAGATTTGTACTCTAAATTATTGAATTGGAGGCCAAAATTTTGTGATTTTTAACTTATTCATAGGTAAAGTTTTGAACAATCACAAGCAAAGAATAATTGTCCACACTCTTCTGCTTTTCTATTTTTGCAAATTCAGTAAAAAACTTTTTCTTTTTTCACTTTAACTTATTCATTGAATTTGTAACAGTGTGCCACAATTAATTTGCGCAATTTATTCTCATTATATTAAATATATTCATTTGAAAATGCAGTAGACTGCTGCATTTTTAGGCTTGTCAGAAGTCTAAAAACGCAGCAGACTGCTACATTTTTATACACGGCAAACTTTTTTTTTGCCTACCCTGCTCAATGGGCCCCGTGCTCTGAAAACACAAACAATTGCTACATTTTCGTAAAAAACTCCACTTTTCTAAATATTTTCTTACACGTACCATTTTTCAAAATATTTTTTTAAAAAACATATATAATTTAAAAAAATACCCCTTTTTATTTGAATGCACAACTTGTCAACCATTCATTAGTTCCTTTATATGTCAGCAGCATGTGTATTTCACTCGATAATAATTATCCGTTTTTTGTTTTTTAAGTGGTAAATTGTTATGATTTTTCGAAATAACTTTTTAATTAATGTTTTTTTAAAAAAATTATAAAAGTTAGGTATTTTAAAAAATATTATTTATGGATCTAGCGTAAATCAAAAATCACAATAAAAGGGATCCATAGGTCTCAAAAAATTTTCACTGAAATCATAGCAATCCGCTGCGATTTTTAACCTGGTTTGACATTTTATTTTTTATTTTTAAATAATGTTAAAGCTACCATACTGTTAAAGCTGACAAAGTTTTTTTTTTATTTTTAAATTGTTACTTTTTTTTAAAGAATAATTAATGGTTAATATTTTTTTTTTTGTAATACTAAAGTTTGTCCATAGAATTTTGGCTTCACTATGCAACCGAAACATTTTCTAGTTAACTGTTAACAGTTCGTGTAATTTGACAATTATGGGTTGTGAATTACTGAATTGTTGGCTTATGCGTCTATAATTGGGAGAAGTTTTGTGATTTGTCTTCTTAATTGGTTTTTCCTTTTTTAAATTCTTTGAGAGGAAGTTTTGCTGAGACGCAGCTTGGAGAAGTCACATTTCCGGAGATAAGCACTACTAGTTTAGAGAAGATTTGCCAATATTTCTATTGGTCTCTTGAGTATGCAAAGTTATGTTCTTTTCCTTCTTTCATTTGTCCATCTTATTTTTTGGTTATTCATTATATATTGATCTCCAATTCAATTGCATGTGTGTTTTTTTTAAGTTGTGATTCAAATTAAGTTCATTGGAATTTGTATTTTCCTTGCACACAACCATCAGTGTGAAGTATTCATTGCTGCAGGGGGCAAGTTTTTGCTGTCATTTGATCAATTTACAGGGCTTATGCAATTGCCTTCATGTGATATTTATGTTTTGAATGTTGTAATTTCCTTGAATTTTGGCTTTGAAACATGTGATATCCATTTTGCGCTTTGTTGATTAATAAAGAGGCATGGTAGCAAAAAGGTCTATGTTTATATATGGTTTGGAAGAATCATATGCATACAACATGTTTGTGGAATTGTAGTTTTTTTTGCTGCAATGTCCCAAAAATGAGAAATTCAGAGAATTTTTTATGACTGTTTGCTGCGGTTTCTTCTTGGAGATACTTTCGAGTGAATCCGATGCTTCCTTATAAGTCATTCTTTAGTTGTAATCTTGTCCACATTCATAAATCTATTCTTGTGCTTGCTCTGGATTTCATGAGTTTATTGTGCTTCTTTCGATCCTCAAGTTTGATTCCATTCTTCTTTCCATATTGTTAAGAGTTATTATTATAAGGGTATTTTAGTATTTTCCCTTTTAATGTTATTTTATTATGTTTTGCCTTTTATATAGGTCTGTTGATTGCTCTTTTGTAGTTGAACATTTTCTGCTCTCTTTTGCAATATACTCTAGCTCCTCTTTTTCGTCATTTGCTCTCTTTTTCTCAAGTTATATGGATTGTTAATATTTGAACAATCATCATGGTATCAGAGCCATGCTTTATGGAGATGAGTTTTGGCAGTTGGGTCAGTCTTGGCAAAGTTAAAGTATCGATTGCAACAACTGGTATGTGATATTTGTGTTCATTATACAATTTGTCAGATTGTAAAATTTGGGATTTTAGAGTTTCATTAGATTGTGAAATTTGGGGGGTTTTTGTTTGAGTTAGCTTTTGGAGGTTTGTTTTGTTTCTGCAATGGCTAGTAATAGAGATGATTCCCTTCAATCCATTAGCGTGAGGTTAGATGGAAAGAATTATTCGTATTGGAGCTATGTAATGAAACATTTTTTGAAAGGTAAAAAGATGTGGGGTTATGTTTCTGGAATTGCGGTTAAACCCACAAGTGATAAGACTGATTATGCAACTCTGTTAGAAAATTGGGAAGTGGATAATTCAAAAATTATCACCTGGATAAACAATTCTGTAGAGCACTCAATAGGTACCCAATTAGCCAAGTATTAGACAGCGAAAGAAGTGTGGGACCATCTTGCAAGACTGTATACACAGTCTAATTTTGCAAAATAATATCAGTTGGAATCAGATATTAGAGCTCTTGAATATAAAGATATGAGTATTCAAGAGTTCTATTCAGTTATGATAAATCTTTGGGATTAATTGGCTCTTACCGAATCTACAGAGCTACGAGCTTTTGCACCCTATATTGCTCGTAGGGAGGAACAACGATTGGTTCAATTCTTAATGCCTCTTCGTGATGACTTTGAAGGACTCCGTGGCTCTATTTTGCATCGCACTCCACTTCCTTCGGTTGATTCAGTAGTAAGTGAGTTGTTAGCAGATGAGCATCGTCTTAAGTCTCAAGCAGGAAAAGGCATTCTTCCAGCGCCCAATCCTTCCGTTTTGGCAGTTCCCCCTAGACCTTTTACTCACTAAGAGAATAAACCTCATACAAATGTTGGGATTGATGAATGCAGTTTTTGCAAACAAAAGGGTCATTGGAAGGCTCAATGTCCTAAGCTATTGAATCATGCACCTCAGCAACAAAGACACCAATCCAGACCTCCTCCTCATCATGGTAACCAGCAACAATTTAGTAATCAATCGCCGCATCATGGCATCATGATTACTTTGACATTTACAATCGTTTTCGAGCTCATGTAAAAACTCAACATGCTGCTGTTATTAAATGTTTTAGATGTGATCAGGGTGGTGAATATAGTTCAAATAAATTCTGTGATTTGCTTGCTTTAAATGGAACTGTGTATCAAACTTCTTGTACAGATACTCCTGAATAAAATGGTGTTGCTGAAAGAAAGCACAGGCACATTGTTGAAACCGCTCGTTCTCTTTTGCTGTCATCTTCGGTTCCTAGTCAATTTTGGGGGGAGGCAGTTCTTACTGCGGTCAACCTAATTAATAAGATTCCATCTTCTATCACTTAAGGTTTGTCTCCTTTTGAAAAACTCTATGGACATATTCCAGATTATTCTTCCTTCACTACAAGAAAAGAGAAGAATAGCGACGGAAAAATAGCGACGGATATTTTTTCGTCGCTAAATAGTGGCGAATTGTTACTTCCGCCGCTATTTAGAGACGGAAAATTACTTCCGTCGCTAAATGCCGACGGTTACATTTAGCCGCCGCCAATTAGCGACGGATATTTAAATCCGTCGCTAAATATGGCACCAATTATTCCCGCCAAATTCTGCGACAGTTTTTAGCGATGGAAAACTAAAACGTCGCTAAAAATAGCGACGGTTTTATTAAACCATCGTAAAATTAGCGACGGTTATAATATACCGTCGCTAAAAATAGCGACGGTAACTAGTTACCGTCGCTAAAGAGAAAATAAAATCTTTACGTTTTATTTAGCAACGGGGAAGTATAATCCGTCGCTAAAATTACTGACGGTTTATCTATTCCGTCGGTAATATTAGCGACGGAGAAAAATCCTCAGTCGCTAAAATTAAAATTTCAGATTTTAATAACCCTCCCCCACCCGATCCCCTCTCTCTCTCCTCTCTCTCTCTCCTCCCTCTCCCCTCCCTCTCTCTCTCCTCCCTCTCTCTGCCCCCCTGCCCTCACGCCATCGGCCACCGCGCCCCTGCAGGCGGTCCACCCCTCTCCTCCGATCGCCGGTCCCCTAGCTCCCCTCCTCCTCCTCTCTCCCCTTCCTTCCCTCTCTCCCCTTCCTTCCCTCTTCCCGCTCCGATCTTCCCCTTCTTTCCCTCCCTTCGCGTGCCGCCGGCGTCCTCCACTCCGATCAGCCTGCTTGCCGGTCCGCCTCTCCTCCTCCGCCGCCTCTTCCTCCCTTCACTCCTCCTCCTCCTCCTCTCCTCCGGCGTCAGTTAACCGATCTGCTCCCTTAAATTTTTTTTTTTTAGTTAATATTATTATTATTATTATTAATATTAATATTATTATTATTATTAAATTCAGATAATAATAATAATATTAATAATTTTATTTTGCTTATTAATATTAATTATTATTAATATTATTATTACTAATAATATTATTATTATTATTGAGTTGATTATATTATTATTATTGTTAATATGATTGTTATTATTATTAATTTATTTATGTTAGTTAGGTATTGTTGAATAAATATATATTATTTTTAATTGCACCAACAATTAATTGAATTTATGTTCTAATTGTTAAAAAGTGTAAAAAAAATTAAAATAAAAAACTATACGTGAGTTGGAATGCTTAAAATAAAAATAAACTCTTTAATCTCTGGAGGTTCCTTTGCATTGAACAAGTAAGAAACAATTACTTTAATAATTGTTTTGGAATTAGGAAGTTTTAAATTTTAATAAATGCAAACAATTATTTTGGTCTAGGAGATGCTAGAAAGTGGGATGATTAAAAATATATTATATATTTCGATCATATTTATATGCTTGATTAATTTCTAAATGGAGTGAATTTTCATATTTACATAGGAATACTTAAATTTTTATCAAGATATTTTTAAAATTTTCATAAAGTTTGAATCATAATTGAAAAAAAAATCGTTTTATATCATTTTCTATTAACAAACAAAATTTGTTGAATTAATATTTATCTAACTTTATTAGCAAATTTAATTGCATTTGATTTGTTTACCTCATTAAAATTATGGTGTCAATTGATCTAATTGTCATTTTTATTGAAATGATTGAAAAAAAATGACAATCTAATTAATAAAAATAATTTTATTGATAAAAAATAAAACTAAATTTCATAATGTAAAATGAAATAAATATAATAAGACACCAATATCGATACTACACTTATTAAAATAAAATATTATTATTATAGCATCTGCAATTTATCAGCCGTCACTATTTCACTTTTCAAAAATACTAAGGTAACCATTAGAATTTATTAATCCATAAAAAAAAAAGTAGTATTTTGAAGAGACTAAAATAAGATCCTTATAATTAGACCTAAAAACGGTCGGGTTTTGGATCATATTTTTCGGGTCACTTTTGTATTGAATTTATTAATCAATATACGAGAAGTATATCCGTGAGTTGGAATGCTTAATTTTTTAATTTTTAATTTTTTTACAAAGGCCCCCAAACATCAATGCTTGTAGAATTAAAATCTACATATAACCAAATGGTAAATAGTAAGTGATAGGTATAAACATGACGAACTTGTGACATAGCATGATCTTTTTGTGATGAAAATGTTAAACGAACGAAACTGATTAATGGTATTTTCAATAATAATAATAATAATTTCCCTTTTTTGGTCGAATTGTGGATTCTGAAATAGAATTAAAATCTATAAATTGATTTATACTCATTTTTATTCTGTGAACAAAACTCATTATAATATTGGTTGTTGAGTATAATAATCTTGTAAAGTTATTTTTTTAATTAGTATTATTATCTAGGTTATTGACTGTAATATGATGATTTGTTTTTTTTTTTTGTTAATAGCATAATAATCCGTATAATTATTGTTTAAATTATGGTGTCATTATTTTCTATTATCTGACAATATGCATTTTCCTTATAATGTCAGGTTGAAAAATATTTAAGCGAAAGAAGAGAACAGGGATTCCCCCACGTCTCAGGTTGCATGATGGCGATGACAGTACTGGTGATGGAGGATCCCCATCGCATGGGCTCAATGCCAGCACTGAGGCTGCCGCATCACCGATCATCCCAACTGTTGCGCCATCTACCATTCCTTTCACTGATTCCACTCCTATGGCACACCCTGAATCTATGCCACCTCAGGGGTCAGGAACAGGACAAGCGGAAGAGCCTACGCCTGGCTCAATTGGAGTTGATGGAAGAATGTACATCAATATCACAGCTGAGGAGTAAGTGATTAATATTTCATTTCATTATGATTTCAATGACAGTTATTACTTGTACTAACATTATTCACATTGTTATATTTTAGATTGAATCCTTCAGGAAAGTGCTCACGCATAATGACAACTTCTTTCAAAAACAGAATTTAATACGATGGATTTGCCTGGAAGAATTTGTCAGAGGAAACAAAAAGTTTTTATTTCGAAGAATTCAAGGTAAAACATTTATGATATTTTTTGTTACATAACGAATTATATTTTACTCTTGCTAACAATTTGTTTTTTGTTCTGTCTGTCTTATAAGAAAAAATGTTATTGGAACCCGGCGCTTGACGAGATCATGTATTCTGTGTGGGAGACTCGTGCGCGGGCACATTACAGAGATTTAGTTTGCTTGATAAAGGATGGTGGTGTCCGACCTCGCTACATGACCGAAGATTTATGGGGACATTAGAGACAGTATTGGGCGACCCCTGAAGCCATTTCCATTTCAGAGCGAAATTCTAGTAATAGACGGGGCGGACCTGATGGACTCAGTTCATGCTCGCACACTGGAGGGTCGATGTCACATCGGGAACATGCAGATAGACTAATAAGTTTTACAAAATATTATTGTTACCACTGTAATTAATGGTTAGAATGTCTAAAATTTATCTCATTACCATAGAGGAGGATGGGAATGTTACTTGTGTGAGGAGTTTGCATTGTTGTGGAATGTTGGATGGTAGCTGAATCTCAAAATTTGAAGTATTTTTTTGTCTTTGTATACAGGAGGTATATGCTCCAAATATAGGGGAAACTCTGCCGAAATTTTAGTAAAAACTTGTAGGAATAGTCAATAAATTATAGTTCGCCTTTAATTTTTTTTATGTTTGCAGGGAGCATCGATGGGTCGACCGGCTACCTACGTTGAGGTATTCTTACACACCCACACAAACAAGCATGATGGTCAAACGTTCGTCAATTCTCGGTCAAGGATTTTACATGTATGTTCAGATTACTATATTATACAAATTTTAAAGATTAGTTATTATTAATCGTTACTTATTGTAAAACATTTGTCCTACGAAAGGAACAAGTTGAAGATGCAATTCAGCAACGCTCACAGACTTCTGATCATGTTGATGCGAATCAGATCTATTATGAAGTGGCTGGTGGTAGAGACCAGCGAGGACGGGTATTTGGCTTAGGTTCTTTGGCCAAATCTTGTTACTCGCATTCCTCAGGTTCAAGTACTGCCGCATCTAATAGACGGTCATCCAGAGAAGTACTTGAACTTCAGAATACTGTAAGTGAGTTGAGATCGGAATTGCAACAGTCACAGACTCGATGGCAAGACTCAGAGGTTCGATTGCAACAATCTCTGGATTACATATCTGAGTTACACAATGAGATGGCAAATTTATCTGAGCTACGCATTGAGATGGCAAATTTGAAGGGTATGTTTGCCTCGTCATCGCATCAGTCTGATCGTACTTCTCAGCCGCCGCCGCTGCCGCCATCAGTTTAGTTATCATTTTGTATTACACATATATGGATATTATGTTGTTAAATAATTACTAACTTTATAATTAGCACAATTATTAAATTCAAATATTATTGGATATTGAAATTTAGATATTATTATGATTTTTTCATTATTTTGCAATTAATTTTAATAGGTTATATCTACATAAAAACAAAATACAAAAAAAAATTAATTTTCAAATTTTCTTTAATATTACCGACGGAATATCAGTTCCGTCGGTAATTTTACCGACGGAAATTGTATTTCCGTCGGCATATTTACCGACGAAATAATATTTTCGTCTGTAAATATGCCGACGAAAATACAATTTCCGTCGGTAAAATTACCGACGGAAATACAATTTTCGTCAGTAAAGTTTACCGACGGAAATTGTTCCGTCGGGACATTTCCCTACGGATGATATACCGACGGAATCATTTTCCGTCGGCATTCTAATTTCCCGACGGAAATTACACATTTTCCGTCGGTAATTTCCGTCGGGAAATGTTTGTTTTCTTGTAGTGCTTGAGAGTGTTTGGTTCTACTTGCTTTGTTCTTCATCCTAGTGTAAAGCGTACAAAACTATCGTCACGCTCTGCACTTTGTGTGTTTCTTGGTTATAGTGAAGGTCAAAAAGGATACCGTTGTTTTGATCCTTCTTCTCAAAAATTGTATGTATCTCGTCATGTTGTTTTTCTTGAGCATATACCTTTCTTTTCTATTCCTGGCACTACTCACAACTTGACCAAATCAGATCTTATTCACATTGATCCTTTCTCTGAGCATACAAGTACCTCCCCTCCTCAAGTTCCTAAAATTGTAGAGTCTGAATCTTCTACTGCTCCTATAGTCCCTTTTCCACTTCATTATTCTCGTAGGTCTCAAGTTAATGATACTGGTACTTCGCAGCCTGATATTTTTGATACACCTCCGCCTACAGTTGTTCATGATCCTCCTGAGATTGTGGATCCTCCTCGTTATCCTCAACGCACTCGTAAGTCTACTAAACTACCGCATTTTATTTATTCGTTTTATTCTACTCTTTTCACTTTATTTTTAGCTTCTATTCATTGTCTCTCTGAGCCTTTGTCCTATAAAGAGGCAGTTACTAACCCCCTTTGGCAGCGTGCTATGCATGAGGAACTTTTAGCTTTGCAAAAGACAAATACTTGGGACTTGGTACCTTTACCTTCTGATAAACGTACAATTGGTTCTCGTTGGGTCTATAAAATCAAAACAAAGTCTGATGGATCTGTTGAATGCTAAAAGGCTAGATTGGTGGCTAAGGGATTTTCTCAACAGTATGGTATGGATTTTGAGGAAACTTTTGCTCCTGTTGCAAAAATGACTACAATTCGTACTCTTATAGCAATTGGTGGAATATATCTCAGATGGATGTTAAGAATGCTTTCTTGAATGGTGATTTACATGAAGAGGTCTACATGGTTCCTCCTCCTGGTGTTCCTCATAATCCTGGAGAAGTTTGCAAGCTTAAGAAAGCTCTTTACGGTCTCAAGCAGGCTCCTCGAGCATGGTTTGAGAAGTTTTCCACTGTTATTGCTTCTTTTGGGTTTCTCTCTAGTGATCATGATTCAGCTCTTTTTGTTAAGTGTACTGATGCAGGTCGTATTCTCCTTTCCCTAGATGTTGATGATATGATCATTACTGGTGATGATTTCAATGGAATTGCAGTGTTAAAGTCTGAATTAGCTTCTCAATTTGAGATGAAGGATTTAGGTCCTCTATGGTATTTTCTGGGTATTGAAGTTGCCTTCTCTCCAAAAGGTTATCTCCTTTCTCAGTCAAAATACACTACTGACATCATTGAGCGTGCTCGTCTTACAGATATGAAAATAGTTGCCACTCCTTCTGAGCTAAATGTTCAGTATTCTCCTTCTGATGGCACTCCCTTGGAGGATCCTACTTTGTATCGCATTATTGTTGGCAGTTTGGTTTATCTCACTATCACTCGCCCCGACATTGCATATGTTGTTCACATTGTTAGTCAATTTGTTGCCTCTCCTACTACTGTTCACTGGGCAGCTGTTCTTCGCATTTTGAGGTATCTTCGGGGTACTATTTTTCAAAGCCTTTTGTTTCCTTCCACCTCTTCCTTGGAGCTGCGTGCATACTCTGATGCTGATTATGGTCATGATCCCATAAATCGCAAGTCTGTTACTGGTTTTTGTATCTTTTTGGGTGATTCTCTCATTTCTTGGAAAAGTAAGAAACAAACTGTTGTCTCCCAATCTTCTACTGAAGCAGAGTACTGTGCTATGTCAAGTACTACCAAAGAAATTGTTTGGTTGAGATGGTTACTTGCAGATATGGCTGTATGTCATTCTCAACCCACTCCTATGTATTGTGACAATCAAAGCGCCATCCAAATTGCTCACAACTCAGTTTTTCATGAACGCACCAAGCACATCGAGATCGACTGTCATTTTACTCGTCACCATATGAAGCTTGGCACTATCACTTTACCTTTTGTTTCTTCTTCTTTCCAGATTGCTGACTTCTTTACTAAATCGCATTCTATTTCTCGTTTTCATTTTCTAGTAGTCAAACTCTCGATGCTCATTGCTGCCGCATCGTGAGTTTGAGGGGGGGTGTTAAGAGTTATTATTATAAGGGTATTTTAGTATTTTCCCTTTTAATGTTATTTTATTATGTTTTGCCTTTTATATAGGTCTGTTGATTGCTCTTTTGTAGTTGAACATTTTCTGCTCTCTTTTGCAATATACTCTAGCTCCTCTTTTTCTTCATTTGCTCTCTTTTTCTCAAGTTATATGGATTGTTAATATTTGAACAATCATCACATATCTGATGCTGTGTCATGTCAGTTTTTAAGTTGCTAGATGATCTATACAAAACCTTTACTTTTCTTTATCTATTGGCAACTGATTGCTACAACTCAATGAAGCTTTGATTGAATTGGTTTAAATTAACAAGTTTGCCGATAACATTCATTTAGGCTTGCAATTTTTTTTTGCTTGTTTCCTATATATTGACAAGGAATTACTGCCTACATTTTAAGGGAAAAGAGACTGAATTTCCTATTGAACCGGAACTCACTCTAGAGCTGATGATGGCTGCTAATTATCTCCATACTTGATTCAATTACTTTGTGCAAACCCAAGACAAGTCTCAAGTCCGTAAACCTGCAGCTAATAATCACCCTCCTCTTCTAATTATTCTGATTTTTCCTCTTTTAAATGTGAAATTCTCATGTTAATATTGTCATAAAATGAGCATTTTGCTTTGGTTTGGGTGTATGCCTGGGAGGAATGATGAATGATGACATTGGTTGTTGCCCAAGAAGACTAATAGATCTTAGGATTTGTATTCTCGAGCTATGGATTGGAATTGTGGTGGCATTGCAAGCTTATTTATTTGTCAAGTTGTAATGTCTTTAATTCAACTTTAAACCATTATTAGACTTGATAGCATATTGAACATCATTGTTGAATGATGTAATGTACCGTGTCATTACCTGATCAAGTGTTAATATTAACATGTTATCCTTCATGTGTTCTTTTTATATTCTGATGGATGCTTTGCCTTGGTCTAGCCACTTTTCTTTTTTTAATTTAATTCTTATAAAAAAAAATATTTATGTGGGCCACTTACTATTGTAACTGGAATGATCCAACTTCACTGGGGAAATATGAATCAATTAGTACTATTGAGTTTTTTTCCCTTTTAGGCAATTTAAGAACCTGGAGCATGAGTAAGCATTTGAATGATTCTTAAATTACAGTTTCCTGCCTCTCAATCTCAAGAAATGAAAAATGGCCAATTCTTTAACATTACCGCTTCATTGTTTTAGCATTTTTGCGATATGCACTGCAAACTTATACTGTGTCTCTGTAGATGGAGATAGGAAGGCAAGCAACTAATAAATCAGCCTTTTAATTTGATGTTCAATCTTTATATAATTCTCTTTAATTTAGTTTTGATTATATATAAATGAATCATTAAATAATGTTGTTGTGTAGCTCTACATTGTGTACATGGGGTCACTTCGTGAAGAGAAATACTCACCATCATCTCATCACTTGAGTTTGCTTCAAGGAGTTATTGAGAGCAGGCACCATTTCTACAACTTCAATTTCAATCTTTCTTTAATTTTCGTTTGAATTTCAACCACTCTTTATGTGTCTCTAACTCTGTAGAATATTTGTTGATGAGAAATTACAATAGGAGTTTCAATGGATTTGCTGCTATGCTCTCTGATTCTGAGGCAAAAAAAGTTAGCTAATAAGTTTTTGAAACACGCATAGCTTTTGCTGCTAAGTAAATACCATATTGATGCTCTCAACCAAATCTCTTATATAGACTTGAATGTAGTTTAGTTTTCCCAAGCAGAACTTACCAACTTCGAATTACAAGATCTTGGAGCTTTTTGGGTTTTGATGGAATACGCATTGAAATCCTAAAGCTGAGAGTGATGTTATAGTTGGTGCACTGGGCACTGGAATCTGGCCTCAATCAGAAAGCTTCAACGGTGAAGGTTTTGGTCCTCCGTCAAAGAAATGGAAAGGAAACTATGAATACAGTCGAAATTTCACTTGTAACAAGTACTAATCTGTTTCAACCTTCTTAAAATTTTACCATATAGCTACAAGTATCAAAATTCAATATCTCGATATGTTTATATGACAACAAGATAATTGGAGCTCGATATTATGCCGATAGATAAGAGCTTTGAATTATCAATTTCCTTTGAAGCATTAAAGGCCATGGCAAATATATTGTCAGATGTGTTTCTGGAGATAATAGTACCTGTCTTGAAGGTGATCGAGAATCACCATGGAATTTGAATTATCCTTTTATGATTTCTAGATTCAAACCGGCGAGGTCTTTCAAAACTGTGTTTCGAAGAACAGTCACCAATGTTGGCATAGCAAACTCTACCTACAAAGCCAAGGTTTTTACACCTTCGAAACTTAGGATTGAGGTGGATCCTGATGTCCTTTCTTTTAAGTCCATAAATGATAAACCATCTTTCAATGTGATTGTTGAAAGTGATGGTTTGAGCAGTGATGAGATTGCATCTGCAGCATTGGTATGGTCTGGAATTCATACTGTGAAAAGTCCAATTGTCATTCACTCGTTATCATGAACATCAAAATTATGTTTTCATTTGGTTTCTACTCCTTGAAATAAATTTGTTAAGTAATCAGCTGCAAATTGAAAGTTATGTTTGTTGGAGTGAATTCCCTAGTCGGAAATTTTAAGGCTTATAACTAAATTTTTGTCTAATATTCCTTCCTAATATTTAAAATATTGTTAAATATCAGCTGCCATATTTGATTTTATGTTATCATATTCAAGATAATATGATGGATATCACTGATGTCAATCTTGAGTAACAATATAGAAGTTCAATTTTGATGATATTAAGCTGATTATTAGTTCATATTCCTAACATTTGCAGATGAAAACGTTTTCCGTAACAGAATCAAGGGAAGGTTCTGTTGCCATCAAACTTTATTTGGAAATTGTAATTTTTGTTACTTATCCTATGGAATTTCACCCTTTTGTTTTTGACCTCATTGAATCTCGGTTATTTCTTCAGCTTATTTTTCTTCCTTTATTTCTTCTGCTTTTGTTTCATCTCTTTCTTTTACGTATGCTTTTTCATCTTTTTCTTCTGCTTCTGTTTCTTTTGGATTTGCTTCATCATCATCTGTTTCTTCACCTATTTCTTTCGGTTCTGCGTCTTCATCTGTTGTTATGAGAAAAAGAGTTTTCATGGTGAATGAGTGAACAATTGCTAAATAAAATGAATTACTTAGATAATTTAAGAATTATAACTAATACTGCTACAACTTATCATCTATCAGCCGACTTATAACTTAATTGATTTGGTGGAAATAAGAAAATCTTTTTTCTGAAATATATGTCCTATTTATTGAGACAAGTAGAGGATATTATATGAACCAAAAGAAACATTAGGTGGAACCTTTTTCATTTGCTAATTTCGGCGCATGAAATTTTAGGGGCAAGAGATAAAAATCATAAGGTATAAGAAACAAGTCTTATATCAAAATACAAATGGTTTGGTGAATGATCAGTACGTACCCCTCTCATCACACCCATTCATAAATAACTTCTGAATGATGTTATTAAGGCTGCCTTCCCACTTGCAATACCATGGCCAGTGATCTGATGTTTTTACTTTGCTAAGATTTGGCGTGAGCACTTGTTGAGAAAATGTCTTCATGTTGGAGCATTTTGTGATTGTCACTTGATCCAAATTCGGGAAATTGAAATAATTACCTGCACAGAAACATTTGAGGCTTGGTAGATCATCAAGCTCCAAACATTCTAATTGATGGAAACCAATCACATCTTTGCTTCCATCATATTCAACCCCAACTATTTCTTGCATCATTTTGCATTGGCTAATAATCATTTTTCGGAGTAGCACAAGACTCTTAGCTGTTGAGACAGTAATCAGATTTATCATCTCATCACACTTTGACACTTCTAAATTAGTCAAATTTTTGAAACACACCGAGGAAGATATGAGAATTTTCAATCTGCCACATGCATATACATCAAATCTTTTGAGATTCTGAAAAATAGAGGCTGTTTGGGGGTCATTAGCATCCAGCAGATATTTGCCCCTGCTAACATTCAGATCCGGAATGATTATTTCATCGACTAACGAATCACTAAAAGCAAGCCTTTGCATGTTTGGAAAACTCTTAAGTGGAAAAACACCACATTCACCATGAAAGCCTCTCAACCCAAAAGCCTTTAGTTTGGATAAGAAATCAGGTTGATTGTTCCCATTAAATATGCACTTGATTAAGTCCCAGTCTATCACCAGTTCTTCTAAGCTTGTCCTTGCAATCTAAAAAAAAAGCAAATAAATTGGTATTTTTAAAATGGATTGATCATGAATTAAAGTTTGAAGTAGGAAAGAAAAATCCTGAAGGACATAAATACATGCACAAAATAAGACAAGAATTCGAAACAATTTGCTGTGTTTTAATTTAATCATATCCATTTTATATAAAGAACGGTTAAAAGTCAGAATTTATTATTAGAGAAAGAAAGTAGTGAACAAACCTGAAGGATCTCTTGTATTTGTTTCCTTCCTTCATCATCTGTAGGATTTTGTATCCTTGATAGTGAGGAAATGAAATCCTTTAAGTTTGGACAGTCGATTATCTTAATATGTTCCAGTGGAGGACATTCCAAAATGCGAACTCCCGAGTATAAACTTGATAATTTGGGCAAACATTCGAGGTCTATGGATTCTAGTGAAGGAAGAATCATCATATTAGCTAATGCTCCCCTTTCCTCTGCTTCCTTTGCTTTTATTATCGTTTCCATCATCTCGCAATTTTTTACCATTACCTGTCTGAGTTGAACGAGGCATGATGCCACTGATAGAGTAAATGCATATTTCAAGCTGCTACATTTGTCCAATTCAAGCACCTCAAGTAGGCTGAAATCTAAAATTCTCATAGGATTTTTGTTCCATAATTGGGTTAGCATTGGCAGATCAATTAAGCGCAATTCCTGTAATTGTAGTAGCAAACTAGCAGATGATATGGCTTCCAAGTCAAATACTACTTGAACTTTGTCAGAGTCTGTTACATTTATCCTTCTAATATTGTGCATTAACTGCAGTTGAATGGGTGATATAGCTTTTGAGGAACATGAACTTCTGATGTTTAACGACTCCTTTCAATTCCAAAAGAAAAAAAAAAAAGAAAATCTCATAAGGACAAACAATATTATGGGAAATAAGAAAATCCAAAAATAACCAATGAATACGCACCTGTTTTGTGAATATAGATGCTATGGTTGCATTCAGATTTCCTTCCCAGTGTTGTTCACCTATGAATCTATTTGTTCGTACTCCCCGTATTTTTGGTGTGGTAAACCTTCCGCAAGAGAAAATCGTCAATAATCCAGTGCAACTATGGATTAATAATTCTTCCAAGGATGGAAAATGGAAATTGCAATTATTCTTTGAGCAAAAGCTGTTGAGATTAGATAAACAAACAAACACCAGAGATTTCAATTGTTTGAAAGTAATCTCATGCTCTGCATCATCTCCATCGTCAGCCACAATTTCTGTCATCATCTCACAATCTTCAACTCTTAGTTCCATGAGATGTGCCATAGTTTTAGCCGTTGATGGTGTTACCAAGTTTTTCAACTTCTTACACCATGATACGTGCAGAGTTGTCAGATTTTTGAAAGAAATTGAGGAGGCTGCTATTTTTATCATACTATTACAATCAGAAACTATCAGAGTCTTAAGATATTCAGAAGGAACAAAAGAACCTTCCTTCCAAATATACTTCCATCGGTCCAACAAGCATAATTCCAAGCATTCTAGTTGTACAACAGTAGAGACATGATGTTTTTCCTCGCCAACTGCTCTTTCATCGTTCGACAAGAATAGTTCTTCCAAATGAGCATTCCTCCAGACAAGTTTTTTCAAGGAGCATGGGAGGGGAAGGAAACCATAACCTTCCACACAAGTTTTTACACCATCTAAAACCAACGTCTCCAAGTTGGGAGCAACCTAAAAAAGAAATAAGACTGAAATTGTTATAAAAAAGAAATAGAAAAAATCATTGATCATACAAACATTTGTTCATTTGAACATTTTTTTCATAATTTTATTACTCTTAATGGACATATAGAGACCCACCACCAAGTATGTGAAGTGAAATAATTAATTACCATTCTCTTATTAGTTTAATCTGTAGTTCTACTGCTACCTTCTCATGTTATTGCTACCAAATTGCTGAACCCAAAGTTTTCAATTTTTTTTTAATTGTCTTTATGGTATTAATTAACAAAATCAAACAATGAATAATCATATTTTTACATTAAAAAATAACAAAGATCTTTATATAGTATACTACTCCATGATTTAATTCATAGGAGTAATTACCATAAATCTACAAGTTTAATATAGTTGTAAGTAATATTAAAAGAAAAAAAAGGCAAAAAGAAATCAAATTTTTGATTAAGGTTCACAATCAAACTGACTTTTATGTTAATCAAACAAATAATTCATAATATTCTTAATATCTCTATATCTAATATTTGTATTCTAAAAATGGGTCAGACCTTTTAATAGTATTTTTAGCATTATGCCGTTGTTATATATATTAAGAGTTAATTTCAATTGAAAAACGGGGTAAATAAAATCAGGGTCATACCTTCGCAAGCCAAGGGAGCAGTTGATTTAGATGTTGACTGTTATACTTATCTGTTAGTTGGAAATGTTTCAACTTTGGCCACTTGAAGTTGTAAGGCTCTCCACTTTTTGTATTACCAACGATATGTTTCATCTTGCAGCACTCTACTTTAAGCTCTTCTAGCTGCAAAAGACCACTAGCTATGGATTCTGGAAATACATATTCCAGAACATCACATGAAGAAACTTGAACTGATTTTAAATTTGGAAAAATGAAAACCCCATTTGCATCCTCACTCCATATCCACTTCAATGACTTCATATTCTGTATCTTCAAATGTCTCAGCTCAAATGCTACTTCATCAATACCATCCAACTCCTCCATTTGATATATCACTTCCATTTTATCACAACACATTATCTCCAATTCCTCTAATCTCTGGAATCTTCTCATCACATTCTTCGATGTTTTAAAAACAGCTTTTAATTTTGAGCAACAAATGATTCTCAATGATTTAAGTTTGCAGAAAGAATCATCATCTGTGAATTGATCATGCCATACATATTCCAAATTATGCATGTAATTATACACATGCATTGTCTGTAAATTAGGAAATATAGCCTGCAATTGCCATTAATTATTATTATTATCAGTAATGTGTCCTTCCAAGAGTTTAGCATAAACTTAAGTAACTTCCCAATGCACACAAATAAAAAATAAATTACTAACTAAACATAACTTAAAATTGATGAAAATAAGGCAGTGATTATTTAGAGCGAATTAAAAAGTAAAATATATATATGAAAAGTGATTGAATATCATTGGCAATTCACAATCAATTTGTTATATTTGGAAAAGAAATATGCTCGCACATGCTTCAAAATATATTTTTTTGACACTAAAAAATAAAAAATATATATATTTTTTTGTATTTACTAGATATATCAATGAAAAATAGAGAGAAAATATTCTTAATGTATAGCCGGCATAAATGTAATGCACTAGAAAAAATTAAAATATTCCATATCTTATAGTTAAAAGATAATAAAATATCATAAATATTTGCTATCAAAAGACTATTGATTTTTTATTTTATTTTATTTGAGAGGAGCTATTAGCAATTGAATTGCCTTTTCATTTCACTTGCACGTGTCCCAAAGTTTTTGTTAGTAAATTTTACAAAGAGGGGCGGACCCACGCACAATTGAAGTGGGAGGGGGCCAATCTCCTTATTTTTGTTAAATTAACCTCTTACCCCTTAATTTTTTTAAAAAGTTTCAAATTTATCCTTTATATTTTGATTATTTGCCTCCCTTAATATTGATCTCATCTAAATTTATATGCTTAATATTAATTTTAATTGAAATTGCCTCTTAATTTAAAATCCTAAGCCTGCCTACTGCTTATAAAGTGTATTAGTATAAAAATTAGTTATATATATATTTTATGTGATTTGATTATCTTATGATTTTTAGACCAAATATTAAAAAAGGAAAAGAAAAAATTATTATATATATAAAAAATTGCCTAGAAAAATTTAGTAACAAGCAAATAAGATTAAAGTTAAATAAATTAAATATTTTATTAAAAACTCATGCAAACTGCAAAGCATGGGATTTTGCTAGTTTTTATAGAAATTTCAGAAGCTACAAGTATTGTAACTTGTAACTGATGATAAAAATTATATTAGTCATTTTCAAACTTAAAAAAAAAAATATTAATTGCTCATTTCAATTTTAGAAATAAGTGGAATTAAATAAAAAATGAAATGCATGAAAGAAAAAGAGATGTAAACATATCACCATTTCATTGAAGAGTGATTGGACATCATTAGGGCTGTTGTTATTTGAAATGTCTGTGACAAAATTCTTCAATGTTGGACAGCTGTTTATGTGCATTTCTCTCAACGACTGAAATTCAATGAAATAGCCATTATTGAATCTAATGAGATTTGGAAGCCCTCTAAATCCTCCGAGTCGAAGAAATTCCAAATTTGGAAACACAATCGTATCAATCATCTTTTCTGCTTCAAATTCCTCGGTTAGTATGATCTCTTCCATCAATTCACAATCCTCTATCTTAAGATTTTTTAGTTGCAAAAGACTTTTAACAGTTGAAGTTTTAAATATATACTTCAAACCGTTGCAACTGCCCACCTCCAAACTTGCTAAATTGGAAAAAGAAACCTGTCCAGATACAATGCTTCACTTCATTATCAAGTCTTTCAATAAAAAAACACTTCACATATAGCAAATAATTTGATTGTCTTAAAAAACAATCAACGTAGAAGATATATTCTTAGTAGATTATTGATATACTATATATTAAAAAAATATTACTTATAGAGGAATTATTTAAATAAACTAATATAGAGGCAACATTTTCAGCGCATGACCATTATAATGCATTAGTATGAGCATATGCATCTAATATGTAGATCATACTAGTATATGATCAAACAAATGAGTGGGATCAGTCTTGTGTGCCACTATTTTGGGTTTATCTCAAAATTATTGTGTTGCCTTTCTCTCTTGTACCCATTAATTTTATTAGTGGAAGAAATATTTTCGGAGTTTGTCCCATGGACGTAACCCAAACGTTTTGGGTGAACCACGCTAAATTGCTGGTATCAATATTTTACTCTGCTAATTTATTTTTATTTATCCGCTGTGCCCAACAACTGGTATCAGAGCTAAGGTTATTTCTTAGTATGCTCTGTAGTTGCAGCGTAAACTGATCTTCCACATCAGAAAATTAGATTTTTCCTTGGATACTGTTTACGTATACGGCACTGTTCATACATACGGTACTGTTCGCATATACGGTACTGTTCGCGTATATGGGTACTATTCACTTTCAGAAATTTTTTTTAGATCGAAAAAATCCATCGAATTTCGATCTAAATAGAGGCAAAAAATAGCATAATGATCTACTTAAATGGCTCAAACTACCACATCTGGAGTAAAAAGATGAAGATCTTCTAGTTGTGACGAAGATGCATTTGCCGGTGTTTGCCGCAGCTAAACCCGAAGGTAAAACCGATGAGGAGTGGAAGTTTGACCATGAGCAAGTGTGCAGTTTTATTCGACAATTTGTCGAAGATAATGTGTTCAATCATATCTGTAATAAGACAGATGCCAGAATACTGTGGAGTAAGCTGCAGACGTATTCTTCAAAGACGGGAAATAATAAATTATTTTACTTGACCAAGTTGGTGCAAGTAAGATATAGAGAAGGAACTTCCTTGCCAGACCACTTGAATGAGATGGAAGGGATCCAGGATCAGCTGAACAGAATGGGAGTAAAGCTGGATGATGAAGTATTTGCTTTATTGGTGTTAGCCTCTCTGCCACAGTCTTGGGAGACTTTAAAGATTTCCATCACCAACACTGCGCCCAATGGTGTAGTCAACATGGAGATTGTAAAAAGTAGTATCCTGAATGAAGAAATGAGAAGGAGATCACAAGCCTCATCTTCTTCATCACAATCAAATGTTCTAGTTACAGAATCTAGAGGAAGGAGACAGTCTAGGGAACAAAACCCTAGAGGCAAGAGCAGATGAAAGTCAAACAAATATGCCAATGTTGAATGCCATCACTGTAAAAAGAAGGGCCACATTAAAAAGTTATGTAGAAAGTTCAAAAAGGAACAAGAAAACCGAAGCAGAGCTGTGAAAAGAGACGACAGCAGTGATGACGAGCAGACAAATATCATAGACGAATTCAATATCGTTTATGATGAAGATGTTATTAATCTTATATCTCAGGAGTCCAGTTGGGTGCTTGATAGTGGTGCTACCATTCATGCTACATTCCGTAGAGAATTCTTCTCATCATACACACCTGGAGATTTTGGTGTTGTTAAGATGGGAAATGAAGGCCTGTCAAAGATTGTTGGCAGAGGAGATGTTTGCTTGAAAACAGAGAATGGTACCAGATTAATTCTGAAGGATGTCAGGCATATTCCAGATATGCGCCTGAATTTGATCTCTGTACGCAAATTTGGAAATGAGGGATATTGCAGCTCCTTCATTTATGACAAAAGGAAACTTACAAAAGGCTCTTTAATAGTAGCTAGAGGTGAAAATCATACAACACTATATGTAATGGAAGCAAAGCTCTCCACCGGCACAGTAGTTGCCATGGAGAAAGACGGTACAATTGAACGGTGGCATCAGAGACTTAGCCACATGGGAGAAAAAGCAATAAAAAGTCTCACCAAGAAGAAAGTATTGCTCGGTATGGATGAAGTACACTTAGACAAATGTGTTGATTGTCTATTTGGAAAGCAAAACAGAGTTGCTTTTAAAAGTTTCCTTCCTTCCAGAATGAAAAATGTGTTAGATCTTATTCACTCAGATTTGTGTAGACCAATGCCAAAGTCACTTGGTGGTGCTCAGTATTTTGTGACTTTCATTGATGATCATTCAAGGAAGACGTGGGTATATCTTCTGAAGACAAAAGATCAGGTGCTAGATGTCTTCAAAGAATTTCATGCCTCAGTTGAGAGATAGACTGGGAAGAAGTTAAAATGCATCCGGACAGATAATGGTGGAGAATACACTAGACCATTTCATATTTATTGCAAACAGCATGGCATCCGGTATCAGATGACACCTCCAAAGACACCGCAGTTGAATGGCTTAGCTGAGAGGATGAACAGAACTTTGATGGAGAGAGTCAGATGTATACTCTCACATGCAAAGTTGCCTAAGAAATTTTGGGGTGAAGTTATACTCATAGTTGCACATGTGTTGAATCGTTCACCTTGTACTCCTCTCAAGATGGATGTTCCAGAAAGAGTATGGTCAGGAAAAGATGTTTCCTATGATCATCTGCGGATGTTTGGCTGTAAAGCATTTGTTCATATCCCCAAGGATGAGAGGTCCAAACTTGATGCCAAGACAAGATAGTGTATTTTTATTGGCTATGGTCAAGATCAATTTGGCTATAGATTTTATGATCCTATTGAAAAGAAACTTGTCAGGAGTCGTGATGCTGTATTTGTTAAAGATGAGACCATTGAAGATATTAACAAAATGAAGAAGGATATTCCTGACTCCAATGGCGACTTATCAGATTTAAAATTAATTCCTCCAACACCGGTGCCAAGAGAAGTTGGAGATGAAGACCACGTTTATCCACCTGATGATGATGATACTCCTATAGAAGTTGGTTCTGATGATGATGATGATGATCAAGATGATTTTCCAATACCAACACCTATGGCTTCTCCGGTTCCACTGAGAAGAGGAACACCACCTCCACAAAGGAGAAGTGAAAGAACAAGATGGCCATCTTCTAGATATTCTCGTGACCAGTATGTGACTATTACTGAAGGGGGAGAACCTGAGAGTTATCAAGAAGCCATAGATGATGAATCCAAGCAGAAATGGATTGAGGCCATGCAAGATGAGATAAAGTCCTTACATGAGAACAAAACTTTTGAACTGGTGAAATTGCCCAAAGGCAGGAGGGCCTTGAAAAATAGATGGGTGTTCAGGATTAAGCATGAAGAACACAGTTTCAATCCACGTTACAAAGCCAGACTGGTTGTCAAGGGATTCAGTCAAAGAAAACGAGTTGACTTTGATGAAATTTTCTCATCAGTTGTGAACATGACATCTATTCGAACTGTGCTGGGGTTAGCAGCAAGTCTTGACCTGGAGGTTGAACAAATGGATGTCAAAACTGCCTTACTGCATGGTAATTTGAAAGAAGAGATATACATGGAGCAACCAGAAGGGTTCAAAGAAAGAGGAAAAGAGAATTATGTTTGCAAGTTAAAGAAAAGCCTCTACGGCTTAAAGCAGGCACCGAGACAGTGGTATAAGAAATTTGAGTCTGTTATGGGGGAGCAAGGCTACAAAAAAACTACTTCAGACCATTGTGTTTTTGTGCAAAAATTCTCAGATGATGATTTCATTATCCTTTTACTCTATGTGGATGATATGTTGATTGTTGGCCAGAATGTTTTCAGAATTAACAATTTGAAGAAGCAGTTGAGTAAGTCTTTTGCTATGAAAGACTTGGGGCCAGTAAAGCAGATTCTTGGCATGAATATTATCAGAGACAGAGGCGCCAAGAAATTGTGGTTGTCACAGGAGAGGTACATTGAGAAAGTACTTCAGAGATATAATATGGACAAGGCTAAAGCAGTTAGTTGTCCTCTTGCTACTCACTTTAAGCTGAGTTCTGAACAAAACCCTTCTACAGACAAAGAGAAGAAAGAGATGGATAAAGTTCCATATGCTTCAGCAGTTGGAAGTTTGATGTATGCTATGGTATGCACACGGCTAGATATCGCTCATACAGTTGGAGTTGTGAGTAGATTCCTTTCAAATCCTGGAAAGGAACATTGGGCTGCAGTAAAATGGATTTTCAGGTATCTTCGAGGAACTTCCAAAATATGTCTATGTTTTGGAAATGACAAACCTGTGTTAGCTGGATACACAGATGCAGATATGGCTGGCGATGTGGATCCCAGAAAATTCACTTCTGGTTACCTGATTACCTTTGCAGGGAGAGCTGTGTCATGGCAGTCAAAGTTACAGAAATGTGTTGCACTTTCTATGACTGAAGCAGAGTTTATAGCAGCAACGGAAGCTTGTAAAGAGTTGCTATGGATGAAGAAGTTCTTAAAAGAACTTGGTTTGCAGCAAGACAGATATCAGCTATTTTGTGATAGTCAGAGTGCTATTCATCTTGGTAAGAATGCCTCCTTCCATTCGAGATCAAAACATATTGATGTGAGATATCATTGGATAAGAGATGTGATGGAGAAGAAGCTACTACAGCTTGAGAAGATCCATACGGAAGAAAATGGGTCAGACACGTTAACGAAAATTTTATCAAGACAGAATTTTGAGTATTGTCGGCTAGCTGCAGGACTAGCGGAGCCCCCCACCATATAGTCGGAAGGAGGAGAATTATTGGTTGTGGGTTTTCTCCACATGGTGGTGGGGCCCACATGTTTGAAAAAAAAAGGGTGTGTTGAAAAATCAAAGATTGCGGGTGCAATCTTCGATTTTTCTTTCAAAGATTGCAATTGCGGTGGACAGCTTACAATAAGCTGTCCACACGCATTTAACGCATATAATATGCGGTTAACACTCCTATAAATAGACATTTCCAGTTTAGTTTAATCCATCCTTCAGTTTTGTAAATAGAGAGAGATAAGTACTTTAGAAAGATATTTGGGATATTTTTCTAAAAGGGGAGTGACAAAATAGTGAGTTTGGGAAATACTTGTGTGCCACTATTTTGGGTTTATCTCAAAATTATTGTGTTGCTTTTCTCTGTTGTACCCATTAATTTTATTAGTGGAAGAAATATTTTCAAAGTTTGTCCCGTGGACATAACCCAAATGTTTTAGATAAATCACGTTAAATTGCTGGTGTCAATATTTTAATCTGCTAATTTATTTTTATTTATCTGTTGTGCCCAACAATCAATCCTACCAAATGGGATCAGTCCAATTTATATTTGCTAATTATACTCAATTAAGATGCTATTTTTCAATAAAATTAAGCTTGCTTCACGAAAATAAGTTTATTCAATACTTAATTTGTGGTTTGATTTTATACTTAATATTTTCAATATGATTTTCCTTTTCATTTCATTCATTTCACTTGAACGTCCCAAAGTTTTCGTTAGTAATTCTTACAAAGAGGGCCAATCTTCTTCTAATTTAAAAAAAAAAAAATTAACTTCTTACCCCTAAAATTTTGTAATAAATTAACCAACTGTACATGTTATTACTAAAACTTATCCTTTTAAATTCAATTATTTGTCCCCTTTAATATTGATTTCATCTAAATTTGTCTCCCTAATATTAATTTTAATTGAAATTTCCCCATAATTTAAAATTCTAAGTCTGCCCCTGCTTATAAAGTATATTAGTACAAAAATTAGTTTTTTATATATTTTATGTGGTTCAATCATCTTATGATATTTATGATATTTAGACCAAAAATATTAAAGAGAAAAAAGAAAGAAAAAATGATTATATGTTAAAAAAATATATTAACAAATAAATAAGATTAAAGTTAAATACATTAAATATTTTATTAAAAACTCATGCAAAACATGGGGATTTTGCTAGTTTTTATATAAATCTCAGAAGCTATAAGTGTTGCAACTGATGTAATTTTATTAGTCATTTTAAAACTTAAAAATATTAATTGCTCATTTCAATTTTAGAAATAAGTAAAAATTAAGCAAAGCAGAGCATGCCACTGCTTTGATATGAAAATATATTATAAAAGTTTAATGTGCGAGAGGAATAACATCTTCTAAAGGTATAGCTATTAGCACATAGAGATGGTCATATAAAATTAATAAAATGCATGCTAAAATGAAATTAAAATAGATAAAATTCTTAGAGAATTTATCATATTTTAAAATTGATACTTACAATAAATAAACCAACTGTACATATTAATAAAACTTATAATCAATAAATTCGTATACTAAATTATACCATTAATTAGACCACATTAATCAACAAAATGACAAAGATATTAGCAGTTTATTGAGACATATATTTCTTTCTGTATTATGATATTTAATATGGATTACCATATTGTACATAAAATACATTATCTGTACCTTATAAAGTTATATACATAAATTTCTTAATAAACAAATTCAAATAAAGGAAATATAATTAGACGTAATTAAGTTGAAAGTATTTGTTTTACATACCATTTCAATTTGTGTTTCCGAAGGCACCTTTCTTGGGTTGCAAATGCTTCTGAGACGTGGTAAATTGAATAGAACCAATGAGCTCAATTGAGGGAATTCGATCACTTTGTTATTGCAAATCCCATCTTCACTTCCTTCCGCAATAACAGCTTCCAAGTTATCACAATTTCTCACAACCATTTCTCCAAGTTGCGACAAATTTTTAGCAGTGGAAAATGAGAATAGTTTACTCAATTGATCACACCCAGTGATCTTTAAAGTTCGCAGATTACTAAATGACCCCGTTCCAAGTCGACCATGACAAATCTCCTCCAAGCTATGTAATGATTCCAAAACCAACGTCTCTAGAATTGGAAAGGCAGAGCATGAAACCCACATTGTGGAGTCGACGATATGTCGAACGGCTTTATTGAATTCAATGTGGAGATGCTTTAATTTTGGAAACCCTTCCTCATTCAGATCATACAACCCATTCTCCATTCCTTTAACCTCCCCTAAAAAGAGATCTACACTCCCTCTTAACAACTCTTTAAGCCCATCCTCCAAATGGATACTTGTCTCTAGACTTAGCTTTAATGTCCTTGAGCTTCCATAATTCTCATCCCAATTCCAGCGTTCATAGCCTATTAATATTCTATACCTTTCCAATCCCTTTGAGAAGAGCTGATTTGGTAATTTCTTGGGACGAGATACTCCTCCTTCCAAAGTTGTCAATTGCGTCAATTCTTCCAACTCCATAAGGCTTGCATTGCCATTCAGATCCCACTCGTCAAAGCTTGCATCCATGTACAATTCTTCTAAAAGGGACAGTCTAGGTAAAACATTTGGAGGAACAACTTTGAGGTAGCTGCATTTGGTCAAATTTAGTGACTTGAGCTGAGTTAATTTCCCTAATTGTCTCGGCAACTCAAAAATAACGGACTCCTCAAAACTAAGAAACTCCAATTGTTTTAGATCTCCAATGATGGCTACATCTTTCAAACGGCATTGATGAATATACAATGAATGTAGGTTTGTTAGGAATTGAAGCGATGAAGGCAGCGGCATTAAACACATCCCTGTCAGATTCAACACTTTGAGCTTTCTAATACCTTTAAAAAACAAATTAGGAATTATCAAATTCAAATCTTCGGGGACAAGAGACAATAACTCTGCCTTGGTATATATTAGATCTTCAGAAAGCTCAGAGATATCACAGTGATGCAAAACAATTCTAGTACAATTCTCATCCGTTGGCCATAATAGCCTCAAACCATTGCCAGTAATGCCAAAAAATGCATTTTGGTCCTTGGTTGCGATTGAGCGAGCAAAATCTAGAACAACATCATGCATTTTCACATGGCCATTCATGTCCCCATCCAGCAACAAGCTCTCTGTTTTCAGCTTTTCAATAGTATGACACAATCTATTTCTTGCGTGTTTGACTCTACCAATGTTTTTAAACAAACCAAGCCCCATAGAATATGTCAGCAAGTGGTTGGTCGGAATATTAGATTGCCCGAACAAAGAACAGAGTAAGAACAATGACTTCACTTCCTCACCAGGCAGATTCTCATAGCTTGAGTTAAGAACCTTGTGCACCTTTCCATGTATTTCTTCATTGTCAAAATATGATAGCTTCAACAGGGCATCTTCCCATGCACTCAACTCTTTATTCTTCAAATCTGCTGCAACTATGTTGACTAAGAGGGGCAAGCCGGAGCATTTCGCGGCAATACCAATTGCTATATCCGGTAGTTCTGGATTGTTAGCATCCGCCACGGTCATTTGGAACAAACTCCATGTCTCTTCTTTTCCTAGAACATCAAGTGAGAATTCTTTCTGTGTGCCCATCTCACTAGATAATACAACCTGGCTTCTTGAGGTGAGCAACAGTTTGCTGCCTTTGCATTCCTCCTCGAGAGGAATCCCTACATTATTTAGTTCAAGTTTTGTCCATATATCATCGAGAATGATGAGTACCTTGGACTTCTTCAACCTCTCTTTAAGTTGACTTGCCCGTCCAGGGACTTCCTGCGCCACAAATTTCAAGCCTATGAAATCAGCAATTTCACTTTGAATCCTTCTCAGATCTGGCGTTTGAGAGACGGTAACCATAATCACAGCTTTAAACAGCTTCTCTTCCACAGCTTTCCTTTGGACCTCCTTCGCTAGTGTGGTCTTTCCCACGCCTCCTAAGCCGTAGACCCCAATTATGTAAAGATTAGGATCTTTGAGCGCATCCATAACTTGGTTTAAGATCAACACCCTTGATGGCAAGGCTTCGCGACTATACACAGACGGCTCAAGTATCGGCTGCAGAGGTGGGTGAGATGAAAATGGAACTATTCCTTCTTGATTCCGAAGCTTATCGATGATTGAAGCTTTCTTGTCTGCTTCCTTGCTGAGCTGATAGCGACTCTTGAAATTGGGACACAACCCAAATAAGCACTTATTCATCATGGCTTCTGCTTTGCGCTGAATGAGTGCCTCGGCTTCATTAATTTCATTGTTCGCATTGCTCAGCCATTTGGTAACCTTATCTGTTTCAAAAACGGATATCTCCAAGCTGTCTCTTTTCTTCTTCAGCTCCTCAGTCTGCTCCTTGAGTTTCTTGACATAGCTATCGCACTTAAAGGGATAGCAAATGTGTGGTTTGATGGGGACAAAAACGCACTTGAGGAGGTGATTAAAAACGAATTTGAGGAGGTGATCTTTAATCTGCTTCCCAATAAACCCAATAATGGGGAGAAGAAGGAATTTTTTGATGGGATCTGTAGGCAACAGGTTCAAAATGGGAAGAATTATGTGGTTTTGGGTGCGATCTGTCGTCAAGTGGCTCAAAATGGGGACAACTATGTAGTTTTGGAGAGGATCTATAATCCACAGATTCAAAATGGGAAGAAAAATGGGGAGAAGAAGTAAAGTTTTGATGGGATTTGCAGTGAAGTGGTTGAAAATGGGAAGAATAATGGGGAGAAGAAGTAAAGTTTGGATGGAATGCGTAGTAAACAGGTTGAAAATGGGGACAAGAATGGAGTTTTGGATGGGATCTATAATCCAGTGCTTCAAAATAGAAAGATAAACAGACATTTTGAATGACAAAAGGGAGTGAAGTGATTAAGGAGTTTTGATGGAAAAATCAGAAAGAAAAGGAAGAGATGTTAAATAAATTGTATCCAGAAACCATTAGTGAGTGAGAATGGTTAATGGGTTGTGATAGAGATGATAGAGAGAAGTTCAATGAATGAAAGAGGGAAAAGAAAAGAAAAAGAAAATTATAAAGAAAAACACTTGCGGACGGCAGAATAAAGAGTAACACAGAATTTGTTGGTCAGAACAGAGAATCTCTCGCTTATTCAAAAACGTTGAAATTTTCAGTTTTATTTAATATATAAATTCATAAAAAAATCTAATTATTTTTAATAACTAAATAAATTGGATCACTTTTTTAAACTCTGCAATTATAAATAAAATCATAATAATTAATAAATATTGAATTCAAATATTAAATTGAAAAATAACTGTTTCAGAAATTAAAATTAGTGTTTAGAATATTTTTTTACAAAGTTATTAATGCCAAAATTAAGTCGACAAATATTTCGTTGTCATGTAGAGTCTGTATTCAGGTAAATTTTTTCACTGCAGTTATTATATAAATTAATAAAAAATCTAATTATTTTTAATAACTAAATAAATTGGATAGCTTTTTTAAACTCTGCAATTATAAATAAAATCATAATAATTAATAAATATTAAATTGAAAAATTATTGTTTCAGAAATTAAAATTAGTTTTTAGAATATTTTTTTAACAAAGTTATTTATGACAAAAGCTTTTAGTAAAGTCTGAATTTGAATTGGTACAGAATCATTGATTTTTACTGTTAATGGGTCCCTTTATTTGCTTTATCTTTCAATATTTGTCCTTTGTAATTTTCTCCTTCCCAACAAATCATCCGTCTTTACATCAACCTTATTGAAACGGGACCGGAGCGGCCTGTTGAACTGCGAATCGGTGATCTAACCAGTTGGTTCAATCATATAAAATCGGATTGAACCAGTCAAAATCGGAGAATCGATCAAAATCGGATTATATTTTATTATATATTTTTTAATTTTTTTTTGTTGAAATAATATATTTTTTAGTTTAAAATAATTAATAAAATAAGTGCTCTTTTCATAAAAATAAAAAATAAATAATTTTATAAGTTTTATTTAGCAAATAATTGATTTTTTTACTATTTAATCACGTTTAAACTTAATGAAAATAATATAATGGTTTAATAATTCAATAAAATATAATAAAATAAAAATTGAATAAATTATTAAAACTTGTGAACTTAAAGATAATTTTCTACTATTTTTTTTTAATTTCACATACAGTTATTAAATTATTTAATTTTTAAATTAAAACTCATAAAATAAAATATTTTAATAGAAAAATATCTAATCAAGTAATAATTTTTAAAAAAAATAAATAAAAGGTAAAAGTGTGGGTATAAGGAAAAAAAATAATGCAAAATGTGTAGGGGTGCAGTGTAATGAGAATTAATGATGTTAATTTGTCCAATTGTAATCAATAAAATAAGAAAGGAAAATAGTTGTAGCAATCAGACACAAAGTATTAAAGATGTGAGTGAGTTGCTTATTTATTTTGTAGCAGGGATATTGGTAATAGTAATAGAGATGACGACAACGATAATGAGAATGACGATGATTATGAGTGATAAAGATGACTTTTTTTTTAAATATGTATAATGTAAAATGAATTTGTTTGAACGTTTAAAACTTATTTTTTTGAATATTTAATATATTTTGTAACTTATTATTAGTATATTTGTGGCATATGTTAAATGTTTTGATAGTTTTTTTTTGAGTGTTTACACAATAATATTTATAAAAATTATACTAATTAATAATATTTTTAAAAATATAAAAAAATCGGTTGAACCTGGTCGAACCGGTTGAACCCTTAGCCATGCCGGTTTTCTATCCGGTCCGGTTTCAATAACATTGCTTTACATTGAACTCAACAAAAAATTTATAAAAAAAAATAAATTTTTTATAATTAGTTTATATCTGAAATAATATTTATTTTTTTTTACATATCCATTTATTATAATTTCAATTTATAAATAGAAATAAAAAAATATCACCAAAACTGCAAAAAGGAGTGTGTAATTAACTCGATACTCTGTTCAAATTGGATTTTATATTGTTAACCAGATAAACACACATTCATACTTGAGACAGATTAAAATTTTATAATTATTTGCAATTTATCAGTCATGCACTAATCTAGTATATTAATTTCCTGAGTAGAAAGTAAGAGAAATTCTCGGATTCCTCGTAGCAAAAGTTGAATTTCATAATCACTGCACAATTTGTATAATTGAGTAATGGTGAAAAATAAATAGCGTAATTTACCTCAAACGGATATTAATTGAAATTTCCATAAGCCAATCAGAAAATTACCTTATTATGCTTCTTTAAGTGGGTATGGAATAAATCGATTTACGCTAAAAAAACGTAAATAATTAATTATATTAATCTGAGTTCATATTTTCAAAATTTCTACAATTTTGCAAACTAAGTCAACCAACCCCAATTATTAATTTAATCAAAGAAAGATAAAATGATAGTGTAAAATTTAATCCATATTATGATATTAATTTGAAGTTTTGAACGCATAATTATACAGCAAATTAAGAAATTTTGATTTTTTATGCCAAAAAATTGTATATTATCAAGCTAAAAGTAAAGAACAAACCCTTTTAAGTTCAAATGGAAAATTACTTTGTAAATTCAAAACTTGGAATATTATCAAATTAAAGAAATTGGCAGTAGCAACTCAAATTTTGATGTTGTCCGAAATTGGTACAAATAAAGCCAAAGAATTGGTGGTTAATAAATAAATTGTTATTATTTTAATAATTGAATTGAATTATACAAATATGCAAAGGTTGCTTAAACTGCTTTATTTATTTATTTTCTAGTGTTAAATGGGTTCAATTTCTCTGCTTTTATCTTCAATAATAATTATCAATGTTTTCTTTCAGTTGGACAATAATTGTCCTTTTCTTTGGTACATACAATAATTGGACTCTTCTCAGTTGGGCACCGACACTACTAAAAAATGGAATAATGATTTAATTAATGTATTTTTAAAAATATTTACAAAATTAGAGTATTTTAAAAATATTTTACGGAATTGAAGTGAATTGGATCAATATCGCAAAAAATCTCAGCAGTTTCAGACAACATCACGTGAACAGTCCCAAATAGGTTTTCAAATTATTGGAAAAAACAAATATAGTTTCTCTAGTATTTTGCTAAAAAATAAATAAATAATTCTAATAAAAGACCCTGATAAATGGCTCTACAAGAGAATTTCGGATTTCTTTCCATTATAATTTCAATTAATATTGCTCTAAAGTGGATAAACATATCTATATATAAAAATCAATTTTATATTAGATTAGAGATTTGTATTATGGACTTTAGAAGAAAATATAATTTCAAGTTTTATAAAAGGAAAAAAATTATCAAGGAAAAATTATTTTTGGTCAAAATATAAAAAGATATGAATAAGTAATATTATACTCTCATATAGGGGTGAGCATGGTCGGTTAACCGGTACATGAACCCCAATCCATTAACCAGTCCATTAATATCGGTTTTTTAAAATTTCAGTCCATTAACCAGTCCATTACCATCGGTTAACCAGTCCATCGGTTTCGGATTTTCGGATCGGTTACCCAATTTTTTTCGGTTAACCATTATAATTATAAATATATTCATAAATAAAATTAAAATGTTCAAGATACTTAAAAATTAAATTTTTTTCACTATAATATAACATTATTGTTGTTAAAATAAAAATATTTGGTGGATATAAGTAAATTTGTTTTTAAAAATTAAAATTTAATAAGTAAATATATTAATCAGTCCATAATCACTTTTAATTAGATAAATTGTTATATTTACTAATAACCAATTAAAAAAATTTAAAAACTTTAAAATACTTAGTATAATGAAAAAAAAGTACATGATCATCTTTAATTAGGATAAATTGTTATAAATTATTAAAAAATTAATAAATTAACTAAAAATTCGGTTTCGGTTCGGTTAACCAGTCACATGAGTCAAAAACCATTAACCAGTCCATTAATATCGGTTTTTTCAAAACACTAACCATTAACCAGTCCATTACAATCGGTTAACCAGTCTATCGGTTCGGTTTCGGATTTTTTTTTCGGTTAACCGAGTCCATCGGTTTTTTTGCTCACCCCTACTCTCATATATATATATATATATACCCGATTGAATGATTTTCATGGTTTCCTTGGACTATGACTATCATTATATAAAATTAATTTGAAAAAAAAGTTATATTTTTCTACTCAACTTTTTAATTCGTATTTATATAAACATTATTTAACCAATTTATGACTCACTTCAAATTTGTAATTATTTTTTAACACACTTCAAACATGATTCTCAATCTAACAATAGATTATTTGACTCAATAAACTAATTGCGTACAACGTTACAATTGCAAAATTTTAGTTACTACGAATGAAATTAACACCGAATCTGGTCAGCATCCGACATGATATTTTTTCTTACGTGGCAATGGGTCTCACCCTGGTTTCCACGCGCCAGTGGCCGGATTAGGAAAATTTCGATCATAGTGACATTCTTGTTACAAAATTGATAGACTTGGGATACGCCCATGACTCTATAAAAGATTTAGTTCCTATCCAGATTAAATTGAGTTATTTAATCTAAATTAAATTATAATGAGTGTCGAAGCCACCAAAAATAAATACCTCAATTATCCTACTAAATAAATTGCAAATAGGGTAAGAAATGGTCGAATCCACAGAGACTAGCACTGAAATAATTTTAAATAACCAGATTTTTAACAATAAAAATATAAAAAGGGGGGATTTTCATAAATCAAAAGCTAGCAATTGCTGAATTCAAAGAAACAAATAAAATAAACAGTAAATTAATTAAAAGAAATTCAATATGTGATAAATTCCAGTTAAAAATATTCGCAGCACAGATTTAATTCGACTGATCATTGATGAAAAAATAACTCTAAAAATCATATAATGGACCAGTTATAGCCGTCGGCTTCGCGCTCCCGACCTCATCTCTCCGTATTATTGAATTAATCAATTAAGACTATAATTAATTCCTAATCAATAAATAACCCAAAACACGCGCAAGGATTCAATTCATTGACAGCATTAATGAAATAGAAAGACCTGACCTAAGCCAACCAACCTCACGCGAGATCAATTCAGACTCAATCATGCATCTACTCAACATAACAACCCTTGTGAGGAAGTTACACTGATTGCCACTTGTTGTTAACTCTACTAAACAATTACGGATTTAGCAAATTTAACTAGCAATATATTATCTATTTAGATGAACAATGGCGCCTCATTGAACATAAAATAAATAATAATCGAGATATGGTTTCTCTAAATTTCAGTAGATAACATGAACATTATATGAAATTAAGAACAATAAATAAGAATAACAATCTCACAGTGGATTAAAACCTGGCTTTGAATTTATCTTTAACTGAAACAAGAGTATTTAGCCACACATGATCAAAATAAAATTAAATTGAGAAAATAAACTCCCTGTTACAGCCTTAGAAAAATGCAGATGAAGAAGGAATAGAAAGGATGCTACTGTTCACGTTTTCTCTAGGTGATATAGGAGTAAAAACCTAGATAAGTTAGGAAAGAGATAAAATCCTATCTAAACTTGGAAAATAAATTACAAATATTAAATGTAATATTATCCTACTAAAAATACTGCCTAATATCCCCTTAATTACAGCATAATTATCCCTAAAAATCAGACTGAGAAAATGTGGCGGCTAGGTCAACTTCGGATTAAAAAAATATGAAAACTGCATTCTGCTCGCGTCTTGGCTGTTAGCCTTGGGCAAGGCAGCTCCTTAGCCTTGGGCAAGGCTAAGCCCAAAATCAGCTTTTCACTTCAGAATTCCTTGCACTTTCATTGTTGTTCCAAATTCACTCCCTTTAGCTTTAATTTGTTTCCTTTCTACCATTTTGACCCTACAAAGACCAAAATCATAAAACAAGTAAAAAGTACTAATTTAAGCTAAAATTAAATGCATGAAAGTGATGAAAAGCATGTTAAAATATGCAATATTAGGCACTTAACAAATTCCCCCACATTTATCCCATGCTTGTCCTCAAGCATAAATTAAACTTCAAGCACAATCCTTTCAAAAGTTCATTCACCCAAATATCAAATTCCAATCCCCTAAGTTCCCAATAAGTCAAAATGCAAGGCAAGATGGAGATAGAAATCCAAAAATAATTTACAACAAAATCATATCAAGACATGGGTATCTCAACTACCTTTTCAAATTAGATACAACAAGGTTCATAATCATTAAACACACATAAATTTATATCCCAATTTAAGATTAAATAAATGCATAAAAGAGAACTTATCAAACCAAATTAGACACTTTAATTTTTCATAATTATCAATAGAAAAAGGAACAAGGAAAACCAGGAAATTCATTTCAATTTCTTTCTCTTTTTTTTTTCATTTTCTTTTTCTTAGACTGTAGTGGACACGAGGGCACCCGGTTCTGACCCGCATACACTCGGTCTTTCCAGTCAAAGAAAAGATTAAAATGCTTACAAGAAATGTAGAGATCCTTTTTACGCGAGGGTACTCGGTTCTGACCCGCATACACCCGGTTACTCAGATCACACAGTTTCAAGCGGCTACTAGCTCTACTCTTAACCGCCTTTTTTTTTATTTTTTTTTAGCGGACATCGGAGTAAAATTTATTTTATTTTATTATTTTTCCTGATAACCAAATTCCTCATCAATCCATAAGCAAACATACCAAACAAGTGTCCAAAATAGTTTTAACAAGTTTTTAAAATACAAAAAATCTAATTTCAACACATGCAAAAGTTTATGTTTCACCTTAAGAATTGAACCTTGATATTTCTAATTCAAAAGATAATTAAGATCACCATAAATTGTATGAAAATGGATAAACAATCATGAACACTACTCAAATTTTACCTAACAAACTAATTCATCAAAAACTAAATAATTTTGGAACTGATTTAGGCAAACACTTTTCTCTAGGATCGTGAATGAAACTTAACAGATATTCAAGGACAAGATGAATGCTACATTGAATAAGGGAACAAGTTCTAAGAGCCTAATAAGAATGACAGTGGCACGGAAGTTATGGGCAAAACATCAAACTAGCAAACCAGAATAATCCAAGTTAAATGCCACTCAAAATTTATATGCAATTTTGTTCAAAATAGCCACCCAAAAATACCCCATAAAAGCATATGCATCTAGAGTTTTCATAAATCAACCAATTGCAACATAAAATTTCAACATTAGAGCATTAAAACAAGGAGGGCAAAATCATTCAAATTGATTAACAAAATTTTCTTTCACAAATTTTGAACAATTCAGATTTGTTTTCACTTGTCTAAAAATTAGCACAAAATTCAGAAAATTCTTGTATAAGTGCAGCCAATTAAACACAATTTCAGCAACAAAAATTTGTTCAAAATTTGCCTAAATCATTAACAACAAAGCATCATCAATGCATGTCAAAAATTCAGCAGAAATTTGTTACTCTAACAACAACCAATACTGACATTCAGAGCAGCACCATACCAACAATCATCAACACAGAATCCAAAATCAATATAAACATTCAACCACATAAACACACAGCACTTCTAATTCAATCCCTCCCCCACATTTTCTCCTCGCATTGTCCCCAATGCGGAATGGCACACAATCGTGGGGCGAAGGGCAACAGATTTATATATATATAAAAATTAGATTTAAACCGAAATAAATAAAAAAATGAAAAAGAACTGCCCTGTTCTTGTGGGAGGAGACTCTGTTGTGTTGATTTATGAGACTTGAGCAGGGGAAGGCTCTGGATCTGTAAGTGGCACGACAACATAGGTGGCTGGCGGCTGTTGCTCTGGCGACAACGCAGGTGTAGAAATCGGCGGTGTGAAGGGGTGGAAGTGTGCGACGGTGGCGGATCTTGACTGGTGGTGGCCGATCGACGGGGAGGTGGAGATCGATGAGAGATCTGTGCGCGCGAGGAGATGCCTAACAGATGCGCGTGCAGGCTACGGTGGAGATTGGCGGCGCGAAGGGGAGGAAGCCACGATCTGTTATCGTGTGGCCGCTGGTGGTGGCGCGACGGCAGACTGATGGAGGAGTGGAGTGCGGCGCTTGCGCGTGAGTAGGGGGGCTGATGCGACGGCGTCGGGCTGTTGGCGGTTGGCGCGACGGCGACGGAATCGGGATGGTGGTCGGATCGTGGTGCGGCGGTGGTCTGTGAAGGGAATTGAAGGGACTGTTAGTAATTTGTTAGGTTAAAAGAAAAAGGCAGTAAATGGGTTAAATAAAATAAAATAACTCAATTGAATTAAAAGTGAGAATTAAAACCCATTTGAGAATAAAGGCTCGAGAATAAAAACTTCATAACCCCACAAACCTATTAAACCCAGAATAATTTAAAAATACCCTGCAATTTAAAAGCCCACAAACCTATTAAACCCAGAATAATTTAAAAATACCGCGCAATTTAAAAGATTAACTCCAGACCATCTAAAATTCCATTAAACCACCATTAACTACTTATTCCTCAGAGACATGGCATTAGTTTACTTGAACCATTAAATATTATGTGCCCAAAATAAACGTCCAATGCTATCATTCTGAATTTCCCATTTGTTACCAACATACCTGTAAAGAAAAAGAAGTGAAGTTAACCATGATAATGTAATCAGGTAGAAGAAGGCAGTGAACTAAAATAAATTAAATAAAATTGCAATTAAATTCAAATAGGTATCTGTTAGCCTTGAACAAGGCTAAAGAGTGGGTTGCCTCCCAGAAGCGCCTTTGTTTAACGTCTTTGGCTAGACGTTCCTGTTTCAATTCTCTTCCATAGGCAAAGCCAGCTGTGTTTCCTCATGTCTTTCTGCTACAAACCCTTCATAGAATGGTTTAAGGCGATGACCATTAACTTTAAAAAAATTTCCATTCTTCATGCTCTGTATTTCAACTGCACCATGAGCAAAAATGTTAATAATAACAAAATGTCCTATCCATCTGGACCTTAATTTTCCTGGAAATAATTTTAAACGTGAATGAAATAATAAAACTTTCTGTCATGTTTGAAATTCTTTCCTAGAGATCATCTTGTCATGGAACCTTTTTGTTTTCTCCTTGTAAATTTTGGAACTTTCATAAGCTTCATTCCTTAATTCTTTAAGTTCTTGGAGCTCTAATTTACGGTTCTCTCCTGCTGCTTTTAGCTCCATGTTGCACTGCTTTATAGCCCAATATGCTCTGTGTTCCAGCTCTACAGGTAAGTGACATGGTTTGCCATACACCAATCGATATGGGGACATTCCTATTGGCGTCTTGTATGCAGTTCTATAAGCCCAAAGAGCATCTTCTAGCCTCAAACTCCAATCCTTCCTATTTGGATTCACTGTCTTCTCTAGTATAGACTTGACTTTCCGGTTTGAGATTTCAGCTTGTCCACTGGTCTGGGGGTGGTAGGCAATTGACAGTCGATGTGTAACTCCATACTTCTTCAACAATACATCCATGATTTTGTTACAGAAATGTGTCCCTCTGTCACTTATGAGCACTCTTGGGGTGCCAAACCTGCAAAATATATTATTTTTGATAAAATTCACCACAGTTTTGGCATCATCAGTTCTTGTGGCCTTAGCTTCAACCCATTTAGAAACATAATCTACTGCAAGTAAAATATAAGTGTTCCCATAAGAAGATGGAAAAGGCCCCATGAAATCAATACCCCACACATCAAATATTTCACATATTAATATAGGTGTGAGTGGCATTTGATCTCGGTGTCCAAGATTACCTGTTCTCTGGCATTTGTCACAAGACTTACAACATAAATATGCATCTTTAAATAATTGAGGCCAAAACAAACCACATTCTAACACCTTCCTGGCTGTCCTTTTGGGACCAAAATGTCCTCCACATGCCTCAGAGTGACAGAATTGCAAGATGGACTGCACTTCATTATCAGGGACACATCGTCGAATAATTTGATCGGAGCAGTATTTCCACAAGTACGGTTCATCCCAAGCATAGTATCTGGCATCTCTCTTCAACTTGTCATTCTCAAATCTAGAAAAGTCTTCAGGGACAACACCTGTAACCAAGAAATTCACAATGTCAGTATACCAGGGGTTGTTAGTTACTATAGCAAATAAATGTTCATCTGGAAAATCATCATTGATAGGCAATGCATCATCATTCAACAACAGTCTACTGAGATGATCAGCCACCAAATTCTCAGACCCCTTTTTATCTCTAATTTCAAGATTAAATTCCTGTAGTAAGAGAATCCATCGGATTAAACGAGGCTTAGCTTCCTTCTTCTTCAACAAATATCTTAAAGCTGCATGATCAGAGAAAACAATTACTTTAGTACCCAACAAATATTGTCGAAATTTTTCTAAAGCAAAAACAATAGCTAAAAGTTCTTTCTCTGTTGTTGAGTAGTTATTTTGAGCACTATCCAATGTTCTTGAAGCATAATAGATCACATGAGGATTTTTCCCAATTCTTTGGCCAAGAACAGCCCCTACTGCATGATTACTGGCGTCGCACATTATTTCAAAGGGGAAATCCCAGTTGGGGGGCTGGATAATTGGAGCAGAGATCAGTCTCTCTTTGAGTGCATCAAAGGCATCCTTACAGGCTTGATCAAACTTGAAAGTCACATCTTTTTGCAACAATTTACACAGCGGTTGGGTGATTTTGGAGAAATCCTTGATGAAACGTCTATAAAAACCTGCATGTCCAAGAAAAGAACGAACCTCCCGCACACTTGCAGGGTAAGGAAGAGATTGTATAACATCTATTTTAGCCTTGTCTACCTCTATACCCTTTGAAGATACAATGTGACCCAAAATCAAACCTTGGTCCACCATGAAATGGCATTTCTCATAATTAAGGACCAGATTAGACTCTAAACATCTTTTCAAAATCTTGATTAAGTTAGACAGACATTCATGAAATGAATTTCCATAAACCGTAAAATCATCCATAAATACTTCTATTATTTTCTCAACATAATCTGAAAAGATGCTTACCATACATCGTTGGAAAGTCGCTGGAGCGTTGCAAAGTCCGAATGGCATCCTGCGGTAGGCAAACGTGCCAAAGGGGCAGGTGAATGTGGTTTTCTCCTGGTCTTCGGGTGCCACCGGTATTTGATAAAAACCTGTATAACCATCAAGACAACAGTAAAAAGATTTTCCAGCAAGTCTTTCTAGCATTTGATCAATAAAAGGAAGTGGAAAATGATCTTTTCTGGTAGAGGCATTTAATTTTCGGTAGTCTATATAAACCCTCCACCCGTTTTGGACACGGGTGGGCACCATCTCTCCATTTTCATTCTCCACAACCGTAATTCCTGTCTTTTTGGGCACAACTTGGACTGGACTCACCCAATTACTGTCTGAAATTGGGTAGATCACCCCTGCATCCAGCATCTTTTGTATTTCCTTCTTCACTACCTCCATCATTGGTGGGTTCAATCTCCTTTGTGCTTGCCTGCTGGGCTTTATGTCCTCTTCCAAATGGATCCTATGCATGCAAGTAGAGGGACTTATGCCTTTTATATCAGCAATGGTCCATCCAATTGCCTCCTTATGCTCTCTTAAAGCTAGAATCAGTAGCTCTTCCTCCTTAGGGTGCAGCTTATTAGAAATTATCACTGGGAGTGTTTTCTCTTCACCCAAGTAAACATACTTCAAATGGTTAGGCAACACCTTAAGCTCCAATTCTGGTGCCTGCAACACAGATGGCAAAAGCGTTTTGTTAGTGCTGGTTAATTCCATATGATTAGAATCACTTACCTTTGGTTTCAAAGCTTCTAACTCCATCACTACTTCCTGCAACTCATCCTCAATACCCAGTTCTTCTTCCACTACATCAAACCTGTCCCCATGAACATTTTCAGTCAAAACAACCTGCAACTTGTCAGTCCCACTCATTTCAAACACTTTTTGAGTTAATGGTTCAATAACATCAATTCCACATACAGAGGCTATTTCATTTGGATATTTCATAGCATTATACATGTTGAATTGCACTATTTCACCATCAAATTCCATTGTAAGAGTACCCTTATATACATCAATTTTAGTTCTCGCTGTTTGGAGAAATGGCCTACCTAATAAAATGTCAGCTGAATCACCTGAATTTCCTTCATCATCCATGTCAATTACATAAAAATTAGCAGGAAAAATTAAACCATTCACCTGAACTAACACATCCTCTAGTAATCCCTCAGGATAGACTATTGACCTGTTGGCCAGTTGAATAACTATTCCTGTTTCTTCTAAGGGTCCAGCATTCAAAGAGGTGTAAATGGACTTAGGCATGACATTTATAGACGCACCTAAATCACACATAACTCTTTTAACAATTAAATTACCAACTTTACAAGAAATAGCAAACATACCTTTATCCTTGCATTTTGTTGGCATTTTTCTTTGAATAACAGCTGAAATATTTTCATTCACAGTAATTTTCTCATAGCCAACCTGTTTTTTCTTGTTAGTACAGAGCTCTTTAAGAAATTTTGCATATCGAGGTATCTGTTTAATAGCATCTATCAAAGGAATATTTACCTCAACCTTACGAAATGTCTCAAAGATGTCTTTTTCCTCTTTTTCCTTTTTAGATTTAGCTAACCTTTCAGGAAATGGGGGCTGCACAACTAAAACAGGGGGCTGGTCTGAATTTTTACCTGAGGGCTGTACTTTTTGCTCAATTTCAGCCTCTTCCTTCACTTCTTTTGACTTTTTCTGATTTTCTCCTTTGGGTAGGGGCTGCTCCAGCTCTTTTCCACTCCTTAGAACAATAGCACTCGCATTTTGCCTCGGATTTTCTATGGTTTGTGAGGGCAAACGTCCTTGGAACTCAATTCTACTCAAGGATTGTGCCATTTGGCTCATTTGTGTCTCCAAATTCTGAAGTCTTGAGTCTGATTTCTTTACATGCTGCTGGAGATCATGCACATTATTAGTTAAAGAATGAACAACGTCCTCAAGACTCATACCTTGTTTAGGAGCTGGTTGAGCAGGTTGTTGTGGTTGTCTAGGCTGGAATTATTGCTGTGGATTTTGTTGCCTAGCTCCATAGCTGAAATTGGGATGATCTCTCCACCCTGGATTATATGTGTTGGAATACGGATCATATTTCCTATAAGGCTGTCCAGAATATCCTCCCATCGCATTTGCTTGTTCTTGTGAGTCTTCTTGCAGTGTTGGGCACATGTCTGTTGGATGTCCAGCATATGCACATATCCCACATACTCTTGCTTGTGAAGATGTACCTGAAGCCATATTTTGCACAAGAACAGTTAGAGCATTCAATTTATCTTCAATGGAAGAAGAACTTACCTCATGTACTCTTCTTGGGGGGTCCTGATATCTTCCAAACTGTTGGGAAGTGGCTGCCATATTCTGTATCAACTCACGTGCTTGGGCAGGGGTTTTATTGTTAAGACTTCCCCCACTTGCTGCATCTATCATCGTTCTCTCCATACTCAACATACCCTCATAAAAATACTGAATAAGGGACTGATCTGTGATTCCATGTTGGGGGCAGCTTGCACATAATTTTTTGAATCTTTCCCAATAGTCATGAAGTGACTCCACATCCTTTTGCCTGATTCCACTGATTTCTCTTCTAATTACAGCAGCTCTGGAGGCTGGAAAAAATTTATCTAGGAACATTCTCAACATATCAGTCCACGTTGTGATCGTTCCTGATGGTAAGTTCAATAACCACTCTTTTGCGGAATCAGCCAATGAGAATGGAAAGGCCCTTAATTTCACTTGCTCTTCAGTAACTCCTTGTGGCCTCATACCAAAACAAACCACATGAAATTCCTTCAAATGTTTGTGAGTGTCATCATTCTCTAAGCCACGAAATGTGGGTAATAAGTGAATCAGCCCCGATTTTAGTTCAAAAGCGGTGTCCAAGGCTGGATAAGTTATGCACAGGGGCTGTTGGTTCAAAGGGGGTGCATTCAATTCTCTCAAAGTCCTTTCTGCCATTCTTTCCTCTTCTATTTCTGCTGAAAAGTCAGTAAGATCAGTTTCCTCCTCTTCTTGCTGCTGTTGGGAAGAATTTCCAGCAAGTTCCTTGCGTATCCTTGTTTCTTTTCTCAATCTCCGGGCTGTTTTTTCAATCTCCGAATCGAATAAAATTTCTCCCGGAATTTCAGACCTGGTCATTAACAAATTAAATCAAGTTAGACTAGTTCCCGGCAACGGCGCCAAAATTTGATGGGTGTCGAAGCCACCAAAAATAAATACCTCAATTATCCTACTAAATAAATTGCAAATAGGGTAAGAAATGGTCGAATCCACAGAGACTAGCACTGAAATAATTCTAAATAACCAGATTTTTAACAATAAAAATATAAAAATGGGGGATTTTCATAAATCAAAAGCTAACAATTGCTGAATTCAAAGAAACAAATAAAATAAACAGTAAATTAATTAAAAGAAATTCAATATGTGATAAATTCCAGTTAAAGATATTCGCAGCACAGATTTAATTCGACTGATCATTGATGAAAGAATAACTCTAAAAATCATATAATGGACCAGTTATAGCCGTCGGCTTCGCGCTCCCGACCTCATCTCTCCGTATTATTGAATTAATCAAGTAAGACTATAATTAATTCCTAATCAATAAATAACCCAAAACACGCGCAAGGATTCAATTCATTGACAGCATTAATGAAATAGAAAGACCTGACCTAAGCCAACCAACCTCACGCGAGATCAATTCAGACTCAATCATGCATCTACTCAACATAACAGCCCTTGTGAGGAAGTTACACTGATTGCCACTTGTTGTTAACTCTACTAAACAATTACGGATTTAGCAAATTTAACTAGCAATATATTATCTATTTAGATGAACAACGGCGCCTCATTGAACATAAAATAAATAATAATCGATATATGGTTTCTCTAAACTTCAGTAGATAACATGAACATTATATGAAATTAAGAACAATAAATAAGAATAACAATCTCACAGTGGATTAAAACCTGGCTTTGAATTTATCTTTAACTGAAACAAGAGTATTTAGCCACACATGATTGAAATAAAATCAAAATAAAATTAAATTGAGAAAATAAACTCCCTGTTACAGCCTTAGAAAAACGCAGATGAAGAAGGAATAGAAAGGATGCTACTGTTCACGTTTTCTCTAGGTGATATAGGAGTAAAAACCTAGATAAGTTAGGAAAGAGATAAAATCCTATCTAAACTTGAAAAATAAATTACAAATATTAAATGTAATATTATCCTACTAAAAATACTGCCTAATATCCCCTTAATTACAGCATAATTATCCCTAAAAATCAGACTGAGAAAATGTGGCGGCTAGGTCAACTTCGGATTAAAAAAATATGAAAACTGCATTCTGCTCGCGTCTTGGCTGTTAGCCTTGGGCAAGGCAGCTCCTTAGCCTTGCCCCTTAGCCTTGGGCAAGGCAGCTCCTTAGCCTTGCCCCTTAGCCTTGGGCAAGGCTAAGCCCAAAATCAGCTTTTCACTTCAGAATTCCTTTCACTTTCATTGCTGTTCCAAATTCACTCCCTTTAGCTTTAATTTGTTTCCTTTCTACCATTTTGACCCTACAAAAACCAAAATCATAAAACAAGTAAAAAGTACTAATTTAAGCTAAAATTAAATGCATGAAAGTGATGAAAAACATGTTAAAATATGCAATATTAGGCACTTAACAAATTACCAAATCTTATCTCAGAAAGAGTTTGAGTTAAACTAGAGTTAGGTCTCTAGCCTATAGGACCTCTATAAATAGAGGTGAGGTTCTCATAATTTGGTAACGAGAAAACGTATACGCCGTAAGACTGCTCGTTTTCACTCACAGTTTTTTGTCTTATTTTTAGGGGCATTTACATTGTGATCTAGCTGCTCTTACCCCAAGTGGGTAAAAGCCGGACCAGTGACCAAAAACAAACGGGATCTTGGTAAACGCTTCTGCAAAAATTTCGATCATTGTGACATTCTTGTTACAAAATTGATAAACTTGGAATGCACCCATGACTCTATAAAAGATTGAGTTCCTATCCAGATTAAATTGAGTTATTTAATCTAAATTAAATTACCAAATCTTATCTGAGAAAGAGTTTGAGTTAAACTAAAATTAGGTCTATAGCCTATAGGACCTCTATAAATAGAGGTGAGGTTCTCATAATTTGGTAACGAGAAAACTTATACGCCATAAGACTGCTCGTTTTCACTCACAGTTTTTTGTCTTATTTTTAGGGACATTTACATTGTGATCTAGCTGCTCTTACCCCGAGTGGGTAAAAGCCGGACCAGTGACAAAAAACAAACGGGATCTTGGTAAACGCTTCCGCAACGAGTTTCTGCGCTATAAGAGGTAGGTACCATTATTTAATGTTACCTCCACGCATTAAATTATATATATTATAATTTTTCCCTTAATCCTTCAAAAATAAAAAATGAGTTATTTTTTCGTTACAAATCAAAATTTAGTGACTACAAACATTACAATTGCTAAAATTTAGTTACCACGGATGAAATTAACCCCAATTCATTTTGCAATCTTGTTTTAATTTTTCTTATAACTAAAAAAATCATGTTTAAAAAGATTTACAATTTAATTTTTTTTATTTAAAAACCATAACAATTAAACCACTACCGTTTATCAGCATATTTGAATTAAATTTATTTGTTAATAACTCTATTAAAACTAGCAAAAATATACTAATTTTTATTAAAAGTAAAAAAATTCAGCTTTATTTAATATACAAGTTAAATTAAATTGTTAATATTTTAATAATTAAATTGAATTATACAACTATTCTCATATTGCATGTTAGTTTAGACTTTAGACAAAGTTCATTCATTTTTGAATTTTGTTTTTATATTCACACACTGCAACTTTTTGTTCACATCAGTATACCTTTTGTTCACATCAGTATGACTTTTTGAACAACTTTGTGGAAAATTTAATGAACATTTGCGTTTGGGTTTTGAATATCGAAGGGAAAAAAACATGTCACATGCACATATACAGGTAACATAATTGATTTATATGCTATCTATCTATTGTAGCACAAAAAAATAGCGGAAGCGTAGACAAGAATTCCTTCTGGCGTCACCGGTTTGGCCACTGGCCGAGCTACGTGTTATGTACACCCTCAATTTTAATTTTTGTTTAAATATGTATATATAAATTAGAATTGTAATCCCCTCAAAATTTTTAAATGTCCCTACTCAAATTTTGCTCTCAATATTTTGGGCACATAAATAAAATTCAAAATTTATTTATAAGGGAGTATATTTGTAACACCATTATTTGAATAAAGTGGATAAAAAAATCCAATAGTTTTGGGCATATAAAAAAAATATGCCCCTTTACCCCAGTCGTTTTGCTCTTGTATTTCTTTTTTTTTTCTCTTTCTTTCTTTTTCTTTTAACTTTTCTTTCCTTCCCTGGCTCTGCTGCTCGACCCATCAAAAATCTACAGTCTTCGATTTTTTCGTGCTTAGATCCATCGTATCTCTCTTTTTCTTCTTAATTGCACGATTCTTAATTTTTTTGCTCTATATTGCTCATCTCTTCCATTTTAAGGTATGTTTTCTCTCTTGATCATCTGAATCTCAGCTGTGATAGTCTGCAATATTTTTCAGATGATTAACTATCTGTTTAAGAAGAGTGAATCTACCAAACCATTTAGATCAAATCATAAGACAGTTTCAACTATCCAAAGAAGACATTTTAATTTTCAAATAAAAATATGTACATATGCCTTTTTAATTTCTGAATTTTTTTCATTTTATTTCTATCTTTTATTCGTTAATTTGTTGAATAAATTGATAACGACGTTAGAATTGTTCAAGTGAATCAATTGGTAGAAGTTTTAAAATAATGAGAACATAAATTAATTATAGTTTAGTTAAATTTTGACTGTTTAAAGGCAATGAGTTTTTTGTGTTTAGATATATGCCCACTTGGTTCATCAAAGGTCTTTTATATATATTGAATTCAAAACTTCTACCACACAACGGTGATATATAGTTGTTTGCTTACACTGCAACAATGGTTGAAAATTAAGGATGGAAGTAAAAAGAAAAGCTCTATGCATGAATATAATATGTTATTTATTAAGAATTATTGGTCTGTAAAGGACTTCTAATTAAGATATTGTCAGTAACAAATCTATCTAATTGTATGACTTTAGAACAAACTATTCATATCTATTTCAATCCTTCTACCTTAAGAATGGCTTCCAACGATTTCCCAGGAATGGACATTAGCTTTTTAGAGTCGTATAGCACTAGGGCACATGTGAACAGACACACGAAATTAGCACCTCCTAGAGTAGCCGAGATTAAGACAAGGTACAAGTTGCCTGAGGATGTTTTTGTGATGGCTTGCCCACTTTCGATGTCTATGTCGGAAGGGCTGAATGGGAGATATTTGGATGAATAATTGTCTAATCACTTATATAGAAATAGATGTATTTGATGACAATGAACTAATTATTAACGGTTTCAAAAAATAAAATCGCGTCGATGACAATTGTTAAAGTTGCATTTTTATTTTATTTTATTCATTATCCTTTTTTAATTTTAAATGAAATATGTTTTTATGATATAATTTATGTGTTTTAAATTTTAAATTTTTTATAATAAAATTAAAATGTGTGCCCAAGGCGGAACTACGTGGTACTGACAGTGTACCCCCTCTGACCCTGGGGTCTTGGCTCCGCCTCTGGGTCTGGCTGATATCTACGAGCGGGATAACGGCAACTAGATCACGGTATAAAAGCCCCTTGGAGTGACAACGAGCGAGGAGAAAATCTAGCAGAGTTTCGTTATAGGAAAAATTCTCTCTTCTCCTTTCCATTAGAAAACCAAACCTATTTGTAGAGAGGCTCAAGTTCTTAATTAGGAAGGTAATCAATAGAGGAGTTACAAAATTAATGATGGAAGTTACACCATTAATAGGGAAGTTACACCCTTTCAAATTCCTTTTAATTAAGGGAATAACCCTTAATTAAAAGATCTGATATGTAGTTTTTTTCATATCTGTGTAATTCTCATACCGATATGAATTCGGATCCATATCGGAAGTTATGGGCGTATACAAACTCCAACACATATCATATATTTTCTTTTGTTTTTCTAGAATGAAAACATCTTTTCTAGCTTCTAATAAGTTATTTGTTGAAAATTGAAATCCTTCATATTCCATTTCTATTTTTGAATTTTTTTTCTCATGAAACTGCGAAAGAAATTTAATCCAATGGCTTAATTAATACCTTAATAATTATTTTATATTGTCTTTTCTTATGAAGTAAATAAAATATCGCCTAGTAATGAAGTTGAGCTTATTCTTATAATCTTATGGCCTAGATTCTGAATTTTTAAAAATCATAATAGAACTTACACTTATTATTGTTTTAGGTTTTTATCCCATTATTTTTTAATCGAAACTTTGTTGTACTCCGAATTTCTATAATTTTTTAATTAACGTTTTTTTGTAAAAAAAATTACAAAAGTGTAATGTTTCAAAAAATATTTATAAATTTAGAATGAGTTAGAAATTGTATATTGTAGTTATGAGATTCACAAGTTTTAAAAAAAATTCACTAAAATCGTATCAGTTAATTACGGTTTCAGACCTGATTCGACATTTTACTGTTTTTATTTAAATAATGTTAAAATTGTCAAATCGATAGCTAAAAATTGCTAGTTTGACTTTAATATTATTAAAATTGTCAAATCGAAACGGTCGGTCCAACAGCTTTTAAAGCTTGCCTTTTTAAAAAAATTGTTACTTTTTTTAAAGAATAATGGTTAATATATATTTTTTTAGAAATACTAAAATTTGCACATAAAATTATACAAGTATAAAAATTTTATTTTGTACATACGATTGTTTTGAATTTTTTGTAAAAAAATTTACAAACGGAATCAATAAAAAATTATTACCTATACTAATTAATTTGTATGCATTATACTTGTCAATTTGTTATTATATAATTAATTTGTAAATCCATTTGTAGATAATTTATTACTGTGTTTCTATTTATCGAATACAAAAAAGAGATGCTAATAAATAAAAAAATTATTATAGATTTAAAAAAATTAGAAAAAGGGAATGGTTTTTTTGGATTTTGAAAGGATACCTATAAACATATTTTCTATATCTAACAAGAAATGAGAGAAAAAAAAACAGAGATAACCAATTGCAAAAATGAAAGACAATAAAATAAAAAAATACTGCTTAAAAAAATTAATTAATTGCATGATGAAAAAAAAGATAAAAAAGCAGAGATTATAGTAAATAAATAAATTTTAAAAAAGGGCTTAACCATTAGCCATCAATGTACTTCAATTAGGAAAATTTAACTATTTTTTAAGAAAAATAGAGAGGAATTAACCTTTAATTTCAAATAGCGAAAAGCAATTTAATTCAGTTTGAAAATTGTTTTTACTAACTGGTGTAATAAAAATAGTCAAAATAAAAATTGCAAGAAAATAAAAATAGCTAAAATATATGTTTGTATTATTTATTTTGATTTTTCTTTTGAAACAAAAGTAGAATTTCATTAAGAAATGAGCGACTAAATTCAACTTTGAAGAGTGAAAAACAGGAACCATCAACTAGGGTGAGCATGGTCGGTTAACCGGTCCATGACCCCTAGTCCATTAACCAGTCTATTAATATCGGTTTTTTGAAATTTCAGTTCATTAACCAGTCCATTACTATCGGTTAACCAGTCCATCGGTTTTGGATTTTCGGATCGGTTACCCAATATTTTTCGGTTAACCACTATAATTATAAATATATTCATAAATAAAATTAAAATGTTCAAGATACTTAAAAATTAAATTTTTTTCACTATAATATAACATTATTGTTGTTAAAATAAAAATATTTTGCGGATATAAGCAAATTTGTTTTTAAAAATTAATATTTAATAAGTAAATATATTAACTGATCCATAATCACTTTTAATTAGATAAATTATTATACTTACTAATAGCCAATTAAAAAAACTTAAAAACTTTAAAATAATTTGTATAATGAAAAAAAAGTACATGATCACTTTTAATTAGGATAAATTGTTATAAATTATTAAAAAATTAATAAATTAACTAAAAATTCGGTTTCTGTTCGGTTAACCAGTCACATGAGTCAAAAACCATTAACAAGTCCATTAATATCGGTTTTTTCAAAACACTAACCATTAACCAGTACATTACAATCGGTTAATCAGTCCATCGGTTCGGTTTCGGATTTTTTTTTCGGTTAACCGAGTCCATCGGTTTTTTTCTCACCCCTACTCAACTGAGCATTTGATTCAATAATAATGTTTAAAAGTTCATTTCATTTAATCCAGCTTAGAGCTCCACGAATGGCCATCGCTTCTAAAACTGGATTACACATATGAGTTTAATTATAATTTATAATTTATTGTGAAAAATCCAATCTCTGATGAGTGATTAGCCACTAAAATCAGCATTTAATGAGATAAAAAATATATATATATATTTTTATTAATTGGCAGTCTTATTTTGAATTGGCAAACGAAAAAGAAAGGTTAGGTAGGCTTGATGATGATTTATCTTTCAATACAAGAGATTAGGTAGGTTAATGGGCCCCTTGATTTGCTTTATCTTTCAATAATTGTGCACTCTAATTCACTCTCTGCTTTCCAGGAAATCACGAGTGAAATGGAAAATTATACAACAAATTAAGAAAATTTTGATTTATTATGTTGAGAGATAAAATTTATTTAACTGCGTAAAATTTTTAAATTTTTATTTACATTAAATTTAAATAAAATAACAATATAATTTTTTTTGGCATTTATTGAGTCATAAACTATCATTTTTATATTATTAAATCCCAATTTTAATACAATATATATTAGAATAAAAATTTAAGAATTTAATAGAAAAAATATATAAATTAAGGAGTGTTTTTCCCAACTTTTTGATAATAGTACGTCAGTGACTTTTCTTTTTTTCTTTTTGATTTGAATTCAATGTTATTGATATTTTTGTATTTAACTATATTATATATGTTATTGGTGACCTCATCATTTTATATATCTCTAAAACTTCCAACGCGTCTATTAAATTCCATTAAGCCTGCAAATTCAACTCATTAAAAGTTTGTATTATATGTAGAAAGTAAGACCATATGGTGTGAACAAAGAAAAATAGAAACATTACGGACGCGTTTACTTACAAAAAACAGTTTTCTGTTTTCTGTATTCTATTTTTTAAAAAAATTGGAATATTTATTTTCTTTAGAAAATTTAGAAAACGCATTTATTTATTAAGAAATAAAAAATTAAAATATTTATTTTCTATATATATGTGTATGTATGTATATATACATATATATATATATGTATATGCGTATGCATATCAATAAATGAAAAATTAAAATAATTATTTTCTATATATATGTGTATGTATGTACATATATACACATAAATGTATATGCATATGCACATACATATCAATAAATGATAAATTAGAGTATTTATATTCTATATATATGTGTATGTATGTGTATATATATATATATATATATATGCATGTGCATGTGCATGTGCATGTATGTGTATATGTATATGCATATGCATGTGTATGCATATATATATATATATATATACACACACATGTGTGTGTGTGTATACGCATACACACACACATACATACATATATATATATATATATATGTATAAGTATGTATATGTGCATATATATGTATGTACATACATATGTGTATATATATGTGTGTGTGTGTGTGAGTGTCTACGTACACACACATATATATATGTATATACATATGTATATAAGTACATACATACATATATGTATATGTATATATGTACGTATATAAGTACATACATATATGTATATGTATGTATGTATGTACATACATACATACATGTCTATGCATACATATACATACACATATATATGTATGCACATACATGTATATATATGTGTGTGTGTAAATATATATACACACATATGTATATATGTATTAAAATGATTTAAAAAATTTAGAAAATATTTTTTATTAATTTTTCAATCTCTTTTTTATTTTAGAAAACTGGAAAATCTATTTTTTATTTTATATTTTAGAAAATTGACTAAAATAAACATGATTTCTGTTTTCTATTTTCTGTGAAAAATTTTTCTGAAAAACTGGACCAGTTTTCTGTAAGTGAACAGGCCTTACACATTTCATTTTGTAATCTTGTTTTAATTTTTCTTATAACTAAAAAAATCACGTTTAAACCTAGAGGTGGCAAATTGGGCGGGTTGGGCGGGTTTGGGTTGGGTCATTAATGGGTGGGTCATAAATGGGCGGGTCACAAATGGGCCAAAAAACATGGGTCATAAATGGGCCAGATGCCCAAATGGGTTGGGCGGGTTGGGTCAACCCATGGGCTAAAATTTTTTTGAATGTAAAAAAAATTTATAATAATATGCAAATGAGTCGGGTGGTCCAAACGGCCGATTTTGGTCCAAACGGATTGAGTGGCCCAAATGGGCCGCTTGAGGCCCAAATGGGCCGAAATGTAATTTGACCCTTTTAATCCATTTTTAATAAAAAATAATTTTTGATATAATAAAAAGATACTAAAGTGAATAATGTGAAATAATTTGGGTCAAATAGATTGGGTGGTCCAAATGGGCCGCTTTATCCTTATTAGCATAAATGGGTCAAATGATGGCCCAAATGGGCCCGATAGAGGCTCAAATGGGCCGAGATGTGGGTCGATCCATTTGACACAAATAATTTTAAATATATTAACAGAATGTTAAAATGACTACTATTAAAAAATATTAGGTCAAATACGTCGTATGGCCCAAACGGGCCCGATGGAGGCCCAAATGGGCCGAGATGTGGGTCGACTCATTTGACCCATTTTTTAACGAAAAATAATTATAAATATAATAACGGGATATTAAAACGACTATTGTAAAAAATATTGGCTCAAATGGATCGGATGACCCAAACAGGTCGGGTAGACACCCAAATGGGCCGAGATGTGGGTCGACACCCATTTGATGATGTGTTTGCTTATATACGAGCTCAAAATCAATTCCATAATTCTCAAAATAATAAATTAAGTCTGCACAAAAAATTTCAGCTCAATCAAAGTCCGTTTCTGGGACTGCTTCATTCTAACCGGTCCGATTCGATAATTTTCACTGTTACCGTAAATTTAATTTTTCACTGTCAAAAGTTTCTAAATATTATTCTAAGTTTGTCTATACTCTTAAAATAATTTTTGGAGGTCACTTACTATTTTTAGAGGTCCGGTCAAATCTTAGTCAAATCAGCGTCCCTTAATACGGCTCAGGACTTTTTCTTATTTTTGACTTTTGGAGATCTATTTAAACTCATTTTCACTCCAAATTTTACCACTGGACTCACCGTAATTAGTATTTTCCGATGATTAAATAAAATATTTTTCATTTCCGAAAGTAATTTTTACTCCGAGTGCACTATTCACCTGGGAAAAGAGTGAAGTGAAAAGTGGGAGTTGCTCTAAAATGAGAGGTCTAAAGTGAGGTTGGACAGGCCCGTTGGGCACACCCAAATGGGCTGTGCTTTAAATGGGTTGTTTATGGGTTGGCCCAGTTGGGCATCTTATGGGTTGAGTTGGGTTTGGGTCACATTTTTTTGGGCGGGTTGGGCGGGGTTTTTGGGCTTGGGCCAAATTTGACAGGCCTATTTAAACCGATTTACAATTTATTTTTTTATTTAAAAACCATAACAATTAAACCACTAACGTTTTTTAGAATATTTAAATTAAATTTATTTGTTATTAATTCTATAAAAACTAGCAAAAATATACTAATTTTTATTAAAAGTAAAAATTTTCAGCTTTATTTAATATACAAATTAAAATAAATTATTATTATTTTAATAATTAAATTGAATTATACAACTATTCCCTGATTGCATTCATTCATTTTGAATTTTGTTTTTCTATTCACACACTACAACTTTTTGTGCACATCAATATGACTTTTTGAACAACCTTGTGGACGTTAATATAAATGCTTCCAATTAGGGATGCTCACGGGGCGGGGCGGGGGCGGGGAGTGGCTCCCCCGTCCCCGCCCCGCGTAGGGGCGGGGATTCCCCGTCCCCGCCCCCGCTAGGGACGCGGGGGAAAATCCCCCCCGTCCCCGCCCCCGCGGGGATCCCCGTCCCCGTAAAAAAAAATTTAATTTTAATAAAAAAAATTAATTTGATGGACATTTTTAATCCAAATTAAAAATATTTTATAAAATTTAATAATTTAAAATTAAAAATATTTCATATAATTTAAATATAAATATTTTATACAATTAAAATATAAATATTTATAAATATTCCATACAATTTATACATTACAAATATATATATATATATATATATATTAATATATTATTAATGTATTATCAATAAATATATATATATATTAATATATATATATTATTAATGTATTATTATTATTATTATTATATATATATATATATATATATATATATATATTTTTTTTTTAATTTTTTTTCGGGGCGGGGATCCCCGCGGGGCGGGGACCCCTTTCCCCGTCCCCGCCCCGAATTCAAGGGCGGGGATTTTTTCCCCCCCATCCCCGCCCCCGCGGGGGAAAAATTCGGGGATTCCCCGCCCCGTTCGGGTCGGGTCCCCGCGGGGGACGGGGAATCCCCGCCCCGTGAGCATCCCTACTTCCAATTGCAATCAGTCTTTCTGGTCAATTTTTTTGTCATTTGTGCTTTTCTTAATTTCCTGCTTGTTGCTACCAAAAATATTTTCTTCTTGGTTTACAATTGCTTGTTTATTTAGTTGCAAAAATTATAATTTACTCATTTATAAATATTTTTTTAGAATATTGATATATAATTAAAGTCAAAAAAAAATGTTTGAAGTAAAAATAATGCCACTTGTATACCAGCAAACTGTAGGGGTACCGGTCCATGAGCCCAAAAAAAAATCAGTCCATTAATATCGGTTTTTTGAAATTTCACTCCATTAACCAATGCATTACCATCGGTTAACCAGTCCATCGGTTTCGGATTTTCGGATCGGTTAACCAATTTTTCGATTAACCACTATAATTATAAAATGTATTTATAAAAAAATTAAATTGTCGAAAATGCTTAAAATTTTATATTAAAAAATAAACATAATCCAACACAATAATTAAATATGATGTTCAAACAACAAAGATAAACTAAAGATATTCAAAAATATTATTTTCACATATATTAAAAAATTTATTTTATTTGAAATTTTTAGTTAATATATTAATTTTATATAATTTTTCGAATATATTTTGATTTTAATTAATAAAAAATTGATATATCAGAAAATAATAAGAAATACTACATATTGAATAATTAATAAATTAACTAAAATGACTTTAAAAAAACTAAAATGAAATTGAAATATTTTAAATTAAATGAAAATTAAAAGGATATAAATAATTAAATATGAAAATAATGAAATAAAAAATTATAATAAAAATAAAAAAGAGTGAAATAAAATTAATAAAATATAGGAGTGTTCATTTATCGGTTTCGGTGCGGTTAAACAATTTATAAGCTAAAAAATAAAAATCAGTTTATTAATATCGATTTTTGTAAAATACTAACCGTTAACCATAAATATCGGTTCGATTAATATATTTTTTGAATCAATTTCGGTTCGATTTTTCGATTAATCAAATTTAATGGTTTTTTTTTGCTTACCCCATAGCAAACTGGCAATCTTTAGTTATTTTTTCTTAAAAGACATTAATTATTACTTTCAGTTTTACTCTAAAATCTGTAATTAGCAGTGAAAGATTTTTAATTGACTGTTTTAAATGGTAAGATACTATTATTAGCCGACTGTTTATGGTTTTAGATACAGTAATTTTTTTTTATCCGTTTTTGTTTAGTGGGTCTTGTGTTTTGAAATCACAACCAGTTATTATAATTTTGTAAAAAATTTTACTTTTTTAAATACTTTATAATAATAATCAATTTTCTATATTTTTTTCTGAAAACATTATTTAAAAAAATTCTTTACAACTGTGCCCTCATTGCATGTTAATGGTTCCTTATTAGTGATCAATTTATCTGCTTTTATATTAAAATGTTAGAAAAGTGTGAGATGGGACTGACAATAGCAGACTGGCGGGTAGGTACAGTAAGGATGTTTGCTACTTCCACTCCCCCTCTCTCATTGGGATTTGTTGTCGGTTTTTATCCCATCGTTTTCAGCTTACTATTTTCCTATTCCACTTCCAATGAAAGACCGCCCCATCAATCTACACACCATTTGTATTTTTTTTTTATTAATTTTTTTTTTATAATAAAAATGGATTGACAAGACATGTTATATATGCGCATGCTATTATATTTTTAAAAAATATTAAGAAAATTACAATCTACTAAAATTTTATTTTAATTTAAATTAATATCCACCGTAGCAATTTTTTTTTATTTTCTTCTAAAAGAAAACTTATATAGGTCACTATTGATAAATCCAAAAATGTCTTTATCTGTAGGAGAGAGGGTGATCCGATCGGATGAGAAAATCCTGCAATAAGAAGAGCCCGATCGGATCAGACGTGAGCACTCCGAAACTTAAATTAGTAGTTTAGAGAGATAATGTGTTTTAGAGAGATAATGTTGTGAATTCAATACCTGAAGCTATCGTTGGCTGTGCTATTTATATGAGATAGTTGAGGGGCACTCAAGTGCCTGTGGAGTGATTACTAGCTGTCAGAGTAGGTATTCGGCGACATGAAAGGGAGTAGGTGGTAGGCATGGGCGCTGCCTTGTGTCAGGCGGCTAATGGGACTGACAATAGCAGACTGGCGGGTAGGTACAGTAAGGATGTTTGCTACTTCCACTCCCCCTCTCTCATTGGGATTTGTTGTCGGTTTTTATCCCATCGTTTTCAGCTTACTATTTTCCTATTCCACTTCCAATGAAAGACCGCCCCATCAATCTACACACCATTTGTATTTTTTTTTTATTAATTTTCTCTTTTTTTTAATAATAAAAATGGATTGACAAGAAATGTTATATATGCGCATGCTATTATATTTTAAAAAAATATTAAGAAAATTAAAATCTACTAAAATTTTATTTTAATTTAAATTAATATCCACCGTAGCAATTTTTTTTTTTTATTTTCTTCTAAAAGAAAACTTATATAGGTCATTATTATTCTTTGTTTTTTAGCTACTATTTGTTTGGTGTTCAATCATTTTCATGTCCATGTAAATTTTCAAGTGGGAGATGCCAATTGGTGGTGAGACCAATTACGAGGCACCCATTAATTATCCTGTTCCCTTTGGTTATTTAAGTGGGCCAGTTATTATCGTAACTGGAATGATCCAACCTCACTGGTGAAATACGAATCAATTAGTACTATTGAATTTTAGCCTTTTAGGCAATTTAAGGACCTGAGCATGAGCATAATTTCACCCCTTTGTTTTTGACCTCACTGAATCTCGGTTCTCTCTTCAGTTTATTTTTCTTAGTGTTTTTTCTTCTGTCTTTTCCATCGGTTTATAGGTTGTTCCATTGGATTTGACGAGTAATTAATTGTTTTGTCTCCTAAAGCTATCAAAGCATAAACAGATACTAATGGCCCTCCAAACCCAAGTGGCCTAGAATTGTCTTGAAATATTTTCTTAAGAGTTTAGGAATTATATAATAGAAGCGGCAAATTGGTAGTATTAAAGGTACATACTCTTCTGTGAAAATGAGGACTAACTGAATCAAAAAGACTATAATACCCCTTGCTGCTTCAAAGACTATCTCTATCATGCTTTTTAAGTCATTTCCATTTTTTAAAAAAATTTAAAATTAATTGCCTTGATAATTGGATGGAATTATCTTTCCAATGGATGCCCCAAATGTCACGGAATTGGCGATATATATCTACTTCTCGGTACCGAACAATTTAATTGATTGATTCTTTTGATCTCAAAGACTTGCGAAAAGTCTTGGTCTTGCTTTCATTAGATGGATGGATCTCAAATATTTGCTTTTATTATTTATATATACAAATTTTTCTATATATACGGTGTGCCCAAGAATGGTCTTGAAATCAGTCAATTAATATCAATTTTTTAAAATTTCAGTTCATTACCATCGGTTAATCAGTACATCGGTTTCGGATTTTCGGACCTGTTAATCAATATTTTTCGGTTAACCACTATAATTATAAAATGCATTTATAAAAAAATTAAATTGCAGAAACTACTTAAAATTTAAAATTAGAAAACTAACATAATCCAACATAATAATTAAATATGATATTCAAACAACAAACGAATTAAAAATATTCAAAAATATTATTTTCACAGATATTAAAAATTTTATTTTATTTGAAATTTTTAGTTAATATATTAATTTTATATAACTTTTCGAATATATTTTGATTTTAATTAATGAAAAATTGATATATCAGGAAATAATAAAAAATAAAAAATATGTACATATTAAACAATTAATAAATTAACTAAAATGATTTTAAAAAAATTAAAATGAAATTGAAATATTTTAAGATAAATGAAAATTAAAAGGATATAAATAATTAAAAATGAAAATAATGAAATAAAAAATTATAATAAAAATAAAAAAATTAATAAAATATAGGGGTATTCATTTATCGGTTTCGGTTCGGTTAACTAATTTATAAGTTAAAAAATAAAAATCAGTACATTAATATCGATTTTTGTAAAACACTAACCATTAATCATAAATATTGGTTCATTTAACCTATTTTTCATTTCGGTTCGATTTCTCGATTAATCAAGTCAAACGGTTTTTTTCTCACTCCTACTTTACATTGCATTTAAATATGAAATTTTCCTAAAAAGTTTATAAATATCCTAACTATCTTTGAGAAGCGTGGCGATACAATCATAGTAATCTAGTCATTTAAATACGTGTTTTTTTATCGGAATCAAAATGGCATACCTGAAAATCTCTCAAATTAAATTTTCATAAAATCATTTTGCTTAAATTACAGAATTAATTTTTAAAATTCTATCGCACCGATTGTTAAGAGTTTAATACAATGAATATACAATAACAACTACTTTCTTCTTTTGCAAAATATTACAGAGATAAGAACTATTTATATAATTAATAGCAGATTACAAGCCAAAATGATCTGAATTTCACAACTTATACACCCAAAATATCTAAATTAACAACTTAGGCTAGAAAACAATACAACCAAACAAGCAAACCATTACTTTCACAATAGCAAAAACTTACTTTGCCTGTACCAAATCTTGAATATCTAACAAAAATATTGCTGCTTCAACAATAATATTAATCTGATGTTCACACAAGAACAAGAAGCAAATGAGTAGAAAAGTTAAAGTTGAAGTAAAGCACAAATAGTTTGTATGACAGTAAGTAGGAGGAGACTAAAAGCAGCAAGAACAGAAATGCCGGCCCATGGAGTATTCAGATAATCATGTTTCAAGGTCGCCTCCCACTTGTGCCAACAGCTTCCGCAATATGAATTCAAGTCTTCAACAATATCTGAAAAGTAAAACCTACTACGGGACACAACATTTCCTCTTGCAAGGTCGTTAAATACAGTTGATAAGCTATCATTACTCCGTAGCCTTTCTGTATTATTCCATTTTTAGCAACAATTTCCACATCACTTTTAGTCTTCACAAGCATAGTAATAAACCCAATATAGTCATTAATGTACTTCACATCACAATGGCATTGCTCAAACACCTGGAGATTTCGTAATAAAATTTCGGTCCTGTAAGTAATCTTTAGAACTGGAATTTTCAAAGTCCCATCTTTGAATTCCATTTCAAGTTTGTTTGGGCTTGAATTGAGTTCAAATCTGACTCCAGCTTGTTTAAGTTCCGTGGCACTGGGTGCATACCATGCTGATGGCGTCCTGCTTTTGTGGGAATCTTTTGGGATTGGCTGTTGACATATCCTTAGGAAGTCAAGAATATGTTGTGCATCAGATAAATTTTGTTTCCGCGAGTCAAGAATATCGTCTCTGACCCATGAACCCCATTTTATTTTGAAGAAGGCATGCGTAATCTGGATCAATTCATGTCCTTGAGATTAGATTCCTTGTACAAATCTTTAAGAATGAAGAAAGGGATTTGATTCTCAAGCAATATCATGTCATAACGAATGCTATTTTCCTTCCATGGTCTTGAGAATATATGATCGTTCTTGCTCTGCAGATTTTGGCAACTGAATTTGAGCAAGACCATAACGACGAAGGCAGAGTCTACTAATTCATCTTCACAAACTCTTCAATATTTAATTCAATGTTTTCTGCATAACAATTTCGAAGTTTTTCTTCCTTCTCCTTGACAATGCTAACAAATACCTTCGATTCTTGCTCGCTTAATTGCAGAAAATCTTGGAGATATCTTCTTTTATACTCCTTCATTTGTTTTAGCTCTGGTCTGCCATGGTGAAATGGGCCAATGGAGACTACTTGAGGTTTGTAGACAACTTCGTTTAACCCATGAATTGTCTTGGGAAATCTGTAGATGCAGCATCCATCGGATAATGGATGCAAATGATTCAGCACCTTTTCAATTGAACTTGTTATCTGGTTGATATCAATTATATGCTCGGTAGATGGTTCCATACTGTCACTAAATCATATCAAGATGATTATCTGTAACAAACCTAATCATTCTTATTACTAAAATATATAGCAATAGTTAAATCCAATAAGAATTTATTTTTCTACTTATTAAATGGGAGAGCAGTAAATAATACTGTTAGAATAATTCAAAAATAATTAGTTGTCAAAATTATAATTTTGAATTGGTCTTTAGTTTGTTTTTATTTGATTTTATATGTTAGGATTTTAAGGAGAAAAAATCTGAATTAATTTGAGATATTAATTGTATTTGCCAAGTTAATAATTGTTTCAATTTGATAGATGAAATAAAAGATCCAAATATTTTATTTTTCTCTCTTTTCTTCTCCCTTTCTAAAAATCTCAACATGTTATCAGAGTTTTACATCTTAGAGAGACCTATAAATTTTAGTTATGGCCGCCACTAATATTTCAATCCCCTCACCTCCAATTTTCAATGGTGAAAACTATCAAGTGTGGGCTATCAAGATGAAGCTCATCTAAAAAGTCTTGGCTTAAGGCAATGGGTTGAAGAGGAAAGAGAATTGTCATCTCTAGGAAATAATCCAACCATTAATCAGATAAGGGCTCATGAAAAAGAAAAAGCAAAAGCACCAAGAGCTTTATCTATAATCTATTCAGCTGTTTCTGAAATTGTTTTCAGAAGAATTATGACTTGTGATACTGCAAAGGAAGCTTGGGATTTGCTGAAAGAATTATGTCAAGACAATGGAAGAACAAGAAAGATGCAAATCTTAAATCTCAAAAGAAATTTTGTGACTTTAAGTATGAAAGAAAAAGAGACCATACAAGAATATTCCGACCGGTTGAAAACGGTGGTGAACAAAATTCGATTATTGGGAGAAGACCTACCAGATAGCAAGATCGTGGAGTAGATGTTTATAAACTTGCCTGAAAGATTTGAGACAAAACTTTTGTCTCTCGAAAATTTAAAAGAAATTGGCGAACTAACATTAACAGAATAGATTAATGCTTTGCAGGCACAGGAACAAAGAAGAGCTGTGAGAAAGATTGAAGTTGATGAACCAATGGTTGAAGGAGCTTATATTGCAAAAGTTTCAAAAAAAATTGGCAAAAGTTCTTTAGTGTAGCCATTGCAAGAAACCTGGCCATAAAGAAGAAGATTGTTGGCACAAGGGAAAGCCACAATGTTTTAATTGCAAGAGATTTAGACATTTGCGAAAAGATTGCAGAATAAAAAATGAAGAACAAGCAAATATGGTGAATGTGGCTGACGAAAAAACTCTTTTTTGATTAATTGGTGAGGAATGCACCAAGAAAGTTGATGAAAGGGTGCATCAATAAAGAAGAAAGTTGATGAGACGTGCATCAACAAAAACAAATCGATGTGATGAGAAGTGCATCACAAAAATTGAGAAATATGGAGAGAAGTGCTCCATGAAAGCTTGAATTTTTTAATTTTGAATTAAGGAAAGGTGTTAGAACAATTCAAAAATAATTAGTTGTCAAAATTATAATTTTGAATTGGTTTTTAGTTTGTTTTTATTTGATTTTATATGTTAAGATTTTAAGGAGAAAAAATCTGAATTAGTTTGAGATATTAATTGTATTTGCCTATATAAAGTCAATAATTGTTTCAATTTGATAGATGAAATAAAAGATCCAAATATTTTATTTTTACCTCTTCTCTTCTCCCTTCCTAACAATCCCAACAAATACCTGGTATATTAACTGAGAGAGAGAGGAGTTAACAGCTACAAGATTATATGCCCTTGTTCTAGAGATATATCAAAGTTTTTGGTTCAAATTAATATATTCAATTAATAAAGGGCTACCCAACCCTTGCTCCGAATTTTCCACGGAGTCTCCTAACAATTTATATTTTTTTTACGTTAATTTCTTTTTGAACTGTGTCGACAGAGTATAAAAGAACTGGAAAGAAAATAGAATTTTAAGAAACAAGTGAATACATGAGTACCAATCTAACTGAAAATAAAAATTTAATGACTCAAATTGATGAAATAAAAGTTGAAGGACGAAATGTAAAGAAATACTATAGTTTAGGGACCAAAAGATGCTTTTGACCTTTTTTTCTTTATTATGTTTCTTTATTTTTTAGAAAAACTTCTGAAAAAGGACAAGGAAAGGCTCGGTAGGCTTGAGGATAATATATATATATATATATATATATATATATATATATATATATATATGTATATATATATACCCATTAAAAAAATAACAAACCACCAATTATTTTGACCTCATGTTTCAACTTAAATGCTAATAGCAAAATGTTAGGGTTAATTTCAGCCATAATATAACAGAACTTATATTCAAATAATAATAATATAATGAAAGAATTTTTATTTTTTTAAAAATTACCGAACTTAAAATATGTATACGAAAAAGTCACTTTGACCGTTTTTTAGAAAAATAACCGCTAGAAAGTCCAGTTAGCGTGTACACACAATATTCCCATGCACATGTGGCTTGACACATAGCATGCCACTCGGAAAAAATGACATGTAAGCATGCCATGTGGCATGCCACGTGGATATTTGGATAATTCAGCTTAACACGTGGCATGCTTACATAGTTTTTTTTTTCCAAGTAGCATGTCACGTGTGCAGGGGTGCTGAGTGTACGAGCTTATACTCAAATAATACTAATATAATGAAAGAATTTTTATTTTTTTAAAAATTACCGAACTTAAAATATGTATACGAAAAAATCACTTTGACCGTTTTTCAGAAAAAAAACCGCTAGAAAGTTCAGTTAGCGTGTACACACAATATTCCCATGCACATGTGGCTTGACACATGGCATGCCACTTGGAAAAAATGACATATAAGCATGCCATGTGGCATGTCACGTGGATATTTGGACAATTCAGCTTAACACGTGGCATGTTTACATGGTTTTTTTTTTTTTCCAAGTAGCATGTCACGTGTGCAGGGGTGCTGAATGTTCGAGCCAATTGGAGTTTTCAACGGTTTTTTTATCCAAAAACGGTCAAAATAATTTTTCTATATATATATTCTAAGTTCAGTGATTTTTAAAAAAATAAAAATTATTTTATTATATTAGTATAATTTGAATATCAGTTAAATGACTATAGATGAAATTGACCCTAAAATGAAATAAGGTATTCAAGTTTTTTTGAAAATTTTTGCCAAGATGTAAATTGTATAAACCAAATTAATAGTGTATTTTTACTTCTATTGTTAAATACCATTTCATTTTTTTTTTCAACAAATTTGATATAGATAGCAATATATTATTGATTTTGTTCATAAAATTTCCTTTTTTCTCCTTTGTCTATTAGTCCCTTACTATGTCTTTTTTATAATTATTTATGATTTGTCAGAAGGTCGATGATGAATACCGAATTAATAATCTGTATTAATGAGAGAAATTAATATGTCGAAAGAAAAATGGGCATTCAAAGGAGATTTTGGTTGTGATAGAGAAATTATGGAGAAAAATGATCATGAATTATCTGAAGTTAAGTTACATATTTTTAATTATTGGATCTTTAAATTTTCATTTGGTCATGAATTATCTTTAAACTTTTATTTTCATCTTACCAAATTTTGATAGAATTATAATATTATTTTAATATAGATTTAATTTTTAAACTCTTATTTTTATTTTATTAAATTTTTAAACTGGTATATTGTTACTACTATATACCCTATTACTTTTAAGAATTTCATAACAGATGCCAGTTTGCATTTAAAAACAACAGTTTAAACTATTTGATACGTGTAGGAATTTATGCAAACGAAACAAGTTTAAAAGAGTAGATTTACATGTTGAATAGATTTATATATAGAATTAATTAATTTCTTAATTCTAATAGTTTTATTATTTATAATGCTAATTTCATAAAGAAAATAATTTAAGTTGTATGTTGCAAATGAACATATATGATCTACTTGTACTTATACATAAATATTCCAATAATAAAATATTCAAATATAGCAAGAATCAACAGAAACCAACTTCTTTATATAAAAAAAATAATAATAAAATAAAAAAGTTCACCTGGCAGAAAATTAAAGAAGAAAATCTGCAAAGAAATTGAAGAATCAACCAGAACAAGAACCGAGTGATGAAAAGCTATCGAGAGAAAGATGAAATGTAAGAGGCTTTGAAGAAAGAAAAGATTGAATGAGCTTAATCCTCTTAGGCTTGCTTAGTACTAATTCAATAAACTGGGTATGAGTCATTGTTTCTCGAGTGTTATCAGGAATATTGCAAGAAGTCGTTCAAGAAAAATACAACAGATATGTACTCTAAATTATTGAATTGGAGGCCAAAAGTTTGTAATTTTTAACTTGGCTAAAGGTGCATTTTTAACTCAGTTGTTTGCCAAAATGGACAAATTTGCCCCTAACGTTTATTTTGAGGCAAATTTGCCCGTAACGTTTGTAAAATAGGAAATTTTTACCCCTACCGTCAAGTGCTGTTAACTTTGACCGTTAATACGTTAGTTGACTGTTAATGGGACACGTGTCATACATTCATTAGACATTTAGATCAAATGTGTATTTTTGCCCCTAACGTTTTTTCAAACGTGCAAATTTGGCTCTAACGTTTGTAAAATAAGAGATTTTTGCCCCTGCCGTCAATTACCGGTAACTTTGACCGTTAAAAAGTTAGTTGACCGCTAACGGCAGGGGCAAAAATCTCTAATTTTACAAACGTTAGGGGCAAATTTGCACCAAAATAAACGTTAAGGATAAATTTTCCATTTTGACAAACGATAGGCGCAAAAATGCACGTTTAGGCATTTAACTTACTCGTTGGTAATCTCAGCTTTTACCCATTTTTGTAAAGGTTTTGATATTGTTGGAGGGCTCCTTCATGAGGGATTATTTATATGAGAACTCATTCTTGGGCTTAGTCTTAATTGCTTCACGGATGGAGTTCCTTTTTTAGGCTAGGGATTGTTGGTATCAGGGCCTGTTTTGTAGCTCGTTTTCTGGGCACCTTATGTCTTGTATGGTTCTCTCCTTGATATTAATAAAATTTGTTGGCTTATCAAAAAAAAAAACTTACTCGTTGGTAAAGTTTTGAACAATCACAAGCAGAGAATAATGGTCCACACTCTTCGGCTTTTCTATTTTTGCAAATTCAGTAAAGGATTAAGAAGCATGTAAATAAACGAAAATGAATTAGATTCACAACACAAACAGTCCTCCAGATCTTGTAATATCCAAACTGAATTGACAATAACTGTAAATAATATTTTAGAACTTTGAATTTTTAAAAAGGTTTAACATTTAAAACTCTTGATGTGATTAGCTAAGTCTACTAAAGAATGGAACAAATACAAGATACATTCAAACCAGTAATGAATTATATTTCCTCAAAACAAAAGGTAAAGATTATATAAAGAAAACCATAAAATACTTCAAAATTGCATCAGAATAAGATTGAAGTTAAATTTATAGAATTCTCTGATAAAATCTAATTAGTCCTACATGAAAATAATGAAGAGATAATGTCCTAATTAGGCCTGCTTTTAGAAGGGAAAATCTATGTATAAATTTTTTCTTTAAATGGATAGAAAATACAATTCAGTTTTTGCGACTCATTCGAGTAAATTACACTATAAAATTACAATTTTCTGCCTCCCAATCTCAAGAAATGAAAAATGGCCAATTCTTTAACATTACTGCTTCATTGTTTTAGCATTTTCGTGATATGTGTCTCTGCAGATGGAGATAGTAAGGCAAGCAACTAATAAATCAGCCTTTTAATTTGATGTTCAATCTCTATATAATTCTCTTCAATTTAGTTTTGGTTATGTATATAAATGAATCATTAAATAATGTTGTTGTGCAGCTCTACATTGTGTACATGGGGTCACTTCCTGAAGAGAAATACTCACCTTCATCTCATCACTTGAGTTTGCTTCAACAAGTTATTGAGAGCAGGTACCATTTCTACAGCTTCAATTTCAATCTTTCTTTAATTTTCTTTTGAATTTCAACCACTCTTTCTGTGTCTCTAGCTCTGCAGAATATTTGTTGATAAGAAATTACAAGAGGAGTTTCAATGGATTTGTTGCTAAGCTCTCTGATTCTGAGGCTAAAAAAAAGTTAGCTAGTAAGTTCTCGAAACACGCATAGCTTTTGCTGCTAAGTAAATACCATATTGATGCTCCCAAAAATACCTCTTATATAGAGTTGAACGAAGTAGTCTCAGTTTTCCCAAGCAGAACTTACCAACTTCAAACTACAAGATCTTGGAGCTTTTTGGGTTTTGATGAGAGTACACGTTGAAATCCTAAAGCTGAGAGTGATGTTATAGTTGGTGTACTGGACACTGGAATCTGGCCTGAATCAGAAAGCTTCAACGATGAAGGTTTTGGTCCTCCTTCAAAGAAATGGAAAGAATTTCACCTGTAACAAGTACTTATCTGTTTCTACCCTCTTAAAATTTACGCATATAGCAACAAGTATCAAAATTCAATAAGGTTAAGCGGGAGAATGTTGATCTCGACATGTTTATATGACAAGAAGATAAATGGAACTCGATATTATGCCGCATCAGAGCCAACAGTTACTTCTACAAGAGATGATGATAGTCATGGAATGCATACAGCATCGACATCAGCAGGAAACAGAGTAAGTAATGCTAGTTTTTTTTTGGTTTGGCAAACAGTATTAACTAAAAATTCGATTTCGGTTATGTTAATCAGTCACACGAATCAAAAACCATTAACCAATCCATTAATATCGGTTTTTTAAAATACTAATCATTAATCAGTCCACTATAATCGGTTAACCAGTCTATCGATTCGGTTTCGAATTTTTTTCGGTTAACCGAATCCATCGGTTTTTTTGCTCACTCATACCGAATACCACATTTTTTTCATAAGTTTTTAAAAAAACATTTTTTCTAAACTTTGTTTTATTTTTTTTAGAATTAACAAATTAAGGATAATTTAAAAAAGAATATCTTGATCTTAAAAGAGTTTTTTTTTAATCTCAATATTTTAAAAAATTATTTTGCATTAAGAAAAACTTGAATTGAAATCCTATTTGTAGCAAAATTCTTACAGTTTATTAATATTAAAAGTCGTATTTCAAATAAAATTTATTATATTTTCTTAATATTGACAATTATAAATGAAAAATTTAAATTTAAACTTAATGAGAATTAATAAAAAAAAGAAAAATATTTATCTTCAACGGGAGAGTTCTTAAACCCTAAACCACTCTAAAAGTTTCCTCTTTATTATATATAGATTTTAAGCTAAGTTTGGGAATTAAATTGAACTCATTCACCTGTATAGCGGGTTAATTTTTTTGGTGGTCACTCAATTTTTTGGCTTGTAACGATTTGGTTACTAAACTTCAATTTGTAACGAAAAAATAACTTATATATTATTTTTTAACGAAAAAATCACAATGATTGGAAATTGTGCTCGCCGGTAACCGGCGCATGATCTGCACGGCACAAAGTTGAAGTTTAGTGACTATATCGTTATAAAGCACAAAATTTAGTGACCACCACAAAAATTAACTCTAATCTGACGTGACAAAATTTTTGACGTGTCATTGGGTTTTGCCGTACCGATCAAGCGCCGGTTACCGGCGAGCACAATTTCCGATCATTGTGATTTTTTCGTTACAAAATAATAGATGAGTTATTTTATCATTACAAATTGAAGTTTAGTAATCAAATCGTTACAAGGTACAAAATTGAGTGACCACCGAAGAAATTAACCCCTATATAGCCTGATCCAAACATATAAAAAGATTCAATTAATAACAAAATGGACTTGCGACAAAGGTTTATCCAATTAGTAGACCGATCTGATTTTGGATTTTAAATAGAAGAAATTGTATCGAATATAATATTTTTTTCATAAATTTTAAAAAAACATTTTTTTTTGTTTTAAATATTTTTTTTTTATAAAAAATGTTTTCCAAAAATATATTTTTTAGTTATTGAAATATGACCAGTTATTTGATAATTAGTTGAAAATAAAATCCTCTAAAAATAAGAAAATTATCAAAATAGTAAATTAAAGTCCCTTAAAAATAAGAAAATTATCAAAATAGTAAATTATCTACTCAAAAATAACATATTTATTTTCTGCAAATACTTATCTGGATCAACTATATCACGATTATTGTTAAACTCTCTAACATTTAATTATAAGATTTCAACACTGTCGTTTGTATACCGATAGATATGCTTTGGTTTATCAAATTGCAGCATATGTATTTCTACATTGCCATTTGGTTTGCTACTAGGTATACATGTAGTTTAGCAACATACTATGTAGGGATTCAACACTGCCATTTGATACACCAATGGATATACCTTGATATATCAAAGTGCTATGTAAAAATTTAACACTACCATTTGCCATTTGGTACACCGGTAGTTATATCTTAGTATACTAAACTCATTCGTTATACCCGTAGGTATATCAAATTATTGTGCAATAATTCCAATTATGCAATTTGATATACTTAATACGAAAATACTTTGTTAGAATTTCAAAACTGCATAAAGGAAAAAAAAATAGCGAAATAATATAAGATTTTTTTAGTTTAATAAAAAAAAAGAATAAAACAATAAAAAAATTATTAAGAGAATTAAAGATAATAAGTAAATAAATCGTTTTTGTGAAAAATCAGCATAAAGGAATAAATCCGATTTTTTTTTTTTTTTGATGGATGATTGGTAATCTTATTTTTAATTTGTTAATAATTGATATTTCTCTACCATAATTATAAATTTAACGTGAAAAGTCATTAAAACAAAATAAGTTTTTTGAGTGAATTAATTACTATTTACAATAAGTGGGTGGTGACAATTTTTAGTATTAAATTTATAGTTTGCTAGTTGTTTTCATTTACTTCCTAACTAAATTAAATGAAATTAATGACTACAAACTGCATTTTTAATTTTATTTTTAATTATTAGCTTAATCTCTAATTCTCAATATTTCACTATAAATTTAATTGCACAATGGGCCCTATTATAACAATCATACAAATTATACAGACAAAAATTTAAAGAAGAATATAAATTCTTAATTAATGAAGAAACAAAGATATTCATAAAGAAAATCTTGATTATCCTTTGACTGGAATAAAATGTTTAGTCATGCATGACTAAATAAAAAATACAGAGAAAGTTAATTGAATTAGAGAAAGTTGATATGATACCGCAACTCACAGCTGCGTTATTCAGCCAAAAAATTCATTTTTATAAATAATTTATAAAACACTTACTTTTCTATTTTTTAAAAAGAAGATGAGAAAGGAAGATACAGTGAAGCTGATCGGTGCTGAGGGTTTCGAGTTCGTCGTAGACAATGAAGCTGCCATGGTTTCCCAGACCGTCGGCAATATGCTCACATCTCCAGGTCTTTGCTCAATTTCTAGATTTCGATCGGTGCTTCTATTTTACTTCATTCTATTGGGTTTTAGCTAATTGTATATAGTTGATCTGTTTTCTGCTGGAAATACAATATTCCTGTAATTTATTTGTGTTAGGTGAAGAATTTTCTTGACATAATTCCCTGAAATGATGTTGGCGAGATATGTATTGACTTTTGGCTTCACTATGCAACTCAAAACATTTTCTAATTAACTATCAAGAGTTGGTGTAATTTGACAATTATGGTTCTGGTTTCAGTTTATGGGTTGTGAATTACTGAATTGTTGGCTTATGCGTCTATAATAGGGCGATGTTTTGTGATTTGTCTTCTTAATTGGTCAATTCCTTTTCTAAATTCTTTGATAGGGAGTTTTTCTGCGACGCAGCATGGAGAAGTCACATTTCCGGAGATAAGCACTACTATTTTAGAGAAGATTTGCCAATATTTCTATTGGTCTCTTCAGTATGCAAAGTTCTGTTCTTTTCCTTCTCTCATTTTTTGGTTATTCATTTTTGTTATATATTATTCAATTGTATGTGTGTTTTTTTAATTTTTGATTTAAATTAAGTTCATTGGAATTTGTTTTTTCCTTGCACACAATCATTAGTGTGAAGTATTCATTGGTTCAGGGGGCAAGTTTTTGCTGTCATTTGATCAATTTACAGGGCTTATGCAATTGCCTTCATGTGATATTTATGGTCTCAATGTTCTAATTTTCCTTGAATTTTGGCTTTGAAACAAGTGATATGCATATTGTGCTTTGTTAATTAATAAAGAGGCATGGTAGCAAAAGGGTCTATGTTTATATATGGTTTGGAAGAATCATATGCATATAACATGTTTGTGAAATTGTAGTTTTTTCTTTTTTTTTTTTTTTTTTTTTTTGCAATGTCCCAAAAATGAGAAATTCTGAGGATTTTTTATGTCTGTTTGCTGCGATTTCTTCTTGGAGATACTTTTGAGCGAATCCAATGCTTCCTTAAAAGTCATTCTTTAGTTTTAATCTTGTCTATATTCATAAATCTATTCTTGTGCTTCCTCTGGATTTCATGAATTTATTGTGCTTCTTTTGATCTTCAAGTTTGATTCCATTCTTCTTTCCATAGGTGATTCTGTGTCATGTCAGCTGTTAAGTTGCTAGATGATCTATAGAAAACCTTTACTTTTCTTTATCTATTCGCAACTGATTGCTACAACTCGATGAAACTTTGATTGAATTGGTTTAAATTAAAAGGTTGTAGTTAAAATTCTTTTACCCTTGGCAAAAATTTTTGCATGTTTCCTGTATATTGACTAGGAATTACTGCCTGCCTGTTAGGGGAAAGCAGACTGAATTTTTGATTGAACCGGAACTCACTCTAGAGCTGATGATGGCTGCTAATTATCTCCATACTTGATTCAATTACTTTGAGCAAACCCAAGACAAGTGTCAAGTCTGTAAGCTTGCAGCTAATAATCACCCTCCTCTTTAAATTATTCCGATTTTTCCTCTTTTTAAATGTGAAATTCTCATGTTAGTATTGTCGTAAAATGAGCACTTTGCTTTGGTTTGGGTGTATGCCTGGCAAGAATGTCGAATGATGACATTGGTTGTTGCCCAAGAAGACTCATAGATCTTAGGATTTCTATTCTGGAGCCATGGATTGGAATTGTGGTGGCATTGCGAGCTTATTTATTTATCAAGTTGTAATGTCATTAATTCAACTCTAAACAGTTATTAGACTTGATAGCGTATTGAACATCATTGTTGAATGATGTAATATATGGTGTTGTTACCTGATGAAGTGTTAATATTAACATGTTATCCTTCATGTGTTCTCCTTATATTCTGATGGATGCTTTGCTGTGGTCTAGCCACTTTTCTTTTATTAACTACAGAAGTTTAATTCTTATAAAAAGTATTTATGTGGGCCACTTACTATTGTAACTGGAATGATCCAACCTCACTAGAGAAATATGAATCAATTAGTAGTACTGAATTTTTTCCTTTTAGGCAATTTAAGAACCTGGAGCATGAGTAAGCATTTGAATGATTCTTAAATTTTAAACTACATGCGGAAAATGCAGAATAATATTAAAAATTATATTTCCTCAAAACAAAAAGTAAAGGTTTATATAAAAAAAAAGAAATAAGAAAATACTTGAAAAAGGAGAATAAGATTGACGTTAAACTTATAGAACTTAAATTATTGGTTGAACAAATCTAATTAGGTCTACATGAAAAGAACGGATAGAAAATACAATTCATTTTTTTAGATTCATTAGAGAAAATTACACTATAAAATTACAATTTTCTGCCTCTCAATCTCAAGAAATGAAAAATGGCCAATTATTTAACATTACTGCTTCATTATTTTAGCACTTTTGTGATATGTGTCTCTGCAGATGGAGATGGGAAGGCAAGCAACTAATAAAACAGCCTTTTAATTTGATGTTCAATCTCTACATACTTCTCTTCAATTTAGTTTTGATTATATATAAATGAATCATTAAATAATGTTGTTGTGCAGCTTTACATTGTGTACATGGGGTCACTTCCTGAAGAGAAATACTCACGATCATCTCATCACTTGAGTTTGCTTCAAGGAGTTATTGAGAGCAGGTACCATTTCTACAGCTTCAATTTCAATCTTTCTTTAAATTTTTTTTTTGAATTTCAACCACTCTTTCTGTGTCTCTAACTCTGCAGAATATTTGTTGATGAGAAATTACAAGAGGAGTTTCAATGGATTTACTGCTAATGGCCAATTATTTAACATTACTGCTTCATTATTTTAGCACTTTTGTGATATGTCTCTGCAGATGGAGATGGGAAGGCAAGCAACTAATAAAACAGCCTTTTAATTTGATGTTCAATCTCTACATACTTCTCTTCAATTTAGTTTTGATTATATATAAATGAATCATTAAATAATGTTGTTGTGCAGCTTTACATTGTGTACATGGGGTCACTTCCTGAAGAGAAATACTCACGATCATCTCATCACTTGAGTTTGCTTCAAGGAGTTATTGAGAGCAGGTACCATTTCTACAGCTTCAATTTCAATCTTTCTTTAATTTTTTTTTTTGAATTTCAACCACTCTTTCTGTGTCTCTAACTCTGCAGAATATTTGTTGATGAGAAATTACAAGAGGAGTTTCAATGGATTTACTGCTAAACTCTTTGATTCTGGGGCAAAAAAGTTACCTAGTAAGTTCTCAAAATAAGCATGGCTTTTGCTGCTAGGTAAATACCATATTGATGCTCTCAAACAAATCTCTTATATAGGGTTGAACAAAGTAGTCTCAATTTTCTCAAAGAGAACTTACAACTTCAAACTACAAGATCTTGGAGCTTTTTGGGTTTTGATGAGAATACGCGTTGAAATCCTAAAGCTGAGTGACGTTATAGTTGGTGTACTGGACAGTGGAATCTAGCCTGAACTAGAAAGCTTCAACGATGAAGGTTTTGGTCCTCTAAAGAAACTGAAAGGATATTTTTCCTGTAACAAGTACTAATCTGTTTCTACCTTTTTAAAATTTATGCATATAGCTACAAGTATCAAAATTCAATAACGTTAAGTCAGAGAATGTTGGCCTTGACATGTTTATATGACAGTAAGATAATTGGAGCTCGATATTATGCCTCATCGGAGCTAGCAGTTAATTCTACAAGAGATGATGATGGTCATGGAACACATATTGAATCGACATCAGCAGGAAACAGAGTAAACAATGCTAGTTTTTTTTGGGTTGGCAAACAGTATTGCAACAGGTGGGGTTCCTTCTGCCAGGATTGCTGCATATAAAGTTTGCAGTTCTGATGGGTGTGCAGGAGTATACATCTTAGCAGCATTCGATAATACTATCGCTGATGGTATTGACATTATAAGAGTTTCATTACGATTCTCTGATACCATTGATTTTTCTGATGATGCAATTGCAATAGGAGCTTTTCATGTAATGGACAAAGGAATATTCACCTCTCATTCTGCAGGCAATTTTGGCCCTATCTTACGAACGGTCACAAGTGTAGCACCATGGATACTCTCTGTGGCAACAAGCCGCATAGATTGCCGTATCATTAGCAAAGTTCTTGGAAATGAAAGGCATTGATTGTATGTAGTTGGTTTCTCCATGTGATTGGATTTTTTTCCTACTTTATTCTAAACAATTGTTTGTCCTGAATAGGAAATTCAATTAATTCTTTTGCTTTAGAAAGAGCCAGTCCTTTGATTATCGCAATAAATATAAAATCAACTTTCTGCTCCAATATTGATGCTAGGTTTGTTCCACCACCGAATTTAATCTAACTCCATAATTTACAATCAAATTTAATCTAACTCCATAATTTACAATCAAAAGTAATATGAAATTTGAAATTTATATCTACTTCAGTTTCTGCACTGCAAATTGCCTAGACAGTAATCGAGTAAAGGGGAAGATTGTGCTTTGTGGTGATGCCTGGGGAATGAACGAGTCTAAATGAGCTAGTACTATAGGCTCTATCATAAGTGGTGCCTGTGATGATGTTTCTTTTCCTGGTCCATTACCAGCTATATTTTAAATCCTGGAATTCATGCTTCTGTAGAGTCCTACATGAATTTCTCTCAGTATGATTTGATACAAGTTGCCACTAATGGATGTGGTTCTTTGTATTTGTTTTGAAATAATCAAAATTAACCTTACATTTTCTTTTTTGGCCGAAATCTTTCAGGGAACATATTAAAAAGTGAAGCACTCAAAGATATTATTGTTTCAGATATTTTGAAGGTGATATAAATTGCAATTTTTGATACGTTGCTCAGATATGATGCAGCTGGATGTAAGTGCACCATGTGTAGATATATTGGCAACATTTCCTTCTAATATTCAAAACCACAACTACTCCTTAAGAAATGCGGCTAACGAAATTCAACATATTATCTAAAACCTCCATAGTTTGCCGCCATGCCACTGGTGTAGTAATTTATGTTAAAGCACTTCACCCTGATTGGTCTCCAGCAATCAAATCTGCCACTATGACTACTGGTAATAACTACAAATTGAATTGATATCAAATAGTCATTTGCTTCGTATTAAGTTATTATTAGTTTGTGTTTCTAAATTGTCAAACTATTTTATGTCTATGTAGCTTATCCTATGAATGCTAATAGGAATACGGAAGCTAAATTTGCTATATATCCAGGCCTTTTGTATATTGCATATAAAGTAGACTACATCAAATTCCTTTGCAGCATTAAAGGCAATGACAAAGATATTGTCAGATGTGTTTCTGGAGATAATAACACTTATCCTGAAGGTGATATCCAGAATCCCGAAGGTGATTGTGTTGTTAAAATATTGTAAAATATCAGCTGCCGTATTTGATTTTTTGTTTTCTTATTCTAGAGAATGTGATGGATATCAGTAAAGGTAAACCTGAATCATATTAGAAATGATTAAGTTGATCATTAGTTCATATGCGAACAATATGAAAATTGGAATAGTTTTCTGGGTGCCCGGTAGTTTGCTAACATTTACAGGTGAAAATGTATTCCATGATAGAATCAAAGGAAGATCCTATTGCCATCAACTTCATTTGGAAAATGTTCTCTATTACTAATCCCATGGAATTTCACTCGACTTTGACCTTGATGAATCTCAGTTATTTCTTCATCTTTTTCTTCAAATTATTTTTCTTCTGCATCAGCTACTTCATCTTTTTCTTCATTTATTTCTTCTGCTTTCGTTTCATCTCTTTCTTTTAGATATGCTTTTTCATCTTTTTCTTCAGCTTCTGTTTCTTCTAGATATTTCATTCGTTTCTGTTTCTTCATCTGTTGCTTTAACATTATGAGAAAAAAAGTTTCCATGGTGAATGAGTGAGGGAAACAATTGCTATATAAAATGAATTACTTAGATAACTTAAGAATTATAACTAGTACTGCTATAATTTATCATCTAGTAGCCGACTTATAACTTAATTGATTTGTGGAAATAAGAAAATCTTTTTTTCTGAAATATTTGTCCTATTTATTGAGACAAGTAGAGAATATTATATGAACCAAGAAAATTTCCTAAGAAGTATCTAACCAAAAAACATTAGGCGGAACCTTTTTCATTTGCTAATTTTGCCTAATAAAATTTTAAGGGCCGGAGATAAAAATCATAAGGTATGAGAAACATTTATAATATCAAAAGCACAAATGGTTTTGGTGAATGATCAGTACGTACCCTTCTCATCGCGCCCATTCATAAATAACTTCTGAATGATGTTATTAAGGCTGCCTTCCCATTCGTAATGCCAGTACCATTCTGATGTTTTCACTTTGCTAAGCTTTGGCGTGAGCACTTGTTGAGAAAATGTCTTCATGTTGGGGCATTTTGTAATTGCCACATCATTCAAATTCGGGAAATTGAAAGCATAATTACTTGAACAGAAACACGTGAGGCTTGGTAGATCATCAAGCTTCAAACATTCTAATTGATTGAAGCCAATCACATCTTCCCTTGCATCAGATTCAACCCCAACTATTTCTTGTATCATTTTGCATTGGCTAATAATCATTGTTCTGAGTAGCACAAGACTCTTAGCTGTTGAGACAGTTATCAGATTTATCATCTCATCACACTTTGACACTTCCAAATAAGTCAAATTTTTGAAACACACCGAGGAAGGCATGAGAATTTTCAATCTTCCACATTCACGTACTTCAAATCTTTTTAGATTCTGAAAAATAGAGGCTGTTTGGGGGTCATTAGCATCCACCAGATGTTTGTTCTTGCTAACATTCAGTTCAGGACTGATTATTTCTTCCACTAAAGAATCAATCAAAATAAATGTCTCCATGTTCAGAAAACTCTTAAGTGGAAAAACACCACATTCACCATGAAAGCCCTTCAACCCAAAAGCCCTTAGTTTGGATAAGAAATCAGGTTGATTGTTCCCATTAAATATGCACTTGATTAGGTCCCAATCTATCACCAGATCTTCTAAACTTGTCATTGCAATCTGGAAAAAAAGCATATAAATTGGTATTTTCAAAATGGATTGATCATGAATTAAAGTTTGAACGAATTCAAAACAATTTGCAATGTTTTAATTTAATCATATCAATTTTATTAACATTAATACGATATAGAACGGTTAATAGTCTGAATTTATTATTAGAGAAAGGAAGTAATGCACAAACCTGATGGATCTCTTGTATTTGTTTCCTTCCCTCATCGTCTGTCGGAAAATGTGTCCTTGATAGTGAGGAAACGAAATCCTTTAAGTTTGGACAGCCAATTATCTTAATATGTTTCAGAGGAGGACATTCCAAAATACGAACTCCCGAGTACAAACTTGATAATTTGGGCAAACATTCGAGGTCTATGGATTCTAGTGAAGGAAGAATCATCTTATTAGCTAATGCTCCCCTTTCCTCTGCTTCCTCTGCTTTTATTATCGTTTCCATCATCTCGCAATTTTTTACCATTATCTGTTTGAGTTGAATGAGGCATGATGCCACTGATGGAGTAAATGCATATTTCAAGCTGCTACATTTGTCCAATTCAAGCACCCCAAGTTGGCTTAAATATAAAATTCCCATAGGATCTTTGTTCCATAATTGGGTTAGCATTGGCAGATTAATTAAGCACAATTTCTGTAATTGTAGTAGCAAACTAGCAGATGATATGGCTTCCAAGTCAAATACTACTTGAACTTTGTCACAGTCTTTTACATTCATCCTTCTTATATTGTGCATTAACTGCAGTTGATTGGGTGATATAGCTTTTGAGGAAGATGAACTTCTGATGTTTAGCGACTCCTTTCAATTCCAAAAGAAAAAAAAAAAAGAGAAAAGAAAATATCGTAAGGACAAACAATATTATGAGAAATAAGAATATCCAAAAATAACCAATGAATACGCACCTGTTTTGTGAACATAGATGCTATGGTTGCATTCAGATTTCCTTCCCAGTGTTGTTCAGAGTTGAATCTGTTTGTTCGTATACTCTGTAGTTTTGGTGTGGTAAAGTCTCCGCAAGAGAAAATCGTCAATAATCCAGTGCAACTATCAATTAATAATTCTTCCAAGGATGGAAAATGGAAATTGCAGTTATTCCTCGAGCAAAAGCTGTTGAGATTAGATAGACCATCAAACTCCAAAGATTTCAATTGTTTGAAAGTAATCTCATGCTCTGCATCATCTCCATCGTCAGCCACAATTTCTGTCATCATCTCACAATAACTAACTCTTAATTCCATGAGATGCACCATAGTTTTAGATGTTGATGGTGTTACCAAGTTTTTCAACTTGTTACACCATGATACGTGCAGAGTTGTCAGATTTTTGAAAGAAATTGAGGAGGCTGCTATTTTTATCATACTATCACACCAAGAAACTATAAGAGTCTTAAGATATTCAGAAGAAACAAAAGAGCCTTCCTTCCAAATATACTTCAATCGGCCCAACAAGCGTAACTCCAAGCATTCTAGTCGTACAACTGCTCTTTCATCGTCCGACAAGAATAGTTCTTCCAAATCAGCATTCCACAAGACAAGTTTTTTCAAGGAGCGTAGTAGTGCAAGGAAACCATAAACTTCCGCACAAGTTTTTACATCATGTAAAGAATGCACTTCAACCACTTTCAATTTGGAAAAACAACCCGTTGGAAACTCACTGAACTGTATGTTCATCCAGTTAATGCCATCTAAACCCAACGTCTCTAAGTTGGGACAAACCTAAAAAAGAAATAAGAGTGATATTGTTATAAAAAAGAAAACGGAAATGGAAGAAATTTTAAAAAAATTTGTTCAGCCTACAAACATTTGTTCTTTTTTTCATTTGAAGGACAATGGATGAAATTTCAAAAAATTAACAATACATGCATCAATCTTGAAATGAGTTAAAACATTTTTTCATAATTTTATTGCTCTTAATGGACATAAAGACCCACCACCAAATATGGACTATTACTGCCTACTTGTTCATGTTATTGCTACAATTGCTGAACCCAAAGTTTTCAATTTTTTTTTTATTGCCTTTATGGTATTAATTAACAAAATCAAATAATGAATAATCATATTTTTACATTAAAAAATAACAAAGATCTTTATATAGTATACTACTCCATGATTTACTTCATAGGAGTAATTACCATAAATCTACAAGTTTAATATACTTGTAAGTAAGGATTTGGTATACATTGGTGAGGGATTGGAATTGGTTTATTAGACTCTTCAGGAGCAAAAGGAAACAGAAGTTCTGAACTTGAAGAAGAAGGAGAAACGGGGGAAGAACCTCTGGCTTTCAAGCTTTGATTTTCACCAACAACATTCTTGATAGTTAATCCGATTGGGTCAAAATATTCTGGAAAATATCTAAATGCAGAATTTGGAATATAATTTGATAGTTAATCCGATTAAAAAATCGGATGGCAGAAGTGTCAAATCTTGAGCAGAGAGAGAGCATACAAACAAAAAGAAATCCAAAACTGATGGCTTGCAATGTGAATTTGGAGGAATTTTTCTACCAACTCGATCCATTGCAAAAATCATGTCCATGCCGATACTTATTTTGTTCATGTTTGATCCTTTTTTTGGGTTTTTATTTTAGTTTTTATTGTAGAAAGATCAGACCTTGATTTACTAGGGATAATAAAATTTGGATTGACTGAAATCTTTTGGAGTTATGAACCTGTTAACTGATATAGGAAGCAATAATCTAGTTTACACCCCCACTTATTGTGTAACTCACGCTCCAAACTAAGTCAGCACGGTCAATGTCACCTCAGCTTACAAGATGAATTTTGTGTTTAAAATCATTCATATTATTAACTACTTTGGGTGTTCAATCGGAAAAACTAAAAGTTTAGGGAGCCGTTTGGCAAATTGATTTAAGTACAGGGGTTAAATTATATATTAGGCCAAATTATTATAATACTCCCTCCATTTTTTTATAATTATCACTTTTGTTATTTTTACTACAATTAAGAAATATTAATTAGTCTTGAATTTAGAAAAAAATTGAGTGATTCAATGTATATTGAGTGATTTAATGTAAAAAAATGAATCTAATTGGTCAATTTTTATTGAAAATGAAAATTAAATTGGAAAGAGAAAATTAAATTGTATTGGAAATCTAAAAGTAACAGATAAATAGACTTTGAATTTTACTCAAAAGTGACAGATAATAAAGAACGGAAGGAGTATATATTTTTAGTAAATAAATATTAATATTATTTTCTTGCTACAATCTCTAATTCATTAAATGTGCATAATAGACATTCTATTGTCAGTTTTATGTTGAATATATAATTTTGATTCTTACAATTAATTATGAAAATTTTATTTTTTTAATTGATATTATATTTGATTTATATTTTCCATTTTGAAGTATTTTTAACTATTAAATATAACATTATAATTTTTATAATTTATTAAATTTATATGTTAAGAACTTTTAATGATTAATCAAAAAGTATTAACTAATAGATTCGAAAATACTATATAAAAACCAAAATCAATATAACGGTTAATAGAAATTAATGTACTTGTTAATAAAAATTCTAATGGATTGATTATCCGGTCTATACTTATCCTTAGTTGTAATATACTTATAAATGATCAAGCATTAATCATCTAGCAAATTCGAAACTCTATATCTGTCTCTCTCTATCCCCTTTTCTCAATAGATAAAATTCTGTGTTTTTTTGTGAAATATAATACATTTTATTCGAATGATGTATTAATTATATTATATATATAACTTAATAAAAAAAACAAAAACTATAACATGTATTTTTGGATTTGAAAGTAAAATAAATATAATTTTTTATTTAAATATGGGTATGCATGTTGTTTTTAATATTTTTGTAGTATTCTTATTAAATATTATTTTTTTAAAATGGAATAATATTACTTAATATCTGTATATTCAATAGTTGTATTCTTAAAACCAATTAGGATTTTCAATAGTGGTTTTAGTATTATGCTACTGTTATATATATTAAGAGCTAATTTCAATTGAAACACATGAGTAAATTAGGTTGACGAGCAGTTCGGCCACCATTTATGATATGTACATTTATTATAACATTGGAACACATTTCTTTGTCATGTGTTCAAAAATAAGACCCACTAATTTGCCAAGCCAACTTCCATCATTTTTTGCTTAGATTTAGTTTTTTTTTTTTTAATTTTATTTTCAATTCAATTCAATTATTTCTTTTTCTTTTTAGTTAGCTATGAACCTTTTAATTTAGTTTTTAAATATTTTTGCTAACGCTATTATATCCTTAATTGTGAGATAAGCTAATTTTAAAAGCATTTGAGAAGTAAAATAAATATTTATGACTGATATAAATAAAATGAGGGTAATATAAATTTTTAATTATCTATCACCATTTTTTCTAAGTTTGTCATTGCAATCTAAAAAGGAAAAAAAAACATATAAATTGGTATTTTTAAAATGGATTGATCATGAATTAAATTTATTATTAGAGAAAGGAAGTAATGCACAAACCTGATGGATCTCTTGTATTTGTTTCCTTCCTTCATCATCTATAGGATTTTGTGCCCTTGATAGTGAGCAAATGAAATCCTCCTTTAAGTTTGGACAGCCGATTATCTTAATATGTTTCAGTGGAGGGCATTCCAAAATGCAAACTCCCCAGTATAGACTTGATAATTTGGGCAAACATTCGAGGTCTATGTATTCTAGTGAAGGAAGAATCATCTTATTAGCTAATGCTCCCCTTTCCTCTGCTTCCTCTGCTTTTATTATCGTTTCCATCATCTCGCAATTTTTTACCTTTATCTGTCTGAGTTGAATGAGGCATGATGCCACTGATGGAGTAAATGCATATTTCAAGCTGCTACATTTGTCCAATTCAAGCACCCCAAGTTGGCTTAAATCTAAAATTCCCATGGGATCTTTGTTCCAAAATTGGGTTAGCATTGGCAGATTAATTAAGCGCAATTCCTGTAATTGGCGTAGCAAACTGGCAGATGATATGGCTTCCAAATCAAATACTACTTGAACTTTATCAGAGTGTTCTACATTTATCCTTCTTATATTGTGCATTGACTGCAGTTGAATGGATGATATAGCTTTTGAGGAAGATGAACTTCTGATCTTTAACGACTCCTTTCAATTTCAAAAGAAAAAAAAAAAAAAAAAAAAGAAAATCTCGTAAGGACAAACAATATTATGGGAAATAAGAAAATCCAAAAATAACCAATGAATACGTACCTGTTTTGTGAATATCGATGCTATGGTTGCATTCAGATTTCCTTCCCAGTGTTGTTCACCCATCAATCTATTTGTTTGTACTCCCCGTAGTTGTGGTGTGGTTAAGTCTCCGCAAGAGAAAACCGTCAATAAGCAATCGCATCTTTCGATTATTAATTCTTCCAAGGATGGGAAATGGAAATTGCAATTATTCCTTGAGCAAAAGCTGTTGAGTTTAGATAAACCAACAAACTTCAAAGATTTCAATTGTTTGAAAGTAATCTCATGCTCTGCATCATCTCCATCGTCAGCCACAATTTCTGTCATCATCTCACAATGTTCAACTCTTAATTCCATGAGATGCGCCATAGTTTTAGCTGTTGATGGTGTTACCAAGTTTTTCAACTTGTTACACCTTGATACGTGCAGAGTTGTCAGATTTTTGAAAGAAATTGAGGAGGCTGCTATTTTTATCATACTAGAACAAGAAGAAACTATCAGAGACTTAAGATATTCAGAAGGAACAAAAGAGCCTTCCTTCCAAATATGCTTCAAACAGATCAAACCGCGTAACTCCAAGCATTCTAGTCGTACAACTGCTCTTTTATCGTCCAACAAGAATAGTTCTTCCAAATGAACATTGTCCAAGACAAGTTTTTTCAAGGAGCATAGTTGTGTAAGGAAACCATAAACTTCCGCACTGAACTGTATGTTCATCCAGTTAATGCCACCTAAACCCAACGTCTCTAAGTTGGGAGCAACCTAAAAAAGAAATAAGACTGATAATGTTATAAAAAAGAAATCGGAAAAATCATTTGATCATACAAACATTTGTTATTTTTTCATTTCAAAAAATTAACCATAAATGCATCAATCTTGAAATGAGTTAAACATTTTTTCATAATTTTATTACTGATCTTAATGGACATATAGAGACCCACCACCAAATATGTGAAGTGAAGTAATTAATTACCATTCTCTTATCGCTACCAAATTGCTGAACGCCAAGTTTTCAATTTTTTTTTTTTATTTTCTTTATGGTATTAAATTATTAATTAACAAAATCAAACAATGAATAATCATATTTTTACATTAAAAAATTACAAAGATCTTTATATACTATACTACTCCATGATTTAATTCATAGGAGTAATTACCATAAATCTACAAGTTTAATATAGTTGTAGGTAATATTAAAAGGAAAAAAAAAAAAGCAAAAAGAAATCAAATTTTCCATTAAGGTTCAAAATCAAACTGACTTTTATGTTAATCAGACAAATAATTCATAATATGCTTATTAAATATTAATTTTTTAAAATGGAACAATATTACTAAATATCTGTATATTTAAAATTTGTATTTTTAAAACGGGTCCGTTGTTATATATATTAAGAGTTAATTTCAATTAAAAAATGGGTAAATAAAATCAAGGTCATACCTTCGCAAGCCAAGGGTGCAATTGATTTTGTTTTTGACGGTTATCCATTAGTCGGAAATGTTTCAACTGTGGCCACTTAAAGTCGTAAGGCTCTCCACTTTTTGTATTACCAACGACATGTTTCATCTTGCACCACTCTACTTTAAGCTCTTCTAGCTGCAAAAGACCACTAGCTGTGGATTCTGGAAATACATATTCCAGAACATCACATGAAGAAACTTGAACTGATTTTAGATTTGGAAAAGTGAAAACCCCATTTGCATCCTCACTCCATATCCACTTCAATGACTTCATACTCCATAACTTCAAATGTCTCAGCTCAAATGCTACTTCATCAATACCATCCAACTCCTCCATTTGATATATCACTTCCATTTTAGAACAACACCATAGATCCAGCCTCTCCAATCCCTGGAATCTTCTCATCACATTCTTCGATGTTGCAAAAACAGCTTTTAATTTTGAGCAAAACTGGATTCTCAATGATTTAAGTTTGCATAAAGAATCATCATCTGTGAATTGACCATGCCATATATATTCCAAATTATCCATCGCATCCACATCCATTGTCTGTAAATTAGGAAATATAGCCTGCAATTGCCATTAATTATTATTATTATCAGTAATGTGTCCTTTCAAGAGTTTAGCATAAACATAAGTAACTTCCCAATGCAATAAAAGTAAATTATTGGCTAAATAAGACAGTGATTATTTAGAGCGAATTAAAAACTTATATATATATATATATATATATATATATATGAAAAAAAGTAAGCTTATCACCATTTCATTGAAAAGTGATTGAATATCATTGGCAATTCACAATTAATTTGTTATATTTGGAAAAGAAATTTGTTCTCACATGCTTCATAATATTTTTTTTGTACTAGAAAATAAAAAAAATATATATATATTTTTATATTTACTAGACATATCAATGAACAATATAGAGAATATATTCTTAATTTATAGCCGGTACAAATGTAATGCGCTAGAAAAAATTAAAATATTCAATATCTTATAGTTAAAAGATAATAAAATATCATAAATATTTGCTATCAAACTATTGATTTATTTTATTTTATTTTATTTTATTTGAGAGGAGCTATCAGTAATTGAATTGTTATGCAAAACATAATGTTAAAGAAAAATATGATCTGCCTTTTCATTTCACTTGCACATGTCCCAAAGTTTTGTTAGTAAATTTTACACAGGGGCGGACCCACGTACAACTGAAGTGGGAGGGGGCCAATCTCCTTATTTTTATTTAATTAACTTCTTACCACTTAATTTTTAAAACAGTTTCAAATTTATCCTTTAAATTTTGATTTTTTTTTACTTCCCTTAATATTGATTTTAATTAAAATTGCCTCCTAATTTAAAATCTTAAGTCTGTCCCTGCTTATAAAGTATATTAATTATATATATATATATATTATGTGGTTCAATTACCTTATGATATTTAGATCAAAAATTAAAAAAGAAAAAGAAAAACTTATTATATATGAAAAAAAAATTGGCTAGAAAAAAAAAAGATTAAAGTTAAATAAATTAAATATTTTATTAAAAGTTCATGCAAAGCATGGGATTTTGCTAGTTTTTATAGAAATTTCAGAAGCTATAAGCATTGTAACGGATGATAAAAATTATATTAGTCATTTGAAAACTAAGAAAAAAAAATTAATTGCTCATTTCAATTTTAGAAATAGGTGGAATTAAATAAAGCATAGCATGTCACTATTTTGATACGACAATACATTATAAAAGTTTAATGTGTCAGTCGAATAAAATCTTGTCTCATATAAGAGTATATTAGAGTCTAGCACTATATATTGTAATTATTAGAGTCTAGCACTATTGTAATTATTAACTTTTTCTAAGCTAAGTCATGGGCTTGTGTGTGTATTTATGCTCCGACTAAGTGATACTAAAAGAAGCGTTAGAAGTTAAGTTCCAATTCAACATTAAAGAAAAATGTTATTTGGTAGCATGGGATAATCCACTATTTTATTAATATCTAAGGAATAGTCAAATTACTTAATGCATCTCATGTAAAATATTGGTTAGTGTAGCTAAAAATTTTGATTAATTAAGACAAAAAATAATGTTAAGTTCGAGCAAATAAAATATAGAATGTAAGACAGAGAAAGAGATGTAAGCATATCACCATCTCATTGAAGAGTGCCTGAACACCATTAGAGCTGTTGTTATTTGAAATGTTGGTGACAAAATTCTTCAATGTTGGACATTTTCTTATCTTCATTTCTCTCAACCACTGAAATTCAATGAAATAACCATTGCTGAATCTAATGAGATTTGGAAGTCCTTCTAGTTCTAATTCACCCCATCCGAGTTGAAGAACGTCCAAATTGGGAAACACTATCTTATCAATGCTCTTTTCTGCTTCAAATTCCTCCGTTAGTATGATCTCTTCCATCAATTTACAATCCCATATCACAAGTTTTTTTAGTTGCGAAAGGCTTTTAACTGTTGAAGTTTTGAATATATACTTCAAACTGTCGCATTTGCCTACCTTCAAACTTGTTAAATTGGGAAAATAAACCTGTTCACACATAATGCTTCACTTTATTATTAAGTCTTCCAGTAAAAACTGACATAAAAATAATCTATTGTATTTGTTGGATATACAGACATGGAACACTTCACATGCATATAGCAAACAATTTGATTGTCTTAAAAAACAATCAACATAGAAGATATATTTTTAGTAGATTATTAATATACTATATATTAAAAAAACATTACTTATAGAGGAATTACTTAAATAAACTAATATAGAGGCAACATTTTTAGCGCATGACCATTATAATGCATTATTATGAGCAGATGCATCTAATATATACATCATACTAGTATATGATCAAACATCTGATATACTATATTAAAAATATTACCTATAGAATTGTGTAGATAAAATTAATATAGAGGAGACATTTTTAGTGTATAACTGTTATAATGCATTAGTATGAACAAGACCATCTAATATGTAGATCATACCGATGCATGATCAAATAAATGAATTACCATTTGGTACGATCTTGAATTATTGTATTGACAATCGTTTTAATCCTATTGAATTTAATTAATTATGAATGATAACTAAAACTAACTCAACATATTTATCATGCATGCAAAATACTTCTTTTCATATCAAACTCTCAAAAAAAAATTATACTCATTCTTTTTCTAATTTATTTATCACGAAATGAATTTAATAATTTATTCCTCTTTATTATTTTAGTCAAAATAATCAATATATATATATATATATCTTATTTAAACTAATACAAAATTAATTACAATTTGGGTGGTGGAGGAAGCATACATATGTTGTATTTGCTAATGTCAAAAAAATAAAAAATAAAAAATGATGAAACAATTAAAATATAAGCATTTCAAAAAGATATAAATCTAAAATAAATATCTTTAAAATTTCTTTTTATTCCAAACTACTTCTGCTATTTTCCCTTTTCTTTTTTCTTTTAATTCATTCATTATTCAATACTTAATTTGTGGTTTGATTTTATACTTTAATATTTGCCTTTTCATTTCACTTGAACGTCCCAAAGTTTTCGTTAGAAATTCTTACAAAGAGGGGCCAATCTCCTTATTTAAAAAAATAATAAAATGCATTTAACTTCTTACCCCTAAAATTTTATAATATATTTCAAATTTATTCTTTTGAGTTTGATTATTTGTCTCCTTTAATATTGATTTCATCTAAATTTATCTCCTGAATATTTATTTTAACCAAAATTGCCCCTTAATTTAAAATTATAAGTCTGCCCCGGCTTATAAGGCATATTCGTACAAAAATTAGGTTTTTTTATATATTTTATGCTGTTCGACCATATTTAGACCAAATTTTTTTTTTTAAAAAAAAGAAAAATTATTATATTTTAAAAAATGGCATAGAAAAATATATTAACAAATAAATAAGATTAAAGTTAAATAAATTAAATATTTTATTAAAAACTTATGCAAAACATGGAGATTTTGCTAGTTTATATATAAATTTCAGAAGCGAGAAGTGTTGTAACTTATGATAAAAATTATATTAGTAATTTTAAAAGCAAAAAAAAAAAAAAGATATTGCTCATTTCAGTTTTAGAAATATGTGAAATTACGCAAAGCAGAGCAGAATATTATATTATAAAGGTTTAATGTGTTAATGGAATAAAATCTTGTCTCATATATTAATTCTATTAGAGTCTAGCACTATTCTAATTATTATAGGTACAGGTATTAGATGTACATGTTATTACTAAAACTTATAATCAACAAATTCGTATACTAAATTATACCATTAATTAGACCAAGAAATTTCTTTCTGTATTATGATATTTAATATGGATTACTATATTGTACATAAAATACATTATGTGTACCTTATAAAGTTATATACATAAATTTCTTAATAAACAAATTCAAATAAAGGAAATATAATTAGAAGTAATTAAGTTGAAAGTATTTGTTTTACATACCATTTCAATTTGTGTTTCCAAAGGCACCTTTCTTGGGTTGCAAATGCTTCTGAGACGTGGTAAATTGAATAGATCCAATGAGCTCAATTGAGGGAATTCAATCACTTCGTTATCGCAAATCCCATCTTCACTTCCTTCCGCAATAACAGCTTCCAGGTTATCACAATTACTCACTTCCAATTCTTGAAGTTGCGACAAATTTTTAGCAGTGGAAAATGAGAAGAGTTTCCTCAATTTGCCACAACCACTGATCTTTAAATTTCGCAGATTACTAAATGACCCCGTTCCAAGTCGACCATGACAAATCTCCTCCAAGCTATTTAATTGAAACAAATTCAATCTCTCTAGAATTGGAAAGGCATCGCATGAAACCCACATTGTGGAGTCGACAATATGTCGAATGGCTTTAGTGTCTTCAATGTAGAGATGCTTCAATTTTGGAAACCCTTCCTCATTCAGATTATACAACCCATTCTCCATTCCTTCAACCTCCCTCAAACAGAGATCTCCACTTCCTCTTAACAACTTTTTCAGCCCACCCTCCAAATGGATACTTGTCTCAAGCTTAAGCTTTAGTGTCCTTGAGGTTTCATAAGTCCACCGATAATGACCCCATTTGCCTATTGATATTATATACCTTTCCAACTCTTTTGAGAAGAGTTGGTTTGGCAATTCCTTGGCACTAGATACTCTTACTTCCAAAGTTGTCAATTGCCTCAATTCTTCCAACTCCATAAGGCTTGCATTGCCATTCAGATCCCACTCATCAAAGCTTTCATCCATGTACAATTCTTCTAAAAGGGACAGTTTAGGTAAAACATTTGGAGGAATAACTTTGAGGTTCCTGCATTTGGTCAAATTTAGTGACTTGAGCTGAGTTAATTTCCCTAATTGTCTCGGCAACTCAACCATGTCGGACTCCTCAAAACTAAGAAACTCCAGTTGTTTCAGATCCCCAACGATGGCTACATCTTTCAAACGGCATTGATGAATATACAATGAATGTAGGTTTTTTAGGAATTGAAGCGATGAAGGCAGCGGCATTAAACACATCCCTGTCAGATTCAATACTTTGAGCTTTGTAATACTTTTAAAAAACAAATCAGGAATTGCCAAATTCAAATCTTTAGTGAAAATGGACAATAACTCTACATTTGGGTATTTTAGATCTTCAGGAAACTCAGAGATATTGCAGTGATGCAGAACAATTCTGGTACAATTCTCATCCGTTGGCCATAATTGCCTCAAACCATTGCCAGTAATACCAAAAAATGCATGTTGGTCCTTGGTTGCGATTGAGCGAGCAAAATCTAGAACAACATCATGCATTTTCACATGCCCATTCATGTCCCCATCTAGCAACAAGCTCTCTGTTTTCAGCTTTTCAATAGTTTGACGCATTCTATTTCTTGCAACTTCGACTTCAACAATGTTTTTAAACAAACCAAGCCCCATAGCATATGTCAGCAAGTGGTTGGTCGGAATATTAGATTGCCCGAACAAAGAGCAGAGTAAGAACAATGGCTTCACTTCATTACTAGGCAGATTCTCGAAGCTTGACTTAAGAACCTTGTGCACCTTTCCATGTATTTCTTCATTGTCAAGATCGGATAGCTTCACCAGGGCATCTCTCCATGCAAACAACTCAGCCTTCTTCAAATCTGCTGCAACTATGTTGACTAAGAGGGGCAAGCCGGAGCATTTCTTGGCAACTTTAATTGCTATATCCAGTAGTTCTGGATTGTTAGCATCCGCCAGAGTCATTTGGAACAACCTCCATGTCTCTTCTTCCCCTAGAACTTCAAGTGAGAATTCTTTCTCTGTGCCCATCTCACGAGATAATACAACCTGGCTTCTTGAGGTGAGCAACAATTTGCTGTCTTTGCATTCATCCCTGAGAGGAATCCCTACATCATTTAGTTCAAGTTTTGTCCATATATCATCGAGAATGATGAGCACCTTGGACGTCTTCAACCTCACTTTAAGTTGACTGGCCCTTCCGGGGACTTCCTGCGCATCAAATTTCAAGCCTATGAAATCAGCAATTTCTCCTTGAATCCTTCTCAGATCTGGCGTTTGAGAGACGGGAACCATAACCACAGCTTCAAACAGATTCTCTTCCACAGCTTTCCTTTGGACCTCCTTCGCTAGTGTGGTCTTTCCCACGCCTCCTAAGCCATAGACCCCAATCGTGTAGAGATCAGGATCTCTGAGTGCATCCATAACTTGGTTCAAGAGCAACACCCTTGAAGGCAAGGCTTCGCGACTATACACAGACGGCTCAACTATCTGCTGCAGAGGCGGGTGATAGGAAATTGGATCTAATCCTTCTTGATTCAGAAGCTTATCGATGGCTGAAGCTTTCTTTTCTGCTTCCTGGCTGAGGTGATAGAGACCCTTCAAATTGGGACACAACCCAAAGAAGCACTTTTTCATGTTGGCTTCTTCTTTGCGCTGAATGAGTGCCTCGGCTTCATTAATTTCATTGGTCACAGTGCTCAGCCACTGGTTAACATTATCATAGATCTGTTCGCCGTTTATTTTAGCTTCAGCAGAGGATTGCTGCAACGTGTCTCTTTGCTCCTTCAGCTTCTCAGTCTGGTTCTTGAGTTTCTGTACATAGCTACCGCACTTGAAAAGATAGCAAAAGCGTCGTTTGAAGGGGAGAAAAACCCATTTGTCGAGGTGATCTTTAATCTGCTTGTGAACGTAATTTTTGATGCCATCTTGTATCGGCTTAACAATAAAACCAATAATGAGCAGAAGAAGTAAAGTTTGGATGGAATGTGTGGTAAATAGGTTGAAAATGGGGAGAAGAATGGAGTTTTGGATGGGATCTATAATCCAGTGCTTCAAAAGAGAAAGATAAACAGACATTTTGAATGACAAAAGGGAGTGAAGTGATTAAGGAATTTTGATGGCAAAATCAGAAAGAAATAGAAGAGATGTTAAATAAATTGTATCCAGAAACCATTAGTGATCAGTGAGAATGGCTAATGGGTTGTGAAGTGAGGAAGATACAGAAAATAGAGAGATTTTGATTAATGAGAAAACGAGGGAATGAAAAAGAAAGAGCAGCTCAATGGATGAAAGACGGAAAAGAGAAGATTAAGAAAATTATCAAGAAACACAGAATTTGTTGGTCAGAGTGAAGATTGACTAGAAAACTGAAATTTTTTATTTTTGACAAAACTGACATTTACTCAAAGAAAGATAAAATTTAATCCATGTTTTACATACAATAATTGCCCTTTTAACGGACTCTTCTCAACTGGGCACCGACGCCACTAACTAAAAGAATGAGATAATGATTTAATTAATGTATTTTTAAAAAGATTTACAAAATTAGAGTATTTTAAAGATATTTTACGGAATTGGAGTGAATTGTTTTGAAATAATCAAAACTAACCATGTGGTGCTGGTTTGTGACACACACCGGTCAAATCCACTGTACCCCATCTGTTGGATATCGACACTAGTTCGTGGCGGTTTTCTACGCTTTTTTTTTTTTGCAATTACTTTTATTGTAGCCCTATTCTATCAAATAATTTCGAATTTTGTCCCTTTAAAAAAAATTCATCAACTTCATGCAATGTATTACTAGATTATTTTCCTTAATTTATAAGAGATGCAATTGCAATAAATCAAAATTATTAAAATAAAAATACTATTAATTACCATTAAATGGATATATTTTCTTCAAGATTTATTTAATATATAAAGCTAATGTCGTTAATTTTAAAAGAAAAAAGTATAAGTGTACCATTACAAATCAAGTACTATAGTAATTCGACTATAAATTATAATAAAATATAATTTTATCTGGTCGAGATGTGTGGTGAAACATACTCGAATAGTTAGAGTGTGCAATATATATTTTTGGTCAAGTTTAAGGTGAAAAATGTACATAAATTTTTTTTAGTGTATCCATATTTTTTTTAGCTCTGATACACTCTTGACCCTAGCACATTAAATGCAATGATACATATCTAGATAGGTGAGTGATGGTTACATTTCTATCAAATTAGAGTGTATAATAAGACTGAAAAAGCTTAGTTGTAATAATTTTTTTTTCCGAATTTAAAGTACAAATTATGTATTATGCAAGTAAAAGATTTTGAATTTTGTCCAGTCTGAAAATTAATTTAAACGTGTATATCAAATGTTTTTTTCCGCATATTTTTGTCTTCAATTATTTTTTTCCATCACAAAATTTGTTATTTGTAAAATTAAATTAAAACAATGTAAAATTGAACTTAAATTTATATTTTTTAAAATGTATAATTTAAAAACTTAAAAACAAGTTATTTATTTTTTTCGTTATGTAGCAAATATCATAACAAATATAAAAAGTAAATTGTTCAAACGCATCTAATAAATTTCATTATTTCTTTAAATTCGACTCAGTAAAAGTTTGTAGTATTTGACTATTTGTAGCAACTATGTCTACGCCCATATGGAATTCAACTCATTATTGGATCTTGAATTTATACATCTTTTTTTACCATCGAGTTCTTAAATTTTTATTTATAGTATCAAATCTTTAAATTTTTATTTTATTTTTATTTACATTAAATTTAAAATTATTAAATTTGAATAAAATAATAATTTTTTTTTGGTGTTTATTGAATTCTAAACTATCATTTTTTATATTATTAAATTTTCCAACCTAATAAGTTTTTTTAGTATTTCAATTGAATCATTTCATCCATTATTTTATTAAAATTTATGAAAATAACAATTTATTATTTAAAATATTAATATTATTTAATATTTAAAAAAGAATGTGATACTATATATTGAGTTATTAATAATATTTAATGTAATTAGATATTAATAATAATTTTTCTTATTATTAATAACTCAATTTATTAATTTTATTTATCAAAAAAAAATTCATAATTGTATTAATTTTTAAATTTAATATTTATAAAAAAATATTAAATATTAATTATTATTATTTATTAAAAATAAAATAATATATTTTTTTGAAAAAACCTAAAACTGCAGCTTTTTGATTAATTTTTTTTTTTTTAAAAAACACCATTGGCTTGTTTGGGAAGCTGCCGGACAAGGCAGCACCGGCAACCTTTATTAAAAAAAAAATGTGTGTCAGAAACCGCAGGTGGAACCTGCGGTTTCTGCCCAAATCCGGAAATATATTAGAAAACACACCAAAATCAGAAATATTTTTACAAAAAACATCAATTATATCTTTGTCCCATTTTTTTTGGTGTTTATTGAATTCTAAACTAACCTTTTTTATATTATTAAATTTTAATTTTGATACAATATATATTAAAAAAATTTAAGAATTTTATTTAACAATAAATAAAAATTTAAGAATTTAATAAAAAATATATAAATTAAGGAATCCGGATGTGTTTTTGCTGATTTTTTTTTATAATAGTATGTAGTTAATTTTCTATTTTATTTTATTTTATTTTTATTTGAATTCAAAGTTATTGACATTTTTGTATTTAACTAAATTATATCTCTATAACTTCCAATGCATCTATTAAATTCCATTATGTCTATAAATTCAACTCATTAAAAATTTGCAGTCTATGTAGCAAGTAGCCCGTATAGTGTGAACAAAGAAAAATAGAAAAAAAATACTTATTTTGTAATCTTGTTTTAATTTTTCTTATAACTAAAAAAATAATGTTTAAACCGATTTGCAATTTATTTATTTTTATTTAAAAACAATATAATTTAAACCACTAACGTTTTTTAGAATATTTCAATTAAATTCATTTTAAAACTAGCAAAAATATACTTATTTTCATTAAAAATAAAAAAAATTCAGCTTTATTTAATATACAAATTAAAATAAATGGTAAGATACTATTATTAGCAGGGCAAAACGAATATCCATAGGCTGAGCAGTTAATGGGTACGGTAGAGTTCCCCACATCAGAAAATGTAATTTAAATTAAAATGTATATATATATATATTCCCATTGGCACGTTGGTTTTCCTTCTTTTATTTGGTTTTCTTTTGTTTTTCTAGAATGAAATTGGAAATTTATTTTCCAAAAATATCTTTTCTGGTTTCTAATAAGTTAATTGTTGAAAATCCTTCTGATTCCATTTATATTTTTGAATTTTTTTTTCTCAATAAACTGCAAAAGAAATTTAATTCAACGGGTTAGTTAATACCTTAATAATTATTTTATATTGTCTAATAATGAAGTAAATAAAATATCGCCTACCAATGAAGTTGAACTTATTTTTTTTTTTTGGTTAAAGAAAGTGAGCAAACTCACAAGAACAGCAACCTAACACTCATAGGAGGCACACACAGAGTCATGAAGCAGCCATGGATTTAACCCCTGAGGAGGAGAGTGAAAAGCATGGTAGCCTTTTGGAAAACCATGTCCCATTTTGGCAAGAAAATCAGCAGCAGCATTAGCCTCACGATGGACATGCATGAAAGAGATATTGGAGAAGCAGCTTGATAAACACCTGATTCGATTAATTAAGGAGCCGCAGGAAGGACCGGGAGCAAACTTTCCACAGATCATCTCAACAACCAACATGTTATCACTCTCCACCATAACATTCTTGAAGCCATCGTCCCTCGCCCTGCATAGCCCATAATAAATTCCCCACATTTCCGCTAGGAGGATAGGACTGAACCCCAAATTAGCTACAAAACCTGAACACCAATGCCCCAAATGATTCCTCAAAATTCCACCACAAGAAGCAGCACCCCCTCTAGAAACCGAGGCATCTGTATTCACCTTGACAAAATTCATGGGAGGATGCGACCAAGACCCTAAGGAGTGATTAAAGTGCTTCTTATCAACCAAACCAGCCGAAGACAAGGTTCTTTGACAAGATTTAGCAAAAATAAGCATATCATTCACCAAAGTGATGATGGGTCTTTGATTGTTTTGAAAAATAAAGTCATTCCTGTGCTTCCAAAGGAACCAACAGCCTATAGCAAAACTCTCAGGCCATGCAAGACCATTATGGCGTAAGTGAGAAAAACTCAAGTTAAGCTTTATCCAGTTTTCCACATTGTCAGGTTCCATAAAGAGCTGAAGTTGATCCTCAAGAAGACAAAATCTCCAGAATTGATTAGCAGCCAGACAGTCACGAAGAACATGAAGGCTATTCTCTCCCTCTACCCCACACATTGGGCAATTGTCTATGCCAGTGAAGTGCCTTCTTCTTCTTTCAGAATTAGTCATAATGCCATTGTTGACCACAAGCCAGAGAAACATTTTAATCCGTTGAGAAACTTTTAACTTCCAAATCTTATTCCAAAGTGGGTTAGCTTCTTCTGAATCAGAATCCAACAAAGAAGAATAGGCTGATTTGATAGTAAAGTCACCAGAAGAGGAAGGACCCCAGAAAACCGAGTCCTCTCCAGCGTGAGAATGGGGAGGACAAGTTGCTCCAATCTTTAAGAGGATAAGATGGGGAAAGAAGTCCCCAAAAAGATTCCAACACCAACCCATAACATCATCAGCAAAGTAATCCAGAGTTTTATCAATTAAAGCTTCAGGAATAGGCTTAATAGCTTGATGAAACAGAGAAGCGTCAAGCCCTGGAACCCATCTATCAAACCAGAAGCTGATCCGCCTGCCATTACCAACAGCCCACCTAGCATGGTTAACAACATTATTCCAAACATTACAGATCCCCTTCCAAACTGGAGTGCTACTGGATCGAATAACTGGACAAGCACCACTATTATGAGTGAATTTATACTTGGAAGCAAGGACTTTAGCCCACAACTGGTGCGACTTAGTAAGAAGACTCCAAGCAAGTTTCATCAAAAAGGCTTCATTGAGAGTATGAGTATTCCGGAGAGAAAGACCACCTTTTTCTTTAGGCTTAGTCACAGTATTCCAGGGAACTAACGCAAGGCCACGAGACTCTGCACTTCCCCCCCAAACAAATTGTCTAGACAGTTTGTCAAAATCCGCACAGAGAGTGGAAGGGATTCTAGAAGCCTGGATAACATAGGACGGCATGCTTGACAGCACCGCCTTGGTAAGAGTAACTCTACCCGCCATGGATAGGCAAGAAGTTTCCCAGCTGGCTATTTTGCTCTTCATACGATCAAGGATAAAGGAGTAGTGCTTCTTCGAAATTCGAGAATGCAAGAGAGGCATACCAAGATACTTTCCCAAGTCAGAGACCTCCCGGAACCCCATATTGCAGTTCAGCTCACGTCGAAGAGGAGAGCTAACATTTCTGGAGTAAAACACACTAGACTTGTTCATACTGACCTTTTGCCCAGAGCACTCACAAAAACTATTGAGGATTTTACTAATGACACGGGTTTGATGCACATTAGCCTTACTAAAAAGAATCAAGTCATCCGCAAAAAAAAGATGACTGAGGGGCGGACCACCTCTATTCAGCTGCACCGGGTGCCAAACTCCATCACGGACTGCTTCATTTATAGCTTGACTGAGCCTCTCCATACAAAGGACAAACAGATAGGGGGATAAGGGACACCCTTGTCTGAGACCCCGAGAAGGAGTAAAGGTTTCCGACACATTGCCATTCCATAAGAGTTGCGTGGACGAGGTTGAAACACAATCCAAAATGACATCAATCAACTTAGTGGGGATACCAACATCCGAAAGAGTGTCTTTGAGAAAGCCCCAGTTAATCCGATCATAAGCTTTTTCCAAATCTATTTTGATAGTCATAAACCCCGTTCTACCTTTTTTAGACCTCATGGAGTGAATAACTTCCTGGGTGATAATAATATTTTCCGTTATATGGCGTCCTGGTACAAAACTAGTCTGTGTCGGGCCAATTAAGGAGGGCATAAGATGCTTGAGTCTGTTAGCAATAGATTTGGTCACCACCTTGTAGAGAACATTGCATAATGCTATAGGACGAAACTGATCCACCCTCTTAGGAACCTCTACTTTCGGGATAAGGCAGAGAAGGGTCTTATTCATAGAGCTTTCCATCTTACCACCTTTAAGAATCCTATCAACTTCTTTACAAACATCACTGCACACTAAACTCCACTGAGACTGATAGAAACCAGCTTGAAGACCATCAATCCCAGGAGCTTTCCACGGTTTCATGTCAAATAAGGCTCTTCTAATTTCCTCATTTGTGAAATCATCAGCTAGCCTTGACATCTCCTCACCAAGATTAGGAAAATGGCCTCTGACATGATAAGTCGGACGACTGTAACAATCTTCAGAATAAAGCTCCGAAAAAAAACTAACAGCCATAGCACAGAGAACTGAAGGATCATCAATCCAGACCCCATCAGAATTCTGAAGGTAATCAATGCGGTTTCTCTTCCTTCTCCGAATGGTTCTTTGATGGAAAAAGGAAGTATTCTTATCCCCACTTTGGATCCAATCACTTCTAGATTTCTGGAGCCAGAGGAGTTCTTCTCGAAGGAGCACCTGATCGAGATCATACTTCAGCTCAAGTTCCAGCTTGTCAAGATGATGAGAGTATTTTCGAGAAAGAGATTTTTGAATCCCAGCAATACGAGTCAAAAGCTCCTTTTTTTGATGAAAGATATTACCAAAAGTTGTTCGATTCCAGTGTCCAAGCTTCTCAATAAAAACAGAAACCGAGGCCATAAGATTTCCATCCACTCTCCAATTGTGACGAACAAAGTCTTTAAAATCAGCATGAGTCAGCCAAGCTTGAAGGAAACGAAAGGGGCGATTGAAGCTAGCACTTCGAGAATTATACAACTTCAGCAAGATAGGCCTGTGATCAGAAGCAATTCTAGCTAAGTGCAAAATGGAAGCCTCAGGAAATTGATCACTCCATTTAAGGTTACAAATACCCCGATCAAGCCTTTCATAAAGATTCCCTCTTTTCCAGGTGAAATCAGGACCCCTGTACCCCAAATCAGTCAGCTTAGATGCACTAAACCAGTCCAGGAAAGGCTTGCAAACTCCTGATCTATTGGGAGAGCCACCTTGTCTCTCCTTCGTGTATAAAAGAGAGTTAAAATCCCCCATTAACAACCAAGGCTTATCAGTACAATTGTTAATTTGTTGAAGGATGGGCCAAAGCTTGCTGCGAAAAGAAGCCACAGGGTGAGCATAAATAGCAGTAAAGAAAAACTCAAGATTATCTTCTGTTTTGATACCCAGGTGAACAAATTGCATATTATTGATAAGCACTTCAACATGCCAATTCTCTTTCCATAAAATCCAGATACCACCACTGAAACCAGTAGCCTCCACTCGATGGGACCGAGGGAAACCAATCTTTGAAATACACTTATCAGCAGTAGAACCACTAATCCTAGGCTCAAGGAGGACCACCATCCTAGGATTATGACTGTGAATAAAACACTTCAGAGTTCTCATGAGCGAGGGGCTTTTAGCCCCCTGACAATTCCAAGAAAAGATTGACATAATAGAAAAAAAAGAACAAGAAGGGAACTTCAAAAACAGAGCTCATTCTTCTCTCAAATAAGGATCAAGAGGTCCTTCATCACCACTACAATCATCATTCATCTCTTCATCTCCTTCTTTAATAGACTCATCCGAATCCATTTTATCAATTGCCACCGATGAATTACCTGCAGCACGAAGATGTACCTCGGGATCAGGAGGCCTGCTTTCAAATTGCCCCGTAAGACGAGAGCCCCTAGGTAAGGTATCCAAGCTGCTGGTAGCTGGAACACTAGTGGTTGCTGCTTTTTCCATAACCGGTTTACCCACCACCGTATGCTTATCAGAGTTGAGAGTCGACGGCATGGTCACCAAGTTCTCTTCATGTTGGATCTTGCTTTTGAAAGTAAAGAAATCTCCCAATGTAGCTTTGCTATTATTCTCAGTGATCTCTTTTAAATTATTCTGCCCACGTGAAAAACTTCTATGAATGGACCCCCCTCTTCCACGTGACGCAGCATATTTGAACCCACGTGACTTAAAACTTCCTATATTCTCTTTAGCTTGGCCACCCAATAACACATTGTTCTGATTTGGCAAATTCTCCTTATCAGCAGAAATTTCTCCTACAATCTCGTCATCTACCCCATCTAATGCTGCAAATCTGGAGCCGTTCCCTTTGAAACCGGGATTTTTCCCTGAGTTAGTGGCCAGCACTTTAGGGTTCCTTCTCCGTTTCTCTACCACCATCCACTCACCAAACTGGCCAGAATTGGATGGAACAGATTTCTCTGGTATGCCTTCTTGATTAGCGTCACTAGAATTAGCACTCTGCTTATGAGGACAATATGTATCAAAATGACCAACCCTACCACAGAAAAAGCAAATCTCAGGCAGGTTTTCATATTCTACCTTTTGTGTTTCTCCATCAATGTTAATCATAGAGACCAAAGGTTGTCTCAAATCAATGGCCACAGCCACTCTAGCAAATCTGCCTCTATGAAGTTGACTAGTATTGTAATCTAATTTAGCAACAGGACCAATAGCTTCAGCAATGGCTGTCAAAACATTACAAGAATAATACTGTAAGGGCAGTTCAGGAAGGCGTATCCAAACCGTGGTATGATTAACAGTTCCATTAGATACTCTAAACCGAGAGTTCCATTTCTGCACTAATAGGTAGGCTCCATTCACAACCCAAGGGCCCTCATAGAGTGCCTTTTTATAGTCATTTTCATTATCAAATTGCACTAAAAAGAAACCCCTGCCTATATCTAATATTCTAGCATTAGATAGGTTCCATAGCGACTGTAGTCTGGCACTCAAAGCCTTGTAACCGATCATTCTACCCAGGAGGCTAACAACAACCACTTTTCCAAGAGTGTTAGAAAGTTTAGAACGTAGATTATCAGAAAAACTCACCATTGGAATGGCCCCTGATTTGTCTATATTCACATCCCCTGCATCCAAGTTGACTTCCATAGATTCGAAAACATCCTCCATTGAAGATTCCCTCATAGCTCCATTAATCAGACTTTCTTTATACCCCGATGGACTAGGAAATTCTGCCCTTCGTTTAACCTTTTTCGTTGCTCGATCCACTTCCGAGAGGGGAACAAGGCGCTCAGAGTCCGTGAGAGAAGACATCTTTCCTAAAAGAATAATATTAATACTTTGAAGTTGAACTTATTGTTATAATCTTATTGCCACCTTTATTTTATTATTTAAATTCCAAATTTCTAAAAATCAAATTAGGGAAATTATTAAATTAATAAATTAAGGAAAGCATGAGGTGTTGCAGATAATGTGGGGGTATAAGTAAAAAATTGTTATTGTAAGAAGAATCATACATATTTTAATCATACAACCACCGTAATTTAACTATTTGAATACGTATTATTTATCGAAATCAAAATGGCATATCTAAAAAAGAACTTTTACCACTCTCAAAATTATTAAAATACTAAGAATTATAGTTAAAGCAGTAGTGGTGGGCCTGCATCGTGTAACTCTTCGCTTGATGACAGATTAAACATGATGCTGTATCAGTATCATAGCACCTGCCATGGAATATCTAATAAGAAATTTCACAAAACCATTTTTTTTTTTTACTATATATATCACTTACTACCTGCTTTTATCGTTCAATAATGATTATTCTATTAAGGTTCGACAGTAATTGTCCTTTTCTTTATTACATACAATAATTGCCCTCTTCTCAACTACGCACCGACAACACTAAGGCAACCCTCACACCACTAAAAGAATTGTCAAATTACAAAACAAGAAAATACGTTGGAACTGAGAATAAGTGAGAAATTTCTTTTCATTTTTTATCCCTAAATATAGAGTTACTTGCAATTTGACCACAAAATATAATCCATTATAAATTTTCGTCCCTATTTTGTAATTTTCTTATATTGCACCTAGCAACGTATATCTCCTAAATTTTAAAAAGCAGTGCTTTCTGTCTTTTAGAAATTCCTAACTCAAAACTTGTGAGGTTCATTAGGCATGACTCTTACTATTGCATTCAAATATGAAATTTTTGCAAAAAGTTTATAAATATCCTAACCATCTTGGAGAAGCATACCGATACACCCAAAATATCTAAATTAACACCTTAAGCAAGAAAACAACTAATTATATTTTTTATAAGATTAATTAGATTTTTTTTAATAATCATCAACTAATTTTATCTTATCCATAATTATAAATAAAATTATAATAATTAATAGATATTGAATTCAAAAATTAAATTAAAAAATAATTGTTTCGGAAATTAAAATTAGTTTTAAGAATACTAAATTTTCTTTTAGAAATTCCTACAAATATTTTTAATTTTTTTTTTTAAAATTTGAACTAGACTCTCATATAGTTCATAATAAAAATTAGTTGAATGCAAATAATTAACATATAATAGATCATATTATAATTCCAGTATTATTGACAATCTTAAAACTTAATATGATTAACGTGACAATGTGACAGTGGCACAAATTGAGTGCCAATCATAACTCAATCAACTTCGTGCAATGTATTAGTAGATTATTTTCCTAAATTTATAAGGGATGCAATTGCAACAAATCAAACTTATTAAAACGAAAATACTATTAATTACCATTAAATGGATATATTTTCTTCGAGATTCATTTAATATATAAAGCTGATATCCGTAATTTAAAAATAGAAAAAGCATAAATGTACTATTACAAATCAAATAATCTAGAAATTGGACTATAAAGATGTGTGTAGTGGAGCATATTCGAATAGTTAGAGTATGTAGTGGAGCATTGTGTTTTATTTATCCTAAAAAAACAGAAAAGAAAAGAAAAAGAAAAGATCGGTTAACTCTTCACTTGATGACAGATTAGACATGATGCTGTAACAGTATCATAGCACCTGCCACGGAATATCTAATAAGAAATTTCACAAAACCAGTACCTTCTTTCCTTTCCTTGCCAATCAAATATCAAACATGATTTTAGTTCAATCTATATATAAAAGAAAATAATTTAAACGCCTATATCATATATTTTCTTTTCTCATATTTCTGTCTCCAATTATTTTTTCCTCATAAAATTTGTTATTTGTAAAATTAAATTAAAATTGAATGTAAATTTATTTTTTAAAAATTATATAATTCAAAAACTTTAAAAATACACGAGTTATTTATTTATTATGTAGCAAATATGAAAAGTAAATTGTTCCAACGCATTTATTAAATTTCATTACTTTTTTAAATTCAACTCAGTAAAAGTTTGTAGTATCTGTAACAACTACGCCCGTATGGAATTCAACTTATCATTGGATCTTGAATTTATACATTTTTTTTGCCATCGAGTTTTTAAATTTTTTTTTTTTGCATTGAATTTAAAATTATTAAATTTAGATAAAAAAATAATATAATTTTTTTGATATTTATTGAGTCCTAAACTATCATTTTTATATTATTAAATTAATTTTGATATAATATATATTAAAATAAAAATTTAAAAATTTTATGTAGCGATGAATAAAAATAATTAAAAATTTAAGAATTTAATAGAAAAAATATATAAATTAAGAAATCCGGATGTGTTTTTCCCAACTTTTTGATAATAGTATGTCAGTGACTTTTCTTTTTGATTTGAATTCAATGTTATTGATATTTTCGTATTTAACTATATAATAATATGTCATTGGTGACCTCATCATTTTATATATCTCTAAAACTTTCAAGGCGTCTATTAAATTCCATTGTGTCTATAAATTTAACTCATTAAAAATTTGTAGTATATGTAGCAAGTGGCCCACATGGTGTGAACAAAGAAAAATAGGAAAATTACTTATTTTGTAATCTTGTTTTAATTTTTCTTATAACTGAAAAAAATCATGTTTAAATCGATTTACAATTTAATTTTTTAATTTAAAAACCATAATAATTAAACCACAAACGTTTTTTAGAATATTTCAATTAAATTTATTTGTTAATAATTCTATAAAAACTAGCAAAAATATACTAATTTTTATTAAAAGTAAAAAATTTCAGCTTTATTTAATACACAAATTACATTCAATATGTGGCTTAGCCATAAATTACATTCAATTGAATTAAAATTTAAATATTTTAATATAATTAATTTTTAATAAAAATATTTAAATACATCAGTATAGTCAATTTTTAATGGTATTAATTGTTAATAAATTATTTATTGAGATTAATTTTAAAAAAAAAATTATTACTCTCAGTTTTACTCTAAAATCTGTAATTAGCAGTGAAAAATTTTAATTGACTGTTTTAAAGGCTAACATACTATTGTTAGCCGACTGTTTATGGTTTTAGATATATTAATTTTTTTTTAATCCGTTTTTGTTTAGTGGGTCTTATGTTTTGAAATTACAAACAGTTATTATAATTTTGTAAAAAAATTTACTTTTTTAAATACTTTCTAATAATTATCAATTTTCTATATTTTTTTATTTAAAAAACATTATTTAAAAAAATTCTTCACAACTGTGCCCTTATTGCATGTTAACAGTGATCAATTTCTCTGCTTTTATATTTCAATAATAATTATTAAAATGTTAGAAAAGTGTCAGATAGGACTGACAATAGCAGACTGGCGGGTAGATACAGTAAGGATGTTTGCTACTTCCACTCCACCTATCTCATTAGAATTTGTTCTCGGTTTTTATGCCATCGTTTTCAGATTACTATTTTGGTATTCCACTTCCAATGAAAGACCGCCCAATCAATCTACATATTGTATTTTTTTATTAAATTTCACTTTTTTTTTTTATAATAAAAATGGATTAACAAGACATGTTATATATGCGTATGCTATTATATTTTAAAAAAATATTAAGAAAATTAAAATCTACTAAAATTTTATTTTAATTTAAATTAATATCCACCGTAGCAATTTTTTTTTATTTTATTCTAAAAGAAAACTGATATAGGTCATTACTATTAAATTTTTAAAATAAATAAAAATGAATGCTTATAGAATGATATCAATTTATAGATGGTATTTTATATCCATAATTTATGCAAATATAAAAAAAAAAATATACGCGTAGAGGAAAAATAGTCGAAACAATAAAAATTCTTTGAATTTATGTAACTAAAATATAATCGATATAATGGCTCAAAAGCTTTTATGAAATGAATGAAATTACAAACGAATTATTGAGATATTGAGTTAGTTTGGCATCACTTTTATTTTGTGGCGTGAATGAATGAGGCTCCAGAAAAAAAAAAAGTTAATAAATTAAGGAAAGTAATAGTCGAAATAATATTAATAATTTAATATACTGTAATTATCCTTTATTTTTTAGCTATTTGTTTGGTGTTCAATCACTTTCATGTCCATGGAAATTTTCAAGTGGGAGATACAAATTGATGGTGAGACCAATTACGAGCCACCATTGTCTTGCGATTATCTCTTCAGTTTATTTTTCTTAGTGTTTTTTCTTCTGTCTTTTCCATCGGTTTATAGGTAGTTCCATTGGATTTGACGAGTAATTAATTGTCTTGTCTCCTAAAACTATCAAAGCATAAACAGATACTAATGGCCCTCCAAACCCAAGTGGCCTAGAATTGTCTTGAAAGAGTTTACGAATTATGTAATAGAAGTGGCAAATTGGTAATATTAAAGGTATATACTCTTATGTGAAAATGAGGACTAACTGAATCAAAAAGACTATAATACCCCTTGCTACTTCAAAGACTATCTCTATCATGCTTTTTAAGTCATTTCCATTTTTTTAAAAAAATTGCCTTGATAATTGGATGGAATTATCTTTCCAATGGATGGCCCAAATGTCACGGAATTGGCGATATATATCTACTTCTCAGTACCGAACAATTTAATTGATTGATTCTTTTTATCTCAAAGACTTGCGAAAAGTCTTGGTCTTGCTTTTATTAGATGGATGGATCTCAAATATTTGCTTTTATTATTTATATATACAAATTTTTCTATATATACGGTGTGCCCAAGAATGGTCTTGAAATATTTTCTTAAGAGTTTAGGAATTATATAATATAAGAGGCAAATTGGTAGTATTAAAGGTTTTTGCACTAATGTGTATTTACTGAGTGAAAATGACTATAATACCCTTTGCTACTTGAATGATCTTGTTTATTTGATGAGCTCGTTAATTCCCTGTAATTTATGTTTTTCTTTGTATTTATTTTTACAATTGCTGAAAATTTTTAGATATAAATTTGTTTATATTATCTCTATCATGCTCTTTAAGTCATTTCCATTTTTTTAAAAAATTAAAATTAATTGCTTTGATAATTAGATGGAATTATTTGTGATAGATTTGTGTTTGATTTTATTGAAAAATATTGAAAAATCACATAAAAGGGAGAAGAGAGCTGCGAAAAGGCAGGAGAGAGGGATAAATCATGTTAATATAGTATTTCAGTTTGGGGCCAAAAATTGGTGAGTTAATCTGTTCGGAACCCTCTTAATATATAGGTTCAGTTCGGTTTGAGATATATGATATATTTCGATTTTCGAGTTGACCGGATTCGATTCAGGTTGACCTAACCCCGACCGATGCACATCCTTAGCCACAATGGAGTGAAAATACAACGCATTAGCTTGTAACTATCACAGCAAATATCATTTGCCTTAAGGCCCATTCAGTCGGCCCACTTAACTGGCAGGGCCCAAAACCCATCAGCAAAAGGTATCAGACACGAGCTCCTAGGCGATGCACATGCCCGATCGGCTGATGTGACCACCAGTCCTATCAGCCGCCTGACACAAGGCAGCACCCATGCCTATCACCTGCTCCATGTCATGTCGCCGGATACCTACTCTGACAGCCAGTAATCACTCCCCAGGCACTCAAGTGCCCCTCAACCATCTCATATAAATAGTCCAGCCAACGATGGCACCAGGTATTGAATACACAACATTTTTTCTCTAAGCACATCTTCTCTCTAAGCTACTAACTTAAGCTTCGGAGTGCTCACGCCTGGTCCGACCGGGCTCCTCTTATTGCAGGTTTCTCTCATCCGATCGGATCGTCCTCTCTCCTACAGATAAAGACATATTTGGATTTATCATTTGGTGCTTTCGTTGAGAGATGGCGAACTCAAGATCCAATGAGAATACGGCCCCCATGGACCTCGACCATGACGACAACACCCGTGCCATTTCAGGCACCTCGAGAAGGAGGGAGGCGCCCACTAGGCCCCCCATGAGGACAAACCTCCTTCCCGAATTCGACAATGCCACTACAAGGCAACCAGAGGACACTCCTCTCACGGTGAGGGACATGCGTGCCATCCTCAGTGATTTTACTAAAAGCATCGTCCAGACTCTGAAAAAGGGTAAGATGCCCGATGTTTCTGAAAGAGCCCAGGAGGATTTCCTCGCCGGCGAAGACTTCAGAAGAAATAGGAACAAGGGAGTCATTATCAATGAATCCCGAGTTCAGGGAGTCAGGAAAAATGCAACCAGAACCCCAGGCAAGAGCGACAAGGGGAAGCAGATAGTGTCTACAAGTAGGGCCTCTCCCTACAGCAACAGGTCTGCTACTGTGTCTACGAGGGATGATGTGTCCCACATGTGCACTCCAAGTCGCGGCCAAACGAGAAGGCACAAGGGCGGGGAATCTACCGCCACGACCCTAAGCAAACAGAATCATCCGAACAAGCAGGACCAGTGGTTTATGCAGAAGCTGAAGCAGTTTGGTCTCCTCGCGCCCAAAAGAGGCACGTTCGAAGGAAATACTTGTGGGAACACTGCCTCTCCCTTCTGCAGAGAGATCACCGATGCTGAGCTCCCCCCCAGGTGGCGAGATGTGGTCATGGAAAGGTACACAGGCAAAACAGATCCTGCCACGCACTTGGCAGAGTACTTGACCAAGGTACAGGTCTATACTTATGACGAAAGAATAGCCTGTAGGGTTTTTCCCACCACTCTGGGAGGGGATGCATTGACGTGGTTCCATGAGCTGCCCATGGGATCCGTTACGTCATTCAGACAGTTAAAAGAGCTGTTCACCATGAGGTTCATTGTGCAAACACGCGCGCCTAAAACGGTGAACGACCTGTGCAATCTTTACCAAAGAACCGATGAAAGTCTTCGAGACTACATCGACAGGTTTCAGGCCACCATGTCTGAAGTGAGAAACGTCAGTGTGGAGATGGCGACTACCGCCTTACAGGGCGGCACCACTGACCGACCACTTTTCGAGTCGCTCACAACAAGACCCCCATCCAGCTTCGCTGAGCTAATGGAGAGGGCTAGGCAACACATCCAGTTGGATGATGCTCTCAGGTCCAAAAGCAGAGGAAGGACCAGCGTCCTGGACCGCCTACAATATCCGGACAATCGCTCTACTCAAAGAGCCTCCGCTTCCGATCGGACAGCCAAAGGCCAAGATGGAGCTCAAAGTTCCAGAAATTCAGGCCAGGCCAGAGGATCAGGAAGAGACCGGAATCCGCGTCCAGACGACCAGGCAGAGAGGACATACACTCCTCTCAATGCTACCCCGACCGCGGTGCTAATGTGGATTAAAGAGAAGCACCGCAGAGTCAACTGGCCCAGAGACCTCTCCGGAAGAAGTCGGGATGCGAGGGACCCGAGCAAATACTGCGAATTCCACAGAGACGTCGGTCATTTAACCGACGAGTGCACTTCGCTAAAAAAAGAAATAGAAAGGCTGATACGCCGTGGGGCCCTCAGGAGATTCGTAGGCCCGGCCAGAGGGGATGAACCCTGCAGACAGCCGAAGCCTAGAAGGGACGATCCTGACTCAGACGACGATGAGCGCAGGAACCCCAGAAATGCTGATCCGGGTAGGCCTTATGCGGGGGTAATAAATGTGATCACCGGAGGGTCATCATACGGAGAGAATCTCCCCAAGAAAGGGAGAGGAAAAGGCGTTTACCTCTCCCGACAGGCAGAGCAGCCTGCCTCAGTCACCATTTCCAGCGAAGACGCACGAGACGTCCTGTTTCCACATGAGGACGCTCTCGTTGTAAGAGCTCGGATAAACAATTTCAATGTAAAAAGAATCTTGGTGGACAATGGCAGTGCTGTCAACGTCCTAACTCTCCAGGCCTACCGAGCCATGGGACTTCCGATCGGAGAGCTGAAACCGAACGCCACTCCTCTGATCGGCCTGGGCAATGCTACTATCCCCGTGGCGGGCTCTGTAGAGCTTTTTGTCGAGCTCGGCCAAGAAGCAATAGCTCATGCTTGTAAGGTAATTTTCATGGTTGTCGACATGACATTTGCCTACAATGCCATTTTTGGCAGACCACTGCTTTTCCAGACCGGAGCTGTGACCTCCATCCGATACATGGTGATGAAGATTCCGACCACAGGAGGCGTCGCCATCTTGAGAGGTGACCAGAAAGCATCCAGGGAGGCTTATATCACCATGATAAAGCAGCAGCGAGAAGCGATGGTCGTAGAGCCGGGCCTGGAACAGCAAGAGCAAGCGGAAAGGCCCAGGATGGACCCAGCAGAGGCCACAAAGGCCAGGTCGCTAGATAAAGGCAAAAATGTTCAGGTGGGGACAAGCATGGATAAGGAAACCGAAGAGGCCATTATGCATGTCTTGACCATCAATCAAGCGACCTTTGCCTGGAGGCCAGAAGATATCTCTGGGGTAGACCCCAAAATAATCACCCACAAGTTGAATGTGGACCCGAGCTTCCCTCCGATCCGCCAAAAGCTACGAAGGCACGCACCCGATCGGAGGAAGTTCATTTCTGAAGAGGTGGATAAGCTACTCAAGACCGGAACCACCCGAGAGGTAGAATATCCAGAGTGGCTGGCTAACGTGGTGTTAGTCAAAAAGAAGTCTGGCAAGCTGAGGATGTGTGTGGACTTCACTGATCTCAACAAGGCATGTCCCAAAGACAGCTACTCCTTGCCCAGCATAGACCAGTTGGTAGACGCCACGGCATGCCATGCCATTTATTCTCTGCTAGACGCATATGCTGGCTACCACCAAATCCTGATGTGGCTCTTGGATCAGGAAAAAACCAGCTTTATTACAGACGACGGGACGTTCTGCTACAGGATGATGCCGTTCGGACTGAAAAATGCCGGAGCCACATATCAGCGCCTGATGAACAAGATTTTTAAAGACCAGATCGGGCAGAATGTCGAAGTATATGTTGACGACATGATCGTCAAGAGCCGAAGCGCCGAGGAACATCCAGCCGATTTGGCAAAAGTTTTTGACACCTTAAATAAATTCCAGATGAAGCTCAACCCCGAGAAGTGCGTCTTCGGGGTACCATCAGGAAAATTCTTAGGATTCCTAGTCTCTCAACGAGGGATTGAGGCAAATCCAGAAAAAATAAAGGCCATCCTCGAGATGCAACCCCCCAGGAGCATAAAAGACGTCCAGAAGCTGAATGGAAGAATAACAGCCTTGGGACGATTCATTTCCTCTTCAGCCAAGCGCTGCACGCCTTTTTTCAAGAAGTTAAGGAAGAGCGAAACTTTTGTCTGGGGGGAAGACTGCCAGCAGGCCTTCGAAGAGCTGAAGGCATTCCTCACCAACCCGCCGCTGCTCAGCCGACCGGTACCAGGTGAAAATTTATACCTGTATTTAGCCACCTCTAAGGAAGCTGTTGCAGGTGCTTTGGTCCGAGAAGAAGATACCCAACAGCTGCCCGTGTACTACGTAAGTGAAGTACTCAGAGGTGCCGATCTGAGAAAGGGACCGGTTGAGCAGCTAATTATTGCCCTCATGATGTGTGCAAGGAAGTTGAGACCTTACTTCGAGGCACACACAATCATCGTCCGATCGGGTCACCCTCTAAGAAAGATACTCCAGACGCCCGATCTGGAAGGCAAAATGGTGGGATGGGCGATTAAGCTACAGTCCTGGGATGTTAGATACGAGCCCAGAAAGGCTATAAAAGCCCAAGCTTTGGCAGATTTCATCGCCGAATTTGCGGGTGAGGAACCACCGAGTCAGCCGAAGCCACAAAACTGGGAAATGACAGTGGACGGCGCGGCAAACGACACTCGAGGAGGCGTCGGCATAGTAATAAAAGGCCCTTTGGGCATCACAATAAGGTACGCCATAAAGCTTAATTTTAAAGCTTCTAATAATGTGGCAGAGTACGAGGCGCTCCTTCAAGGGCTGAGACTACTCCATGCAATCCGACCGGAGTCAGTAGCCATAAGAAGCGACTCCCAGCTGGTCACCAGTCAAGTTCTGGGGACTTTCGAAGCACGTGAGGCCACGATGATCCAGTACCTGGCCAAAGTCAAGGCTGCCTTCGCAAAACTGGAAGAGGCTGGATCGGAATGGGTGCTACATAAAGTCCCGAGAGACCAAACTGCAGAGGCCGATCGGCTAGCTAAGATATCTGCTTCCGCACAAAGTGTCATAGAAGAAAACATTGTCGTTGTAGATCAGATTTCCTCCTCCCTAGACGAACCGGAGATGATGGAGATCGACCAAGAGAATGAAACCTGGATGAGCCCAATTACGCAGTTCCTCCAGACAGGACGACTGCCCGAGGACAAGGACGAAGCTCGAAAGGTATCTCGAAAATCTCTCAATTACTCCATCATTAACGGTGAATTGTACAAAAAAGCTTTCAGTCACCCTTGGCTAAAGTGCGTGTCGGAGGAAGAGGGGGACTACATCCTCAGAGAGCTCCACGAGGGCATATGCGGTGCGCATGAGGCAAGCAGGGCCATGGCGAGAAAGGCCCTTCAGACGGGATATTACTGGCCCAACATGCTCAAGGATGCCCAGGAGAAAGTAAGGATATGCCCGCAATGCCAAATTCATGGCAGGATCATAAGGCAGCATGGAGCAGACCAACAGCCGATCGGAATTGCATGGCCATTCGACCAATGGGGGATGGACATCTTGGGACCTTTTCCCCAAGGCAAAAAGCAGATGAAGTTCCTCATAGTGGCAGTAGACCACTTCTCCAAGTGGATTGAGGCCGAGCCGGTAGCCACCATCACAGCCGAGAGAGTCAAGAGCTTTACGTGGAAGAACATCATCTGCAGGTATGGCTTACCCAATGTTTTTATTGCAGATAATGGCAAGCAGTTCGACAGCTCCATCTTCAGGAACTTTTGCCAAGGCTTGAACATCAAACTGAAGTTCACATCTGTCGCTCATCCCCAAAGCAACGGAATGACTGAGGTCTCCAATCGGACCATCTTAGAGGGACTGAAGAAGCGACTGGGTCAAGCCAAAGGCAACTGGACTGAAGAACTGCAGAGTGTCCTGTGGACATATAGAACGTCCCCCAGGACAGGCACTCATCAGACGCCATTTTCTCTTGTTTACGGCTCCGAAGCAATGATTCCTGTGGAGGTCGGCCTCCCTTCTTACCGATCGGCTCTCTATTCCGAGCGGATGAACACTCAAGAGAGATGCCAAGACTTAGATCTCATCGAAGAAAAGAGGGAGGACGCCTACGCCAGGATCGCTGCCTATAAACAAAGAGTAGCCAGATACCACAATGCTAAAGTAAGGTCTAGAACCTTCAATGTTGGCGATCTGGTACTCAGAAAGGCAGAACTAGGCTTGGGAAACGCCGGAGTGGGAAAACTAATGCCAAATTGGGAAGGGCCCTATGAGGTATCTAAAGTCCTAGGCCCGAGCACTTATAGGCTCCGAACTATTGAAGGGCGAGAGGTCCCCAGAAGCTGGAATGTTGAAGTACTCAAGAAGTACCATGTCTTATAATGTATCAGAACCTGGCAATTGCCTGATTAATAAAAAGGTTCATTCTTTCATATTCGTTCAATTAATGCATAATTTAGCATTCTACGATTAGGCTTGATGCCCGTCTCAAGCTACAAAAGCGAATCTAACGCAATGGAGGATCTTACCTCCCCGAGTATCATCCCTACTATAGAGGATCTAACCTCTCTCGCTCGGTTATGCAATTGTTATGCAATATTACGAGTATTCTCGGCCATGCAATTCTCATGCAGCTCTACGAGTATCACTCAACTCGATTTCGCAATAACTATGCGACCCTACGAGTATCATATAGCTCAGTTATGCAACACTTATGCAGCTTTATGAGTATCACTTAGCAAAACGATCGATCACTTAGCTTCGACGCTATTCGAATTCAGGAAGTACTTGTGAAATTTAATGCAAATTTTAATTACGAGTTTTAATTAGCTCGATCGTATTGCAAATTTTAGTACAAACTTATGTATACATTGATTTGCAGAAAAATGCAATTTCATTAATAAAAAATGTCTACACTTTACAGTTCGTAAGAGAAAACAGGAGAAAAAGCAAAGCTAATCTAAGCTCCTATGCTAACTATCTATATTTACAATTTCCACCCCGCCAGGTGGATCAGCAACTTGCTCGGCGTCCGGATCAGCAGCGGCTTGAGAAGGGTCGGCAGTAGGCGGTACAGATGCTGCCCCCCCTTCAGAGACAGGCCCAGTGGAAGAAGGCGCCACTGGCTCAGCTTCGGGTGCAGGAAGAACCTCCGTTTCGGCTTCAGGGGTTGAAGACGCCATAGGCCCCGCTTCAGATGGAACCTCTTGAATAGTCGGCAGAACTGAGGGACCTTCTCCAGAAGTTCTCTCGATGACTTCCCCCTCGGGAACGCCTTCGTCGTCGTCACTGCTTGGAGGAGCAGGCAATGAGGCCGGGTCATCCATCCATGACAGATCCGCCCCAGGGAAGCGCTGCCCAGCTTCATGAACTAGCCGAGACAACAGCCCCACCTGGGTGTCTGCCAACTCATCGATCAGGCGCTCCTTTTGGTTGGCAAGCTCTATCTCAAGAATCTTCGTATAGGAAGCCTCGTTCTCTGCTGCCGTCGCCTTCAAGGATTCCACCTCTGTTTTCAACCTGGCGTTCTCAGCAACCAACTCTCTGCATTCGGCATCCAGTCGGCTTGCATCTGCCTCGAATCGCCTCAGTTGTCCACAATCTGCGGATAGCCGGGCAACTTCGCCCTTCAGCCTGTCGGCCTCGCCCTGCCGAGCTTTCAGCTCCTGAGCACTCTGGTGAGCCTCCTTCCTCAAAGCTACTGTCTCCGACTGAGAAGCAGCATACCGCTCCTCTAGTTTGGCAACCTCGGCTCGAAGGTCGGAAGCTTCCTTTTTAGCTGCTTCACAACGAGTATTCGCCTCCGCCTTGGCCACGGCGCCTGACTCGGCCCTCCCCTTCCACACATGGGCCATCATGTGCAGCCGCTGTGTCCTCCTGGCAGCCTACGCAGAATCAAAACCAAAAGACTCAGGCACAAAGGTGTAAACAAGCACCAGAAAACAGTCAGTAAAATACTTACATCTATCAGCTGCTGGCCGATAGCTTGGGCTTCCCTGGTGAGCTGACTGGCGTCGCCAGCGTCCCGATGATCGTCCTCCCGGAGAAGACCACGGCAAATGTAATTTGCTACCTGGCCCACCGACCAGTCGTCGCCGAAGTTCTCTCTCAGGACTTCCTTCATAGGGACGATCCTCCGATCGGACGAGCGCCTTGGAGACTCGCCGTGCTGCACAGTTTTGCCTCTGGCCGCAAGCCGTGCATCCGATTCGGCGATTAGCTCAGCGGCCCTCTTTTTGGCCGCCTCCTCTGCCTTCTTCTTGGCAGCCTCTTCCGCCTCTCGGATAGTTGGACCGATCGGCTGATCATCTTCGTCCGACTCGTCCCGGAGTGTGTGGCGACGGCGGCGTAACGGCCGAGCAGGGGCCTCTCCTCGAAGAACAGTCGTTGGAACGGCAACAGAGGAAGCAGGCGCAGTAATAGCAGCTGGGGGCGCCGACGAGATTGGTACAGCAGCGATGGCCGGAGTAGTCGTAGAAGCACCGACTGCCCCCTTGGAGGCTTGAAGCTCGAAAGACGAGACCAACTTCCTCCTTTTCCTCTGCTCCTGGGCCTTATTCTCTACCTCACGTTTTTGGCGGATCCGATCGCCAAGTTGTCTGGAGGCCTCACTCCCACCAGCCATCTCAGCTGCACAACAAAAAATAATAAGCCAGATAAGTTTTTTGCTACACAAATTACCTTCACAAAGCATAAATAAAATGCAATGCATTATGATGCATAATGGCAATGTTTTCTTCACGGCCCTAATGCTCACGTTCTACATCCTCAGCGCCTTCAGAACTGGAAGACCCGAACAGGGTAGTCAAGAGCAAGCTGGACTCGAAGGGTTTCCCATTTCTGGCGACGGCGGTCATTAACGTTTTAATGTCCTGCTCGTACGAAGGCTGACCGACGACTAGGTCATTCAGAGCCTTGACCCTGACCGATCGGGTGAGGCGCACCCCAAATCCACCTTTCCTCCCCATCAGGAAATACAGTTCTTTGTACCCTTTCATAGAGGTGGGGACGATCATCAATTTCCTCTTTGGGCGACTTGTAAAGAAATACTCCGTTCCGTCGCTCCGACACGAGATGTAGAAGAAGTGAGTGAACAGCTCCAGAGTTGGCGCTACCGATTCGGTTATGCAAAGAATTCTGAAGCACGCCACCGATCTCTAACCGTTCGGATGTAGTTGGTTAGGGGCGAGATCATACCCCCTCAACATCGCCATCTCGAAGGCGCCCAAGGGGATCCTAAGGCCCGCATCCAGGCTACGAAGATGGCAAATGAACCATTCCCCATTGTCTTGACCAAAGGGTCCCTCCGTCACCGCCATTGATTCTGGGCAGGCTAATACCGCTATGTCTCCAGAAAGGCCATACTTGGAAGGAATTTCAGCTACCTCCCCGGCAGTTAGTCGAGAATGCAAATCGACGGCTGGTTTATTCTCATACCACTCCAAAAAAGTTGTGTCCAATGCTGCAGCACTGCTTGAGGCCATCTTCAACAAAAGTATGAAAGGAAGGCGCAACTCTCTTTTCTAAATGAAATGGGTGTGAGAAGGAAAAGGAAAATCGCAAAGAAAGCAAAAAGAAAAGTTACTTACTTGATGAAAAAGACTTGAAGGATTTCGAAGAAGAGGTAAAGAGTAGTTGCAGAAATCTGGGAATCAAAGGAAGATTTTGGCAGAGCTTCGCTAGGGATTTCAAAAGTAAAGAAGGAATGATTCACAAAGTCCTCTATTTATAGACGGAAGCTTCTCAAAAATGCCAAACGACGCGCCATTCAGAAAGCGCCACATGTCAAAGGACATTATGTCTCTGCGAAGAACGAAGCGTCGCCCTCGGTACACTCACAACATTAAAGGAAAACAGCTGTCTCAGCAGGCGCGTCGCTTCAGAAAAAGCGCCTCCTAAATTCAAAATCGCGCATCAGTACGCGTCCTCGGATCGGGAATTTCCAGAGCCGACCCCATCTGAACGGACCATGCAAAGGCAAATCCATGCCCGATCGGACCTGTTGAGGGGGGACAAGTGATAACACAGCAAATATCATTTGTCTTAAGGCCCATTCAGTCGGCCCACTTAACTGGCAGGGCCCAAAACCCATCAGCAAAAGGTATCAGACACGAGATCCTAGGCGATGCACATGCCCGATCGGCTGATGTGACCACCAGTCCTATCAGCCGCCTGACACAAGGCAGCACCCATGCCTATCACCTGCTCCATGTCATGTCGCCGGATACCTACTCTGACAGCTAGTAATCACTCCCCAGGCACTCAAGTGCCCCTCAACCATCTCATATAAATAGTCCAGCCAACGATGGCACCAGGTATTGAATACACAACATTTTTTCTCTAAGCACATCTTCTCTCTAAGCTACTAACTTAAGCTTCGGAGTGCTCACGCCTGGTCCGACCGGGCTCCTCTTATTGCAGGTTTCTCTCATCCGATCGGATCGTCCTCTCTCCTACAGATAAAGACATATTTGGATTTATCACTTTGATAATTAGATGGAATTATTTGTGATAGATTTGTGTTTGATTTTATTGAAAAATATTGAAAAATCACATAAAAGGGAGAAGAGAGTTGCGAAAAGGCAGGAGAGAGGGATAAATCATGTTAATATAGTATTTCAGTTTGGGGCCAAAAATTGGTGAGTTAATCTGTTCGGAACCCTCTTAATATATAGGTTCAGTTCGGTTTGAGATATATGATATATTTCGATTTTCGAGTTGACCGGATTCGATTCAGGTTGACCTAACCCCGACCGATGCACATCCTTAGCCACAATGGAGTGAAAATACAACGCATTAGCTTGTAACTTCAATACAAACTATATCTTTGCCTAAAATAAAAAATAATAAGAAAAAACAACAACTATATATATCTAATTATTTACCAGCATAGAGATTTTAATCATTTATACATACCTATTGATTTTATAAATTTAGAATACATTAACTTTGTTTTTTTTTTTAAATAGTGAATATGATTATTAAATTTTTAATTTCCTTATATGTTTTGGTGTGATTGTCATTTTTAATAATAAGTGTGCACGAAAATGAATTAAACTGGTTATAATTAAATTTTCTCTAAAATAAAGAGTTGAAATATCATCTCACATTCTTCAAAAAAAAAAAAAAATCATCTCACAAAATATAATGTATAAATTACACTCAAATCTTAATCATAACCCACCCAACCTATTTTTAAATACTCATATTTATTAATAATACTAATACTAATAATAATAATAATGTATTTAATCTGTGAAGACTCTAAATCTTAGAGAGAAAATTAAAGATAGTGCTAAAGGAAATTTGTAATGTATTGTCCATTATAAAGTTAATATAATATTCTTAATTAGACATTATTACGTAAGAAATTATATATTTTAAAAATTTAGATAATTCTTCACAAATAATATAAATTTAAATAAATACACTTGATATCAATTAGGTATATCTTTTAAAAGCCATTTTTTTAAAAAAATACTAAATATTTGAGCAAAACAATCTATACGACATAAATTTGACAATTTTATAAAGCAACTGCTATTAAACTTTCTCTTAGAAATTCCTAGAAATATGATTTTTTTAATTAGATTATTTGTTCAAATGCTTCCATTAAATTCCACTATTTTTTTTTTGAATTAAAACGATGTAGAATTGAATGTAAATTTAATTTTGAAAATTATATAATTCATATACTTTGAAAATACCCAAGTTATTTAATTTTGTCTTTATGTAACAACAATTTGGTAATTTCTTATTATTATAAGTTTGTTGTATATGTAGAAACTAGGGCGTGAACAAAGCAAAATAGAAAAATTAAAATTTTCTTATAATTAAAAAAATCATGTTTAAACTTTAAACCCATTTATAATTTAAAAATTTTTATTTAAAAACGCAACAATTCAACCTCTAGCATTCTCATATTGTAATTTTATTTAATTTTTTTTGATAGCTATAAAAAATCATATTTAAACCAATTTACAGTTTAAATTTTTTTATTTAAAAAAAATATAACAATTAAACCACTAATATATTTTTAATTATTTAAATTAATCTAAGTACTACCATTTTTGAACAAGTTTGTTTAGACATTGTTAATGCACATAAACTTTTCTTCAAATATCTGTTTCAATTGCTTTCTACTCCCTCCATTATTTTATAATTGTCACTTTTGTTATTTTCACTAGAATTAAAAAATATTAATTAGTCTTAAATTTAAAAAAAAAAATTGAGTGATTCAATGCATATTAAGTAATTTAATGTAAAAAAATGAATTTAATTGGTCAATTTTTATTGAAAATGAAAATTAACTTGTAAAAAGAAAATTAAATTATATTAAAAATCTAAAAATGATAGATAAATAGAATTTGAATTTTATTTAAGGGTGACGGATAATAAAAAATGGAGAGAGCACAAAATTACACGTTAAAGAATGAATGATTTATTTATTTTACTGTTAATGGGTCCCTTGCTAGTGATCAATTTCTCTGCTTTTATCTTTCAATAATAATTATCATGTTTTCTTTCGCTGCATACAATAATTGCCCTTTTTGATTGTCTCTTCTCCACTGGGCACCACTAAAAGAGATTGCCAAATTGCAGAACTAGAAAATACGTTGGAATTGAGAACAAGTGAGGAAATATTTTTCATTTTTTATCACTAAATATAGTTCAGTATTTATATAATCATAGTAATCTATTTTGTAATTTTCATTGCTATTTTGTAATTTTCTTACAGCGCACCTAACTATTGCATTCAAAAACAAACCATCATAAATGTCTTAACTATTTTTGAGAAGCATGGAGATACAATCATAGTAATCTAGCCATTTAAATACACGTTTTTTATCGGAATTAAAATGGCTTACTTGAAAATGTCTGAAAATCTCTCAAATTAAATTTTAATTACATCATTAATTAGAGAATTAATTTTTAAAATTTTATCGCACTGATTGATACAGTTTAGAAAACGTGTACAAACAAAAGTATACAGGAGAAAGAAGACAATGAAAATACAATAACAACTACTTTCTTCTTCTACAAAAATATTACAGAGATAAGAACTATTTATATAATTAATAGCATATTACAAGCCAAAATGATCTGAATTTTACACCTTATATACCCAAAATATCTAAATTAACAACTTAGGCAGGAAAACAATACAACCAAACAAGCAAACCATTACTTTGACAATAGCAAACTTACTTTGCCAGTACCAAATCTTGAATATCTAACAAAAATATTTCTGCTTCAACACTAATATTAATCTGATATTCACACAAGAACAAGAAGCAAATGAGTAGAAAAGTTAAAGTTGCAGTAAAGCACAAACAGTTTGTATGACAGTAAGTAGGAGGAGAGTAAAAGCAGCAAGAACAGAAATGCCGGCCCATGGAGTATTTAGATAATCATGTTTCAAGGTCGCCTTCCACATGTGCCAACAGCTTCCGCAATATGAATTCAGGTCTTCAACAATATCTGAAAAGTAAAACCTACTTCGGGACACAGCATTTCCTTTAGCAAGGTCGTTAAATACAATTGATAAGCTATCATTACTCCGTAGCCTATTATGTATTATTCCATTTTTAGCAGCAATTTCCACATCACTTTTAGTCTTCACAAGCATAGTAATAAACCCAATATAGTCATTAATATACTTCACATCACAGTGGCATTGCTCAAATACCTGGAGATTTCGTAATAAAATTTCGGTCCTGTGAGTAATCTTTAGAACTGGAATTTTCAAAATCCCATCTTTGAATTCCATTTCAAGTTTGTTTTGGCTTCGATTGAGTTCGAATTTGACTCCAGCTTGTTTAAGCTCCGTGGCACTGGGTGCATACCATGCTGATGGCGTCCTGATTTTGTGGGAATCTTTTGGGATTGGCTGTTGACATATCCTTAGGAAGTCAAGAATATGCTGTGCATCAGATAAACTCTGTTTCTGCGAGTCAAGAATATGGTCTTTGACCCATGAACACCATTTTATTTTGAAGAAGTCATGTGTAATCTGGATCAATTCAACTCCTTGAAGCGACTTGAGATTAGATTCCTTGTACAAATCTTTAAGAATGAAGAAAGGGATTTGATTCTCAAGCAATATCATGTCGTAACGAATGCTGTTTTCCTTCCATGGTCTTGAGAATATATGATCGTTCTTGCTTTGCAGTTTTTGGCAACTGAATTTGAGCAAGATCATAATGACGAAGGCAGAGTCTACTAATATCATCTTCACAAAGTCTTCACTATTTAATTCAATGTTTTCTGCATAACAATTTCGAAGTTTTTCTTCCTTCTCCTTGACAATGGTAACAAATACCTTCGATTCTTGCTTGCTCAATTGCAGAAAATCTTGGAGATATCTTCTCTTATACTCCTCCATTTGTTTTAGCTCTGGTCTGCCATGGTGAAATGGGCCAATGGATACCACTTGAGGTATGTAGGCAACTTCGTTTAACCCATGAATTGTCTTGGGAAATCTGTAGATGCAGCATCCATCGGATAGTGGTTGCAAATTATTCAGCTCATCTTCAATCGAACTTGTTATCTGGTCGATATCAATTATATGCTCTGTAGATGGTTCCATACTGTCACTAAATCATATCAAGATGATTATCTGTAACAAACCTAATCATTCTTATTACTAAAATATATAGCAATAATTAAATAATACCTGGTATATCAACTGAGAGAGAGAGGAACAGCTACAAGATTATATGCCCTTGTTCTAGAGATATATGTTCAAATTAATTTATACATCTATGTAAATTAGATCATGAATTTCCATATCCAAAGTCAAGTCAATTTGGCGGAGACTCCAAATTAGTCATTCATTTAATAATACCTAACTAATTAAAGAGCTACCTAACTCTTGCTCCGAATTGTCCACGGAGTCTCCTAACAATATATATATATATATATTTTTTTTTTTACGGTAATTTGTTTTTGAACTGTGTCGACAGAGGATCAATCTAACTGAATATAAAAATAAGTTACGGAGAAAAAAATAAAAGAATTGGGAAGAAAATAGAATTTTAAGAAACAAGTGAATACGTGGTATCATTCTTTTTTTTATTATGTTTCTTTATTTTTTTCTTCTACACGAGTTTTTCACGTGCAAATTGTCAAGGAGAAAAACTTATGAGAAAGGACAAGGAAAGGTTCGGTAGGCTTGAGGATAAAACAAACCGCCAATTATATATGTTAAATACCATTTCATTTTCTTTTCAACAAATTTGACATAAATGACACGTACTGGTTTTCTTCATAAAATTTGTCTTTTTCTCTTTTGTAGGTCAGTCCCTTACTAGGTCTTTTTTTTTTTTTTATAATTATTAATGATATGTCGCAAGGTTGATGATTAATACCAAATTAATAAATTAAAATGTCCAAAGAAAAATAGGCATTCAAAGGAGATTTTGGCTCTGATAGAGAAATTATGGAGAGAAATGATCTTTAAACCACAATACATTTTGGGATATTTGAAATTACTACTATATACCCTATTATTTTAAGAATTTCAGAACAGATGCCAGTTTGCATTTAAAAATATCAGTTTAAACTATTTGATACGTGTCGGAATTTATGCAAACGAAACAAATTAATTTAAAAGTGTAGATTTACATGTTGAATAGATTTATAGAATTAATTAATTTCTTAATTCTAATAGTTTTATTATTTATAATGCTAATTTCATAAAAAAAATAATTTAAGCGGTATGTTGAAGAGGAACTTATACATAAATATTACAATAATAAAATATTTAAATATAGCAAGAATCAATAGAAATTAATTTCTTTATATATATATATATATATATATATATATATATAACAATAAAAATAAAAAAGTTTACCTGGCAAAAAATTAAGGAAGAAGATCTACAAAGAAATTGAAAAATCAACCAGAACAAGAGCCGAGTGATAAAAATCTATCAAGAGAACGAGGAAATATAAGAGGCTTTGTAGAAAGAAAGATTGAATGAGCTTAAGCCTCTTAAGTACTTAGGCTTTCTTAGTACTAATTCAATAAACTGGCTATGAGTTATTGTTTCTTGAGTGTTACCAGAAATATTGCAAGAAGTGGTTCAAGAAAAATACAACAGATGTGTTGTGACGCGCGCCGGAAGTACCCAGCAAGGGCCCTCGCTTTGAATCCGTTTTCGGGATTCGAGAAATTGGTTTGCGTCTTTTGATCATGGGCGCCATGAGACATTATCGTTGTATTCCTTCCAATAGAACATTGGGAAGAACAACCTAATCAAATGACACCTAAAGGCACCTTTGAGGCATTTGGAGTCGCCACCCAATTTGCAAAAAATTGGAAAAAAGTCTCTCACCTCTAACGGTCTAAACCAGAGATATGGTGCCCGAAACTTCCCTCTTATTTATGCTTTGGTTAATTATAAATGGGTTTTTAACCTATTAAAATTATATCTCTCATCTCACGCGATTGATGCATTTAAATTAAATAGCGCATTCCAAGCATACGAAAGCGATAAAGAGAAAGCGGTAAACACGCAAACACACAATTACAGGAGAAGTGGGGGCGGAATACAACCCCAATGAAAAAGGATGTGAATGGGGAAGGAATACAATCCCCCAAAAATAAATAAAGTTGTCCCAAAATTAATTACAAGAGCTCGAAAAGAAATGAACTTGAATTTAAAACACTTATACAAGATCAAAATAAAAGGAAATACATAAATCGGGGCATTTATTTTAGGAATATTAGTTATTTCGCGCTTATTGAAGGTTTAGGAACATTGGTTCCTTCACGCTGAAGAGCGTTCGAAGAGTCATTTTTGATTGTTTGAATTGAAAAACCGAGATGAGTGATCCCTTTTTTGGAGAAAAGTTGACTCTTCGTTTTAATTGTGATGCTTTTATTGCTAGGCTAAAACAAGGGACATTGGTCACAATTTTATTAGTAAAAATTTCAATTTAATTATAAAAATATTTTTGTGATTTTTTATTGCACGCGTGCATAAATAAAATAATTATTTACAAATAAATACAACAAAAAGAGAGAATTGAGAAAGATCTCACCAAAACCGGTGTGACCCTCCATGCGTCGCGACCCATCCGGGAGTCGTAGGGACGCTCACATAACCCGACTCAAACTCATACAAAAATAATATCGAAAATATTAGTAATGACTCTAGGTAAATTAATGAAATGTATGCAAAATATAATGATGATGACAATAATAGTGGCAGAATATTAACAGTACATATGAACACAAATATAATAGAAATAATAACAACAACAACAACAACAACAACAACAACAATAATAATAATAATAATAATAATAATAATAATAATAATGTTAACAGGATGTTAATGGCAGCCAATATAATAATAATAATAATAATAATAATAATAATAATAATATTAATGATGTAAATAATAATGCAGGAGGATAATAACGTTGATATTAATAATAATAATAATAATAATAATAGTATAAGCAAATAAGATCAGTATGTAATAATAATAATAATAATAATAATAATAATAATAATAATAATAATAATAAAGGAGGAAAAGAGGTTGCGGCAAACTTAACCAAAAGGAATTAAAACCACACAAAACAAATTAATGATTAAATGGAGATATTAACAGTGGCTACACAAGGAAAATACTAGAAGAAGAACATGAAATTAATTGTGAAAGGCAAGAAAAATTAACAACAAATAATACACAGATGAAGATGAACAAGTAAAAATGGTCCAAGTGTTTACCCTCACAATTTTATAGATCGTAGAAGCGGTGTCTCGATTTGTTTTGCTTGTCGAATTTGTGGTGATTAATATTTGAAGAAAATGTAAAAATTGATATTTAAAATAAATTAACTCAAGATGATATTCTTATAAAAAAGATATTTTTGGTGGATGATTGAGTAAAGGAAATTAATTTTCCAAACTCAAGATCAATCCAAGGATGATATATATTTTTTGAAGAAAAATAAAAAAAAGATTAAAACTTGAGGGAAAGAAAAAGGACTTAAGAAATATTTTTGAAGAAGAAGAAAATTGAAGGAGGAAGATGTGAGTTGCCGGAGACCAAAAAACTAGAGAGAAAAGGTTAAAATCCCTTTTTTGAAAAATGTTGCCGTCCCCCTCAAAATGGAGATTGAGTCCCCATTTTATTTTTGTTCTTGGCTCAAAATAGAGAAAGACAAAAAAATTTTAATTTTAGTTGATCAAAATTGACATAAAACGATGAAATAATCGGTAAAAACGGACTGAAAAACAGACTGAAAATTGCAGAAAACTAGCGAAAAGGACGAGTCAGGCCATAATTGGCCGCGTGGAGAGGGAGAACATGCGCGCTAGGGGCAATTGGGGCCACCATGCGCGCCTACGCGGAGGGACACGCGTGGTGCCCTTGGCAGCGCGCGGAGACGCGCGCGTTGCACTGCCACCGCGCGCATGCGTGCGCCCAATAACAAGTGGCCGCGTGGTGGCCAAGTGGCCACTTTCGCCATTTACCACAAGTGGCCGCATGATGGCCACTTTGCCATCACGCGGCCATCAAATGGTAAAGTGGCCATGGCCACTTCCCACGTTTTAAATACATATGTATTTTTTTTTTTTTTTAGAAAAAATCTTTTAAATTCTTTTTTTTCTTATTAAATTAATTGACTAATTCAATTCAATTAAAATAAATAACTAATTTAATTCCTCATTTTCAATTAAATTAAATAACTAATTTAATTCTTTTTTTTAATATAAAAAATAACACTTTCCAATAATATTATTTTTATAATTAATTTAATAAATTTTTTATGATAATATATTTTTATATATATTTATTTTTTATTAAAAAAAAATAACGAGGGTCTCGATAAGGGAAACATCATTTTTGACATCTCTGCCTGTAAGCCGGTATCATTTTCATTTTCGGATAATTCTGATCTTGGACCGGCTTAGGACCCGGTGTTTACATGTGTACTCTAAATTATTGAATTGGAGGCCAAAAGTTTGTGATTTTTAACTTATTCATTGGTAAAGTTTTAAATAATCACAAGCAAAGAATAATGGTCCACACTCTTCGGCTTTTCTCTTTTTGCAAATTCAGTAAAAGACTTTTTCTTTTTTCACTTTAATTTCTGATAAATTTTGTGTGGGCATGGAGAGTTGGATTTAATAATCGTGTGTTTTTCAACATTCTATTTAATCAGATGGCTGAATTGAACTTTAGACCTAAGTTCAGTTACTATATCTATATGTGTTGGGATTGGGTTATACCCCAACAATCCTTCCCTCAAACCAAGGACCACATAGCTTATCCTCCACTCGAGCGATAATCCATTTGATTCGTCAAATCATCTTGTACCGCCGTTATCAACTAACGGGACACGCCGCCTGATCACCACAATATCAGGAAAACTTTCGACACAAGGCACCAAACACGAAATTATCTTGCGTCATTTTATGTTTTAATTTTCGTCACTAATAGATTAATTTTGTGATGAAAAAAATATTTCGCCATGGTTTATTTAGGAGGAAAAATTTTTCACCTTTTTTTTGGAGAGAAAAAATTTAATGACAAAATAATAATTTATTACAACGTATCAAATCGTCACAAAATATTTATTTTTTTTGTGACGAATTACTTTTGTCATAATTAAATAAATTAGTGACGATAAAATCAGTTCGTCACAAATAAGATATCGAGATAAAAGAAATTTCTAATTATTTTTGTTTTTTGAAAAAATTTAGTTCTAAAAAAAATTTTATTTATGACAAATAAATGTATCACAAAAAATGAATGTACTGCGACGAGGTACAATTTCGTCACTTTTAATATGGATGGAAAATTTTCAACCTTTTTCTTTTGGAGAGAAAAAAATATAACAAAAAAATGACTATTTGCGACATATAAATTCATCATGAAATACTTATTTTTTTGTGACATGAATTATTTTTGTCACAATTTAATGATTTAGTGACAATAAAATTATTTCGTCACAATAATTTTATTTATGACAAATACATATGTCACAAAAGATGAATATATTATGACGAAATATAATTTCGTCACCGGTACAATCAATTTATAACAATAATAATATTATGTCACAATTAGTTGTAATGTTAATATATGACAAATACATTACGTCATAAAACATAAATTCAATTTATGGTATATCATAAAAAAATGAATATATTATGACGAAATATAAGTTTATTACTAATACAATCAGTTTGTACGACTATAATATTTTATCAAAATCGACTGTAATAAAAATGTACTACAATTATATTATGTTATAAATAATTTATTTTATATTATAAATAAAAATGTTCCCAATAAATATTTTTAATGACCAAAAATAATTTGTCATCTATTTTTTTATAAAAATAACTAAATTATATACGAAAGTTAATTAATTAATAATATAATAATAATTTGAAATAAAATATTTTAATGTAAATTAAAAAATTGTAACACTAAAGTCCAGAATAAATTTTTCCCCCGTCTCCTTATCTAGGGGTGAGCAAAAAAATCGATGGACTCGGTTAACCGAAAAAAAATCCGAAACCGAACCGATAGACTGGTTAACCGATTGTAATGAACTGGTTAATGGTTAGTGTTTTGAAAAAACCGATATTAATGGACTGGTTAATGGTTTTTGACTTATGTGACTGGTTAACCGAACCGAAACTGAATTTTTAATTAATTTATTAATTTTTTAATAATTTATAACAATTTATCCTAATTAAAAGTGATCATGTACTTTTTTTTTCATTATACTAATTATTTTAAAGTTTTTAAGTTTTTTTAATTGACTATTAGTAAGTATAACAATTTATCTAATTAAAAGTGATTATGGACCGATTAATATATTTACTTATTAAATATTAATTTTTAATAACAAATTTGCTTATATCCACCAAATATTTTTATTTTAACAACAATAATGTTATATTATAGTGAAAAAATTTTAATTTTTAAGTATTTTGAACATTTTAATTTTATTTATGAATATATTTATAATTATAGTGGTTAACTGAAAAATATTGGGTAACCGATCCGAAAATTCGAAACCGATGGATTGGTTAACCGATGGTAATGGACTGGTTAATGGACTGGAATTTCAAAAAACCGATATTAATGGACTGGTTAATGGACTGGAGCTAATGGACCGGTTAACCGACCATGCTCACCCCTATCCTTATCCCTCTCTAGCAAAATCGATATGTATCCGCTGCCCTCATCTCTCGGTGACTCCGCCTTTCTGCCGCGGTCCTCTCTTGGTGACTTCCCCATCTCCGCCACAGTTCGATCTATATCAGCTGCCGTCTCCGCCTCGTGCCTGTCTCTCTCACTTGCAGTCTCTGCCGCACTCCTCTCTCTCAATATCAATCACCCATTCTTCAATCGGGTCATTTGCAACCCAATTCCTGTAAATATACTCTTTTACAGAATCATGACTCGGCTTCTCTCTCTATATGTTCTTCTTTTAATAATTAACTGCAGTATATTTGGTTAATCTTTATGTGGATTGTTTGATGGGCGTTAGATTTGCTGAGTTTCTGAGTTAAATGGAGGATCACTCTTCCGGTCGTTCTTCATCCTACTCTGTTTATCATCAATAGGTAATTCTTCTTCTGCATCTTATCAATTACAAAAAGATTTTTATTCGATTAATGAATTCAGTGATAATAAGCTTTGAGCTGTTGTGTTGTATCGGATCATGATATGCTTGCTACTGATAGAATTAGGATTCTGATGCCTGTTTTTCAATTATCCAGATGATATAGTTCCCAAACTTCAGCTGACTCATAGTCCTGTTTTTATTGTATTAATTTTTGAAGTAGGAAGATATAATATATATTCTAAGCCACGAATTTGTTGAGCTGTTCTGTGTATTTGATCGTGATATGCTACTGATTGTTATTTAATTGGGAAGAAATTCAGATCAGTTCCCAAGAGTCATATCTGGTTCATTTGAGAGTGTAAGACAAATATAAAATTCAAATAACTCTTGCTTGGTGGCAGGAACATGATTCCATGCTTTAGACCCCACAAGGATGAAGAGAAAAAGGCAGAGGACATGGTAATAAGAAATGGCGAATTATTATTGGAGAAATTAGTTGCATTGACCAATGGCATATCATGCTGTAATGATTTTAAACGGCTGCTTCACTAAATAGATTAGCTTTTTATTTCAAGCATTTTTTAAAAAATTTTTGCTATAGCTAAGAAGACTACTTGTTCTGTCCAGTATAAGGTGTCTTCTGTCTCTGAGTTTTTGAGCTAATAATTAAACTACTAATCTTATACAGGATAAATATCTTTCCAATTCTGAGGTTAATGTCTTGCTATCACTAAGACCCTCTGCAAACTTGGGACTGAAAAACCTGGTTCTGTGCTTGAGAACTTTGGGGCTCAGGCAGCTAAAGCAAAAGACACGGTTGCTTCTAAGGTGGCACCAGAGAGGCCTCATGGCACAAATGATCCCAGATCAATCCATGGTGCTTCTGCTAACAATATGTTCAGAATATGTTCTGACTTATGAGGATAAAGATGGAGACTGGATGCTTGTTGATGATGTTCCATGGGAGTAAGTGCTGATCTCCATTATGCCATTTTGCTTGGTTTCTTAAGAATATTTAATATTCATAAATTGTTGATAGATGAAGAGGAACAATAGTTCATTTATCTGAAGAAACCATTACAAGCTTATCAAAGGGTTGAGAATTTTGGTTGTGGCGTCACTGAAGGAATTGATATGCAATATTGTTTTGCACATCGTAAAATTGTTGGGACAAGTGTTATTTTTTTAATTTCATTAGATAGCATTGGTAATCTTTTATCTTGCCTTTTGCTTAAAAGTCATAAGCTAGGAAGACTATTGCGAATTTCTAAATCTGCTTGGTTCCTACATTCTGAACTCTAGTCTATTGCATTTGTAAATGTGTAACTGTTATATTCAAGGATCTGCTAGGTTAATGTATGGAACATTAGTAATGAAACTTTTGCCTTGCATTGGGAAGGGCTGCTCTCCTTGATCATGCATTAAATTGGTGGAACTGCTTTGGGGAATGCACAAAACTGACTATGATTTGTTAAATCTTAATCTCTTCAATTTGAATCAATCGAAAATACATGTCCTAAGATATAACTACGGAATTAATCCGATTGCTAGGATTTTAGATTTTTCTTGGCTGATTATGATTTGTTAATAAATAAAATTTAATTTTATTGTCCAATTAATTTGATTGTGGGCTGATTCAGTCACTTGGTGTGTGCATTAATTGTACAAGTTTTCTATTTGCAATTATTATTTGCTATTGTTTCAAGCATTTAGAGCATGTAATATTCTTGTGTCATACTATTATATTGTTCTTGTTCTAATGTTTTGCATATAGTTGAGTGTTTTTTTTATCTAATATATGATTTTTTTTTTGTAGGAACGGGATGCATATTTTGAAGTTTCAATAAAGTTTATTTCTGAATTATAGATTAGAATATTTTAATTTTTTTTTTACATTAAGCAATATATTTTCATTTAATTGATCTTTTGTTTAAATAAATACTTTATATTAGTTGATTGACAATTTCCTTTATGAAGTTAATTGATTGTATAACATTTAATTTAAAGTGTCATTTTTAATACAACGCATATATGAGAAGTATATTTGTCATAATTTGTCATTTATTAGTTCATAAATGACGATATAATATTTACAATTACGATATTAATATTGTAATAAAAAATATAATTTAATGACAATAAAAAATTGTCACTAAAATTATTTTTTGTGACAATTATTTTTGTCCGTATTTATGTTACTAATTTATAAAATAATATGACGATTTATATTCATCATTAATAAATATTAATTTAATGACGCAATTATTTTTCGTCACTTAAAGTATTAGATTTAATGACGATATTAAATATTTTATGACGAAAATTATATTTATTTGTGACGATAATTACGTAACTAATACTTAATGGTTTTAACTAAAAGCAGAGTTTCGCCATTAAAAATATTTAATTTCGTGACGAATTTTAAATTTATCACAAAAAATGCCAATCTTTTGTGACGATAAACAATATAATGTGACGAAATATAATTTTATTTATGACATAATTTTTGTCATGAAAAGTAATAACTAAAGATGACGATAATCATTTTCGTCACAAAAAATGATATTACGGTGACAAAAAAGTAAATTGTCACGTAAACTTTTATGTTACGCGCCTACCGTTACGTTGTCTGTGACAATAAAAATTCGTCACCTTATTTTTTCAGTGATGAAAAATGAATTTTTTATGACAATTTTTTGCGTCATAAAAAATGTAATTTCTTGTAGTGACCCCAACAATCCTTCCCTCAAACCAAGGACCACATAGCTTATGTCCTCCCCTCGAGCGATAATCCATTTGATTCGTCAAATCATCTTGTACCGCCATTATCAACCAACGGGACACGCCGCCTGATCACCACAATATCAGAAAGACTTTCGACACAAGGCACCAAACACGAATCTCCAATCGCGAGGTCATACCGAGGACCTCCTATACAACGCAGTCCACTATTCCGGATCGTCTCCAAACCATGACTCTGATACCACTTGTTAGGACTGCCAAACACCACCTTAACTCCCCATTAGTATGATATTGTCCGTTTTGGGTCAAACCCGCACGGATTTATTTTTGGGCTCCTCCCAAAAGGTCTCATACTAATGCGGAGTTAAGGTGGTGTTTGGCAGTCCTAACAATATGAATAAAAAAGGTTTAAGAACTTGTAAATAAACGAAAATGAATTAGATTCACAACACAAACAATCCTTCGGATCCAAAAAATTTCTAGCAGATAGGGGCATTATTGATGCGGAAGATGCCAAATGCCCCTTATGTGCTGCGTCGGAAGAGACTTTGGATCACATTTTTGTTAGATGCTACATATCCTCCAGACTTTGGTATAGGGTGATTAATTGGTGGGGTTTCTTGTTCTGTTTGCCGGGCGATTTTAAATCGCTAGTCTTAAACTGGCAGGGCCTTGCTCAGGGTTCTATACAACAAAAAATATGGAAAATCATTTTCCTGGCTAATGTATGGACTATTGGTTGGAAAGAAATGCAATACTTTTCAATAAGAAAAGTTGGGACTCTGATAAGATATTTCATCTTTGTCTCGCTAGATCCTCCTTTTGGATCAAATCCCACAAAGATCTGGATTTCCTAATGGGACAAAACTTGTTTCTTCTGGCTGATGGCCTTAGAAATGTGCAACCAGTTGCTCTGTCTAGGCCCAAGTTGATATGGTCTCCCCCCCTTCTGGAGCAGTTAAATGGAATACAGACGGTTCGTCCTTCGGGAATCCGGGGCCATCTGGGGTAGGAGGTGTCTTAAGAGACTCTAAGGGTGTAGTTATATGCATGTTCTCTTGCAACATCGGTATATCTAATTCATTATCTGCTGAATTGATTGCTGTTCTCAAAGCTCTTCAGCTCTCGGTGGAATTCCTGTCTCATTCTAATTCAAAAGTGATTTTTGAACTAGACTCATCAACAGTGGTGTCTTGGTTAAACAACCCAGTGAGCTCTAGACCTTGGAATATGGGGAGCATTTTTAACAATATAGGAAATCTCTTATCTAAGATCAAAGAAGTTAGTTTTGTCCACAGGAGGAGGAAAAATAATTTTTTTGCGGATCACCTGGCTAAAACAGGAGCCTCTCGGAAAGTTGACCTCACAGCTTGGCTTTGATAACAATTTGTTCCTCGAATTTGAACTGATTTCATTGGGCTCTGTAGCATGTGGTTTGGAGAAGACTTGGAGAAGCTACCCCTTCAAGATGGATTATGCTATGTATTTAATTTCATTTATTCCAGCACCAGACCCAGTCTTGCAGCACAGATTAAAGCTTCTGTTTTCGTTTACGATGCACCAAAGATGTTAGGTTTTACAGATGTCTAGGGTGCTCTGGATGAAAATCACTTCCTAGACTTTGGTGGAATATGTTTTGGGGGATGGAAAACTGTTTTGCTCTTTGATTTTTATGCAGGATGGTCGTCTTGTCTTTTATGTATCATACTATTAATGCTGCTCCTTTTTCATCTTGGTAGTGGAACTTGTGGTTGGATCTTCTATATTTCAGAGGTAAATGTTGTACTTTGGATTTATACCAGAGAATCGTGGAAGATTCATTAGCCCCTGTTTCTTCTCTGTACACTTTGAAGGCTACTGATGGGCTCTTGAACAGTGAATTGTGTGTTGATACCTTTTATATTGAAGTCTGGAAAGCTGGGTAGTGATTGTTATGTTCTGCCCCTGATATATCTACTGCCCCACTTCTTTGGTTTTGGATTTGTGGATGTGCCGATTATAAGAGAATCAGCAGGTTTGATGCACTAAGCTGCTGCAGATTATGCAGCTTTGGGAATGATCTGAATCTAATTTCCTTTGGATAGGTAATGCTGGATTGTAATCTATTTTGTCGGTTTACTGTGGTGGTTGGGCCCAGGCCATCATTGTTTTCTTTCCTTTTAGTTCCTGGGATGGCTTTTTTTTATGTCACTTGTAATTTTGACTCTTTAATAATAATACCAGCTTATCAAAAAAAAAAAAAAAACAATCCTTCGGATCTTGTAAATAATTATCCAAACTGAATTGACAATAATTGTAAATAATATTTTAGGGCCCATTATTCACCTCATTAAATAGCATACAACTAAGTGAAAATATTAAATGTATAATTGTTTGGTAAATTCACTGACAAGTAATAATTAGTTTAATAATATAAAAAATATTTATTTTATTAAGTAAATGCATGATTTGATTTGAATTAATCTCACTTGCATATTAGTTGGTTTAAATCGGATAATTTTATTTCATAAAACTATCAATAAATTGAATTTTTTTTTGCTTGTAAAGGGTTTTTATTGATTAGGAGTTGATTATAATTTTACTTGATTAGCCTAATAGTACAAAAAAATTGATAAGAACGTTTGTCCGACCATAATAACCGATTTATTATATAATTTTAGAGTTATATTTTTATTTATAATCAATAAAATTGAATATTGTACTGTAAATACTTTTAATTGGAGTTTCTCATCATTGATTCCAAATTTATTTATTTTCAACATCTTTATTTATTATTTCAATTCTATATTTTTCTTATTCTTGATTTACAAAACCCTCAATTTATTTTTAATTGTTTATTATCTAGTTATCTCAAATTAAATTGATACTAATATCTGTATATTAAATCCTTTCTCATTCTATCTAATTTAAACTCGTCCCCCACATTTTTTCAACGTATTATCCTCAATATGTAACAAAACACAATTGTGAAGCGAAAAGCAATAAAAAATTAAATAAATTAATTAAGTTTAGAAAACCGCCCCAGTGGAGGAGAATACGTTGTCCTATCAGTTTTGAGATGGATGGGGTGGTGTGAACCCCACGTGCTGGAAATAAGCGTTCAAGTTGGTGTTCATCTGCTGGATGGTGGTAGAAATTGCAGAAATGGATGTTTCTAATCTGCTCAAGCGCTCCAAAGAGTCTAGAGGAACATCCGAGAAAGTAGCAGTAGGAATGTGGGAAGAGGAACTACCAGCTATCTTCTTCACGTCCTTCTTCAAGACACGCGCATTGAAAGTGTCTAAGCTATGCTTCAATTTTGGAAACCCTTCCTCATTCGGATCATACAACCCATTATCCATTCCTTTAGCCTCTCCTGAAAAGAGATCTCCACTCCCTCTTAAAAACGCTTTAAGCCTATCCTCCATACTTGGATATTGTAGACCTAATGGAAGCTCAGAGGTATCGCAGTGATGATGCACAGCAATTCTAGTACAATTCATCTTATGCCCTCGCCATAATTGCCTCAAACCATTGCCATTAATATCAAAAAATGCATGTTGGTCCTTGGTGGCGATTGAGCGAGCAAAATCTAGAACAACATCATGCATTTTCACATGGCCATTCATGTCCCCATCTAGCAACAAGCTTTTTGTTTTCAACTTTTCAATCCTTTGACACGATCTATCTCTTGCAACTTTGACTCCAACAATGGTTTTAAACAAACCAAGCCCCATAGCATATGTCAGCAAGTGGTTGGTCGGAATATTAGATTGCCCGAACAAAGAACAGAGTAAGAACAATGACTTCACTTGCTTACTAGGCAGATTCTCGCAGCTTGAGTTAAGAAACTTGTGCACCTTTCCATGTGTTCCTTCATTGTCAAAATATGATAGCTTGACCAGGGCATCTTCCCATGCACTCAACTCCTTATTCTTCAAATCTGCTGCGACTATGTTGACTAAGATGGGCAAGCCGGAGCATTTCTTGGCAACTTTAATTGCTATATCCGGTAGTTTTAGATTGTTAGCATCCGCCACAGTCATTAGGAACAAACTCCATGTCTTTTTTTCCCCTAGAACTTCATCAATTTCTCCTTGAATCTTTCTCAGATCTGGCATTTGAGAGACGGAAACCATAACCACGCGTTTAAACATTTTCTCTTCCACAGCTTTCCCATGGACCTCGTTCGTTAGTTTGGTCTTTCCCACGCCTTCTAAGCCATGGACCAAATTTCTGTAAGAATTAGGATATTTGAGCGCATCTATAACTGGGTTCAAGATCGATACGCTTGATGGGAAGCCTTCGTGACTATATTCTGATCGCTGAACTAGTCGCTGAACTATCTGCTGCAAATGTGGGGGATAGGAAATTGAATCTGATCCTTCTTGATTCAGAAGCATATCGATGGCTGAAGTTTTCTTGTCTGCTTCCTCGCTAAGGTGATAGCGACCCTTCAAATTGGGACACAACCCAAAGAACCACTTCTTCATCTTGGCTTCTTCTATGCGCAGAATGAGTGCCTCGGCTTCCTTAATTTCATCGTTCGCATTGCTCAGCCGTTTAGTAACCTCATCACCTTCAACAACGGATTGCTCCAAGCTGTCTCTTTCCTTCTTCAGCTTCTGAGTCTGCTTTCTGAGTTTCGCGACATAACTATCGCACTTAAAAGGATAGCAAATGTGTTGTTTGATTGGGACAAAAACGTATTTGAGGAGGTGATTAAAAACGAATTTGAGGAGATGATCTTTAATGTGCTTCCCAATAAGACCAATAATGGGGAGAAGAAGGAATTTTTTGATAGGATCTGTAGGCAAAAGGTCCAAAATGGGGACAATTATGTAGTTTTGGAGAGGATCAAAAATCCATTGGTTCAAAATGGGAAGAATAATGGAGAGAAGAAGTAAAGTTTTGATGGGAATTTTAGTACAGTGGATCAAAATGGGGAGAATAATGGGGAGAAGATGTAAAGTTTGGATGGAATCTGTAGTAAACTGGTTCAAAATAGGGACAATAATGGAGTTTTGGATGGGTTCTATACACCATTGATTTGAAATTGAAAGATAAACAGACATTTAGAATGATTAATGGGAGTGAAGTGATGAAGAGTAGATAATTAAAGAGTTTTGATGGCAAAATCAGAAAGAAATGGAAGAGATGTTTAATAAATTGTATCCAGAAATCAGTCCTGAGGGAGAATGGTTAATGGGTTGTGAAGCGAGGAAGGGAAAGGTAGATATGAAGTTTGATGCCAAACTAATTAATGGAGAATATTTCGTTACCGTGCAAGAAAAACTTTTTGAAAAGTCCGTATTTGAATTGGTTACCGTGAAACCGCTTGGAAAGAGTAATTTCTTTATACGGTTAAGTCTTTTATTTGCTTTACCTTTCAATATTTGAGCTTTTAATTGACTCTCTCCCAAATAAATCATTTCAAAAATATTAGTATATTATCAAGCTAAAGGACATACCCTTTAAGTTCAAATGGAAAATTACTTTGTGAATTGAGAAGTTTTGATTTATGAGAAATGATTTAGTAAGTAAAGAAATTTTTGATTTATTACGTTGAGAGATAAAATTTATTTAAATACCAAACTTGGTATATTATCAAATTAAAGAAATCGGCGGTGGCAACTCAAGTTTTAATGTTGTCCGGAATTGGCACAAATCAAGCTAAAGAATTGGCGGTTAATTTCTTAAAAAAAAAAGAATTGGCGGTTAATTTACTATAGTTTGTTGTGTACGTAGCAAATTAGTCAAATTAATTTTATTTATAATTACTGAATTTATATTTAAATAATAATAATAATAAAATATTTTTTGAAAAATCACTAAATTTGAAATATTTATATAAAAAAATTATTTTAATCGTTTTTCGATAAAAAAATGTCAAAAAATTTAACTGACACATACACTCAATACCGTTTGTACATGCGACTTGACACATGACATGCCATATTGAAAACATGCCATGTCAGCATTCTACAGTGAAATGGTCTCGTGGAGACTACATGAAGTTTGTAGTCAACTTCTGGAAACCCATGAATTGTCGTGAGAAATCTGTAGAAGCAACATTCATCTGATAATGGTTGCAAACTATCCAGCTCATCTTCAATTGAACTTGTTATGTGGTAGATATCAATTATATATATATATGGTTCCATAATGTCACTAAATCACAGCAAGATGATTATTAATAACAAAATTAATCATTCTTATTACTAAAATATATAGCAATACTTAAATTCAATAAATATTTGTTTTTCTATTCATAATATTTTTTTCCTATAAAGTATTGAAAATAGAGTAATTTTGCTCATATATTTTTTTTATAAATTTTTGCTTCTAAGTTATTTGATCCATTTTCGCTCCTAAGTTATTTGAAAATGGAGGCATATTTTGTTAGAAATTTTTAATTTCTAATGTTGATTCATATATTTTAAGTAATTGATAATTGCTATTGTTGTACACACGGTGATGATTAGTGTAGTATTGAAGAGGCAATTATCGGGTGTAAATCCCTCCGTCCCATATCGTGAAAATAAAAGTTTGAGTGGTATTTTGTATAATGGTAAAAGTATAAGGGTCTTTTGGTATTTTGTGAATTAAAAGGTATTTTTAATTCATCAAAAGACAGTTTCTCAATATACGTTCTTTTACTTCCTTCCTTCAAAAACAAAATACTCTGTTCTAAGAGTTTAATTCAGTAATCAAGAATTAAACAAGTCCTTATATCATCAAAGGACAGATTGAAGATTATTCGATATTGGGATTGGAAAACATCGTTTATTATCTGCATTTGGAATATTCATTAGCATAATGGAATCATCAAGTAAGTTTTCTATTCCTGTAATTTTATAATTATGCCATATGATTTAATGTTTTGGTTGATTTGATTATTCTATTAGAATCATTTGTTAATTGCTTCCGCATATTAGTTAATTTTTACATTTGGTATCAGAGCAACCTAATAGAAATTAAATTACCAATTTAGGGTTTATGAGAATTTGGGGATTTTCTCAATTAAAGTTAATTAATATTTTAAATTAATCATTTATGGCGTAATTAATTGTGGGTATTTAATTTTGAATTGAAATTTCGTTCAAATGGTTGTTTTATTGCTATCGTCGGCATTTGGATTTGATATTATAATGGGTGTTTATATTGCCATCAACATAACAGTAGCTCGTTGACCTGAAGATGGGAAATCTTGCAATTGAGGAAAATTATAAGGCCAACTTTCCACTTCTATCAACATCTAATGTTTCACATATATTTGTTAATGTATTAAATTAATGTTCATGTTGTGCATACAATATTTCATGGCTGAATATAATTAACTGTGCACGTTTACCACCATTTCATTTTTTTTTATTTATTTTATATATAAAAGTCTTAGTTTAATAATTCATTAATTTAAGTATTATAATGATATTATTAAACTTAATAATTTAAGTTTACATGATTTAAATCTTTAATATTTTAGTGAGTGCGTTAGTCACCAAAGTGGCCCACTCGGAGTTCATTAAATGATTTGAATTATGTTTATAAATGTTTATTTGATACAGCATCATGAGTGACATTTAAGAATAATAAACATTTATAGTTATTAACATGTAGTTATATGGTTACCCAAAGGTAGATCTTACTCATGTTCAATAACAATTGAAGAAGGTTGCAAATTTTGTTTGATTAAATATATAATGTACATCCAAAGATGACTTATATGTTAATGTAAACTTAATGATTGACCTTATATATGTTATATAAATGATGCATATTTGATGATTGTTAGTTGTGTTTAGATTTAGCCCAAAGGTGAATTTAAATGCAATGTTTTGGTATGTTATAGTCTGAATTGTTGTTTAAATTCAAAGCAATTGATATGTGAGATGTAAATGTTTGCAGTGATCTCTACTATGTCAAATATGGCTGTCAATGGTATCAAGTTTAATGGGCAGAACTATGATGATTGGATCGAATATGTCAAGCTAAATGCTGGCCTTTTGGGACTCGATTCAGCTCTAGTTATGGATGAGCCCACTAAACCGACCGATACTAGTTCGGAGGCAGACAAGAAACTGTGGGAAAACTGGGAGAGGTCAAATAGGCTTATGATGAGTTTTCTTAAGCTTAGCATAGCGCCTAATGTTAAGCCTTCCCAGCCCAAGACTGAAAATGTGAGGGAATTTATGGCTGAGATTAAGAAGTGTACTATGACAGACATTGTGGATAAGTCTGTTGTTGCTGCTCTAATTAATGATTTATCTAATAGAGAGTACACTATAGCTCAGTCAATGGATGAACACATTACTCACATGGTGAATACCTACAACCGGCTCAAAAGTTTGGATGTGGATCTTGGTGAGAGGGTGTTGGTTGAGTTCATGCTGAAATCATGTAAGGGTGATGATTTTAAGCAATTTCGGAGAACTTACAACCAACTTAAGGAAAAATGGTCTCTTTCGGATACTAAGGCCATGCTCATGCAAGAAGAGGCAAGGCAAAGGGAAGATCTTAAGGTCAAACTTCCCTAAGCCAACTTTGCCTATCATGGTAATTCAAACGCTGGTTCTAGTGGCGGCAAAGCTCCAAGTAAGAAATGGAAGAATAAGGGAAAGCAGCCATTTAAGGTGCAGCCTGGTAAAGGGCAGGGAGAGGTTGAAAAGATTCTGAAATGTTTCTTTTGCAACAAACCTGGGCACAAGAAGGCTGATTGCCTAAAGAGGAAAGCATGGTTTGAGAAAAGAGGTATACATTTTGTTTCAGTATGCTTTGAATCAAATCTGATTGAAGTACCTTCTAATACTTGGTGGCTTGATACTGGTGCAACCACTCATGTTTCTAATGTTATGCAGGGTTACCTAAATTTCCACCGAATGCCGGAAAGTAAAAGCTTTCTATTTATGGGAAACAGGATGAAAGCTAGAATTGAAGGTGTAGGTACATATAGAATTGTGTTAGATACGGGCTATTGCCTTGATCTAGAGAAGTGTCTATATGTTCCTGATTGCTCTAGAAATCTTGTTTCTGTTTCTAGGTTGGATGTTTTAGGATTTGATTTTAGAATTGGACATGGTTGTTTTTCATTGTATCGTGGAACAAACCTTTGTGGTACTGGTTTATTGTCAGATACTTTGTATTGTTTCAATCTAAATTCTACTTTTGTTAATTCCCTGTTTAATGTTGTTGTTGAATGTGATGTTGGTATGAAAAGGAATGCACTCAATGAGTCTTCTGCTGACTTGTGGCATAAAAGACTCGGTCATATATCCAAAGAGAGGATTTTGAGACTAATTAAGAGTGAAGTGTTGTCTCAATTGGATTTTACCGATTGGAATGATACTTGTGTGGATTGCATTAAGGGTAAGCAAACCAAACATGTATCAAAACAGGCTGCCACAAGGAGTAGTGGATTACTCGATTTAATACATACAGATATTTGTGGTCCTTTTGATGTACCGTCTTGGGGCGGTGAGAGGTATTTTATCACCTTTATTGATGATTACTCTAGGTACTGTTACCTATATTTACTGCATGAAAGAACTCAATCGGTTGATGTCCTTGAGACATTTATTACGGAGGTTGAGAGGCAGTTAAATAGAAAGGTAAAGGTAATACGTTCCGATAGAGGTGGTGAATATTATGGAAAGACATCGGAAGTTGGACAAATTCCAGGTCCATTTAAGAAACTCCTTGAGTCTAAAGGCATTTGTGCACAGTATACAATGCCCGGATCGCCACATCAAAATGGTGTAGCTGAAAGGCGTAATCGTACATTGATGGAAATGGTAAGGAGTATGGTGAACGATAGTTCTGTACCTGTTTCATTGTGGATATATGCATTGAGGACAGCCGCATACATATTGAATAGGGTACCTAGTAAAGCAGTTCCTAAGACACCTTATGAACTGTGGACATCTAGGAAGCCTAGTTTAAGACATCTTCACGTGTGGGGCTGTCAAGCCGAAGTGAGGATATATAATCCACATGAAAAGAAGTTGGATTCCAGGACCATTAGTGGTTATTTCATTGGATATCCGGAGAGGTCAAAAGGGTATAGATTCTATTGTCCTAACCATAGTACGAGAATTGTAGAGTCTGGGAATGCTCGATTCATTGAAAATGGTAGAGTCCGTGGGAGTGTGGGAGCACGTAATGTAGAGATAAGAGAGTCATTGATGGACCAAAACCCATCAAGTGATCTATCTCAAGTTGATGTTCCTATTATTGTAGCATTGCCACAAGGCATTAATATGGAACAACAACCAATGGATGCTCCAAGCCCAATTGTGGATGCCATTGTTCAAGAAGAGGAGGAAAATGCTCAAGTTAATGAGCAAGTGCAACCTCAAGAAGAAATAGCATTGAGGAGGTCTACTCGAGAGAAAAGATCAGCTATTTCAAATGAGTATATAGTTTATGCACTTGAGCATGAGAGTGACTTGAGCATTGACAATGACCCAGCCTCTTTTGACCAAGCCATGAGCAGTAAAAATTCTGACAAGTGGTTGATGGCCATAAAGGAAGAGTTGAAATCTATGGCTGACAACAATGTCTGGGAAATGACGAAATTGCCGAAGGATTCTAAAAGAGTCGGCTGTAAGTGGGTCTTTAAGACCAAGCGAGACTCCAAGGGCAATGTCGAGAGGTACAAAGCCAGACTTGTTGCCAAAGGTTACACTCAAAAGGATGGCATTGACTACAAAGAGACTTTCTCTCCGGTTTCTAGAAAGGACTCTTTAAGGATTATAATGGCTTTGGTGGCTCATTTTGATCTTGAGCTTCACCAAATGGATGTTAAAACAGCCTTTCTCAATGGAGATTTGGAAGAAGAGGTATATATGGATCAACCTCAAGGTTTTGAGACCACAAATGAAGGAAATCTGGTATGTAGGTTGAAGAAATCAATCTATGGATTAAAACAAGCTTCTTGATAATGGTACTTGAAGTTTAATGATACTGTATTATCATATGGGTTTGTAGAAATGACCGTTGACCGGTGTATCTACATGAAGGTTGTGGGAAGCAAGTTTGTAATCCTTGTGTTGTATGTAGATGATATTCTTCTTGCCGCTAATGATCGTGGGTTATTGCATGATGTTAAGGATTACCTTTCTAGCAACTTTGAGATGAAGGATATGGGTGAGGCTTCCTATGTGATCGGAATAGAAATATTTCGGGATAGATCACAAGGAATTTTAGGACTGTCTCAAAAGGCTTACATCAACAAAGTTCTAGAAAGATTTAAAATGGAATCATGCACACCTAGTCCAGTTCCCATCCAAAAAGGGGATAATTTCAGTCTATCTCAATGTCCCAAGAATGACGTGGAGTGTAAAGAAATGGATAATATCCCTTATGCTTCTTTAGTCGGGAGTTTGATGTATGCTCAGACCTGTACTAGGCCGGATATAAGTTTTGCGGTTGGTATGTTGGGTCGTTATCAATCAAATCCCGGACTATTTCATTGGAGAGCTGCAAAGAAAGTTTTGAGGTACTTGCAAGGCACTAAGGATCACATGCTCACATATAGAAGAACTAATAACCTTGAGGTTGTTGGTTACTCGGACTCAGACTATGCCGGATGTTCGGATACCCGAAAGTCCACATTTGACTATTTGTTCCTTCTAGCTGATGGAGCTATCTCATGGAAGAGTGGTAAGCAGTCTGTCATTGCTACTTCCACTATGGAGGCTGAATTTGTAGCATGCTTTGAAGCTACGGTTCAATCGTTGTGGCTGCGCAATTTTGTTGGTGGTTTAGGCATCGTTGGTACCATTGCTAAACCATTGAGGATTTATTGTGATAATGCGGCAGCAGTGTTTTTCTCTAAGAATGATAGATACTCCAAGGGTGCCAAGCATATGGATTTAAAGTATCTATCTGTCAAAGAAGAGGTGCAAAATCAAAGAGTTCAAATAGTGCACATTGGCACTAATGATATGATTGCGGATCCGTTGACTAAAGGGCTAGCTCCTAAGATATTTATTGGCCATGTTAGTGAAATGGGAGTAGTCGCGAAATCCTTGTATAGCGGATGATTGGTCATACATGTATGAATTTATGGATTGCACATTTACATTTATTTGATACTCTAGATATCGATGTTTGTTTAGATTTTGCTTATCTATGAATCATATTTCAGCTATGTATAATTTGTTATGATTATAGATATTGGGTCTTATTTTAAGACATTGTGGGATAAGATATTTTCGGGTGTTTATCTTATCAAATTTTGACTGTTTGAATTGGATTGACTTGTGATACATGGAAGGAATCGGGACGTTTGTCAGGCCTGTGACCGCCATGATTCGATCGGTTTAGTTCTTGCGAAGTTGTGACTTGTATATTGCATTATTTAAGTGAGCTCAAATTTATGTTAATATGTCATATACTTGTCATATATGAATCAAGTGGGAGAATGTTAGAAATTTTTAATTTCTAATGTTGATTCATATATTTTAAGTAATTGATAATTGCTATTGTTGTACACACGGTGATGATTAGTGTAGTATTGAAGAGGCAATTATCGGGTGTAAATCCCTCCGTCCCATATCGTGAAAATAAAAGTTTGAGTGGTATTTTGTATAATGGTAAAAGTATAAGGGTCTTTTGGTATTTTGTGAATTAAAAGGTATTTTTAATTCATCAAAAGACAGTTTCTCAATATACGTTCTTTTACTTCCTTCCTTCAAAAACAAAATACTCTGTTCTAAGAGTTTAATTCAGTAATCAAGAATTAAACAAGTCCTTATATCATCAAAGGACAGATTGAAGATTATTCGATATTGGGATTGGAAAACATCGTTTATTATCTGCATTTGGAATATTCATTAGCATAATGGAATCATCAAGTAAGTTTTCTATTCCTGTAATTTTATAATTATGCCATATGATTTAATGTTTTGGTTGATTTGATTATTCTATTAGAATCATTTGTTAATTGCTTCCGCATATTAGTTAATTTTTACATAGTTATCTTATGAAATTTTTTTATTTATTAAATAAGACTCTAAATTTTAAGCGAAGCTATTTTCATTTTTTGTATAGAATAATGAAATATGAATTACTATCATTTAATTTACAATATATTACAAAATTAATACAGTGACATATAAAGAAAATTGTTAGAATTTAACGGATATTTTTTAATCTAAAACAATTCAATTTTTATTTCTGTTTCCTCAAAATGTAATTATATAAAAAATATATAAAAACAAATAAGCAAAAAACTTAATTTATTATATTATTTTTTAACATAAAATTGCAACATAAATACTTATTCAACAAAACAATTAATGGAATGCACAATTTATGTGAAGTGTGATTTCCAAGATGAGATTTACAAAAAGAATATTGAAGATTTTATTTAGTTTATATATAAGAAAATTAAGGAATTTAATTGAAAAAAAAAATTAAATGTCTCTTTTAAAAACTTTTGATAAATTCAAGGGTTACATGTATTTTTGCCTTTAAATTTGAAACCCAAAAGGAGGTGAGGAAGTATAAATGGACCACATGCGTGTGAGAAAAAGCACATACCTGTTATATGTCGTGCTAAATTTCTATTGGACCACGTACTTGACACTCAAATAGAAAGTACACGTGTTCAGATTTCCACTCTGCGAGCTAAAATCCAACGGTGGAGGCTTTTTCTATCACAGAAATACGTCACCCCACAAATAGTCAACATATGCCTGCGATGGTGACGGGCAGTCTGCCCAGTTGCGACCAAACTCAAAACACAACGCTGAAAGAGGAAAAGAAGAAGAAAAAGAGCGTGTTTCCAGATCGATATCCAAAGTCAAGTCAACGCGTTATTCATTTAATAAAAGGCTACCTAATCCTTGATCCGAATTTTTCACGGAGTCTCTTAACAATTTTTTTTTTTATGAAAATTTTCTTTTGAACTGGATGAATAAAGTATCAATCTAATTGATCATAGAAATAAGTTATAAGAAATAAAAAAAATTGAAAAGAAAATAGAATTTTAAGAAACAAGTGAATATGTGACTGAAAATAAAAATTTAGTGACTCAAATTGATGAAATAAAAGTTAAAAGGACGAAATGTAAAGAAATACTATAATTTAGGGACCAAAAAAATGCTTATGAACCTTTTTTCTTAGTTAATCCACTGATCAAAGTGGGAAGAATAAATTAGTTTCCGACGAATGGGAAACTTGAAATGGAGCTGAGGATGATGAAAAGTTGAAAATGCAGCTGAGGTTATCATTTACTTTGAAGAAGACAACAATGCTAAAGTATAGTTTAAATTAAAAAACAGACATAAAAGATGAAAGGCTCAAGGAAATAGAAATAAGACTAATGCTAAAATAATAGCTTAAATTAATTGTATTATTTATTTATTTATTTTTTTATAAAAATAAGCAAGAAATACCTGTGTTTCATTGACTATTATAGCTGTTGAGGTGGTTATCATATTGATGGTCTATTGCATTTTGACGCTTTAAGAATGAGACGGACGACGCACTAGAATTTCCATTGTGTTGTATTTCCATACTTGTTGATCTTGAAAAACGTTTTCTGTACTTTCTCCTTTAAAATCCATCTCCATCCCCATCCTTCTTCTTCATATTTATTAGGAAAAGCCACTTTACACGCACTATGGGAATGGTCTGATCTGATAAGTGGGTAAGTTATGATGAAAAGTTGAAAAAGCAGCTGAGGCTGTCATATACTTTGAAGAAGACAAAAATGCTAAAGAATAGCTTAAATTAATAAACAGACATAAAAGATGAAAGGCTCAAGGAAATAGAAATAAGACTGATGCGAAAATAATAGCTTAAATTAATTGATTTATTTATTTTTATTATTAAAATAAGCAAGAAATACCTGTGTTTCATTGACTAATGGGTAATAGACTAATAACCAAACTGGAAGGCGCAAGTAATAAACAAAAGAATTAATATATGAAAATGCAACCGTGGTAATGAAAAAAAAGTATCGCGACTTAAATTCATGAAATAATATATTTTTTGCTATTTTATTTAGTCGCAACATTTTTTTTTATTTAGAAAATATAATAATTTTAGTATAAATCGAATAACTGAACTCTTATTTTTATTTAATTAAATTTTTATTTAGATTCAATGTGTATTTAAATAAAAATTTAATAACTTGCAGCAGCACGTCTTGCATCATTTTGCATCATTTCTAGTTTTATCATAGACATGTTCACCGTTTCTTTCAGCTTGAACTACAGATTGCTGCGGCCGAATTCTCCTGTTCCTTAGCTGCTCAGTCTGCTCCTGAAGTGTCTGAACATTGCCATCGCACTTGAAAGCATAGCTAAAGTGAAGTTTGATAGGGATAACAACGTATTGCTTGATGGGATCTTTAATAAAATCGGCCAAAATGGGACTAATTTTATCCAAAACCATTTCGAATGTCTCCAAAAGAAATGATCAAATATAATTACTGAGTGAGAATGATTAATGGAAACGAAAGGTAGATGGAGGAGTTTGATGCCAAAATGACAAAAGGCAGAAAGATAGAGAAAAAAGAGAGATTTTGATTAATGAGAAAATGAGGGAATGAAAAAGAAAGGAGTAGTTCAATGAATGGAAGGGGGAAAAGAAAAGACAAAGAAAATAATCAAGAAAAACACTTGCAGATGGCAGAACAAGGAGTAACACAGAATTTGTTGGTCAGAGTGAAGAATGACTAGAAAACTGAAACTGGAGGCAATCAAAGGGAGAGTGAAAACTTATAGAGCAATGGGGGAAAATAGAGGACTTTAGTTTTTGGAAACTCAACTTCCTCAAGTTAATGCATGGCATAAGCGAAGATGAAACTTTTGGAAAAAGGTGTAGTATGAAACACGAGAAATAATACAAATTTGCTTTTAATTTTTTTTTTCAAAAATGCTAATTTGATTTTTAAACTGACTTACATTTATTTGCTCTCGCTATTATAAATAATAACAAATATAAGCCATTTTAATTATGAACGCACGTTTCAATCCTCATTGGCATTGCCATACTTTTAAATAAGATCTATTTTTTTATATTATTTTTTAATAAGGAAAGCATTATTAGTCTTCTGTTTAGATAAGATCAACTTTGATAGTGTCTTCTCATGGGATTGATTGAAAAATAAAACACACCCGACAATCAGACAAAACTCAAATCATGTTAGATAAGATGATTGATAATAATTAATTGATGAGGTAGTGATTGTTAGGTGGGAGGGTTACCCATTAACAATAAAAAAAAAATTATTTATTAATTAGTACTAATTTAATGGAAAATAGTTCAAATGGACAGTTTAAAAAAAGTTTCACATCCTTCTCTCTCTCTCTTATACCATCTCCAGCAAAAGAAACTTATCCAAATATATGATATGTGCTCTTAATTTCCACGTAATATTGGTCAATAAAAAAGAAACTTTCATTCCAATGATTGTTTCTTTTTTAAATTTCCCATAAGAGCTCACACTATTAAAATTAACTAATTAATATTATATATAAATAATATATAATAATAATTTCATTAATTAAATCAAAAATAATTAAGAAAATTTGCTTTAAAGATGGAGTAAATCATACCCTGCGACTTTGCAATATTCTGTTTTGCATAAAAAAATATAAAAGAAAATAAGAAAAAAAAATGAAAAATAAAAGAAAAGAACAAGCGTTATTCAATTACAAAGATTTGAAAATGGTACCAAGTTAAGAACTTTCTCATTTAGATTTATTAGATTTTCACATCAATTTCTCTGAATTCATATTAATTCCGTATTTGATTAATCATTAATTTTTTTTTTTAACTTTATAATAAATACTACAATATAAATTTAAAATTAATTAAAAAAATACAATAATGTTTACAGCCTAGACAGAGATATAAATAAATAAATACATTTTTGTTTCGGTACCCAGATATAAGATACAAAATTACAAATAAAATACCCTTTAATTCGTAGTTTTCCTACGAATCCAACATTTCTTTGGATAGGGACCAATTTTTTTAAGAGTTTATTTAGAGGATTTCTTGAGACTTGAGACTTGTGAACAGGCACAATTAATTACATTACGGCAAATGCATTGGTGTAACATATACGCGCCAATTGTTTGATGAAATGCCGTGCAGGGATGTTGTTTCCTGAACAGAAATTATGTCTGCTTACATTAAGGATGAGAAACACGAAGAAGCTCCCAGTATTAGCATCTATTTTCTTTAAAATAAAAAGAGAGAACTCCTTTTATTCGAACTAATTTAAAGAGGTGGAAAAATCAATTAGTTAACATTTCGCTAAGTTTGAAAGAACCCCATTGGTGGGTTAGCCATGAAACTGAACCTTCAATTGAAGCATGATATCTAGCCTCCTTCAGCACAAAGAACACGAGTGATTGCCTCCTCCATTGATTTCTTACACCATTGTCTTGTGCACGAATCATTTTTTCACCATCCGGTGCACGAATCAAGCCCCAACATTTCCCCGCTTTTATTTTCATTTTATTTTATTTTATTAATCTTATCAAAGAGGTACTCAGTGTTGGTAAAGAAAGAAATAAAATAGAATATTGAGAGATAAACCAAAGACTTGAATTGCTGGAATATTTTGCTTACAATTGAAAAGAAAATACAGAGCTTTAAATACTCTTGAAAGAGTAACTGAAAAAACCAAAAAATAGGAACATAAACCCATGATCTAACTTCGTGAAGAAATGGAAATCGTTCTAAACCCCACTAACTAATGACATGAAAAACAGGACACGTCCCACTAACTGATAACATAAAAAAGACACGTGCTCCACTAACATTTTTGAATCATCCCTTCAACACTCCCCCTTGATTCAAAATCACAAATTCCCAACTGTGATCTAAAAAACTGATGCTTGGCCTGAGAAAGTGATTTGTAAAAACATCTGCTACTTGCTCATTAGTGCCACAAAATTTCAGCATTATTTTCCCATCAGTTATCAGCTTTCGAATGAAGTGATGATGCACATCAATGTGCTTAGTTCTGCCATGAAAAGCAGGATTCTTTGCCATTGAGATAGTAGACTGATTATCACAGAGTATTTCAGTGGCTTCCTTTTGCTCAATACTGAAATCTGCAAGAAGTTTTCTAAGCCATGAAGCTTGTCTTGCTGCTGAAGTTGCTGCTGCATACTCTGCTTCGGATGATGACAGAGCTACTGTTTCTTGCTTCTTTGAACTCCAAGTCACAGCTCCAGAACCAAAACTAAAAGCGTTGCCTGAAGTGCTTTTTCGATCATCCAAACATCCTACCCAATCACTGTCAGTGAAACCAACCAATCTAATGACACTTTGCAATACCAAATGCCAAAGTTCAAAGTTCATGCAATATAACGAAGGATTCTTTTTGCTGCTCCAAAGTGTTGTTTCGTTGGACTGTGCATAAACTTGGAAACTACACTAACAGGGAAAGCAATATCAAGTCTAGTATGAGTTAAATAATTTAAACCACCAACTAGACTCCTGAAAATTGTTGGATTAGCTTTCTCTGTCCCATCTTCACGCTGTAACTTCTCATTGATGTTCATTGGTGTGGCTGCCACTTCACAATTTGTCATGTTAAATTTCTTCAAAAGATCTGCAGCATATTTCCTTTGAGACACAAAAAATCCATCATCACTTTGCATGACTTCTAGTCCCAAAAAATACTACAACTTGCCCAAATCTGTCATCTCAAAATTTCTTGACATACAACATTTAAAATCAGCAACTAAGGACTTCGAGGACCCCATATAAATCATATCATCTACATAAAGGCAAACCACCAAAAAATCTCCATTACCTTGCTTCTTCAAATAAAGTGTGGGTTCATTTTCACTCCTAGTGAATCCCTTATCTTCAAAAAATGCGTTAATTTTGCTATACCAAGCCCGCAGAGCCTGTTTTAGCCCATAGAGAGCTTTTCTTAACCTGTATATTTTATTTTCATTGCCATTTATAACAAAGCCTAGAGGTTGTGAGACATACACCTCCTCTTCTAATTCACCATTCAAAAAAGCGGACTTCATATCAAATTGATACACTGGTAGTTGTAACTGAGCAGCTAATACCAAAATAATTCTCACAGTTTCAAAACGAGCAACAGGAGAAAAAATTTCTTCAAAATCTATACCTTGTTGCTGTGAGTAACCCTTTGCCATGAGCCGAGCTTTGTGCTTTTGAATACTTCCGTCAGCATTATATTTTGTTCGGAACACCCACTTCAGCCCTATGATATTTTTGCCTTTTGGCCTCAAGGTCTTTGATTTTGTGCAGATTTTGTTCACAAGTAGGTTACACGGCGGTATGAGAGTCTCTCACCACCGTGTAAATGGCCTCTGGTCAACAATCTTGAAGTTTTGCTCCCCTTGTCCAGCACCGTAATTGTTGGAATTTTTACGCCTTACACGGCGGTATGAGGATTCCTCACCGCCGTGTAGATCCTTACGTAAGTGCTGATTCTCGTGGTACACGGCGGTATTGATGTTCCTTACCACCGTGTAATTCCCTTCTACTGCATTGTGACATTTTCGTGGTACACGACGGTATGGATGTTCCTTACCGTCGTGTAAGCTTCCTAAAAGCTCCAAAAACAACATAAAGTCTCACTTTAGTATACAGGATAATATCTAATAAAACTTTCACAAGAATATACTAAAACAGGAACTTCTAAACTCAAAAGTAAGCTGGAAATTCACATAAAAACAACATATATTTTGAACTTATCAAAATACCCCACACTTAGCTTTTGCTCGCCCTCGAATAAAATACCTCTTCAATTCCAACTTTCTCAATTTTCAAGCAAGAAAACGGAAATTCAAAACACCAAGAAAATACTTAGTAAATTCCACTTGAGAGCAATTCTTACTTAAACAAAACTCAAAAGAAGAAAATACAATTAAATTTCCAGTGTGTGTGCGCAAAGGCCAAAGTTTTAATAATTTTCAAAACTTAAACTTTTCCAATACCAATCAATCTCAATAACCAAATGAGTCAGTACATGAATGCACTTCTGGTTTCTTTCTTGAAACACTAGAAACACCATAGGCCTCTCCTTTAGTACCGGAACCCGAAGGTCATCTCCACTGAACAAATCAAGATATAAACATGATCATTAGGTCTTAAACAGGTTGTAATGCAAGGTTCGACCGGTGATGGCTAACAAGGAAAGTTTAGGAAATCAACAAAGATTCAGCCACTCTACCGACTATTACTGCTATCCAATAAAATTTTTCCATAACCTACTTCCAAATTAACCTCGGTTGCCAAGATTTAGCTATTCCCATAATGAAAAATTTTTAATCACAAGAAAATGAGAAGATGAAATAACCATCCTAGAATATGAGCATATTATTTTTCAATAGAAGGTACCCCACACTTAAATTTTTCTATAGACTTTATTTATTTATTTATTTTTTTTTCTGAAAATGAATAGATACAGTAAATCCAGCTCAATGATATACTCATAACTTCTATTCTTGTAACCTATTTTTACTCCAAAAAGAAAAGAATTTAACACCATACTAAGCAATATCCCAGAATTCCACAATTCTTCTTACATTCACTAACTATTTAACAATCAACACCTTTATTTTTCAACTTCCAATGTTCTCCCAACCTAATCCTAGAGTGGCCAATTCTTAGAAGGGATAGGTAAAAGCATTTAAGTTAAATGGTACATTAAGAGTGTAACAAGAAAAATTGTATAATACGCTTTTAGCATACCAAATTAGCTCAACGGGGTTATCAATGGAAAATTACTTCAATAGGTAGGAAAGTTTATTTAAGATAGCTTAAACAAAAATAATGCCTAAATCATGTCAAAATTCATGCCTTAATTGCTATATCGTTTTGAAGGGCAATGAGGAAGGTTCTAGTGTTCTAAAGACTTTCTGATTACCCGATGTCATGGCTGGTTTTCTTTACTTGGCCTAAGTGCAAAATCATATAAATTTAAATTGTATGCTTCTGCTTTGAACAATATTAAAAAGAAGAACTCTTAATTAGAAAATTACTCTCTTGCTAACTAAATGCTCTAAATAACCTTTTCAAGGTTGAAAATTAAGCTGGAATAATCAAATTAAAAGTTTGCTAAACTAATCATGAGGAAAATTAATAAGTTCAAATCAACCACAACACAACTCAAGTAAACTACAACCAGAAACACATAACATAAAACAAGAAACACAAATTATGAAAACAAAATGCACAAGCGTAAATAGATCACAACTTATATCTAAAATGCTGAAAATTAAACTAAAGTAAAATTAGACTAAAGTACTGCAGGGTTAGACAATATTCAAGTTATACCAATTAATTCACTACCCCACACTTAAAAACTTGCTGTCCCAAGCAAGTAAACAAACCAAAACGAAATAAAAAGTAAGAAGTCATGAGTGAACATAATAGATAATCAGAAAAACTCCCAGAAATTTATGTCACTCATTGTGGAGGTGGTGGTGGAGGAAAGCGATCCATCATGGTCCGGAAAAAATGCTCCTGCTCCTCCCTAGAAAGAGCTACCGAACGCTCTAGTCGCGCCAAACTCTGTGCTTGCAGGGCTAACTGCTGCTCATGCATGTCTAATCGTCCCATAAGCTGAACATGTTCAGCATGGGTATCCTCCATAAAGCTCTCCCACTGATCTAAGCGAGAATTAATCTGAGCTTGACCAGTCTGCAAAGCCTCTAAATGTGCAGTCAGCTGGGAGAAGTCATAGGCTGGCATGGCTGGGGCGGGTCCTGCGGCAGCTGCACCTGCAGCCTCCTCTGGCTGCTCATCCTCATCCTCAGCCCCTTCCACTGGTAACTGTACTCGACCCCTTTCAATGAGGCGCAAGTATTCTTCCCGGGTGGACAATCTGACTTGATCATGAAAATGATGATCATCCACAATAATCCTCAAATTCTTCAGCATCTTGAAGTCTATTAAATTAATATCTCCCAAATCTGATCCTAATGAGCTAAGGCCTACTCTCTTAGCCAAAACTGTGACAATCCATCCGATCGTAATCTTCTTTACTTTCCTTGGATTACCCTGCAAGTCCTCAAATTTCTTCCATAAGAAATAGGCTCCATTTAATGGAATCTGGTGGACCATGCAATGTAAAAATAACGCCTCAGCCTGGTTCACCACTCCAGCTGCTTCAATGTGTCCATAGAAAGAGAGGGCAAAAAATCGATGCAAGATCCTCAAAGCATGGTCCCTCAGATGGTGTGCCTTAGACTGTCCAGTGACATATTGCATGGCTGTGAGGGGATCGCGGATTGTGGCCCAAACTGTCTGTTTATTCACGTCGGGAAGATGTCGGGCCCCATCCACCGGAAAACCAAGGGCTTCTGAGAACTCATTAAAGGTCAATGAGTACTTCCTCTTGTTCAACCAAAATGTTACCTCCCCGGGGTCTTCCTCATCGTCATTATCAATCTTGCAATCTACGGTTGCGAGGAAATCCCGTGTCAACTTCGGATGAACTCGCTCACTTTTTTGAAAAAACTCTGTCCATCCTATCCCAGCAATCAACTCATTAATTTCTTCAATTATCCCCAAGCTCCGTAGTGAATCAAAATCTAGAAAGGTGGAGGATAGGAATGTTGCCTCTGTTAGACACTGGAACGCAGTGTGGCACCTGGTTGGGACCCAAGAGGGTATCGAGCTATCCCGAGAAGACGATGCTTGGTCCATTCTAGATCTTTTTGGTGCCACTGCATCAATAAAGAAACACAATTAGAGGGGAAACAAAGGTTTAAATTTGCAACAAAATAGTAGGCGAGCCGAAATTGAGCTAAAAACAATTTGCAGAACATTGAGACATCAATGCTACAATGATAAACTTTAACAATGACAAAGGCCAGCACTTATGATAACAATGCACCCCCTAGTTCCCTTAGCAGCAAATGCACAAAAGAAATAGAATGGAAAAATTACAACATTCTCACTGAATTGCCGTACTGCCATATCGTTTACATGCTTAAATGCCCACTCAAATGTTAATCACAGCTCGAGACAAACATATTTCAGAGTATATGAAAGCCCAAAAGAGAGACCATGGTTGACAACAACTATATGACAGAGAAAGGTTGAATAATACTCATTTAGGCACTTTGTTAAACACTTGGTGAGCATAAACTTTTGTGTATAAATCCAGCATTTCTCATTCAATTGTTACCCACAATTCTTTCAATTATCATCAAGCAATCCATCTATTAAACAACGCAACATGATTTAAGGGAATAAAACACTAATTAAATCACCAATTTAGGGCATAGCACACAAATCAAACAAATGCATATAAATCCAGCCACAAACCCAAAAATTTCAACAAACCCAGTAACAAATCCACAGAATTCGACATTAAGCCAGCCAACCCTTACAAATTAAGACACAAAATTCAGCCATTTATGGAAATTCGCAATACAATCTCCACCCATGTCTTAAAGAAAGAACCAAGAGAAAATAAAATCAAAAGTAACTCAACCCTAAAACAACATAGAAACCAAATTAAAATAAAAGAGAGAAAGAAAACTTACTTGATTTGAGGAATGCAGACTTGATGTGCAAAAGCTAGGCTTAGAAATGATTTTAACCAGTTGAAAATTGGGTTTGCAGAACTTTGGTTAGAGAGATATGAGAGAGGGAAGTTTTGTTTTTAAAAAGAATTGTAAAAAGAAACTGGTGACAGGGGTTTTAAAAAAAACAGGGTTTAACGTGTTACACGGCGGTATGCGAATTCCATACCGCCGTGTAACACGGGACTGCACACAGGGTTTTTGAATTCGACTTCTTACACGGCGGTATGAGAATTCCATACCGCCGTGTAAAACGCCTCTGGAACAATTAATCTTAAATCCCGATATACACGGCGGTATGAGTATTTATTACCGCCGTGTAACAAGCCACTGAATCAGTTATGAAAATGCACGTTTCACACGGCGGTATGAGTGTTCCTCACTGCCGTGTAAAACGAGTTTTTGAGAAAAACTTACCCTTTAAACAAGCAACAATTACACCAAAAACTCCAAAACGTTTTACACTATGTTCAAAAATTAATAGACCACTAGATAAAAATACAAATGACCTTCAGACTGAAAATAACTAGAACTTCCTAAATTAAAACAGAAGAGGAAATTAGAAATTATTTTAGTTCTGATTTTGAGTCTCAGCTAGACTTTGAATTTACCTCACTCAGCGTCGAAAATAATGATTACCGCTGCCAATTTAGCGCGGTTCTCAAAATACGGTTTTAACCGATGGCCATTTACCTTGAATTCCTCACTCCCAGGTTGTTTTCTGATCGTGATAGCTCCAAAATCAGTCACAATTACCACTTCAAATGGTCCCATCCATCGCGACTTCAATTTTCCAGGAAATAACCTTAATCGACTATTGTACAATAGGACTTTCATACCTGGAGTGAATTCCTTTCTGATCAGTTTCTTGTCGTGCCATTTCTTCGTATTTTCCTTATACTTCTCCGCTTGTTGGTATGACCAAAAGCGTATTTCTTCCAACTCATTCATCTGGAGAAGTCTCTTCTCACCTGCACTCTTAACATCAAAATTAAGAAATTTAGTTGCCCAATAAGCTTTGTGTTCAAGTTCGATAGGGAGATGGCATGACTTACTATAGACTAGCTTAAACGGGGATAATCCTATAGGCGTTTTGAATGCGGTTCTATAGGCCCATAAAGCTTCATCCAGCCTCAAATACCAATCCTTCCTAGATGAATTTACAGTTTTTCTAGGATTTTTTTGAGTTCTCTATTAGAAACCTCAACCTGTCCATTTGCTTGAGCATGATATGGGGTGGTAATTTTGTGCCTCACACCAAATTTTTTCAATAGAGCAGTAAATTGATGATTAACAAAATGCCTGCCCCCATCACTAATTATGGCCTTTGGCGTGCCAAACCTAGTGAAAATGTTCCTCCTAAGGAATTCTAGTACAATTTTGGCATCGCAAGTCTTAGTAGCTATGGCTTCTACCCACTTACTCACATAATCCACAGCTACTAATATATACTCAAACCCAAAGGATATTGGAAAAGGCCCCATGAAATCTATCCCCCACACATCAAATAATTCCACTGCAAGCATATTGGTTAACGGCATTTCATCTTTCTTAGAAATATTTCCTACCCGTTAACATCTATCTCATGTTTTCACAAAACTTTGAACATCTTTAAACATGGTAGGCCAATAAAAACCAGAAGATAAAATTTTTGATACCGTCCGATTTGGCCCATGATGGCCACCAGCTTCCCCACTATGACAAGCCTTAATGATTTCTCCTTTTTCTTCATCTGAAATGCACCTTCTTATTACTTGATCGGCACACAAGCAGAATAAGTACGGGTCATCCCAAATGTAATGTTTGGTATCAGCTCGCAGCTTTTTCCTTTGTTGCCATGTAAAGTCTTTTGGCATAAAGCCTCCTGCAAGAAAGTTGGCTATATTAGCGAACCAAGGAACAGAAATTTCACATGCAAATAAAGCACATATATGTTCATCATGAAACAAATCCAAAATTTTCCCTTCTTCAATGTGTTCACTCTCCAATCTCGATAAATGATCTGCTACAAAATTTTTCGCTCCCTTCTTGTCCTTGATTTCCAAGTCAAATTCTTGCAATAGCAGCACCCATCTAATCAACCTTGGCTTGGATTCCTTTTTGGCAAACAAATGCCTCAAAGCTGCATGGTCTGACCACACCACGATTTTTGCTCCCAGCAAGTATGATCTGAACTTCTCAAAAGCATACACAATTGCTAGAAGTTCTTTCTCAATGGTTGTGTAGTTAACCTGTGCTCCTGTCAAAGTATGACTGTCATAATAAACAGCACAAAATACTTTATCTCGACTCTGTCCAAGCACTGCCCCAACTGCAAAATCACTAGCATCACACATTAATTCAAACGGCAAATTCCAATCCGGAGATATAATTACCGGAGCTGAAATTAGCCGTTGCTTCAAAGTTTCAAAAGCTAGCATACATTCACTGTCAAAATTAAAAGGAGCATCTTTCATAAGCAAATTAAGGGTTTAGCAATTTTCGAAAAATCTTTGATAAAACGACGATAAAACCCTGCATGTCCTAAGAAACTCCTAATGCCCTTTACACTAGTCGGGGGTGGCAACTTCTCTATCACCTCTACCTTGGCCTTATCGACCTCTATCCCATTTTCAGAAATTTTGTGCCCAAGTACAATGCCTTCTCTCACCATAAAGTGGCATTTTTCCCAATTTAGTACTAAGTTGGTTTTTTCACACCTCCCTAGCACTACATCAAGATGCTCTAAACAATTTTCAAAGTCAGCCCCATAAATAGTGAAATCATCCATAAAAACCTCCATAAATTTCTCTATGAAGTCATGAAAAATAGCCATCATACACCGTTGAAACGTAGCCGGTGCATTACATAATCCGAAAGGCATTCTCCTATAGGCGAATGTGCCATAAGGGCAGGTAAAAAATATTTTCTCTTGGTCTTCAGGGGCTATAGGGATTTGTAAATATCCCGAGTACCCATCTAAAAAATAGTAAAACTTATTACCTGCTAACCTTTCTAACATTTGGTCAATAAATGGCAAGGGGAAATGGTCTTTTCTTGTGGCATTGTTGTGGAGACATAATAGTGAACACGAATATTGTTTTATGAGACCATGAGTTAAAACAGTGAATGCGAGAAGGCAATCTAGGGTCTTGGCATACGTGTACAAAAGGATCTCGTCTTTTCGAGACGCTGTATATCCCTAACAGGTGCATAGCACTAGTGCTCTCGATGTATGCTGGTCACACGGTCTATCTGCCTATATAATTGGAGAACTCGACTGAAAATCGTTCAGTCATGTGCGAGTGGGAGATGTTGGAGTCGGGTTACGCCCATGACTTCTCGGGTTGATCCGGAATGTATATGTATCGGACCGAAAATCCTACTAATATGGAAGAATTCCATATTAGGAGAATATCAAGGGATTATACCCCTTGATATTCTCTAACCCTACAAACTTCCCCTTTTAATTATGTAATTAAAAGGGGTAACTCCCTTAATGGGAGTTAATTTCCTACTTATGGTGCATTCATCTCCTTTGGGAGATGAATGCCTAGAGGAAAGAGAGAAGAAAAACATCCACATACCGAAACTCTGTCGGTTTATGCTCTCACCCGTTTTTGCTCTCTAAGTGGTTTTTAGACTATGAACGAGTTGCTGTCATCCCGCTTGTGGATTTCAGCCAGACCGATGACGCCATAAGTTATCCTTGCTGTCGCTTCCGCTTTTGTCTGCGTTTCAAGAGGTAGGTAACAAATAGCCCAGTTTTGTTACCTTAATATATGCATGTGGCATGTGGGTATATTTTTCCTCCAAATACGTTAGAGGGTGTTTGCCTAATTTTTTTAGAAAATAATACATAGATTATCTAATACAAAATTTGAGTTTTATCTCTTAAATAGTGACATATATAGAAAATATTTTTCAAACTTTGAAAAAGATATTTAAAGTGAAACGCAAAATAGAAAAAATTTACAATAAAATAGAAAGAAAGTGATCTCTTAAAATAGGCCGAGTAAAAAATAATTCATTAAATCCTCTAGTAGGGGTGAGCATGGTCGGTTAACCGGTCCATGAGCCCCAGTCCATTAATATCGGTTTTTTGAAATTCCAGTCCATTAACTAGTCCATTACCATCGGTTAACCAGTCTATTGGTTTCGGATTTTCAGATCGGTTACCCAATATTTTTCGGTTAACCACTATAATTATAAATATATTCATAAATAAAATTAAAATGTTCAAGGTACTTAAAAATTAAAATTTTTTCACTATAATATAATATTATTGTTGTTAAAATAAAAATTTTTGGTGGATATAAGCAAATTTGTTTTTAAAAATTAATATTTAATAAGTAAATATATTAACCGGTCCATAATCACTTTAATTAGATAAATTGTTATACTTACTAATAGCCAATTAAAAAAACTTAAAAACTTTAAAATAATTAGTATAATGAAAAAAAGTACATGATTACCTTTAATTAGGATAAATTTTTATAAATTATTAAAAAATTAATAAATTACCTAAAAATTCGGTTTCGATTTGGTTAACCAGTCACATGAGTCAAAAATCATTAACCAGTCCATTAATATCGGTTTTTTCAAAACACTAATCATTAACCAGTCTATCGGTCCGGTTTCGAATTTTTTTTTTCGGTTAATCGAGTTTATCGATTTTTTTGCTCACCCCTATCCTCTAGTACTTCCAAATCTTTGATTTCAGCATTTTACCGAAAGCCTATTCGATGAATATATATATATATATATATATATATATATATATATATATATATATATATATATATATATATAGCAAATAACATGAAAAATAGATGATAATTTAATGAACCTATATACTTTAACTTCCATTCATAAAACTTATTGCTTTTATAAGAAAAGTCTTCTTATCAAATAAGAATTCTAATTAATTCAAAGCTTTGTTTTATTTTTTTAGTATTAAAAAATTAAGGATAATTTAAAAAAGTATATCTTGATCTCAAAAGAGTTTTTTTTTTTAATCTTAATATTTAAAAAAAATATTTTGCATTAAGAAAAACGTGAATTGAAATCCTATTTGTAGTAAAATTCTTACAGTTTCTTAATATTAAAACTCCTAATTTCGAATAAAATTTCATATATTTTCTTAATATTGATAATTATAAATAAAAAATATAAATTTAAACTTAATGAGAATTGATAAAGCCGAAAATGTCTTTATCTGAAGAGGAGAGGACGAGCCGATCGGATGAGAAAACCCTGTAGTAAGAAGAGTCCGGTCGGACCAGGCGTAAGCACTTCAAAGCTTAAGTTAGTAGCTTAGAGAGAGAAAGTGCTTTTAGAGATAGAATGCTAGAGATTCAATACCTAAAGCCATCGTTGGCTGGGCTATTTATATGAGACGGTTGAGGGGCACTTGAGTGCCTGGGGAGTGATTACTGGCTATCAGAGTAGGTATTTGGCGATGTGACAGGGAGCAGGTAGTAGGCATGGGCGCTGCCTTGTGTCAGGCGGCTGATGGGACTGGCGGTCACATCAGCCGATCTGGCATGTGCGCTGCCTAGGAGCTTGTGTCTGCTACTCTTGGATGTTGGGCCTTGGGCCTTGCCAGTGAAGTGCGCTGACTAGATGGGCCTTAGAGCAAATGTTATTTACTAGGTTATCACTTGTCCCCCCTCAATAGGTCCGATCGGGCATGAATTTGCCTTTTGATGTTCCGTTCGGATGGAGTTCGTTCTGAATTTTCCCGATCCGAAGGCGCGTTGGCGCGATTTTTGAATTTGCAAGGCGCTTTTTCTGAAGAGACACGCCTGCCTGGACAGCTGTTTCCATTTAATGCTGCGCGTGCTCCGAGGGTGACACTTCGTTCTTCGTATAGTCATAATGCCTTTACAACACGTGGCATTCTTCTAGTGGCGAGACGGTTGGCGTGCTCCGGAAGCTTTGGCTTATAAATAGGGAATTTCTGAAGAATTTTTTCTTTACTTTTTGCAATCCCTAGCGAAGCTCTGCCAAAATTCTTTCTCGACTCCCAGATTTTCGCAATCGCTCCTTGCTCTTTCTTCAAATTTCCTAAGTCCCTTTTACCAAGTAAGTAACTCCTCCTTTTGCTTTCTCGCTTTTTCTTTGCCTTTCATTCTCCTCTTGCATCCATCCATTTAGGAATTTGGGATTTGCATATTTCTCCCCTTTTTTTCTCGTTAAGAATGGCCTTCAGTAGTGACGAAGTATTAGACAGAAGCTTCTTAAATGAATACAAAGATAAACCAGCAGTTGAGCTATGCGCCCGACTGACCAGCGAGGAGGTGGCTGAGGTCCCTGCCAACTACGGCTTCCCTGATGACATTTTTATAGCGCCGTGCCCAGAATCAATGGCAGTGACAAAGGGGCCCTTTGGGGAGCTTAAAAACGAGTGATTTATCTGCCACCTTTGGAGTTTGGATGCAGAAATACGTCTTCCCTTCGGCGCTTTTGAGATAGCTGTGCTAGAGGGATATGGCATCGCTCCTTATCAGCTGCACCCAAAAGGATGGAGGACCGTGGCTTGCTTCAAGATTCTGTGCATCTTGGAGGGAGCGGCCCCAACGCTCGACCTCTTCACACATTCCTTCTATATTTCATGCCTAAGCGACGGATCGGAGTTCTTCTTCACAAGCCGACCGAAGAAGAAGCTTATTAACATTCCCACCCTAATGAAGGGCTTCAGAGAAAGATATTTTCTAGTGGGCAGAAGAGGTGGATTTGGAGTAAGTCTAGCTCGATCGAAGGGGCTAAGATTTTGAAGGACCAGGCCGCCGGTCAGCCTATGTATGAGGCTGACATCAAAAAATTAATGAACACCGTGGCAAGGGAAGGGGGACCTTTCGAGTCCAAGCAGCTGCTGGAGGCACTTCAGGGGCCCTCCATACTCAGAGCTGCTACGAATGCTGAAGCCGCTGCTGCCGCAGAACGTGAGTATTAGGATCGGGCAAAGCAAATAATTATAGATCATTAAGACATGTATTTCATTTGCATGAAAAATGTGCTTTGAAAAAGAACTTATCTTGTGCTTGTTTTGCTGCAGCTGAGATGGCTGGTGGAAGCGCTCTGTCCAGAGAGCTCAGCGAGCGGACCCGGCTAAAACGTGAGGCCGAGCGGAAGGCCCAAGAGCAGAGGAAAAAGAGGAAGATAGTGTCCTTTGCAGAACTGCAAACCTCTCGGGGGGCGGCTGGTGCCTCTTCAGCTGCTGCTCCTATTGCTGTTGTCCCAATCTCCCCCGCTCTTTCGGCTGATACTGTCGCACTGAGCACTGCTGTTGCTGAATCAGTTGTCGATCCTACACCTGCGGCGCTTCGATCTGGCGCTGAGAGCGGGCGAGCCCATAATCGGCCCCTGAGACTGCAGGATGAGTCTGACGAGGATGATGCGCCCATCATCCAGACTTTCAGGGAGGTGGGGCAGGGGGTGGCATCCCTGCTGGATGAGGATGCCCGAAGGAAGGCTGATGAAGCCGCTCGAAATAGTGCAGCTGACATAATAGCCGAGGCAGATGCTCGGGTGGCTGCTAGAGGCAAGGCCGTTCAGCAGGGCACTCAGCTGGGCGAACCATTTCGGCGATCCGAGAGGCGGCCCGTTCCCTTAAAGGAGTTCTTGAAGAAGAACTTCGGCAGTGACTGGTCACCTAGCAGATTGGCTGGTTATATTTGTCGCAGCCTCCTTCAGGACGACGACCGGAAGGATCTCGGGGACGCCAGCCAGATCTCCCGGGAATGCGACCTGATCAACCAGCATGTAATAGAGGTGAGTCTTGGGTGCCTTATCTGGCATTGCCCGATGGTTGACTACGTCCCACTGTACTTAGTTCTTTTTCGTCATTTTCCTTCATGGAATGGCCAACCTTTAGAGGGGACGAGCTGAGGATGGTGTCAAGGCCAGGGCGGAGGTAGACGCTCGCTATGAGGCTGCTCGAAAGGAGGCCTCCGCCCTTCGCACTGAAGTGGCAGAACTGAAGTGGCAGTCCTCTGCTTCCCAATCGGAGACAGTGGCTCTGAGGAAGGAGGCCCATCAAAAGGCTCAGGCGTTGAAGGCTCGGTAAAGCGAGGCTGATAAGCTGAGGGGCGACACTGCCCGCCTCTCTGCTGAGAATGCCTAGTGTAGGCGGTTCGAGGCAGATGCAACCAGGCTGGATGCCGAGTGTAGAGAGCTAGCTGCTGAGAACGCCAAACTGAAGGTAGAGGGCGAACAACTGCGCAAAGAGGGGGAGTCTCTGAGGACGTCATCGGAGGTGAGGGAGGCTTCTTGGGCAAAGAGGCTCGAAGAGGAGCTTGTCGTTCAGAAAGAGCGCCTTCTTGATGAGCTAGTATTTATTAGAAACATAATATGAAAATTTTATGTAATTTTTCTTTCAGTTATTTTAAATATATTTGATTTGGTCGAAAATCGATCATTTGCACTTCTAATTGTATAATTTAATATACTTCCATAATATTATATTTTTAAATTAATAGTATTGCTAATAATATTGTATATTTATTATTTATATAAATTAAAATTTGGAGGTAATAATAATAATAATAAATTAAAATAAAAAAAATAATATAAAAAATTAATATTTTTTGTGACAGAATAGCGGCTAAATTTTTTGTCGCTAATAAATTTTTAACATTTTGGACAATCAGTCTCGGTGTTATTTTGCGACGAAATTTTTTATATTTAGCGACTGTTTTATTCGTCACTATTTTTAGCAGTTTTATATTTTAGTCGCTAAATTTCTTACCACGGAACTATTTGCGACAGTCGTTTTATCGCTAAAATCAATTAGCGACGAAAATAGTCGTAGTTAATTTCTTGTTTTTGTTTTGTTTTGTTTTTTTTTTTATAGTGTATATAGCTTCTCCTACAAATGCTAGTAGGAATACGGAAGCTAAATTTGCAAATGGATCAGGGCTCATAAATCCTTTAAAAGCTATAGATCCAGGCCTTTTGTATATTGCATATAAAGTAGACCACCTCAAATTCCTTTGCAGCATTAAAGGTAATGACAAAAATATTAAACACGTCTGGAGATAATAAAACTTATCCTGAAAGTGATATCCGAAATCCCGAAGATGATTTTTTTTTTTAAATATTGTAAAATATCAGCTGTCATATTTGATTTTTTGTTTTCATATTCAAGAGAATGTGATGGATATCACTAATGTTAAACTTGAATCATATTAGAAGTGATTAAGTTGAATCAGATTAGAAGTGATCATTAGTTCATATGCGAACAATATGAAAATTTGAATAGTCTTTTGGGTGCCCAGTAGTTTGCTAAGATTTGCAGATGAAAATGTATTCCATAATAGAATCAAGGGAAGGTCCTATTGCCATCAACTTCATTTGGAAAATGTTATCTCTGTTACTAATCCCATGGAATTTCGCTCTTTTTCTGCAAATTATTTTTCTTCTGCATCAGCTGCTTCATCTTTTTCTTCGTTTATTTCTTCTGCTTTCGTTTCATCTCCTTCTTTTAGATATGCTTTTTCATCTTTTTCTTCAGCTTCTGTTTCTTCTGGATATGCTTCATCATCATCATCATCATCATCTGTTTCTTCACATATTTCTTTCGTTTCTGTTTCTTCATCTGTTGCTTTAGCATTATGAGAAAAAAAGTTTTCATGGTGAATGAGTGAGGGAAACAATTGCTATATAAAATGAATTACTTAGACAATTTTAAAATTATAACTAATATTGCTATAATTTATCATCTAGTAGCTGACTTATAACTTAATCTTTTTTTTAGGTGGAACCCAGTCAATGGATTAAAATTTTAAGGGCCGGAGATAAAAATCATAAGGTATAAGAAACATGTCTAATATCAAAGCACAAATGTTTTGGTGAATGATCAGTAGTACGTACCCTTCTTATCGCGCCCATTCATAAATAACTTCTGAATCATAAATAACTTCTGAATGGTGTTATTAAGGCTGCCATGCCACTTGCAATTCCATCCGTAGTAAGTCGTCCAGTCATTTGATGTTTTCACTGCGCTAAGCTTTGGTGTGAGCACTTGTTGAGAAAACGTCTTCATGTTGGGGCATTTTGTAATTGTCACTGCATCCAAATTCGGGAAATTGAAAGTATAATTACTTGAACAGAAACATGTGAGGCTTGGTAGATGATCAAGCTTCAAACATTTTAATTGATTGAAACCAATCACATCTTCGCTTCCATCAGATTTAACTCCAACTATTTCTTGCATCATTTTGCATTGCCTAATAATCATTGTTCTGAGTAGCACAAGACTCTTAGCTGTTGAGACAGTTATCAGATTTATCATCTCATCACACTTTGACACTTCCAAATAAGTCAAATTTTTGAAATACACTGAAGAAGGCACGAGAATTCTCAACTTCTTACACCATGATACGTCCAGAGTTGTCAGATTTTTGAAAGAAATTGAGGAGGCTGCTATTTTTATCATACTATTACAACGAGAAACTATCAGAGTCTTAAGATATTCTGAAGGAACAAAAGAGCCTTCCTTCCAAATGTACTTCAAACAGCCCAGACAGTTTAACTCCAAATATTCTAGTCGTACAACTGTAGAGACATAATGTTTTTCCTCGCCAACTGCTCTTTCATCGTCTAACAAGGGTAGTTCTTCCAAACCAACATTCTTCAAGACAAGTTTTTTCAAGGAGCATGGTAGTGTAAGGAAACCACAACCTTCCACACAATTAGTTTTTACACCATCTAAAACCACCGTCTCCAAGTTGGGAGCAACCTAAAAAAGAAATAAGACTGATATTGTTATAAAAAGAAATCGGTTTCATAATTGTATTACTCTTAATGGACATATAAAGACCCACCACCAAATATGTGAAGTGAAATAATTAATTACCATTCTCTTAGTAGTTTAATCTGTAGTACTACTGCTACCTTCTCATCATGTTATTGCTACCAAATTGCTGAACCCAAAGTTTTCAATTTTTTTTTATTGCCTTTATGGTATTAATTAACAAAATCAAACAATGAATAATCACATTTTTACATTAAAAAATAACAAAGATCTTTATATAGTGTACTACTCCATGATTTAATTCATAGGAGTAATTACCATAAATCTACAAGTTTAATATACTTGTAAGTAATGTTAAAAGAAAAAGAAAAAAAAAAAGCAAAAATAAATCAAATTTTGTATTCTTAAAATGGGTCAGACCTTTTAATAGTATTCGTAGTAGTATACCGTTGTTATATGTATATTAAGAGTTAATTTCAATTGAAAAACGGGTAAATAAAATCAGGGTCATACCTTCGCAAGCCAAGGGAGCAGTTGATCTTGATGTTGACTGTTATACATATCTTTTAGTTGGAAATGTTTCAACTTTGGCCACTTGAAGTTGTAAGGCTCTCCACTTTTTGTATTACCAACTACATGTTTCATCTCGCAGTACTCTACTTTAAGCTCTTCTAGCTGCAAAAGACCACTACCTGTGGATTCTGGGAATACATATTCCAGAACATCACACCTATAAACTTCAACTGATTTTAGATTTGGAAAAGTTAAAACCCCATTTGCATCCTCACTCCATATCCACTTCAATGACTTCATATTCTGTATCTTCAAATATCTCAGCGCCTCAAATGCTATGGATGCTGGAAATACATATTCCAGAACATCACATGAAGAAACTTGAACTGATTTTAAATGTGGAAAAGTGAAAACCCCATTTGCATCCTCATTCCATATCCGCTTCAATGACTTCATATCCTCTATCTTCAAATGTCTCAGGTCAAATGCTAATTCATCAATACCATCCAACTCCTCCATTTGATATATCACTTCCATTTTAGAACAACTCGCTAACTTCAACTCCTCTAATCTCTGGAATCTTCTCATCACATTTTTCGATGTTGCAAAAACAGTTTTTAATTTTGAGCAATAATAGATTTTCAATGATTTAAGTTTGCATAAAGAATCATCATCTGCGAATTGACCCTGCCATAGATATTCCAAATTATGCATGTCATGCACATACATTGTCTGCAAATTAGGAAATATAGCCTGCAATTGCCAATTATTATCAGTAATGTGTCCTTCCAATAGTTTAGCATAAACATAATTAACTTCCCAATGCAATAAAAGTAAATTATTGGCTAAACATAACTTAGAATTGATGAAAATAAGACAGTGATTATTTAAAGCGAATTAAAAAATAAAATATATATATGAAAAGTGATTGAATATCATTGGCAATTCACAATCAATTTGTTATATTTGGAAAACAAATATGTTCGCACATGCTTTATAATATATTTTTTTTGCACTAAAATATAAAAAATATACATTTTTTTTTTTGTATTTACTAGATATATCAATGAACAATATAGAGAAAACATTCTCAATGTATAGCCGGTAAATGTAATGCACTAGAAAAAATTAAAATATTCCATATCTTATAGTTAAAAGTTAATAAAATATCATAAATATTTGCTATCAAACAACTATTGATTTTTTATTTTATTTTATTTGAGAGGAGCTATTAGCAATTGAATTGCCTTTTCATTTCACTTGCACATGTCCCAAAGTTTTTGTTATTAAATTTTACATAGAGGGGTGGATCCACGTACAATTTAGGATTTATTCTAAATTTATATGCTTAATATTAATTTTAACTGAAATTGCCCCTTAATTTAAAATCCTAAAAATTTAAAATCCTAAGTCTGCCCCTACTTATAAAGTGTATTAGTATAAAAATTAGTTATATATATATTTTATGTGATTCGATTATCTTATGAAATTTAGAACAAAAATTAAAAAAGAAAGAGAAAGAAAAAATTATTATATATATAAAAAATTGCCTAGAAAAATTTAGTAACAAGCAAATAAGATTAAAGTTAAATAAAATAAATATTTTATTAAAAATTCATGCAAAGCATGGGATTTTGCTAGTTTTTATAGAAATTTCAGAAGCTAAAAGTATTGTAACTGATGATAAAAATTATATTAGTCATTTTCAAAGTGAAAAACAAAATATTAATTGCTCATTTCAATTTTAGAAATAAGTGGAATTAAATAAAATATGAAATGCATGAAAAATAAAGAGATGTAAACATATCACCATTTCATTGAAGAGTGATTGGACATCATTGGAGCTGTTGTTATTTGAAATATCCGTGACAAAATTCTTCAATGTTGGACAGCTGTTTATGTGCATTTCTCTCAACGACTGAGATTCAATAAAATAGCCATTGCTAAATCTAATGAGATTTGGAAGCACTCTGAGTTGAAGAAAGTCCAAATTTGGAAACACTATCTTATCAATGCTCTTTTCTGCTTCAAATTCCTCTGTTAGTATGATCTCTTCCATCAATTCACAACGCGCTATACTAAGTCTTTTTAGTTGCAAAAGGCTTTTAGCTGTTGAAGTTTTAAATATATACTTCAAACTGTTGCAATAGTTCACCTCCACATTTGCTAAACTGGGAAAAGAAATCTGTTCATATACAATGCTTCACTTCATTATCAAGTCTTTCAATAAAAATTAACATAAAGATAGTCCATTGTGTTTGTTGGATATACGGACATAAAACACTTCACATATAGAAGATATAATTTGATTGTCTTAAAAAAACAATCAATGTAGAAGATATAATCTTAGTAGATTATTGATATACTATATATTAAAATAAATATTACTTTTTGAGGAATTATTTAAATAAACTAATATAGAGGCAACATTTTTAGCGCACGACCATTATAATGCATTAGTATGAGCATATGCATCTAATATGTAGATCATACTAGTATATGATCAAACAAATGAGTGGGATCAGTCCTACCAAATGGGATCAGTCTTCTTATTTTTTTTTAAAAAAAAAAAATTAACTTCTTACCCCTAAAATTTTATAATAAATTAACCAACTGTACATGTTATTACTAAAACTTATCCTTTTAAATTCAATTATTTGTCCCCTTTAATATTGATTTCATCTAAATTTGTCTCCTTAATATTAATTTTAACTCAAATTTCCCCTTAATTTAAAATTCTAAGTCTGCCCCTGCTTATAAAATATATTAGTACAAAAATTAGTTTTTTATATATTTTATGTGGTTCAATCATCTTATGATATTTATAATATTTAGACCAAAAATTTAAAGAAAAAAAAAAAGAAAGAAAAAATGATTATATGTTAAAAAAATATATTAACAAATAAATAAGATTAAAGTTCAATACATTAAATATTTTATTAAAAACTCATGCAAAACATGGGGATTTTGCTAGTTTTTATATAAATTTCAGAAGCTGTAAGTGTTGCAACTGATGTAATTTTATTAGTCATTTTAAAACTAAAAAATATTAATTGCTCATTTCAATTTTAGGAATAAGTAAAATTAAGCAAAGCAGAGCATGCCACTACTTTGATATGAAAATATATTATAAAAGTTTAATGTGCGAGTGGAATAAAATCTTCTAAAGGTATACAGAGATGGTCATATAAAATTAATAAAATGCATGCTAATATGAAATTAATATAGATAAAATTCTTAGAGAGTTTATCATCTTTTTAAAATTGTTACTTACAATAAATAAACTGTACATGTTATTACTAAAACTTATAATCAATAAATTCGTATACTAAATTATAACATTAATTAGACCAAATTAATCAACAAAATGACAAAGATATTAGCAGTTTATTGAGATATATATTTCTTTCTGTATTTAATATGGATTACTTTGTTGCACATAATAAACAAATTCAATTAAAGGAAATATAATTAGAAGTAATTAAGTTGAAAGTATTTGTTTTACATACCATTTCAATTTGTGTTTCCGAAGGCACCTTTCTTGGGTTGCAAATGCTTCTGAGACGTGGTAAATTGGATAGAACCAATGAGCTCAATTCGATCACTTTGTTATTGCAAATCCCATCTTCACTTCCTTCCGCAATAACAGCTTCCAAGTTACCACAACTGCTCACTTCCATTTCTTGAAGTTGCGACAAATTTTTAGCAGTGGAAAATGAGAAGAGTTTTCTCAATTTACCACAACCACTGATATTTAAAGTTCGCAGCTTACTAAATGACCCCGTTCCAAGTCGACCATGACAAATCTCCTCCAAGCTATTTAATGATTTCAAAACCAACGTCTCTAGAATTGGAAAGGCATCGCATGAAACACACATTGTGGAGTCTATGATATGTCGAATGGCATCATTCTTTTCAATGCAGAGATGCTTCAATTTTGGAAACCCTTCCTCATTCAGATCATACAACACATTCTCCATTCCTTTAACCTCCCATAAAGAGAGATCTCCACTCCCTCTTAACAACTCTTTAAGCCCATCCTCCAAATGGATACTTGTCTTTCGCCTTAGCTTTAATGTCCTTGAGCTTCCATAATTCCCATCCCACCAATTCCAGCGCCCATAGCCTATTAATATTCTATACCTTTCCAATCCCTTTGAGAAGAGCTGATTTGGTAATTTCTTGGGACGAGATACTCCTACTTCCAAAGTTGTCAATTGCCTCAATTCTTCCAACTCCATAAGGCTTGCATTGCCATTCAGATCCCACTCATCAAAGCTTTTATCCATGTACAATTCTTCTAAAAGAGACAGTTTAGGTAAAACATTTGGAGGAATAACTTTGAGGTAGCTGCATTTGGTAAAATTTAGTGACTTGAGCTGAGTTAATTCCCCTAATTGTCTCGGCAACTCAACAATATCGGACTCCTCAAAACTAAGAAACTCCAATTGTTTCAGATCTCCAATGATGGCTACATCTTTCAAACGGCATTGATGAATATACAATGAATGTAGGTTTGTTAGGAATTGAAGCGATGAAGGCAGCGGCATTAAACACATCCCTGTCAAATTCAATACTTTGAGCTTTCTAATACCTTTAAAAAACAAATTAGGAATTATCAAATTCAAATCTTCGGTGACAAGAGACAATAACTCTGCCTTGGTATATCTTAGATCTTCAGGAAGCTCAGAGATATCACAGTGATGCAAAACAATTCTAGTACAATTCTCATCCGCTGGCCATAATTGCCTCAAACCATTGCCAGTAATGCCAAAAAATGCATTTTGGTCCTTGGTTGCGATTGAGCGAGCAAAATCTAGAACAACATCATGCATTTTCACATGGCCATTCATGTCCCCATCTAGCAACAAACTCTCTGTTTTCAGCTTTTCAATAGTTTGACACATTCTATTTCTTGCAACTTTGACGCCAACAACGTTTTTAAACACACCAAGTCCCATAGCATATGTCAGCAAGTGGTTGGTCGGAATATTAGATTGCCTGAACAAAGAGCAGAGTAAGAACAATGACTTCACTTCATAACTAGGCAGATTCTCGAAGCTTGACTTAAGAACCTTGTTCACCTTTCCATGTATTTCTTCATTGTCAAGATCGGATAGCTTCACCAGGGCATCTTCCCATGCACTCAACTCATTCTTCTTCAAATCTGCTGCAACTATTTTGACTAAGAGGGGCAAGCCGGAGCATTTATTGGCAATTTCAATGGCCGTAGCCCGTAGTTCTGGATTGTTAGCATCCGCCACGGTCATTTGGAACAAACTCCATGTCTCTTCTTTTCCTAGAACATCAAGTGAGAATTCTTTCTGCGTGCCCATCTCACTAGATAATACAATCTGGCTTCTTGAGGTGAGCAACAGTTTACTGCCTTTGCATTCCTCCTCGAGAGGAATCCCTACATCATTTAGTTCAAGTTTTGTCCATATATCATCGAGAATGATGAGTACCTTGGACGTCTTCAACCTCTCTTTAAGTTGACTGGCCCTTCCGGGGACTTCCTGCGCATCAAATTTCAAGCCTATGAAATCAGCAATTTCTCCTTGAATCCTTCTCAGATCTGGAGTTTGAGAGACGGGAACCATAACCACAGCTTCAAACAGCTTCTCTTCCACAGCTTTCCTTTGGACCTCTTTCGCTAGTGTGGTCTTTCCCACACCTCCTAAGCCATAGACCCCAATCATGTAGAGATCAGGATCTCGGAGTGCATCCATAACTTGGTTCAAGAGCAACACCCTTGAAGGCAAGGCTTCCCGACTATACACAGACGGCTCAACTATCTGCTGCAGAGGCTGGTGATAGGAAATTGGATCTAATCCTTCTTGATTCAGAAGCTTATCGATGGCTGAAGCTTTCTTTTCTGCTTCCTTGCTGAGGTGATAATGACCCTTCAAATTGGGACACAACCCAAAGAAGCACTTCTTCATGTTGGCTTCTTTTATGCGCAGAACGATTGCCTCGGCTTCCTTAATTTCATCGTTCGCATATCTCAGCCATTTGGTAACCTCATCAGGTGCAAAAACGGATTGCTCCAAGTTGTCTCTTTCCTTCTTCAGCTTCTCAGTCTGCTTCTTGAGTTTCTCGACATAGCTCTTGCACTTAAAAGGATAGCAAACGTGTGGTTTGATGGGGACAAAAACGCACTTGAGGAGGTGATTGAAAACGAATTTGAGGAGGTGATCTTTAATCTGCTTCCCAATAAAACCAATAATGGGGAGAAGAAGGAATTTTTTGATGGGATCTGTAGGCAACATGTCCAAAATGCGGACAATTATGTGGTTTTGGATGCGATCTGTAGTCAAGTGGTTCAAAATGGGGACAATTATGTAGTTTTGGAGAGGATCTATAATCCAGTGGTTCAAAATGGGAAGAATAATGGGGAGAAGAAGTAAAGTTTTGATGGGATTTGCAGTAAAGTGGTTGAAAATGGGAAGAATAATGGGGAGAAGAAGTAAAGTTTGGATGGAATGCGTAGTAAACAGGTTGAAAATGGGGACAAGAATGGAGTTTTGGATGGGATCTATAATACAGTGCTTCAAAATAGAAAGATAAACAGACATTTTGAATGATAAACGGGAGTGAAGGGATGAAGAGTAGATAATTAAGGAGTATGATGGCAAAATCAGAAAGAAATGGAAGAGATGTTTAAGAAATTGTATCCAGAAACCATTACTGAGTGAGAATGGCTAATGGGTTGTGAAGTGAGGAAGATAGAGAATTGAGAGATTTTGATTAATGAGAAAACGAGGGAATGAAAAAGAAAAGAGCAGTTCAGTGGATGAAAGAGGGATGACCAACCAACACAGTATTTGTTGGTCAGAGTGAAGATTGACTAGAAAACTGAAATTATTTATTTTTGAGAAAAAAGACATTTAAATAGTTTAAGAGTCAAATGGAATATTTAAAGATTTTTTTTTTAAAAAAAAAATATTAGCATTATGGAATATTATTTTACAAAATTATTAATGCCAAATTAACTCGACAAATATTTCGTTGTCATGTAGAGTCTGTATTTCTTTAATGGGTCCCTTCTATTTGCTTTATCTTTCAATGATTGTCCTCTTCAATTCACTCTTCTTCCCAATAAATCATTTCTCTTTTCTGCTTTCCAGGAAATCCTGAAACAAAGCGATGAATTCCCTATATAGGATGGATGTCAAACTTACTTAATTTCCACCGTCAATGTGTAAAATGTGTAATCTCAACCGTAGATGGAAATTGGTTACATTGTACTGCAATATCACACGTAAGAATTATTTTTTTTTTATAATTAGTTTATATCTGAAATAATATTTATTCAGGTAAATTTTTTCCAAAAGTTTGTTATGTCTAGTCAGACTACAAACTATTTCTTTTCCTAAAATAAAAAATAATAATAATAAAAAAAAACAACAAACTATATCTATCAGTTCATCTGGATGGAGATTTTAATCATTTATACATTCCTATTGATTTTATAAATTTAAAGTACATTAACTTCTTTTAAAAAAAAAAATAGTGAATATAATTATCAAATTCTTAATTTCCTTATATGCTTAGGTGTGATCGCTATTTTTAATAATAGTATGTTCTAAAAATAAGTTAAACCGGTTGCTATTAAACTTTATCTATGAGAAAAAAAAATAGAGTTGAACTATAATCTCACAAAATTTACTATATAAATTAGATTCAAATCTTATCATGACCCATCCAATTCAGTTTTAATAATAATAATAATAATAATAATAATAATAATAATGTATCAAGACTCTAAATTATACCTTAGAGAGAAAAATAAAATAAAATAAGTGCTAAAGAAATCTGTCCCTGATATTTTTGTATTTAGTTATATTATATATGTCATTGGTGACCTCATCATCTTATATTTCTCTAAAAGTTCCAAAGCGTCTGCTAACTTCCATTGTGTCACTAAATTCAACTCATTTAGGGGTGAGTATGATCGGTTAACCAGTTCATGAGTCTCAGTCTATTAATCAGTTCATTAATATCGATTTTTTAAAATTTCAGTCCATTAACCAATCCATTACCATCGGTCAACCAGTCCATCGATTTCAGATTTTTGGATCGATTACGCAATATTTTTCAGTTAACCACTATAATAATAAATATATTCATAAATAAAATTAAAATATTCAAGTTACTTAAAAATTAAATTTTTTTCACTATAATATAACATTATTGTTATTAAAATAAAAATTTTTGGTAGATATAAGCAAATTTGTTTTTAAAAATTAATATTTAATAAGTAAATATATTAACCGGTCTATTATCACTTTTAATTAGATAAATTGTTATACTTACTAATAGGCAATTAAAAAAATTTAAAATAATCAGTATAATGAAAAAAAAAGTATATGATCACCTTTAATTAGGATAATTTGTTATATAAATTGTTATAAATTATTAAAAAATTAATAAATTAACTAAAAATTCGGTTTTGGTTCGGTTAACCAGTCACATGAGTCAAAAACTATTAACCAGTCCATTAATATCGGTTTTTTCAAAACACTAACCATTAACCAGTGCGTTATAATCGGTTAACATGTTCATCGGTTCGGTTTTGAATTTTTTTTTCGATTAACCGAGTTCATCAGTTTTTTTCTCACGCCTAATTAAAAGTTTGTATTATATGCAGCAAGTAGGCCCGTATGGTGTGAACAAAGAAAAATAGAAACATTACTCATTTTGTAATCTTGTTTTAATTTTTCTTATAACTAAAAAAATCATGTTTAAATGGATTTACAATTTAATGTTTTAATTTAAAAACCATAACAATTAAACCACTAACGTTTTTTAGACTATTTGAATTAAATTTATTTGTTAATAATTCTTTAAAAACTAGCAAAAATATACTAATTTTTTTAAAAGTAAAAATTTTCAGCTTTATTTAATATATAAATTAAAATAAATTGTTATTATTTTAATAATTAAATTGAATTATACAACTATGCCCTGATTGCATTCATTCATTTTGAATTTTGTTTTTCTATTCACAGAATCACACACTGCAACTTTTTGTGCACATCAGTATGACCGTTTGAACAATCTTGTTGGAGTTAATATAAATGTGTCCAATACGTGCCTTAGTCAGAAATTAAATTTAATATAATTAAATTTTAAATATTTTAATGTAATAAATTTTTAATAAAAGTATTTAAAGTCAATTTTTAATGGTATCGATTTTTAATAAATCATTTATTGAGATTAATTTTGAAAAAAAAAATCACTAAAAATATTTTAAAAAAATTTCTAAATTGAGTGTGGCCGCTGTTTCCAATTGCAATTAGTCTTCCTGGTCAATTTTTTTGTCATTTGTGCTTTTCTTAATTTCCTGCTTGTTGCTGCGAAAAATATTTTCTTCTTGGTTTACACATCAATTGCTTGTTTATTTAGTTGCAAAAATTATAATTTACTCATCTATAATTTTTTTTTTTTTTAGAATATTGATGTATAATTAAAGTCAAAAAAATGTTTGAAGTAAAAATAATGCCACTTGTATATCAGCAAACTAGCATTCTTTAATTTTTTTTTTCTTAAAAGACATTAATTATTACTCTCAGTTTTACTCTAAAATCTGTAATTAGAAGTGAAGGATTTTTAATTGGCTGTTTTAAATGGTAAGATGCTATTGTTAGCCGACTGTTTATGGTTTTGGATACAGTAATTTTTTTTATCCCTTTTTGTATAGTCAGTCTTGTGTTTTGAAATTTCAAACAGTTATTATAATTTTGTAAAAAAATTTACTTTTTTGCAATTTTTTTTATTTTCTTCCAAAAGAAAACTTATATAGGTCATTAAATTGTCAATATAAATAAAAATGAATGCTTATAGAATGATAACAATTTATAGATGGTATTTTATATCCATAATTTATGCAAATATGAAAAAAAAATATGTGTAGAGGAAAAATAGTCGAAACAATAAAAATTATTTGAATTTATGTAATTAAAATATAATCGATAGAATGGCTCAAAAGGTTTTATAAGGCAAATGAATGAAATTACAAACGAATTATTAATATATTGAGTTAATTTTGTATCACTTTTATTTTGTGATGTGCATGAAAAAAATAAATTAATAAATTAGGGAAAGCATGAGGTGTCGCAAGACAATGAAGAGCATGAACAAGAAATTGTTATTGCAGAAAAAAAATCATACATCATGATGTGATCATGAGCTATCAAGCATAATATTAATAATTTAATATAATGTAATTATCCTTTGTTTTTTAGCAATTTGTTTGGTGTTGAATCATTTTCATGTCCATGGAAATTTTTAAGTGGGAGATTCCAATTGATGGTGAGACCAATTACGAGCCACCCATTACTTATATATTCTAAAAATATATAGCTTAATTTGTGTTTCTAATATTTTGTCTATATAGCTTCTCCTCTGAATGCTAGCAGAATTTCGGAAGCAAAATTTGCATAAATACTCTAAAAGCTGCAGATCCAGACCTTGTGTATATTACATATAAAGGAAAGGTTCAAACTTTATTTGAAAAATATAATCTCACCCTTCTGTTTTTGACCTCATTGCGGTTGTCTCTTCAGCTTATTTTTCTTCGTTTTTTTTCTTCTGTCTTTTCCATCGGGTCATGGGCAGTTCCATTGGATTTGACAAGTAATTAATTGTTTTGTCTCCTAAAACTATTAAGCATAAACAGATACTAACGGCCCTTCAAACCCAAGTGGCCTAGAATTGTCTTGAATTATTTTCTTAAGAGTTTAGAAATTACTCACTCCATTATTTTATACTAGCCACTTTTATTATTTTTATTAAAATTAAAAAATATTAATTAATTTTAAATTTTAAAAAAAATTAAGTGATTTAATGCATATTAAATAATTTAATACAAAAAAAATAAATCTAATTTATCAATTTTTATTAAAAATGAAAATTAAATTGAAAAAAAAATTAAATTATATTAAAAATTTAAAAATAACAGATAAATAAAATTTAAATTTTACTAAAAAAATTACAAATAATAAAAAACGGATGAAATATATAATAGAAGCGGCAAATTGGTAGTATTGAAGGTACCTACCCTTTTGTGAAAATGAGTACTTACTGAATCAGAAAGACTATAATACCCCTTGCTACTTGAATGATCTTGTTTATTTGATGACCTCATTAATTTCCTGTAATTTATGTTCTTTTTTATATTTATTTTTACAATTGCTGAAAATTTTTAGATATAATTTTTTTTTTTGTTTTTTTATCCTATATCTATCATGCTTTTTAAGTCATTTCCATTTTTTTTTTAAAAACAAAATTAATTGCCTTGATAATTGGATGGAATTATCTTTCCAATGGATGGCCCAAATGTCACGGAAATGGCGAGATATTTCTACTTGACGATACAAAACAAATTAATTGATAGATTCTTTTGATCTCCAAGACTTGCGAAAGGTCTTGGTCTTGCTTTATTGGATGGAATTATTTTCCAATCCAATTAGATACATTGAATTATGTGTTGGAATTTGGAGCCATAAATTGTCTTTAGCTTGTGACTACAAATGAATAAACAATCTGCCACAATGGAGTGAAAATAAAACGCATTAGCTTGTAACTACAAACTATTTCTTTTCCTAAAATAAAAAAAATAATTAAAAAAGCTATATTTATTAGTCATCTGCATAGAGATTTTAATCATTCATACATACCTATTGATTTTACATTTTTAAAGTACATTAACTTCTTCTTTTTTTTAAAAAAAAATATTATTAAACTCTTAATTTTCTTGGATACTTTGGTGTGATCTCCATTTTTAATAATAAATGTGTTTGAAAATGAATTAAACCGATTACGATTAGACTTTCTTTAGAAAAAATAGAGTTGAACTGTTATTTCACAAAATATACTGAATATATTACCCTCAAATCTTATCATAATCCACCTAACCTAATTCTAAACACCCCTATTTAATAATAATAATGTATTTAATTTATCAAGACTCTAAACTATATCTTAGAGAGAAAAATAAATAAAGTGCTAAAGAAAATGTGTAATGTATTGTCCATTATAAAGTCAAATATAATATTCTTAATTAGACATTATTATGTAAGAAATTATATATTTGAAAAATTTAGATAATTTTTCAGAAATAATATAAATTTAAATAAATACGCTTTATATCAATTAAGTATGTTTTTCAAAAGTCATTTTTTTAAAAAAAAAAAATTACTAAATATTTTGGCAAAACCGTCTATACAACATAAGTTTGCCAATTTTATAAAGCAACTACTATTAAACTTTTTTTAGAAATTCCTACAAATATGGTTTTTTTTAGATTACATTATTTGTTCCAACGTGTCTATTAAATTCCATTATTCTTTTTAAATTAAAACGATGTAGAATTGAATGTAAATTTAATTTTTAAAATTATATAATTCATAAACTTTGAAAATGCACAAGTTATTTAATTTTTCTTTATTTAACAACAATTTAGTTGGTCCATTGGTAATTTCTTATTATTATAAGTTCGTTGTAGGGGTGAGCAAATTTCAGTTCAAACTAAAAGGCCAACCAAATTTTTTTAAGCTAGTTCGGTTTTTTGGTTCGATTTTGATTTTAAAAATATAATAATTTAGATTATTTCGGTTCGATTTGATTTTAAATGACAAAAATCGAAAAAAACGTAATAGTGAACATGAAATATATTTTATGAAATCATAAATTAAAACTGTGATTGTGAAAAGGATGTTGGGTTTAAGCATACATGAAAAATAAGAATCTCGTTTTTCAATACGCTATATATTTTTAACCGGTGTATAGCACTAATATTCTAAAATTATGCGAGTCACACAATTTATTTGCCTTTATAACTGGAGATTATAAATGAAAATTATTATCTCATGTGCGAGTGAAAAATGATAGAGTTGAGATATGCATATAACTTTAATATGAATAGAGTTACATTTATATATAAAATTAAGTAATTAAATATGACTGAGATTACCTGATTCTATCTCAGAAAAAATTTAGGTTAAACTAAATATAAATCTCTAATTTTTAGAATTTTAGGATTATTTGTAGTCTCTTTCGTGATGTTTTCGCACGACGAGATAAGAGATAGATATCATTATTTAATACCACCTCCTGTGTTTATATGATATATTTTTTCCTTCAATAATTCTATTAAAACTAGCAAAAAATATATTAATTTTTTTTAAAAGTAAAAATGTTCAGCTTTATTTAATAAACAAAATAATAATAAATTGTTGTTATTTGAATAATTAATTTGAATTATAAAAAATGCAACGATTGCATGTTTGCTGAGACACAATTCATACACTGAAACTTTTATTGAAATGTTTATTTGAACTGCTTTTCATAAAATTACATGTTAAAGAATGAACCATCATAAATTTTCATTGCTATTTTGTAATTTTCTTACAGTGCACCTAACTATTGCCTTCAAAAATAAACCATCATAAATTTTAAAGCAATAGTTTCTGTCTTTAAAAAATTTTCTAACTTAAGCTTAAGAGGTTCATTAGGTAAGCCTCTTACTATTGCATTTAGATATGAAATTTTCCTAAAAAGTTTATAAGTATCCTAACTATCTTTGAGAAGCCTAGCGATACAATCATAGTAATCTAGCCATTTAAATACATGTTTTTTTATCGGAATCAAAATGGCTTCCCTGAGAATGTCTGAAAATCACTCAAATTAAATTTTAATTACTTCATTAATTACAGAATTAATTTTGAAAATACTTCGCACTGATTGTTAGAGTTTAGAATACGCATACAGAGATAAGAACTATTTATATAATTAATAGCATATTACAAGCCAAAATGATCTGAATTTTACACCTTATACACCCAAAATATCTAAATTAACAACTTAGGCAAGAAAACAATACAACCAAACGAGCAAACCATTACTTTGGCAATAGCAAAACTTACTTTGCCAGTACCAAATCTTGAATATCTAACAAAAATATGGCTGCTTCAACACTAATATTAATCTAATGTTCACACAAGAAAAAGAAGCAAATGAGCAGAAAAGTTAAAGTTGCAGTAAAGCACAAACAGTTTGTATGACAGTAAGTAGGAGGAGAGTAAAAGCAGCAAGAACAGAAATGCCGGCCCATGGAGTATTCAGATAATCATGTTTCAAGGTCGCCTTCCACATGTGCCAACAGCTTTTGCAATATGAATTCAGGTCCTCAACAATGTCTGAAAAGTAAAACCTACTACGGGACACAATATTTCCTCTTGCAAGGTCGTTAAATACGGTTGATAAGCTATCATTACTTCGTAGCCTATTCTGTATTATTCCATTTTTAGCAACAATTTCCACATCACTTTTAGTCTTCACAAGCATAGTAATAAACCCAATATAGTCATTAATGTACTTCACATCACAATGGCATTGCTCAAACACCTGGAGATTTCGTAATAAAATTTCGGTCCTGTAAGTAATCTTTAGAACTGGAATTTTCAAAGTCCCATCTTTGAATTCCATTTCAAGTTTGTTTGGGCTTGAATTGAGTTCGAATCTGACTCCAGCTTGTTTAAGTTCCGTGGCACTGGGTGCATACCATGCTGATGGCGTCCTGCTTTTGTGGGAATCTTTTGGGATTGGCTGTTGACATATCCTTAGGAAGTCAAGAATATGTTGTGCATCAGATAAATTCTGTTTCCGCGAGTCAAGAATGTCGTCTCTGACCCATGAACCCCATTTTATTTTGAAGAAGGCATGTGTAATTTGGATCAATTCATGTCCTTGAAGTGACTTGAGATTAGATTCCTTGTACAAATCTTTAAGAATGAAGAAAGGGATTTGATTCTCAAGCAATATCATGTCGTAACGAATGCTGTTTTCCTTCCATGGTCTTGAGAATATATGATCGTTCTTGCTCTGCAGATTTTGGCAGCTGAATTTGAGCAAGATCATAATGACGAAGGCAGAGTCTACTAATATCATCTTCACGAAGTCTTCACTATTTAATTCAATGTTTTCTGCATAACAATTTCGAAGTTTTTCTTCCTTCTCCTTGACAATGCTAACAAATACCTTCGATTCTTGGTTGCTCAATTGCAGAAAATCTTGGAGATATCTTCTCTTATACTCCTCCATTTGTTTTAGCTCTGGTCTGCCATGGTGAAATGGGCCAATGGAGACTACTTGAGGTTTGTAGACAACTTCGTTTAACCCATGAATTGTCTTGGGAAATCTGTAGATGCAGCATCCATCGGATAATGGTTGCAAATTATTCAGCTCATCTTCAATTGAACTTGTTATCTGGTCGATATCAATTATATGCTCGGTAGATGGTTCCATACTGTCACTAAATCATATCAAGATGATTATCTGTAACAAACCTAATCATTCTTATTACTAAAATATATAGCAATAATTAAATAATACCTGGTATATCAACTGAGAGAGAGAGGAGTTAACAGCTACAAGATTATATGCCCTTGTTCCAGAGATATATCAAAGTTTTGGGTTCAAATTAATTTAAAAATATATGTAAATTAGATCATGAATTTCCATATCCAAAGTCAAGTCAATTTGGCGGAAACTCCAAATTAGTCATTCATTTAATAAAGAGCTACCTAACTCTTGCTCCCAATTTTCCACGGAGTCTCCTAACAATATATATATATATATATTTTGAACTGTGTCGACAGAGGAGAAAAAAAATAAAAGAATTGGGAAGAAAATAGAATTTTAAGAAACAAGTGAATACGTGGTATCATTCTTTTTTTATTATGTTTCTTTATTTTTTTCTTCTACGCGAGTTTTTCACGTGCAAATTGTCAAGGAGATAAACTTCTGAGAAAGGACAAGGAAAGGTTCGGTAGGCTTGAGGATAAAACAAACCGCCAATTATATATGTTAAATACCATTTCATTTTCTTTTCAACAAATTTGACATAGATGACACGTACTGGTTTTCTTCATAAAATTTGTCTTTTTCTCTTTTGTCTGTTAGTCCCTTACTATGTCTTTTTTTATAATTATTAATGATATGTCACAAGGTTGATGATTAATACCAAATTAATAAATTAATACGTCGAAAGAAAAATGGGCATTCAAAGGAGATTTTGGCTTTGATAGAGAAGTTATGGAGAGAAGTGATCTTTAAACAACAATACATTTTGGGATATTTGAAGTTACTACTATATATCCTATTATTTTAAGAATTTCAGAACAGATGCCAGTTTGCATTTAAAAATATCAGTTTAAACTATTTGATACGTGTAGGAATTTATGCAAACGAAACAAGTTTAAAAGAGTAGATTTACATGTTGAATAGATTTATATAATTAATTAATTTCTTAATTCTAATAGTTTTATTATTTATAATGATAATTTCATAAAGAAAATTATTTAAGCGGTATGTTGAAGAGGAACTTATACATAAATATTCCAATAATAAAATATTTAAATATAGCAAGAATCAATGGAAATCAAATTCTTTATATATATATATATATATATATATATATATATATATATATATATATATAACAATAAAAATAAAAAAAGTTCACCTGGCAAAAAATTAAAGTAGAAGATCTACAAAGAAATTGAAAAATCAATACCAGAACAAGAGCCGAGTGATAAGAAAAAAATCTATCAAGAGAACGAGGAAATATAAGAGGTTTTGTAGAAAGAAAGATTGAATGAGCTTAATCCTCTTAAGTACTTAGGCTTGCTTAGTACTAATTCAATAAACTGGGTATGAGTTATTGTTTCTTCAGTGTTACCAGAAATATTGCAAGAAGTGGTTCAAGAAAAATACAACAGATGTGTACTCTACATTATTGAATTGGAGGCCAAAAGTTTGTGATTTTTAACTTATTCGTTGGTAAAGTTTTGAACAAACACAAGCAAAGAATAAGGGTCCACACTCTTCAGCTTTTCTCTTTTTGCAAATTCAGTAAAAACCTTTTTCTATTTTCACTTTAATTTCTGATAAATTTTGTGTGGGCGTGTGGAGAATTGGATTTGATGATCGAGAACTCATTATTATTTCAAAAGGACTTAAGCCAATTTAAAGGTAATTTCATCATAATTATATATAAGCAATTGTCATTCTATTTAATTATCCAATATGCAGTGTTCTTCAACATTCTATTTAATAATATGGCTGAATTGAACTTTAGACCTAAGTTCAGTTACTATAGCTATATGAATAAAAAAGGATTAAGAAGCATGTAAAAAAAGGAATATGAATTAGATTCACAACACAAACAATCCTTCAGATCTTGTAATATCCAAACTGAATTGACAATAATGGTAGATAATATTTTAGGGCCCATTGCTCATCTAATTAAATAGCGTACAACTAAGTAAAAATATTAAATCCATAATTGTTTGATAAATTCACAGACAAATAATAATTAGTTTAATAATACCGATAAAGATTATTGTATTAAGTAAATGCATGATTTAATTTGAATTAGTTTTGCTTGTAGATTAATTGGTTTAAATCGGGTCATTTTATTTTATAAAACTATCAATAAATTGAATTTTTTGCTTGTAAAGGGTTTTTATTGATTAGGGGTTGATTATAATTTTACTTGATTAGTTTAATAGTACAAAAACAATGATCCAGAGTGTTTGTCCGCGGATAATAATAGGTTCATTACATAATTTTAGAGTTATATTTTTACCCGTAATTAATTAATAAAATTGAATCTTGTAGCGTGAATACTTTTATTCGGAGTTTCTCATCATTGATTCCAAATTTATTTATTTTCAACATCTTTATTTATTATTTCAATTCTATATTTTTCTTATTCTTGATTTACAAAATCCTCAATTTATTTTTATTTGTTTATTATCTAGTTATCTCAAATTAAATTGATACTAATCTGTGTATATTCAATCCTTTCTCATTCTATCTAACTAAAACGCGTCCCCTATACTTTTTCAACATATTATACTCAATACGTAACAAAACAAAATCGTGGAGCGAAGAGAAACAAAAACTTAAATAAATTAAGTTTGGAAAACCGCCCTAGTGGAGGAGAATACGCTGTCCTATCAGTTTTGAGATGGATGGGGTGGTGTTAACCCCACGTGCTGGAAATAAGCGTTCAAGTTGGCGTTCATCTGCTGGATGGTGGTAGAAATTGCAGAAATGGATGTTTCTAATCTGCTCAAGCGCTCCAAAGAATCTAGAGGAACATCCGAGAAAGTAGCAGTAGGAATGTGGGAAGAGGAACTATCTGCTATCTTCTTCGCGTCCTTCTCGAAGACACGCGCATTGAAAGTGTCTAAGCTATGCTTCAATTTTGGAAACCCTTCCTCATTCAGATCATACAACCCATTATCTATTCCTTTAGCCTCTCCTGAAAAGAGATCTCCACTCCCTCTTAAAAACGCTTTAAGCCCATCCTCCAAATGGATACTTGGGTATTCTAGACCTAATGGAAGCTCAGAGGTATCGCAGTGATGCAGAACAATTCTAGTACAATTCTCATGCGCTCGCCATAATTGCCTCAAACCATTGCCAGTAATATCAAAAAATGCATGTTGGTCCTTGGTTGCGATTGAGCGAGCAAAATCTAGAACAACATCATGCATTTTGACATGGCCATTCATGTCCCCGTCTAGCAACAAGCTCTCTGTTTTCAGCTTTTCAATAGTTTGAGACAATCTATCTCTTGCTTGTTCGACTCTAACAATGTTTTTAAACAAACCAAGCCCCATAGCATATGTCAGCAAGTGGTTGGTCGGAATATTAGATTGCCCGAACAAAGAACAGAGTAAGAACAATGACTTCTCTTCCTTATTAGGCAGATTCTCGTAGCTTGAGTTAAGAACCTTGTGCACCTTTCCATGTATTCCTTCATTGTCAAAATATGATAGCTTGACCAGGGCATCTTTCCATGCACTCAACTCCTTATTCTTCAAATCTGCGGCAACTATGTTGACTAAGAGGGGCAAGCCGGAGCATTTCTTGGCAACTTTAATTGCTATATCCGGTAGTTCTAGATTGTTAACATCCGCCACAGTCATTTGGAACAAACTCCATGTCTTTTTTTCCCCTAGAAATTCATCAATTTCTCCTTGAATCTTTCTCAGATCTGGCATTTGAGAGACGGAAACCATAACCACACGTTTAAACATTTTCTTTTCCACAGCTTTCCCATGGACCTCGTTCGTTAGTGTGGTCTTTCCCACGCCTTCTAAGCCATGGATCCAATTCCTGTAACGATTAGGATATTTGAGCGCATCTATAACTGGGTTCAAGATCGCTACGCTTGATGGGAAGCCTTCGTGACTATATTCTGATCGCTGAACTAGTCGCCGAACTATCTGCTGCAAATGTGGGGGATAGGAAATTGAATCTGATCCTTCTTGATTCAGAAGCATATCGATGGCTGAAGTTTTCTTGTCTGCTTCCTCGCTAAGGTGATAGCGACCCTTCAAATTGGGACACAACCCAAAGAACCACTTCTTCATCTTGGCTTCTTCTATGCGCAGAATGAGTGCCTCGGCTTCCTTAATTTCATCGTTCGCATTGCTCAGCCGTTTGGTAACCTCATCACCTTCAACAACGGATTGCTCCAAGCTGCCTCTTTCCTTCAGCTTCTGAGCCTGCTTTCTGAGTTTCGCGACATAACTATCGCACTTAAAAGGATAGCAAATGTGTTGTTTGATTGGGACAAAAACGTATTTGAGGAGGTGATTAAAAACGAATTTGAGGAGATGATCTTTAATGTGCTTCCCAATAAGACCAATAATGGGGAGAAGAAGGAATTTTTTGATGGGATCTGTAGGCAAAAGGTCCAAAACGGGGACAATTATGTAGTTTTGGAGAGGATCAAAAATCCATTGGTTCAAAATGGGAAGAATAATGGGGAGTAGAATTAAAGTTTTGATGGGAATTTTAGTAAAGTGGATCAAAATGGGAAGAATAATGGGGAGAAGAAGTAAAGTTTGGATGGAATCTGTAGTAAACTGGTTCAAAATGGGGACAATAATGGAGTTTTGGATGGGGTCTATACACCATTGATTTGAAATTGAAAGATAAACAGACATTTAGAATGATTAATGGGAGTGAAGTGATGAAGAGTAGATAATTAAGGAGTTTTGATGGCAAAATCAGAAAGAAATGGAAGAGATGTTTAATAAATTGTATCCAGAAATCAGTCCTGAGGGAGAATGGTTAATGGGTTGTGAAGTGAGGAAGGGAAAGGTAGATATGAAGTTTGATGCCAAACTAATTAATGGAGAATATTTCGTTACCGTGCGAGAAAAACTTTTTGTAAAGTCCGCGTTTGAATTGGTTACCATGAAACCACTTGGAAAGAGTCATTTCTTTATACTGTTAAGTCTTTATTTGCTTTACCTTTCATTATTTTTGAGCTTTTAATTGACTATCTCCCAAAGAAATCATTTCAAAAATATTAGTATATTATCAGGCTAAAGGACATACCCTTTAAGTTCAAATGGAAAATTACTTTGTGAATTGAGAAGTTTTGATTTATGAGAAATTATTTAGTAAGTAAAGAAATTTTTGATTTATTATGTTGAGAGATAGTAAAATTTATTTAAATACCAAACTTGGTACATTATCAAATTAAAGAAATTCGCGGTGGCAACTCTAGTTTTAATGTTGTCCGAAATTGTCACAAATAAAGCTAAAGAATTGGCGGTTAATTTACTATAGTTTGTTGTGTACGTAGCAAATTAGTTAACTTAAATTTATTTATAATTATTAAATTTATATTTAAATAATACTAATATAATAATAAAATATTTTTTAAAAAATCACTAAATTTGAAATATTTATATAAAAAATTATTTTAACCGTTTTTCGATAAAAAAACTGTCAAAAAATTTAACTGACATATATATTTAATACCGTTTGTACACGCGACTTGACACATGACATGCTATATAGAAAACATGCCATGTCAACATGCTACGGTGAAATGGTCTCGCGGAGACTACATGAAGTTTGTAGTCAACTTCTGGAACCCCATGAATTGTCGTGAGAAATCTGATAATGGTTGCAAACTATCCAGCTCATCTTCAATTGAACTTGTTATATGGTAGATATCAATTATATAGATGGTTCCATACTGTCACTAAATCACAGCAAGATGATTATTAATAACAAAATTAATCATTCTTATTACTAAAATATATAACAATAATTAAATTCAATAACTATTTGTTTTTCTATTCATAATATTTTTTTCCTATAAAGTATTGAAAATAGAGTAATTTTGCTCATTTATTTTTTTATAAATTTTTGCTTCTAAGTTATTTGATCCATTTTCGCTCCTAAGTTATTTGAAAATGGAGGCATATTTATCTTATGAAATTTTTTTATTTATTAAATAAGACTCTAAATTTTAAGCGAAGCTATTTTCATTTTTTGTATAGAATAATGAAATATGAATTACTATCATTTAATTTACAATATATTACAAAATTAATACAGTGACATATAAAGAAAATTGTTAGAATTTAACGTATATTTTTTAATCTAAAACAATTCAATTTTTATTTCTGTTTCCTCAAAATGTAATTATATAAAAAATATATAAAAACAAATAAGCAAAAAACTTAATTTATTATATTATTTTTTAACATAAAATTGCAACATAAATACTTATTCAACAAAACAATTAATGGAATGCACAATTTATGTGAAGTGTGAATTCCAAAATGAGATTTACAAAAAGAATATTGAAGATTTTATTTAGTTTATATATAATAAAGTTAAGGAATTTAATTGAAAAAAAAAAAATTGAATGTCTCTTTTAAAAACTTTTGATAAATTCAAGGGTTACATATATTTTTGCCTTTAAATTAGAAACCCAAAGCTATAAAAGGAGCACATGCGTGTGAGAAAATGTCGTGCTAAATTTCTATTGGACCACGTACTTGACACTCAAATAGAAAGTACACGTGTTCAGATTTCGACTCTGCGAGCTAAAATCCAACGGTGGAGGCTTTTTCTATCACAGAAATACGTCACCCCACAAATAGTCAACATCTGCCCGAGATGGTGACGGGCAGTGTGCCCGTAGTGACCAAACTCAAAACGCAAAGCTGAAAGAGGAAAAGAAGAAGAAAAAGAGCGTGTTTCCATATCGATATCCAAAGTCCAGTCAACGCGTTATTCATTTAATAAAAGGCTACCTAATCCTTGATCCGAATTTGTCACGGAGTCTCTTAACAAATTCTTTTTATGAAAATTTTCTTTTGAACTGGATGAATAAAGTATCAATCTAATTGAACATAGAAAAAAATTGAAAAGAAAATAGAATTTTAAGAAACAAGGGAATATGTGAGTGCCAATCTAACTGAAAATAAAAATTTAGTGGCTCAAATTGATGAAATAAAAGTTAAAAGGACGAAATGTAAAGAAATACTATAATTTAGGGACCAAAAAAATGCTTAAGAACCTTTTTTCTTATTTAATCCACTGATCAAAGTGGGAAGAATAAATTAGTTTCCGACGAATGGGAAACTTGAAATGGAGCTGAGGATGATGAAAAGTTGATAATGCAGCTGAGGTTGTCATATACTTTGAAGAAGACAAAAATGCTAAAGAATAGCTTAAATTAATAAACAGACATAAGAGATGAAAGGCTCAAGGAAATAGAAATAAGACTAATGCGAAAATAATAGCTTAAATTAATTGTATTATTTATTTATTTATTTTTTTATAAAAATAAGCAAGAAATACCTGTGTATCATTGACTATTATAGCTGTTGAGGTGGTTATCATATTGATGGTCTATTGCATTTTGACGCTTTAAGAATGAGACGGACGACGCACTAGAATTTCCATTCTGTTGTATTTCCATACTTGTTGATCTTGAAAAACGTTTTCTGTACTTTCTCCTTTAAAATCCATCTCCATCCCCATCCTTCTTCTTCATATTTATTAGGAAAAGCCACTTTACACGCACTATGGGAATGGTCTGATCTGATAAGTGGGTAAGTTATATAGTCTTGTCAAAATACAGGTTAATATAAAATGACAGATCACAAGTTGTGTTTGTATGGTTTTTAAATTTTTAAATTATTGTTTTAATTTATAGTTTTATCATAGACATGTTCACCGTTTCTTTCAGCTTGAACTGTGTACGGAATGCTGCAGCCGAATTCTCCTGTTCCTGAGCTGCTCAGTATGCTCCTGAAGTGTCTTGAACATTGCCATCGCGCTTGAAAGCATAGCTAAAGTGAAGTTTGATAGGGATAACAACGCATTGCTTAATGGGATTTTTAATAAAATCGGCCAAAATGAGACGAATTTTATCCAAAACCATTTCGAATGTCTCCAAAAGAAATGATCAAATATAATTACTGAGTGAGAATGATTAATGGAAACGAAAGGTAGATGGAGGAGTTTGATGCCAAAATGACAAAAGGCAGAAAGATAGAGAAAAAAGAGAGATTTTGATTAATGAGAATATGAGGGAATGAAAAAGAAAAGAGCAGTTCAATGGATGAAACATGAGAAATAATACAAATTTGATTTTAATTTTTTTTTCTCAAAAATGCTAATTTGATTTTTAAACTGACTTACATTTATTTGCTCTAGCTGTTAGGGTATTTTTAATTTTTTTTTTTTAAAAAAAGATTAAAGACAAATTTATATTATTTTATATAGTTTACTTTTCAGTTCTCATTGGCGTTGCCATACCTTTAAATAAGATATATTTTTTTATATTATTTTTTTTTTAATAAGCAAAGCATTATTAGTCTTCTATTTTGATAAGATCAACTGTGTTAGTGTCTTCTCATGGGATTGATTGAAAAATAAAACACACGCGACAATCAGACAAAACTCAAATCATGTTAGATAAGAAGACTGATAATAATTAATTTATGAGGTAGTGATTGTTAGGTCGGAGGGTTACCCATTAACAATAAAAAAAATTATTTATTAATTAATAATTTAATGGAAAATAGTTCAAATGGGCACTTTAAAAAAAGTTTCACGCCCTTCTAGAAGGTTCATAAGCTAATTAGCGACAAAAAAAAACAGTCGCTAATTTTAGTCGCTAATTCACAGTTTTTTTTTGTAGTGTCTCTTTCTCTCTTATACCATCCATCTCCAGCAAAAGAAACTTATCCAGATATATGATATGTGCTCTTATTTTCCACGTAATATTGGTCAATAAAAAAGAAACTTTCATTCCAATGATTGTTTCTTTTTTAAATTTCCCATAAGAGCTCACACTACTAAAATTAACTAATTAATATTATATATAAATAATATATAATAATAATTTCATTAATTAAATCAAAAATAATTAAGAAAATTTGCTTTAAAGATGGAGTGAATCATACGATGCCACTTTTCAATATTCTGTTTTCCATAAAAAATATAAAAGAAAATATGAAAAAAAAACGAAAAATAAAAGAAAAGAACAAGTGTTATTCAATTACAAAGATTTGAAAATGGTACCACGTTAAGAACTTTCTCATTTAGATTTATTAGATTTTCACATCAATTATTCATATTAATTCCGTATTTGATTAATCATTAATTTTATTTTTTAACTTTATACTATTAAATACTACAATATAAATTTAAAATTAATTAAAAAAAATACAATAATGTTTACAGCCTAGACAGAGATATAAATAAATAAATACATTTTTGTTTCGGTACCCAGATATAAGATACAAAATTACAAATAAAATACCCTTTAATTCGTAGTTTTCCTACGAATCCAACATTTCTTTGGATAGGGACCAATTTTTTCAATAGTTTATTTAGAGGATTTCTTGAGACTTGAGACTTGAGACTAGTGAACAGGCACAATTAATTACATTACGGCAAATGCATTGGTGTAACATATACGCGCCAATTGTTTGATGAAATGCCGTGCAGGGATGTTGTTTCCTCAACAGAAATTCTGTCTGCTTACATTAAGGATGAGAAACACGAAGAAGCTCTCAATATCTTTGATTTGATGACTCATTCGGGTCCTTATCCAAATGCAGTCATTTTCTCCAAGGTTTTGTGCTCATGTTCTGCTCTGAGAAATTTTAGTTATGGGAAAAGAATTCATGCTTCTATAGAACTAAATCAAGGGTTTGAATCAAACCAAATTATGGGTACCTGTTTGATTGACTTCTACTCCAAGTTTGATTCTAATAAGGAAGCCTGCAAAGCTTTTAGTTTTATGGGTAATGTAACATCCCAGCATGCACATGATCAGCGGAGATATGCTTAGCCAGCTCCAAGTATTAGCATCTATTTTCTTTAAAATAAAAAGAGAGAACTCCAATTTTATTCGAACTAATTCAAAGAGGTGGAAAAATCAATTAGATAACATTTCGCTAAGTTTGAAAGAACCCCATAGGTGGGTTAGGCATGAAACTGAACCTTCAATTGAAGTATGATATCTAGCCTCCTTCAGCACAAAGAACACGAGTGATTGCCTCCTCCATTGATTTCTTTACACCATTGTCTTGAATACATACATGAAATTTTAGTCAGAACAAACTACAAATTTTCAAAATTGTGAACTCTTACTCCTTTTCTACTACAATGAACCAATTAGTATCAGCTTTACATGACATACTACTGAGTGAGTGGCAAGGCATAGCTATTAATTTCCCAGTGCATGTCACTTTAACCAAATATGCTGCATTGATATGATAACAAGCTCATCTTGCATTTGAGCTGCTTTGGTTACACAAAGTAGCAAGTTCCAGCAAAAACAAAGTAATGGGACATGAGACTTTTACCTTTGTGTGTATCTATAATCCACGAAATCAAGCCTCAAACCACACACAATTTATGGGATGACCCAATCTCAATTCAAGCTGCACATAAACGATGCTATGCCTGGAAACTGAGCATGTGATTCTTTTCGAGACTTCACCAACATCTTGACCCAGGCAATATGGATATCTAAACACATGTGATCGCACTTGTAATCCGCTTTCATTGAGCACTCGCTCAGACTCGCCTACTATTCTGTGTTGAAGCCGACCTTTGCCAAATTCGAATTTGACTTCTCCAGAATTATCTTCCCGTACGAGAGAATTAAGACACAAATAGCATTTTTTAATTGCATAAAAATATAAAAGAGAATATTGATTGGTTTACATGGTTTATCACTTTTTTTTTTTTAAGTAATTATAAAAAAAAATATAGAAAAGAGAAATTGCCGTATCATTTTTTCACTATCAGGTGCACGAATCAAGCCCCAACATTTCCCTGCTTTCATTTTATTTTATTTTATTTTATTTTATTTTTCTTATCAAAGAGGTACTCAGGGCTATATATTTACAGTTCCTGTAGAAATATTTTCCCTTAATTTGTTGGAGATTTTTCCATATATAAAATTGCACGAGCAAATTAATAAACTTTATTATTGAAAACACACGTTAAGCACACTAGAAAGCATTGAAATGATTCAAATTTCAACTGTATAGGCCACATGTCATCTCCAAACTTTCTTACTGAAAACGCATAAGCACATTGAGGTGTGAATAATGACACAAATAAACAACATCTTCCTATGAATCTCACAGGGTTGGAGTTCGCGTTTACAAGGCAGAAACCACAATAGGGTGCTGCTGTAACATATTGCTCAGCTCCTTAGCAAATCTTTCCATCGCTTGAGTTGGTAAGCAAATCAACAATACAATACCATCTTCTATTTCATTTTTATTTTTGATCGTTAGAAGATAGCACACTACCGCATCCCCTTCATAAGGACCACCGTATACTGCTTTACCCCATCCAAAGTCCACCTCTCTAAGCCCCATACGTGTTAAACCTGACATTATGCAGGACCCCTTTTCAGTGTAGTGAGGCCTATCCTTGATTATCAATAAATCTATTGTAGATCTTACATAATCTTCAGTTACATTATCCTTAGTTTTACGGACCATTTCTAACGCAAAACTTAGCGGATTTTGAGATAGTTCTTTTGCGGTTGTCACAACCCCCGACAAGACAAATCCAGTTACATAATAACCTGCAGGTACTAAATGTTTAAATTTGTTGAGCAGATTAACTAGACATCATCTGCCTCTCTTCAGCAGGATCTCGTTGAAGTGCAATAGTGCGACATTTCCACACACAAGCCGTTAATAACTCGAAAGTAGTGCAGTGGCGGAGGTGAGGATGAATCAATCTTCGTAAACTTGATATTTCATTTGGACCGAAGAAGAATGATCGATGAGACATATTTATAGTTTTGGGTACAACTTTATCGTCACATTCGGGATGTAGGTATGTGACTTGTGGTGGATTTCGAGCCCCAAAAACATGTCTTTCCCATAACGGGACCATAGAAGGGGCACCAGCTTCCTTCGCCATATCTGCTACGGCTGACATAAATTGGACTAGGCCAGAAGCATCGAACATGGCGTGATTAAGACGGAGGCCAAAAATAAAACAGTTAGAACTTAGAAGGTAGAAGAGAGAATTAGAGAGAAGGAGAGTGAATTAGAGAGAAAAATATGTCACTCAAATTTTTTGCTTGTATAAAATGCTTGTTACAAAAGGCACTTATAGGGAGGCTTAGGATCATTTTAGAAATACTAATTATTAAATGTTTAACAACTTTCTACCTAACTTATTAAATGATTTTTAGAAAAATCTAGTTATTAAAAATTATTTAATCACAAGATTATTCTAGAAATAAATTATAGTCACATATTATAATTCTTAAAAAAGATATTTTTAAGAGAACTCTAGATATTTTTCAAGATAACTCTAGAAATTCTAATGTTCAAATTATTATTATTATTATTTTTACCACTCTCCCTTAATTTGAACTTTTCTTTTTCATCCCGAGTCTTGATCTTAATCTTTGAAAGTTTTCAAACTTGAGTGCTTTTGTAAAAATGTCCGTAACTTGATCATATGTCTTCACGTACTTGAACTCTACTTCTTTTCTTGCAATACATTTCCTAATAAAATGATATTTTGTGTCTATATGCTTACTTCGATCATGGTATACCGGATTTTTGGCAAGTGCTTGAGCGGACTTATTGTCGATGTAAATCTCCGTTACTTCTTTTTGAAACAAGTGAAGTTCCTTTAATAGTCGTCTTAGACAAATTGTATGACAAGTACAAGAGGTTGCCGCCACATATTCAGATTCATATGTAGAGAGCGTAACAAGTGGTTGCTTCTTTGAACTCCATGAAATTGCACAATTATCTATGTAAAATGTAAATTCGGTAGTATTCTTTTTATCATCAATATCTCCAGCAAAGTCGCTATTGCAATATCTTATAAGCTTGAAGTCATTGGAGGAAGTATAAAATAATCCACACTTCAACGTATTTTTCATGTACCGAAGTATTCTTTTTGCTGCCTTCATATGAGTTGTTGTAGAAATTTCCATAAAACGGCTCACTACTCCAACAACATAAAGAATATTAGGTATTGTGCATGTCAAGTACCTCAAGCTTCCCATAAGGCTTTTGAATAAAGTGGGATATTCCTTTTTGTCTTCTTTAAACTTTGATAGTTTCATTTCACACTCCATAGGCGTGTTCACGGGGTTGCAATTGTGCATCTTGAACTTCTTCGATACTTCTTTTGCATATATTTTTTGAGAAATAAAAATTCTTTCCTTCATTTGCTTCACTTATATAGGCCCAAATAATATGATATGAGCCCTATGTCAATCATCTCGAACTCACGAGACATCTCCTTCTTGAATTTTTCAAATAATCTTGGATTGTTGTCGGTAAAGATGTGATCATCCACATAAAGGCAAACTAGCAACATATCTCCATTATGACAAGCTTTCACATAGAGAGCATATTCATTAAAGCAACGATCGAAATCATGCTCTTGAATGTACTTGTCAATGCGACTATTCTATACCCTTGGTGCTTGCTTTAATCCATACAATGCCTTTTTTAACTTTAAAACTTGGTCTTCATGCCCTTTGACCACATATCTAAGTGGTTGCTCAATGTACACTTCTTCTTCAAGATAACCATTTAAGAATGCTGATTTCATATCTAATTGATAGATTCTCCATTTCATTTGAGCCGCCATTGAGATAAGTAATCGAATTGTCTCCATGCGAGCAACCGGGTAAACATCTCCTCGTAGTCAATGCCATGCCTTTGATTGTAGCTTTTTGCAACAAGCCTTGCTTTGTATCTTTCCACTTCTCCTTTTGCATTCTTTTTCACCTTGTAAATCCATTTGACTCCTATAGCTTTATGACCCTTAGGAAGATTTGTTAATTCCCAAGTATTATTCTTCTCAATCGACTTGATTTCTTCATCCATGGCTAGTTTCCATCTTTTATCTTTTGTTGCTTCTTCAAAGTTTAATGGGTCACCATCGGCCTATAAAGAGGCAACACAAATCAAGAGTTACTTCTTCGATTTCATTATAAAGATCATCAAGACTTCTCATTTTTCTTGGTCCTTCATTTGAACTTTCACCTTGATTTTTGGGAGTGGGTGAAGGAGGTGGAGTTGCTTCTTTTGTTGGTGCCATGGCTTCTTTTTCTTCCTCAACAAAATATGGAATGAAGTCATAGTTGCTTTCTTTATTTCTTTCCAAATTCCATGCTCCATCTTCATCGAACTCTATATCGTGGCTCACCACTACCTTGCCATTATTTGGATTGTACAATTTATAGCCCTTTGAGTTTGCATTATAGCCAATAAAAACATGTCTGACACTTCTATCATCAAGCTTACTTCTCTCTTGTTGCGGGATGTGCTGGTAAGCAATGCACCCAAATACTTTTAAGTGATTCACGCCAGGTTTGTGTCCACTGCATGCTTCTAGTGGCGTATGATTCTTGATGCTTGATGTAGGTGAGCGATTAGATATGTATACTGCACAAGAGACAACTTCAGCCCAAAACTCCTTAGGCATATTTTTAGCCTTCAACATACTTTGAGCCATGTTAAGAATTGTTCTGTTCTTCCTTTTCGCAACGCCATTTTGTTGTGGTGATCTAAGAACTGTTAAAGGATGTCAATCCCATGAGCCTCACAAAATTCGTTGAACTTTCCTCCTCTATCGGACCTTAGAGTCTTAATTTTGTAGCCACTTTCTCTTTTTACAAGAGTCTTAAAGTTCTTGAATGCAGCAAATGCTTCAGACTTTTGCTTCAAGAAGTAAACCCATGTCTTTCTACTAAAATCATCAATAAAGAGGATGCAGTATTTGTTGCCACTAAATGATGATGGATCAATTAGCCCACAAACATCGGTGTGAACAAGTTGAAGTGGCTTGGTTGCTCTCAATATGGCCTCCTTTGGGAAACTCTTTCTTGCATGCTTGCCAAGAAGACACACATCACAAATTTGATTGGGATAATTGATTAAAGACATTCCTTTCACCATCTTCTTCTCCCCCATATCTTTGAGTGTGCCAAAGTTCAAGTGCCCAAATCTCATGTGCCAACGCTATGCTTTCTCATTTATCGTAGCCTTCAAACACTTTACATCAAGTGTCTTGAGATTCAATGTAAATATTCTATTCCTTGACATAGCGACTTTGGAAATCAATGTACCATTTTGATCTCGAAGCCAAAGATAATTATTTTTTATATGAATATCATACCCATTTTCTAAGAGTTGTCCCAAACTTAAAATATTGCTTTTTAACTTGGGCACATAGTAAACATTATTAACAAGCTTATAGCTACCATCTTTAGAAGAAATGATAATTATGTCTTTGCCTTCAATTTGAATTTTCGATGAGTCCGCAAAAGACATATTACCCCCTTGCATTTTCATCAAGCTCCACGAACTTTTCTTTTAGTCCACACATATGGTTGCTTGCACCATTGTCTAAATACCATGAGCTCTTGTCATCCTTCTCTCCCTCATTGAGTGCTAGCAATAAGATTGATTCATCTTCATCTTCTTTCTTGCCATCCATAAGATTAGCTCTCGTCTCATCATTATTCAAGGAATTATAGCATTTTCAAGAATAATAGCCTAACTTATGGCAATTGTAGCACTCAATGTTGGCTTTTTCATACCTCCTTTCATTTGTCTTCAAATTATGACCTTGTCCTCTACCTCTTGCACTTCCACGACCTCTACTTGATTGAAAATTTCTTACCCCATCATTGAAATTGTATTGGCTACCTCTTCCTCTTCCACCTTGGCTACGTTCATGACCTCGTCCACGTCCTTGTTGGCTTTCTCCTCTATCTTCTTTCAAACAAGCATTGGCTTTTGGAGCTTGCTCCAATACTTCTCCTTATTTTCTATTAATCTTATCTTCATGGACTTGTAAGGAACCCTCTAGTTGTTTAATGATCATTTCCTCTAAATTTTTTGATTTTTCAATATAGTACACCACATAGTTGAATTTTAGAGTGAGAGTTCGAATGATCTTCTTCATCACACGAATATCCACTACCTTCTCGCCATATCTCTTCATTTGATTTGTTATCACCTTTACTCTCGAATAATAATCCGAAATTGATTCAGACTCCTTCATCTTCATTCCTTCAAAATCCGTTCTTAGAAATTGAAGCCTTACTTTCTTTACCTTATCTACTCCTTGGAAAGACTTCTGCAAGATCTCCCAAGCTTCTTTTGATGTAGTTGCATTGGCCACCTTTATAAACATTGAATCATCCAAACATTGGTGGATGATGGTGAGGGCTTGTTGATCCTTATTCCTTGTCTTCATCAATTCATTTCTTGCATTTTGAGACAAAGCTCCTTCATCTTGTGACTTCTCATACCCTTTCTCTACTATCTCCCATGCATCGTGTGAGCCTAATAAGGCTTTCAGTCGAAGAGAACAACTCTCATAGTTATCCTTTGTAAGATGAGGGTATTGGAATGCAATCAAATCGAAATTGGACATTTTTTCACTGTCTCTCTCTTTTTTTTCCACAACTTACCCACTCTATTTTTTTCATACACTCACAATAGCCCAAGAAAAATTCTTTTCTGATGTGAAAGATCAGACTATACTGTAACTACAGAGCATACTAAGAAAAAACTTTGGCTGTGATACCACTTTGTTAGAAGGTGAAAGAGAGTATTAGAGAGAATGAGAGTGAATTAGAGAGAAAAATATATCACTCAAATTCTTGGCTTGCATAAAATGCTTGGTACAAGGGATATTTATAGGGGGTTTAGGATCATTCTAGAACTACTAATTATTAAATGCCTAATAACTTTCTACGTAACTTATTAAATACTCTCTAGAAAAATCTAGTCATTAAAAATTATTTAATCACAAGATTATTTTAGAGATAAATTCTAGCCACACATTATAATTATTAAAAAAGATATTTTTAAGAGAACTCTAGATATTTTTCAAGATAACTCTAGAAATTTTAAAGTTTAAATTATTATTATTATTTTTAACAAAAACCACTGCACTTGAGACTTGTCAGCTGATAATGTTCGATAGTTGAAATTAGTGAATTCTATTGGAAGTATACATATAAAATGGAAATTATTTTTCTATATACATACATACATACCTAAATAAGCAACAAAGGACAGTTGAGAATTCAATTTGAACCGGGGACGTCAAAAAGGAGTTAGTCAGAGCAAGGAAATGGAGGCATAAGTGGATCATCGAACTGCTCAAGAGTAACATCAGCATCAGCTTCAATAAACAATATACCTTCACCTGTGCATTCCAGTATGAGCTTGCGATTGGATCCTTCCCTTAATCTACCAGCCATTGGATAATAAAACACAAGTGTTTTAGCAATTGCATCCTTGATCACCCTAACAGGGTCTTTTGCTTCTATTGAGGGATTGTTTGCATAGAAAAATAAGGTAGGAAGATGAAATCTAAGGCCTTCTTGATCATCAAGGTCTGATAATAGCTTAAACTCATGAGGGGCTTGTCAATAAAGACGGCTACCTAAAAAAGAAAGAAAGAAAATGGTAGGCTAAGGAGGTAGGAAAAGAAAAAGAAAAAAAAATGTAAAGTCAAAAATTATACAATCCCACATCGGGATTGTATAGAAAATGGAGGGAATTTTATAGTTATAAATATAGCCTATTAGTTTTAGGTTCAATCATCCCAGTCTTGAGATCTCCTAGTATAAATAGAGAGTGTTTCTCATATTTTTTTGTGTAAAATATAGAGAGGTTGTAACTCCTATTTTATAGTAAAATTTTGCTAGTTTTACCCGTGATTTTTACCCTGATTTGTTTGGGGTTTTCCACGTAAATCTGTGTGTTCCTTATTATTTCTATTTTAGCTGCGGTTTTGCTCTAATCCGGTCCTTATTTTTACAACAAGTGGTATCAGAGCCGAGGTTCTGTCTTAGTATACTCTGTGGTTGCAGCATAGACTGATCTTCCACATCAGAAAAGATATTTTCTTGGGTACTGTTCACGTATACGATACTATTCACATATACGATCACTGTTCATCTATACAGTTACTATTCACGTATATGGTTACTATTCATGTGAAATAGTGAGAGCTAATTTTTGAGCAGAGAAGTTCGTGATAGAAGCAATGGCGGCAAAATATGAGATCGAGAAATTCAACGGGAGTAATTTCTCACTGTGAAAATTGAAGATGAAGGCTATCTTGGAAAAAGATAATTGCCTAGCGGCTATAAGTTAAAGGCCGGCTGATTTCACAGATGATAATAAGTGGAACGAGATGGATGGAAATGCTATGGCAAATCTTCATCTGGCATTAGCAGATGGGGTGTTGTCAAGTATAGAAGAGAAGAAGACGGCAAAGGAGGTCTGGAATCATCTCACTAAATTGTACGAGGCCAAATCACTACACTATAAAATTTTCTGAAAAGAAAACTCTATACACTTCATATGGTGGAATCTACTTCAGTGACGGAGCACTTAAATACTTTGAATACTCTATTTTCTCAACTCACTTCGTTGGGGTATAAAATAGAGCCAGAAGAACGTGCTGAAATTCTACTCCAAAGTTTACCAGATTCGTATGATCAACTCATCATCAATTTAACAAATAATACGGATGCTCTAGTCTTCGATAATGTTGTAGCTGCTGTTCTAGAAGAAGAAAATCGGCACAAAAATAAGGAAGACAGGCAGGCAAGTTCACAGCATGTGGAAGCCTTGACGGTGATGAGGGGAAGATCAACGGAACATGGCTCAAGTGGGAGCTACAATCATAGTAGTTCAAAATTCAGGAGTAAGAAGAATATTAAATGCTACAACTGTGGCAAGAAGGGTCACTTGAAAAATGATTGCTGGAATCTAAAGGATTCCAATTTTCAAGGAAATGTGATAAATTGTTCCGACGATGGAAATGCTTTATGATGCATGTGGAGGGCCTAAGAAGAATCTGCTGTCTATAGGACAAGTGGATGGTTTGAGATGCAAGATATTGAAAATGGGATCATAAAGTTAAAATGAGAAGCGCTTGTACTTATGAAAGGAGAAAAGATAACTGCAAATGTGTTATGAATCAGCAGCATTATTTGAAGTTAAAACACATAAAATTCTAGAAGTAATGATGTTCTAGAATTAGTTCACTCTGACGTATGGTAAACACTAGTTTCATCCCTAGGAGACAATTATTTCAGGAGATGTTGAGTGTATTCGATCAAGAGGAAGTTAGATGTGTTTCTAGTTTTCAAAGATTACAAAGCGCAAGATAAAATGGCAAGGTAGAAAAAGTGGTGTGAAGATCTGATTGATACTCAATCAAACCTTCAAGTGGGAGATTGTCAACAAAGACGGCTACCTAAAAAAGAAAGAAAGAAAATGGTAGGCTAAGGAGGTAGGAAAAGAAAAAGAAAAAAAAAATGTAAAGTCAAAAATTATACAATCCCACATCGGGATTGTATAGAAAATGGAGGGAATTTTATAGTTATAAATATAGCCTATTAGTTTTAGGTTCAATCATCCCAGTCTTGAGATCTCCCAGTATAAATAGAAAGTGTTTCTCATATTTTCTTGTGTAAAATATAGAGAGGTTGTAACTCCTATTTTATAGTAAAACTTTGCTAGTCTTACCCGTGGTTTTTACCCTGATTTATTTGTGGGTTTTTCACGTAAATCTGTTTGTTCCTTATTATTTATATTTTACCTGCGGTTTTGCTCTAATCCGGTCCTTATTTTTACAACAGGGCTGGCTCCGTGGGGGTAATTTGTTCGGGTGTCCTCCTGTAAACCTTAAAGATTAGGGAGGCAGGTGGTGTAACCATAGCTCAGAAATGAATGAACTAATTAAGCTGATAATTTAGCCAAACCAGGCTTTATTTTGTATTTATGGACAACAATGAACACAATTCTACTTGTCTTGCGGAGTAAAAGACTCACTCGGAAAAAGACTTATAGAGACCCTATAATTATAATTTCTTTTGAAAAATCCAATCTCTGTTGACTCAATAGCCACTAAAATAAGCATTTAAATCCATATGAAGCGGGTTAGGAAACGGCGATAAAATGGTAAAGTGAGAAATGCCAACAAAAAAGCTATGGATTGTATTGCAGTTTATGAAAATGCAGGTGAGGTTGTCATATAATTTGAAGAAGATAAAAATCCCACATGTATGATAGCTGAAATTAAATTGATTTATTCTTTCTTTCTTTTTTTAATTGAAATAAACACGAAGGAACTATGTTTCATTGGTTAATGTGGTGCGTCATAGATTAATAACCAATATACAAGGCTCCCTTTAATTATTATTTTCTTGTGAACAATCCAATCTCTGTTGACTCAGGAGCAACAAAAATGTGCATTTAATTTGATAAATTAATGATCATTGAAAGAAAAAAAAAAAATTTACAATCACATAATAAGCCTATTATAATCTATTCTTATTAATATATGTTAAATTTTTCAGATGTAGCAACTCAGTTCAGGTCCAAATACTTTCCACCATAATTCAAGTGAGATTCCAATCCAAAACCAATTAACAATGGATGGAGTAGCTCACTTAGTATTTTATATGTTGGAAGGATTTCTTATATTTTAATAATGTGTAATTTGTTTGTCATGCCAACATTCTCTCCCTCAAACAAAGCTCATGAGATATTTGACCCTCCCTAAAACCCAACTCATCTTCTCATTTTTTTTATTTGTGACAACTTTTTCAATGGGATCGAGCCTATTATGGCTTTCTTTTTTTCGGGTAGACCTACCCGTGACTTTTACTCACTCTACTCCGAACTAAGTTCTGATACCATGTTAAATTTTTTAGATATAGCTACTCAGTGCAGACCCAAATATTTTCCACCATAATTCAAGTAAGATTCCAATCCAAAACCAATTGGCAATGAATAGAGTAGCTCACTTAGTATTATATGTTGGAGAGATATGTTTTGTCATCCCAACAGTATATTTAAATTATTGCCTTATTTTATAAAAGGCAACAATTTAACAACATACTTAAAATGCTACAAGCATGTAAGTATTACATTAATATATTCAAATCGTTGCATTAACCTAAGACATCAACAATTTAATAGGCACTACATTTATTTTCATTGCCTTTTGTTATTACAATAGTTTGAACATTTTGATGGAACATTCAAATAATTGTGTTGATCAGAGATTGAGTATAAGTTTTGATTCTGATTAAATATTTCGATCATTTTTCATTTGAGTTACTTTCAAGAACTGATTAAGTTGATTTTTCTTAATGTCTAAATCAGTGTGAAAATTTGAGCTGAAACAAAGTCAATAATGGAAAATACATTAGAAGAAGATAATCTTCAGAATCCTGTTTCACAATACGGGAAGTTCGTAGAGGACTTCAAGCTGATGAAAATCTGAATCTGCATGGCTCATATATTAATCTAGGAATTTCACGAGTGAATGTGCCGAACAATTATCTCACATGGAGTACTACGTACTATGTAAATCTCCTTGTGAGCTAAGGACAAGTTGAGGGAATAAATAAGACTTATAATTGAAAGCAAGCCAACTCTAAAATTTTGTCCAATTCTTCCTGCTAATTTTACAAATTTTCTAATTATAATAGATTGTCTTTTTAAAATATTGTTAAATATTAGTTGTCATATTTTATTTTATTTTTTTTATTTTCATATTCAAGAGAATAAAGAATATATGATGGATATCACTAATATTGAACTTAAATCACATTAGAATTTCAATTTTGATGTTATTAAGTTGATCATTACTTCGTATTCCAACAAAAAGGAAGATTTAAATTGTTCTCACAATAGTTTGCTAACATTTGCATATGAAAACTTAATCCAAAACAGAATCAAGGGAAGGTGCTGTTGTCATCAAACTTTACTTAGAAGATGCAAACTATATCACTATCACATGGAACTTCAGCCTTTTCTTTGACCTCATTGAGTCTCAGTTGTTTATGTTTCGTCACCTATTTCTCCTGGATCTTCTTCCATTTCTTCTTCTTCTGCTTCTATTTATTCACCTATTTCTTCTGTTTCCCTTCTTTCATATGTTTCCTTAGAATCCTGAGAAATCATATTTTCATGGTGAATTAGTGAAGGAAATAATTGCTATATCAAAGGGAATTACCATAGATAATTTAGATTTGGACTATTATCATCTAACAACAAACCTATACCTTAATTGATTAGGTGGAAATCATGTGTTCTTTTGCTAAAATATATACTTAATTTATTGTTATAAGCAGAAAATAAGTATTTGTTTTGCAAAGGCCTCAAGAACAAATAAACACACAAATAGAAAAAGGAATTCAAAATTTTGTGCAATCCTTTAATTTAATCAAATCCATTTTACTAATGTTAATCCAATGAGTACTAACAATTTTATGGGAAATAAGAAATTAGAAAAACAACCAATAAATACTCACCCGTCTTGTTAATAGAGGTACTGCGATCCATTGAGATTCCCTTCCAAAAGCTGTTGCTCTGCGAACCTTCCATATTTCCTAGTTTTGGTGTGATTAAGTCTCCACCACAGAAAATTGTCATTTTAGAGCATTCAGAGATGATTACTTGTTCCAACGATGGGAAATGGAAGGTGCAATTATTCCTTGAGCAAAAGCTGTTGAGTGTAGGTAAATAACTAAGCCTCAATCTCTTGAGTTGATTGAAAATAATCTCATCAGGCTCTATATCATCTTCATCGTTGGCCACAATTTCTGTCACCATATCACAATTTTCAATTCTCAGTTCCATGAGATGCACCATAGTCTTAGCTGTTGATGGTGCTACCAAGTTTTCCAACTTGTGACAACATAATACGTGCAGAGTTGTCAGATTTTGGAAAGAAACTGAGGAGGCTGCTATTTTCATGAGATGACTACAACTATCAACATTTAGTGTTTCAAGATATTCAGAAGGAAATAGGGAGTCTTCCTTCCATACATGCTTCAAATTATTCACCTTAGTTAACTCCAAGCATCGTAGTCTTACAATTGCGGTGAATAGCTCTTCCAAACTACTATTCTTCAAGACAAGTTTCTCCAAAGAGCATAGTATTCTAAGGAAACCGCGATCTTCATCTAAATCAGACAGTTCAACGACTTTCAATTTGGAAAAACTCCCATTTGGAAATTCACTACCCTGTATCTCCTTCGATTTAATGCCACCTAAAACCAATGTCTGGAGGTTTGGAGTAACCTGAAAGGAAATAAGACAGATATAGATACAAGAATTTCAGCTAAACGAAGAAAAAGAAAAAGGAAAATCATTGCTCCTTGAACTTTTTATTCCTTTTTCCTTTCACAGACAATGGCTAAAATTTCACTAATTAATAATCATTTATTCATTTTTAAACTAAGTGAAATAAATTAAGTAAAGGCGTATTCTGAAATTTTAAATTATATATTTCTAGACAATGATTATAAGTGATTATAAGTTCAAATCCCACAAACAATACAATTATTACAGCTTTTTTCTTTTTTAAAAAAGAAGAAACGGTTACATTGTGCTTCCAATATATATATATATATATATATATATTTTGATTTGATTTGCCCTTAATGTTTCAACTTTAGCTCTAAAATGTCATTACATATTCCCTTAATTTTTCATAATTATATTTTTATCCAACAATCATTTTTTTTTCTTTATCATAACTTATTTGATCTTTTAAAATTCATCTAAAACCTATAAAACGAGACTCCAATAGCATTCAATGTGAGTTTGCTCTAAATTAAGAATTTTTTTTTTGACTATCATAGTTGGATTAGATTACAGTAATTGATAGGTTTTGGATAAAATTTAAAAAAAATATATATTTTTTGCGAAAGTAATAAATTTATATGGGATAAAAATATAGCCGAAAAATCAAACAAATGCATAAGCGCATTTGAGAGCCAAAATTCGAAATGTTAAGGGCAAATCATATGAAAAAAAAAAAATGTTAAAGGCAATCAATTCTTTCAACAAAATGTTAGAATCTTATCCCTTAAAATAAATTGTTTGGAAACATACCTTTGCAAGCAAAAGGAACAGTTTATTTGCTCTTGCACAGCCAAGTAGTTTCAAATATTTCAACTTTGGCCAGTTGAATTCAGGAGCTACGCTTTCTGGCAGTCCAACTATATTTTCCACCCCACATTTCTCTATTTTAAGCTCTTCCAGCTGTAAAAGACCACTGGCTAGGGAGGCTGGAAATACATATTCTAGAACATCACAAATATAAACTTCAACTGATTTTAGATCTGGAAAAGTGAAAACCCTAGCTGCATCCTCACTCCATATCCGCTTCAATGATGGCATATTTTTGACAGTCAAATGTCTCAGCCCCAATGCTACTTTATAACGAGATTTGAGTTCCATTTTAGGACAAGTTTTGAATATATACTTCAAATTGTTGCAGATGCTGACGTCCAATCTTGTTAACTTGGGAAAAGAAATCTGCTGGTAAAGAATGCTTCATTTCATTATCAAGTTTTCCAACAAGAGCTCACATAAAACAGTGCACTGTGTGTATATATATATACATATATGTATGCATGCATATTAATTGTCTAGAAAAATCAATATGTTAGCCACAATTTTCGGTAATGAGTGCAACTTTCATTTGCTATTAGTAACAAACTATTGATTGTATTCGTAATTCTTAGAAAAAAAAAATAGATTGAAAAGTAAAATACCTTTATAATAATTAGTGATAAATTAGAAACAAAATTAAATATTTGTTTGCCTAAATTAACTTTTTGTGAAAACAAAACGTAATTCCTTTGGAGCACTTTTTTTTTTATCGCTAATTAATTTATTGATAGCTATTATTGAGATACTTTATTTTTAATATGTGTATTTGTTAAAAAATCTGTTGGTAGTGTCACCAAAAATTGTTACTAAAACACATTTTCCCTGTGATTTATTGAATGCAGCAAGAAGTTTTTTAAATTGGGGGGCCAATTATATACAAGATCATCGGAATAATTTGTAATTTCTATGAAAGTAAATTTATTTAGAAGTAATGAATAGAAAATAATTATTATGCAAATGCCTAGCATACCAAATTAACGTGATATACGTACCATTTCACTGAAAAGGCCATCTTCATTTTGTACCTCTCTTTGTTTGCAAATGCCTCTGAGAAGTGGCAAACTATATAGAACCAATGAACTCAGCCCAGGGAACTTGATCACTTCATTATTGCCATTGCCGTCTTCACTTCCTTCAGCAACAATAGCTTCCAGGTTATCACAATAACCTACTTCCAGTTCTTGAAGCTGTGATAAACATTTGACAGTGGGAAATGAGAAGAGTTTCCGCAAATTTTCACACCCAATGATCCTTAAAGTTTGGAGCTTTCTAAAAGACCCTGTGCCGAGCTGAACATCGCAAATGTTCTCTAAGCTGCGTAGATTAGCCAAAGACAGCGTCCCTAATTTTCGAAAGGCATCCCGTGATGAATTGATGATATTTCGAATGAAATTATTATCTCGAATGTGCAGATGCTTCAATTGTTGAAAGCCTTTCACATCTAGATCATACAGCCCATTCTTCATTCTATTAACCTCACCTAAATAGAGATCTTCAGTCCCGCTTAAAAACTTTTTAAGCCCAGCCTCCAAACCAATACTTGTCTCAAGCTTAAGCTTTAGTGTCTTTGAGATTTCGTTAGTCCCATCCCAATCCCATGCGCCTATTAGTATTATATACCTTTCCAACCCTTTGGAGAAGAGGCTTTTTGGTAATTTCTTGGCATCAGGGACTCGCACTTCTAAAGTTTTCAAGGAACTCAATTTGTCCAAATCCGTAACGCTTGCATTACCATTCAGATCCCATCCATCAAAGCTTTTTTTCATGTACAGTTCTTCTAAATGGGACAGCTTTGACAAAACATTTGGAAAAATAACTTTAAGCTCAGTGCAACATGTTAAATTTAGTGACTTGAGCTGAGTTAGTTTCCCTATTTGTCTTGGCAACTCAACAATACAGGACTCCTCGAAACTCAGAAACTCCAGCTGCTTCAGATCTCCAATGATGGCTACATTGTCAAGTTGGCATTGATGGAGGTGCAATGAATGAAGGTTTGTTAGGAAATGAAGTGATGAAGGCAAGTGCTTCAAGCACATCCCTGTCAAATTCAGTACTTTGAGTTCCTTAATTTCTGCAAAAAACAAATCAGGGATTGCCAAATCCAAATCTTTGCTGAAAAGAGTAAATAGCTCTGCCTTTGGATATTTTAAACCTTCTGGAAACTCAGAGATATTGCAGTGATGCAGAGAAATCCTAGTACAATCCTGATCATTTGGCCATCTCCTCAACTCATTGCCGGTTGTACCAAAAAATGCATGTTGCTCTTCGGTCGCGAGCGAGCGGGCAAAATCTAGAACAATATTATGCATTTTCACATTGCCATTCATGTCCCCATCGAGCAAGAAGCTCATCGTTCTCAGATTTTCAATCACTTGACACAATCTATCTCTTGCATCTTTGACACTATTAATGTTTCCAAACAAACCAAGCCCCAAAGCATGTGTCAGCAAGTGGTTGATCGGAATATTTGATTGCCCGAACAAAGCACAGAGCAGGAACAAGTTTGCTTCTTCATTAGGCAGGTTCTCGTAGCTTGACTTAAGAACCTTGTACACTTTTTCATGTATTTCTTCATTGTGAAAATCAGATAGCTGCACCAAGGCATTTCTCCAGGCACTTGACTCCTTATTTTTCAAATCTACTGCAACTCTGTTGACTAAGAGGGGCAAGCCCAAGCATTTCTTGACAAGTTGCATTCCTATAGCCTTAAATTCTGGATTGTTAGCATCCTCCACAGTCGTTTGGAACAAACTCCATGCCTCTTCTTGCCCAAGTACTTCCAGCGAGAAATTTATCTGTGTGCCCATCTCACGAGATAATACATCCGTGCTCCTTGAGGTGAGAAGCAATTTACTTCCTTTGCATGGATCCCCGAAAGGAATTCCCAGAGCAGTGAGTTCAAGCTTTGTCCAAAGATCATCAAGAATGATAAGTACCTTACACTTCTTCAGCCTCTCATATAGTTGACTTGCTCTTCCAGGCACTTGGTCAACCTCAAATTTGAGGCCTAAGAATTCAGCAATTTCTTCTTGAATCCTTCTTGGATCAGGCAATTGAGAGACGAGAACCACAACTACAGCTTCAAACAACTTCTCTTCTACAGCTTTCCGATGGACCTCCTTGGCTAGTGTGGTCTTGCCCACACCTCCCACCCCATAGACCCCAATCATATAAAGATTAGGATCTTTGAGCACATCCATAATTTGGTTCAAGATCAACACCCTTGATGGCAAAGCTTCGTGCTCCACCTTTGGATCTTTATTCCAAAGGTCTTCAATGGACAAAGCTTTGTTGTGAGCTTTTTTGCTCAGCTGATAGCGGCTCTTCAGATTGGGATACAACCCAAAGAAGCACTTCTTCATCTTGACTTCTTCTTTGCATCTAATGAGTCCCTCGGCTTCATCAATTTCATTGTTCGCCGTACATAGCCAGTCGGTAACCTCATCACCGAGCGGTTCGCCGTTTCTGTCAGCTTTAACAACGGATTGCTTCAACCTTTCTCTTTTCAACTTCAGCTTCATAGTCTGCTTCTCGAGTTTCTCGACATAGCTATCACTGTTGAAAAGATCGCTAAAGTGTCGTTTGATCTGCTTCTCAACGTAGTTTTTAATGAGATCTTTGGTCAACATGTTAAAAAGTTGAAGAATCACGTAGACAATAATGCAGTTTCGGATGCGATCTGCAGTCACATGGTTCAAAATGGGAAGAAAATTGTAGTTTTGGATGGGATATAAAATCCACCGTTTCAAAATGGAAAGAAAATTAACCAGTAGTGCCATTATTTTGAATGATTAATGGGAGTGAAGTGAAGAGATGATAAGGAGTTTGGTGGCAAAATAAGGGAAAAAAAAAATTGAAGAAATAAAAGGCAAGAGAAATGCTATATCAGTGGAAACTTGAAATGGCAGAAGAAATGGAGCTGAGGTTGACGAAAAATTGAAAATGCAGCTGAGGTATTCATCTAATTTGAAGAAGACGAAAACAAGAAACAGCTGTGTTTCACTGACTAATGGTTAATAGACTAATAACCAATCTAGAAGGCTAACGTGCATCTCCTTGATTTTTTCAATTTTTTTTTTTAAATTATCTGTATAAGCTCAAGTAATAGATAAAAGAATTAATACATGAATGTGCAACTGTAGTAATAAAAAAGTGTCACATATGTTAAAATATACAGTCAATAACCAGATTTTTGAGAAAGAAAAGAGAAGAAGATTAGGTATGTTTGATAATAATTATTCCGCTTTTCGTATCTTTCTTCATTCATATTAAGCGAGCAGATATGATACGAATATTGTTAAAATTGAAAATATGAGTTTGTTGTAATTAATATTAAGAAGCCAAACACCAAGATTACATAAAAATTAGTCTACTCCAAAAAAAATTAAGGACTTATAGCGACGGAAAATCTGATGCCCAAGACCTTACTGATGGGTTAAAATCCATTGGTAAATGGTAATATGGAAAGGTCCGTTGCTAACAGTTTTTAAGAAATTTCTGTTGTAAAAAATAAAGACCGGATTAGAGCAAAACCGCAGGTAAAATAATAAGAAACAAAAAATTTAACGAGATTCGGCCAATATTACCTACGTCGCCGGGACTAAGAATATTATTTCACTAAAAAATTGAAAGCGAAATAATACAATAGAGAAAAAATATGCTTAACTAATTAACAAGCTAAGCAATCAAGGGATGATCTAAACCTTAAACTAAATGCTATATTTATAGTTACAAAAACCCTCTCTACTATCCTAAAATCCCAATGTGGGATTTGTGTTTTTATATTTTTTTATTTTTTTTCTTTCTTTCCGCCAACAATTGTTGGCTTTTAATATAGCCAACAATTGTTGACTATTTGACTAACAATAGTTAACAATCTCTCATTTGAAAATTTGATTGAGTATCAATCACATTTTCACACTAATCTTTCTCTCTTGCCAATCCCGTTGCTTATGAATCTGTCAAGTCGCTGGAAGATCGACACCAAATAAGTCATAAAATCTGCTATATTGTCTGTAGTATGGATTTTCTGCATGTCCACGGTTCTTTTTTCCACTTTCTCACGAACGAAATGATACTGAATTTGAATGTGTTGTCTTAGAATGAAATGCTGGATTTTTTGCAAGATGCAAAGTACTCTGATTGTCACAAAATAGAGAAACATTCTCCCTTTTATGTCCGAGTTTCTCCAATAACAATTTCAACCATACAGCTTCTTTACTGGCTTGTGCAGCTGCCATATATTCTGCTTCTGTTGTTGACGTAGCCAAAAGTGATTGCAGTTTTGAAACCTAGCTTACAGCTCCGCCAGCAAGTGTAAACACATATCCTGTCGTGGATTTGCTTTTATCCAAATCTCTAGCATAATCTGAATTAACATATCCTCTGACAATAAAGTCTGATCCTCCATAACACAATGCAACATCTGCGGTTCCTTTAATGTATCTAAGGACCCTTTTTACCGTATTCCAATGCTCTTCACCAGGATTCGCCACGTATCGACTAACTACTCCCACTGCATGTGCAATGTCCGGTATTGTACAAATCATAGCGAACATTAAACTCCCCACTGCTGATGCATACGGTACTCAAGACATCTCCATCCTCTCTTCTTCATTGCTAGGACTCATCTTTGAGGATAACTTAAAATTAACAGGAAATAGGGTAGAAATTAAATCTTGCATGTTGAAACGTCGCAAGATTTTCTTTAAATAATTCTTTTGAGAAAGCCAAATCTTCCTATTATTTCTGTCTCGTTGAATTTGCATCCCTAGAATCTTGTTTGCTGGTCCCAAGTCCTTCATATCAAATTCCCTAGCCAACTGAGCCTTTAACTCTTTGATGCGATCTTTGTTGGGGCCTGCTACCAACATGTCGTCTACATACAACAGCAAAATAATAATATCATTTTCACCAAACCTCTTGAAATATGCACAAGGGTCTGTATTTAGCCTGCTGTATCCAAGGCTCATAATGAAGGAATCAAATCTCTTGTACCAACACCTTGGCGCCTGTTTTAGACAGTATAGAGATTTGTTCAACCTGCAAACCAAGTTCTCCTTTCCTTTTTCTTCAAAACCTTCTGGCTGGAGCATATAAATTTCTTCTTCAAGATCTCCATGGAGAAAAGCAGTTTTGACATCTAACTGCTCCAAATGCAAATCAGAAGTTGCACATATTGACATGACTACTCGAATTGTAGTGAGACGAACCACAGGTGAGAAGATTTCATTAAAGTCCACCCCTTCTTTCTGAGCATATCCTTTTACCACCAATCTAGCACGATATCTCTCAACTTGATTATCACCATTCCGCTTGATTTTGTAAACCCATTTATTGCCTATGGGTTTTCTCTCTTGCGGTAATGACACCAGTTCCCATGTCTTATTCTTATGAAGAGCTTCAATTTCCTCTTGCATTCCTGCCATCCACTGAGATACATCTGAACTGTTCATTGCTTCTTGGAGAGTTGATGGCTTCCCATCCTCAGTTAGAAGACAATATGCAACATTACCCTCCATAATATAATCTGAGTGCCAATTGGGCGACCTTCTTGTGCGAGTTGATCGCCTATTATTTGAAACTTCAGTTTCGACTGGCTCTTCTTCCTCGTACTCTGGTGTAGCTTTAGAAAAATTACTGATTTTTGATTCTCCTTTTACACATACTTTTGTAGTCTCAGACCTTTCTTCACTTTCTGCTTGCACTGGATCTTTATCTTCTACAAAGATAACTTCCCTGCTGACAATAACCTTGTGGGTAGTGGGATCCCACAGGCGATACCCCTTTACTCCTTCAGCATACCCCAAGAATATACATTTTCTGGATTTTGGATCCAGTTTTGTAGTTTTTTGGGCATTGAACATCACATAAGCAGGACTTCCAAATATATGAAGGTTTGAATAATCCACCGGTTTTTCAGCCCACATCTCCATTGGTGTCTTACACTCAATTGCAGTTGATGGAGCTCGATTCACCACATAACAGGCAGTGTTGACTGCTTTCACCCAGAATTTCTTATCTAAGCCTGCAGTTCTCATCATCGCTCTTGTTCTTTCTAACAGAGTTATGTTCATCCGCTCTACCACTCCATTTTGTTGAGGAGTGTATGCCGTAGTGAATTGTCTTTTGATGCCTTCTTGTTTACAAAATTCATCAAATTTTTTACCGGTGTATTCTCCTCCATTATCTATCCTTAAACACTTGATCTTTTGACCAGATTCAAGTTCCACTCGCGCTTTGTAAGTTTTGAAAACTGGAAACACATCTGCTTTCTTCTTGATAGGGAACACCCAACACCTCCTGGAGTAATCATCGATAAATGATACAAAGTAGTTTACTCTTCCTAGGGATGACACCGGTGCTTGCCATATATCAGAATGAACTAATTCCAGAATGGCTTTGCTTCTAAAATTTGATGTGTTGAACTTCAATCGATGCTGCTTGCTTACAATACAATGCTCACAAAAGGGTAGTGAGACATTTGTGAGACCTGGAAGTAGATTTCTTTCGGCAAGAATCTTCATTCCTTGTTCGGACATATGCCCAAGTTTCTTGTGCCAAGTAATTGCACGTTTTTCACTTGGACTGGTCGTGGCAACAAATGCCTCTCCTTCTTGCAAAGTCTCTCCCATTATCATGTATAAATTTGCAGCTATCTTTTCTCCTTTCATCAGTACAAGCGCTCCTATTGATATCTTTAAGATTCCTTTCTCACCATTGAACTTACACCCCAAATCATCCAATTGTCCTAAAGACAACAGATTTTTCTTTAGGCCTTCTACATGTCGTACATCTTGAATAGTACAAATTGTACCATCATACATCTTTAGCTTAATAGTTCCAATGCCAACAATCTTCAAGGCATGATCATTGCAGCTGTACACAGGTCCCCCAGAGATGGATTCATAATGATGGAACCATTCTCTTCGAGAAGTCATGTGAAATGTAGCTCCTGAGTCAAGAATCCATATTTCAGCAAATCTTTTTCTGCCTTCATTAGTCGTTGTTGTTTCACAACATAAAGCATCTCCGCTATTGGAACAGCTTGCCACATTTCCTTGAGAATCAGAGCTTTTCTTTAAACTCCAACAATCCTTCTTCAAGTGACCCTTCTTGCCACAGTTGTAGCATTTAACATTCTTCTTACTTCTTGATTTTGATATACCATGATTGTGACTCCCACTTGAGCCACGTTCCGTTGATTTTCCTCTCATCACCGTCAAGGCTTCCACATGTTGTGAACTTGCCTGCCTGTCTTCCTTATTTTTGTGCCGATTTTCTTCTTCTAGAACAGCAGCTACAATATCATCGAAAACTAGAGCATCCGTATTATTTGTTAAATTGATGATGAGTTGATCATACGAATCTGGTAAACTTTGGAGTAGAATCTCAGCACGTTCTACTGTCTCTATTTTATAACCCAAAGAAGTGAGTTGAGAAAATAGAGTATTCAAAGTATTGATGTGCTCCGTCACTGAAGTAGATTCCTCCATACGAAGAGTATAGAGTTTTCTTTTAAGGAAAATTTTGTTGTGGAGTGATTTGGCCTCGTACAATTTAGTGAGATGATCCCAGACCTATTTTGCCGCCTTTTTCTCTTCTATACTTGACAACACCCCATCTGCTAATGCCAAATAAAGATTTGCCATAATATTTCCATCCATCTCGTTTCACTTATTATCATATGTGAAATCAGCCGGCATTTGACTTATAGCCGCTAGGCAATTATCTTTTCTCAAGATAGCCTTCATCTTTAATTTCCACAGCGAGAAATTACTCCCGTTGAATTTCTCGATCTCATATTTTGTCGCCATTGCTTCTATCACGAACTTCTCTGCTCAAAAATCAGCTCTCACTGTTTCACGTGAATAGTAACTGTATACGTGAATAGTAACCGTATAGATGAACAGTGACCGTATACGTGAACAGTATCTGAGGAAATATCTTTTCTAATGTGGAAGATCAGACTATGCTGCAACTATAGAGTATACTAAGACAGAATCTTGGCTCTCATACCACTTCTTGTAAAAAATAAGAACCGGATTAGAGCAAAACTGCAGCTAAAATAATAATGAACAAAAGATTTAACGAGATTCGGTCAATATTGCCTACGTCTCCGGGACTAAGAATATTATTTCACTAAAATATTGAAAGCGAAATAATACAAGAGAGAAGAAATATGCTTAACTAATTAACAAGCTAAGCAATAAAGGGATGATCTAAACCTAAAACTAAAAGCTATATTTATAGTTACAAAAAACCCCTCCACTATCCTAAAATTCTGATGTGGGATTTGTGTTTTTATATTTTTATATTTTTTTTCTTTCTTTCCGCCAACAATTGTTGGCTTTTAATATAGCCAACAATTGTTGACTATTTGACTAACAATAGTTAACAGTTTCTGACTTGTGGAAATTTCTTTTACAATGGATTCATTCGTCGGTATAATTTTAGAAATATTAATAATACAGCAATTAACGAATTCTTTCCTCGCAAACTTTTACAAAACAACCAAAAAAAATGAAATGCTATCAGTGAAAACTTAAAATGGCAGATGAAATGGAGCAGAGGTTGGTGAAAATGCAGCTGAGGTTGTCATGTAATTTTAAGAAGACAAAAATGCCCAATATTGGCTAAAATTGATTGATCTATATCCTCTTTTGGCAAAATGCATTTTTTTTTTTGAGAAAATAGCCACTTCGTTAACAAGAATCAGCAGCCATAGCTGAAACAATACAACTAGGTCGGAGTAAATCCCAATAAACATGACCTGGCATAGAATTAGTTGCCTTAACAAGACAGTGAGCAGCTGAATCTTTTGACTAATCCAAACCGGATATTAGACAGGCTATCCACAAGAGTTTTGCAATCACTAATAACATTACCTACATCAGAACAATAAGAAAAATTTGATAACAGAGCATTGTAAACCAACTGAGCATCCATCTCAATAATAACTGATGTAACGGCACAAGTCTTCTTTATCCAACTTAAGGCTTCCCTAACGCTTAAAGCCTCAGCCACCAACGGATCAAACGGTCCTTGAAAAATATTACACCCTGCTGCACAGAACTTCCCAAAGCAATCCCTGACCACAAAGGCAGAACCAGTCTGGTTACTCCTTGCAAAGATAGCTGAATCAGTATTAATTTTCAAAACTCCTCGAGGCGAGACTTCCAAACCATCTGTCCGACATTCGAGCTCTGATGAGGGGGGATAACATGACTCTGAGCAGCCTTCCAATCGGAGTAAACATTATCAGCCATGGCCACCACCGCAGCTGGTGTACTCTTCAAAGAATTCCAAACAAGATCATTTCTTGTCTTCCAAATGGACCAGCAAACAACAATTACTGAACTCAGGTCTTCATTAAATCCATGAAATATTATTTTTTTGATATTTTATTTGGTCACAACATATTCTTACATCGACAATACAATAATTTTAGTATAAATTGAGTATCTGAATTCTAAATTTTATTTAATAAAATTCTTATTTTGATCCAATATTTATTTAAATAAAAGTTTAATAAATCCACACAAAGTTAATTAATAATCCGCCATCAGCTCAAAATAAAAAGTTTTTCTGGACACAAACTCTAGGGACTGCAACACAAAATGGATCATCACGCACTGCATTGGAGGAGACTCAAAAAATTGGATGCCCAAGAGACAGGAAGCCGCCATCCTCGCAAGGCCATCAGCACAGCGAATTACCTTCACGAAAAGTGTGAACAAGGGAACATTTTGAAAAATCCAATCTGTGCTTACTTTAATTATAATTTCTTTTGAAAAATCCAATCTCTGATGCTGACTCTATAGACTGAAATAAGCATTTAATTAGATAAATTAATGATCGGAATGCTAACAAATTTAATATTTTGCGTTTAATTCGGAATCTTATTTTGAACTGGGAAGCCAAGAAAGGTTAAGTAGGCTTGGCGGGGATATATTTTTTTTCTCGCTATTTTTCAGTTTTGTAACATGGATTTTTTTTTTGAATTTTATCCATGTTTTGTCTATAGTTATGAGCTGTTAAACTCTTAATTTTGGTTAAAAGGTAATTTGAAAATATGATTCATCTAATTACTGTGAGATTGATTATACTTTATTTTCTCTTTAATTTTTTGTAATGTGCATATTTTTTCACTGTGTTTCAAAGAAATTCCATTTTTATTGTTATTTGTTTTATAATTAATGAGATGTCATTGTTTATTTAATTAAATATCATATAATTAATTGAAGATATTAAAACCGTAATTGCTTGGTAAATTTAATAACAAGTGGTAATTATTGCAACAATATTGACGAGGATTGTTATATTAAGGAAATGTATGATTTGATTTAAATCAATTTCGTTTGAAGATTGATTAGCGTGGTTTAGGTTTTTCTAGTTCATAATGCTCTTTGTCTTGTAAATGATTATTTATTATTCATTATATTCTTATTTGATTAGTCTACTAATGAGGAATGACTGGTTGAAAGCGCTTGTCCGACAACTATAACCGATCCATTATATAATTATTGAGTAATTCTTCTATCCGTGATCAATAAGAATTGAATCATATGTTATGAATACCTTTAATTGAAAATTTTCATTTCATTTTATATTATCATTTTACTTGGAAAAAAGCTGAAAGGCTCGAGGAAATAGAAATAACAATGATATAGGAATAATAGCTTAAATTAATTGATTTATTTTTTTTATTACTAAAATAAGCAATAAATATCTGTGTTTCATTGACTAATGGGTAATAGACTAATAACCAACCTAGAAGGCTAACGTGCATCTCCTCGATTTTTACAATTTTCTTTTTTTTTTTTAAAATTATCTTGTATAAGCTCAAGTAATAAATAAAAGAATTAATTTATGAAAATGCAACTGTGGCAATAAAAAAGGACCACCTATATGTTAAAATATACAGCCAATAACAAGATTTTTTAGAAAGAAAAGACAAGATTATTAGGTAGGTTTGATAATTATTATTACATTTTTCGTATTTTTCTCGTTCATAAGGTGAGTTTGTTACATAAAAATTAGTCTACTCCAAAAAAAAATTAAGGCCTTATAGGGATGGAAAATTTGCCGCCAAAGACCTTATTTATGGGTTAAAATCCATTGGTAATACAGTGGTAGGTAATATTTAGCGATGGACTCGATTTCATCACTATAGAAAACAAATGGTGCTATAAATATAAGAACCCATTGCTAAAACTAAGACAAATTTCATCGTTTGAGCATTTGCGATGTAAAATTCCGTCGATAACATTTTTGAAAAAGTTTCTTGTTTTTTGAAAAATTCTTTTACAAATGGATTCATCCGTCGGTATAATTTTAGAAATATTAATAATACAGCAACGAATTCTTCTCTCGCAAACTTTTTCAAAACAACCACAAAAAATGAAATGCTATCCGTGGAAACTTAAAATGTCAGATGAAATAGAGCAGCGGTTGATGAAAATGCAGCTGAGATTGTCATATAATTTTAAGAAGACAAAAATGCCAAACAATGGCTAAAATTGATTGATCAATATTCTTTTTTGGCAAAATGCATTCTTAAATTCAAGAAATAATATGCTTTTTGCTATTTTATTTGATTCTTATTTGGACAATAGAATAATTTTGGTATAAATTGAATATCTGAACTCTAAATTTTTATTTAATTAAACTTTTATTTGGATTCAATGTGTATTTAAATAAAAGTTTTTAATAATCAACACAAAAGTTTAATAATCCGCCATTAGCACAAAATAAAAGTTTATTTGGACACAAACTCTAGGGACTCCAACACAAAATAGATTATCACGCAGCAAGGGAAGAATCTGCATTGGAGGAGACTCAAAAAAATTGGATGCCCAGGAGACACGAAGCCGCCATTCTCGCAAGGCCATCAGCACAGCGAATTACCTTCACGAAAAGTGTGAACAATGGAACATTTTGAAAAATCCAATCTGCATGTGCTCACTTTAACTATAATTTCTCTTGAAAAATCCAATCTCTGCTGACCCACTAGCCACTAAAATAAGCATTTAACTTGATAAATTAATGATCGGAATGCTAACTAATTTGATATATTGCGTTTAATTCGGACTCTTATTTTGAACTGGGGAACCAAGAAAGGTTAGGTAGGAGTCTTATTTTAAATCTCTCCACTCATATGAAGCGGGTTAGCTATAATGTGAATGTTGTTAAAATTCAAAATGTGAGTTCATTGTAATTAGTATTTTGGAAAAAGGCCTAATACATAATTTAATATTTGTGCTGGTACGATTTTGCCATCCCGTTATTCAAACTTTTTGAAATTCCAATTTAATACCTGTAATTTGGAGTTAATTGCATTGATAGTTATTGAACTTGCTTCCAAAATAACATAATGTCACAAAAGAAAATTTTTGCACCATAAAATACTTGAACTAATAAATTGTTTGATCAAAAGTCCTTTTGGCCAGGATTAAATCAAGGACATGCTGAGTGGCGTATGATATGTGGTGAAAAGAATGCATAATTTTATTATACTAAAAAAAATCTGAACTATTTAATTTTTGTATGAAAAGATTTTTTGATCGGAAAACACTTTAAATTCTGCCAAAAATAAAATAATGATATGCCATTTAAGTTTCAAATTTTCTAAAAAGTGACACATATAATTAGTGTTGGGATGGCAAACAAATCCCACATCGGAAAATTAGAAGAAATCCCTCCAACATATAATACTAAGTGGGCTACTCCACTCATAGCCAATTGGTTTTGGGTTGGAACCTCACTTGGGTTATTGTGGAGAGGGTTTGGGCCTGGACGGGATCGCTACATCTGGGAAGTTTAACATGGTATCAGAGCTTGGTTCGGAGTAGCGTGAGTAAAAAGTTACGGGCAGGTCTCCCCAAAAAGTAAGCTATAATGGGCTCCCCAAAAAGTAAATCAAATTTGTAATTGTTTGATCGAATCAATAAAAGTGGTTATTAACATACTCTCATTGTGACGGCTTAGTATAAATGAATTTCGATTGTAGGTTTGTTGGGTAAGACTGGGTTTTCCAATTCTTAGCGCTTTCAATATATTAAATCTTACCTCTTGCTAGGGTTATTTATTGATTATGGGTTACTCATGGTGCTTGTCTTGCTTAACGGAATCTTGAGGAAAGAATGGTCGAAAGTGCTCTACTAATTGCTATTTAACTGGTTATTGTATGTATTATTGAGCTACATGTGAATTTGTGATCAGTATATTGAACGTTGTACGGAAAATTACCTTTAGCTAGATCTCAATCATTGATTTTATTGTAGGGATGGCAAACAAATCTCACATCGGAAAAACAAAAAAGATTCCTCCAACATATAATACTAAGTGCGCTACTCTACTCATAACCAATTGGTTTTGGGTTGGAACTTCATTTGCTTTATTGGTGGAGAGGCTTTGGGCCTGGACGGAGTCGCTACATCTGGAAAAATTTAACATGGCATCAAAACCTGGTTCGGAGTAGCATGAGTAAAAAGTCACAGGCGGGTCTCCTCGGAAAAAAAAAAGCCACAATGGGCTCCCACTGGAAAAAGTTCTCCCGGTGAAAAAAAAAATGAGGAGATGAGTTGGGTTTCAGGGAGGGCCAAATATCTTGTAAGTTTTGTTTGAGTGAGGGAATGTTGGGATGACAAACAAATCCCACATCGGAAAAATAAAAGAAATCCCTCCAACATATAATACTAAGTGGGCTACTCCACTCATAACCAATTGGTTTTGGGTTGAAACCTCATTTGGGTTATTGGTGGAGAGGGTTTGGGTCTGGACGGAAGTAAAAATTTAACATTTATCTTATTTAATTTTCTGCATTTATTCTTTATTATCTTTATTATAATTTCTGAATTATTATAAACCCCCTTTTTCATTTTCGTCAATTAATTTTCAGATTATTTAAAAAATTGGAATTGGATCAGATTCGATCCTCTCGCAGCTGCTTCAATTTATTTTGTTGTAGATTGTAAGAAATTATTTTGGTTGTTTCGACTTCCACCAACAAGTTATATTTCCGAGATAGATAAGCACTGAGAAAGATTTTTGCAGTATTCCTACAGGTTTTTTCTGTATGTAAAGTTTGTTTTCCTTCTTTCATTTCTCCCATCCTTTTATACAAGAATAAGATGGCTTTCATCTTATTTTAGGATTTGAACTTCTAAAAAAGTTTTAACGTTTGAAACTTTTCACGTGATTAAGTATGCTTAAGAATGGCCTGTAGAAGAAAAGAAACAAACCAGCAACCTCAATAAAAGAAAACTTCAGCAAGAACTGAAACTGTTAGGAATAAATCCGCAGCAGAACAAAAAGTATAATTGAGTAAATAGGGCAACAAAAAAATAGATGGAAATAATAAAATGGAGAACACCAAGAATTTACGTGGTTCGGCGGAATGCTTGCTTCACAGGTGAAGGAGAGCAGAAAATTATTTTACCAATAAACTTGAAGTAGTACAAAGATGTGTGGAGAAACTAACTCTCAAAAATCCCTTAACCCAATTACACCCAAAATTTCACTAATTCTCAAATGAGAATTTCTCTCAAGCTAAACAAGTTTGATGAATTTTTCGGCACATTCAAGAGGTTCTAAATAGCGATGCAATGGATGAAAAAGTAATGTGAATAGATTACAAAATTTCAAGTAAAATAATTACGTTGAAAAACTATAAATCATAGTGTCAAAACAGTTGTGCTTGGTCGGCTAAGTTGGAAATAATTTCGAAACACATTTACAAAAACATTTGCAGAAAATGGTGGATATTTTATTCAATTCACTTGATAGCCTTATGTAGGCTTACAAAGAAATTCACGTTTTCTTAAACCATGATCCCACGAAAACCACTATAAAATTTCTGCTAAAAATTAGGAAAAGTTATCTGCAACTCTAGAAACTAAGAAAAATATCTGCAACTGAGAAATAATAAAAATAGCAACTTAAAGCTAAAATTTAGCTACAATGCAGACTTGTTCAAAAACCAACAGAGCTGATGTTTTACAACTTTAACATGGCCCAAATGGCAGAGTAGAAATTGAATTAGTTCATCAACTTTCTCTTCCGCTTCTGTTTCTCTTTACTTTGCCCCACCTGAGAAAAGAGATTTCCAGCTTGAATGAGTGAATGAAATAATTAATTAATGCTATATAGAAGGGAATTACGTTTGATCGGAAATCGAAAGCATAATCACCTGAGCAAAAACTTGCGAGGCTGGGTAGATTATGAAGCTCCAAAGTATTCTAATTGATAGAAACCAATCCCACATTGTTCTTCATCAGATTCAACCCCTACTATGTCTTGCATCATTTTGCATCCCTCTCGTTTATCAGTCCATCACATTTGGACTCTTTAAGAATGACACGGACGACGCACTAGAATTTCCATTCTGTTGTATTTCCATACTACTAAAAAAATCTTGTAGATTCTGCAAAACAAAGACTTTTGTGAGCCATCAGAATCCACCAGATGTCTCTCCCTACTAACATTCAATTCGGAATCAGTCACAAAAAGCTTGTCCATATTTTGAAAACTCTTAGTTGTAAAAACTGCTGATTTTATGGGAAAAAAGAAATTAAAAAAAATAACGAATAAATACGCACCCATTTTGGTAATGTAGGTCCTATGATCCCATTGAGATTCGCTTCCAATAGTTGTTGCCCTGCGAATCTTCCTTGTACTTTTCGTAGTTTTGGTGCGACTAAGTCTCCACCACAAAAAATTGTGGTTATAGAGCATTCAACGATAATTTCTTGTTCCAACAATGGGAAATGGAAGGTGCAATTATCACTTGAGCAAAAGCGGTTGAGTCTAGGTAAATAACTAAGCCTCAATCTCTTGAGTTGATTGAAAATAATCTCATGCTCTATATCATCTCCATCGTTAGCCACAATTTCTGTCACCATCTCACAATTTTCAATTCCCAATTCCATGAGATGCACCATAGTTTTAGCTGTTGATAGCGTTACTAAGTTTTCCAACTTGTGACAGCATGATATATGCAGTGTCGTCAGATTTTGGAAAGAAACTGAAGAGGCAGCTATTTTCATGAGATGACTGCATCTGTCAATTTTTATTGTCTGAAGATATTTAGAAGGAACAGGGGAGTCTTCCTTCCAAATATACTTCAAATTATTCACCTTAATTAACTCCAAGCATTGTAGTCTTACAATTGCAGTAAATAGCTCTTCCAAACTACTATTCTTCAAGAAAAGTTTTTCCAAAGACAATAGTCGTCTAAGGAAACTGCGATCTTCATCCAAATTAAACAGTTCAACCACTTTCAATTTGGAAAAACTCCCATTTGGAAACTCACTATCCTGTATATCCTTCGATTTAATGCCACTTAAAGCCAATGTCTGAAGGTTTGGACTAACCTGAAAGGAAATAAGACCGATATAGATATAAGAATTTCAACTAAACGAAGAAAAAGAAAAAGGAAAATCATTGCTCTTGAACTTTTTATTCCTTTTTCCTTCCACAGACAGTGGCTTAAATTTCACTAAATTAACTATTATTTTTGAAAGATTTAGATTTAGGGGCTTTTATTTGTGTGTTTAATTTTTTATTTTAGAAATGAGTTCAAATTTTCGAAAATTTTATTACTTGAGACCCACCAAAATTTAAAGTGAAATAAATTAACTAAGGGCGGATTTGAATTTTTAAATTATATATTTCTAGACAATGATTATTATTATTATTATTAGATCTTTAAACTTTTCTTTTTAAAAGAATAAAAGTTTAATCAACACCTATTGCAATTATCCGATTACTGCATTCATTCAATTGATAACTAAGAAAACTTTCAGAAACTTACCTTTGCAAGCAAAAGGAACAGTTGATTTGCTCTTTCACAGCCAAGTAGTTTCAAATATTTCAACTTTCGCCACTTGAATACAGGGTCTACGCTTTTTGGCATGCCAACGATATGTTCCACCCGACATTTCTCTATTTTAAGCTCTTCCAACTGCGAAAGACCAGCAGCTATAGATGCTGGAAATATATATTCTAGAACATCACAAACAGAAACTTCAACCGATTTTAGATTTGGAAAAGTGAAAACCCCATTTGCAACCTCACTCCATATCCGCTTCAATGATGGCATAAATCCAATAGTCAAATTTCTCAGCTCAAATGCTATTTTGTCACGAGAATTGAACTCCTCCAATCGATATATCTCTTTCATTGTAGAACAACCCTGTAGCTTCAGTTCCTCTAAGCCCTGAAATCTTCTGATCATATTTGATGTTGCAAAAACAGCTTCTAAATTTGAGCACCCCAAGATTCTCAATGATTTAAGTTTGCAGAAGGAATCAACTGCTAGCTGACTTTGCCATATATATTCCAAATTGTCCATGTAAGATAAATCTATAGTATGCAAATTAGGAAGTATAACCTGCCATTGCCATCATTACTCTCAGCAAAAAAAAAAAAATAATAATAATAATAATAAAAGTAAATTACTGGCTAAATATAACTAAGCATTGACTAAAACAAGGCAATGATTATTTATAACAAATTAAAAAGTGAAAATATATACGAAAGAGTTCCAAAGGGAAGTAAGCATATCACCATTTCATTGAAGAGTGATTGAATATCATTAGAGCTGCTGCTATTTGAAATGTTGCTGACAAAATTCTTCAACGCAGGACAAATCCTCATATTCATTTCTTTGAGCGACTGAAATTCGACTGGATAGCCATTGCTGAATCTAATGAGATTATCAAGCCCACTGAGTTCAAGAAAGTCCAATTTTAGAAAGACTATCTTAGCAGTCCTCTCTTCTGTCTCAAATTCATCTGTTAGTATTATCTCTTCCATCAACTCACACTTTTCTATCTTAAGTCTTTTCAGTTGCGAAAGATTTTTAACTGTTGAAGTTTTAAATATATGCTTCAAACTCTTGCAATTCTCCACTTCCAAGCTTGTTAAATTGGGAAAAAGAACCTGCTCATTAAATTTATACTATGTTTATGATTTATAATAAATCAAAAATATATAAATTAAAGAAAAGTGATTATAGGCAATTCACTATCAATTTTGTAATATTTGGAAAAGAAATCTGTTTATACTTGCTTCACTCCGGGATCAAATTTTCCAATAAAAACAGAAATAATATATATATATATATATATATATATTATACTTACTGGATACACATATATAGCACATAATTTAATTTGTCATAGAGCAAATATTTTTTGTGTATAATCGATATAAACATAATGCATTAGAAAATATTAAAATATGCTAAATCTTATATTTAAAAAAATAATATAATATCATATATTAATTATTATTACTATGAGAGGAAACTATTATTTATTGTTATGCAAAACATAATTAATGTTACAGTAAGATAGGATGACGACTAACTCTGACTTCACCTGAGATAAGAATTTTGAAAATTTTGACTAAGACAAAGCTGATGTTAATTAGAGAAAATAAACAGTGAAATGAATGAAGGAGAAAGGGAAGCAAGCATATCACCATTTCATTGAAAAGTAATTGAATGTCATCAGAGCTGCTGCTATTCCTCTCGCATGTGTTTGAAATGTTGCTGACAAAATTCTTCAATGCAAGACATTTGATTATATGCATTTCTCTGAGAGACGGAAATTCAATAGGATAGCCATTGCTGAATCTAATGAGCTTATCAAGCTCACTGAGTTTAAGAAACTCCAACTCTGAAAAGACTATCTTATCAATCATTTCTTCTGCTTTAAATTTCTCTGTGAGTTTTGTCGCTTTAAGAGACTCATAATTTTCTTTTTCTTCTTCTTCTTCAAGTTTTTCTGTGTGTATTATCTCTTTCATTGAGAGACAACAATCAATCTCGAGTCTCTTCAGTTGCAAAAGACTTTTAAACATTGAAGTTTTAAATATATATTTCAAGCTGTTGCAAATGCTAACTTCCAATCTTGTTAAATTGGGAAAAGAAACCTGCTCATACATAATATTTCATTTCATTATCATGTTTTTCCAACAAGAGCTGACATAAAACAGTATGTTGTGTTTGCTGGATATAGACAGACATACACAATTGTCTAAAAAAAGGAATATAAAAGAAATATTACTAGTAGATGGACAATATATACAGCTTAAGACACATATATATATATATATATATATGTTAAAAATATGTTTAATTTGAATTTTAGAATTTCTAGAGTTCCCCTTGAAATATTTTATTTTAGAATTATAATGTGATATTTAATAAGTTAGGTGGAAAGTGGTTAGGTGAAAGTGATTAGGTGAAAGTGATTAGGTATTCAATAAGTTAGATAGAAAATGGTTAGATATTTAAGTTAGGTAGAAGGGTGTTAGGTATTTAATAATTTTTAATTCTAGTGTGATCCCAAAACTCCCTATAAATACTCCTTGTACCAAGTGTTTTATGCAAGCCAAATATTTGAGTGTTATATCCTTCTCTCTAATTCACTCTCTCTAAATTCTCTCTTCCACCTTCTAACAAAGTGGTATCAGAGCCAAGTTTCTTTCTTAGTATGCTCTGTGGTTGCAGCATAATCTGATCTTCCACATCAGAAGAGAATTTTCCTTGGGCTATTGTGAGTGTGTGAAAAAAAATAGAGTGAGTAAGTTGTGAAAAAAAAGGAGAGAGAGCGAAAAAAAAATGTCAAATTTTGATATGATTTCATTCCAATACCCTCGTCTTACAAAAGATAACTATGAGAGTTGGTGTCTTCGAATCAAAGCCTTACTAGGCTCACATGATGCATGGGATATAGTAGAGAAAGGATATGAGAAGCCACACGATGAAGGAGTCTTGTCTCAAAATGCAAGAAATGAATTGGTAAAGACAAGAAAGAAGGATCAACAAGCCCTCACCATCATCCACCAATGTTTGGATGATTCAATGTTTGCAAAGGTGGCCGATGCAACTACCTCAAAAGAAGCTTGGGAGATCTTGCAGAAGTCTTTCCAAGGAGTAGAAAAGGTAAAGAAAGTAAGGCTTCAATCTCTAAGAACGGATTTTGAAGCAATGAAGATGAAGGAATCCGAATCAATTTCGGATTATTGCTCGAGAGTAAAGGCGATAACAAATCAAATGAAGAGATATGGCGACAAGGTGGAGGATATTCGTGTGATGGAGAAGATCCTTCGAACTCTCACTCCAAAATTCGATTATGTGGTGTGCTCTATTGAACAATCAAAAAATTTTGAGGAGATGACTATTGAACAACTAGAGGGATCCTTGCAAGCCCATGAAGATAAGATTAGTAGAAGACAAGGAGAAGTATTAGAGCAAGCTCTAAAAGCCAAAACTTGTTTGAAGGAAGATAGAGGCGAAAGCCAACAAGGACGTGGACGAGGAAGAGGACGAGGCCATGGACGTGGCCAAAGTGGAAGAGGAAGAGGTAGCCAATACAATTTCAATAATGAGGCAAGAAATTTTCAATCAAGTAGAGGTCGTGGAAGTGCAAGAGGTAGAGGACGAGGCCATAATTTGAAGACAAATGAAAGGAGGTATGAAAAATCCAACATTGAGTGCTACAATTGTCATAAGTTGGGCCATTATTCTTGGGAATGCAATAGTTTCTTGAATAATGGTGAGACAAGAGCTAATCTTATGGATGGCAAGGAAGAAGATGAAGATGAATCAACTTTATTGCTAGCACTCAAAGGGGGAGAGAAGGATGACAAGAGCTCGTGGTATTTAGACAACGGTGCAAGCAATCATATGTGTGGACTAAAGGAAAAGTTCGTGGAGCTCGATGAAAATGCACGGGGTAATGTGTCTTTTGCGGACTCATCAAAAATTCAAATTGAAGGCATAGGTACAATTATCATTTCTTCCAAAGATGGTAGCCATAAGCTTGTTAATGATGTCTATTATGTGCCCAAGTTAAAAAGCAATATTTTAAGCTTGGGACAACTCTTGGAAAAGGGGTATGATATTCACATGAAAAATAATTGTCTTTGGCTTCGAGATCAAAATGATACATTGATTGCCAAGGTCGCTATGTCGAGGAATAGAATGTTCACATTGAATCTCAAGGCACTTGATGTAAAGTGTTTGAAGGCTACGATAAAGGAGGAAGCATGGCGTTGGCACATGAGATTTGGGCACTTGAACTTTGGCGCACTCAAAGATATGGGGGAGAAGAAGATGGTGAAAGGGATGCCTTTAATAAATCATCCCAATCAAATTTGTGACGCATGTCTTCTTGGCAAGCATGCAAGAAAGAGTTTTCCAAAGGAGGCCACATCAAGAGCAACCAAGCCACTCCAACTTGTTCACACCGATGTTTGTGGGCCAATTGATCCATCATCATTTAGTGGCAACAAATATTTCATCCTCTTTATTGATGATATTAGTAGAAAGACATGGGTTTATTTCTTGAAGCAAAAGTCTGAAGCATTTTGCTGCATTCAAGATCTTCAAGGCTCTTGTAGAAAGGGAGAGTGGCTACAAAATCAAGGCTCTAAGGTCCGATAGAGGAGGCGAGTTCACCTCAAAAGAGTTCAATGAATTTTGTGAGGCTCATGGGATTCGACGTCCTTTAACAGTCCCTAGATCACCACAACAAAATGGCGTTGCGGAAAGGAAGAATAGAACAATTCTTAACATGGCACGAAGCATGTTGAAGGCTAAGAATATGCCTAAGGAGTTTTGGGCTGAAGTTGTCTCTTGTGCAGTGTACATATCTAATCGCTCATCAACATCAAGCATCAAGGATCGTACGCCACTAGAAGCATGGAGTGGACATAAGCCTAGCGTGAATCACTTGAAAGTGTTTGGGTGCATTGCTTACAAGCACATCCCGCAACAAGAGAGAAGCAAGCTTGATGATAGAAGTGTCAAACACGTCTTTATTGGCTATAATGCAAACTCAAAGGGCTACAAGTTGTACAACCCAAACAATGGCAAGGTTGTGGTGAGCCGCGATGTAGAGTTCGATGAAGATGGAGCATGGAATTGGGAAAGAAATGAAGAAAGCAACTATGACTTCATTCCATACTTTGTCGAGGAAGAAGAGGAAGCCATGACACCAACACAAGATGCAACTCCACCTCCTACACCCACTCCCAATGATCAAGGTGAAAGTTCAAATGAAGGGCCAAGAAGAATGAGAAGTCTTGATGATCTTTATAATGAAACCGAAGAAACAACTCTCGGTTTGCATTGCCTCTTAGCCAACGGCGAGCCATTAAGCTTTGAAGAAGCAACAAAAGAGAGAAGATGGAAACAAGCTATGGATGAGGAAATCAAGTCGATTGAGAAGAATGATACTTGGGAATTAATAAATCTTCCTAAAGGTCATAAAGCTATTGGAGTCAAATGGGTTTACAAGGTGAAGAAGAATGCAAAAGGAGAGGTGGAAAGACACAAAGCAAGGCTTGTTGCAAAAGGTTACAAGTAAAGGCATGTCATTGACTACGAAGAGGTGTTTGCCCCAGTGGCTCGCATGGAAACTATTCGATTACTTATCTCAATGGCGGCTCAAATGAAATGGAGAATCTATCAACTAGATGTGAAGTCGGCATTCCTAAATGGTGATCTTGAAGAAGAAGTGTACATTGAGCAACCACTTGGATATGTGGTCAAAGGACATGAGGACCAAGTCTTGAAGTTGAAGAAAGCATTGTATTGATTAAAGCAAGCGCCAAGGGCATGGAATAGTCGCATTGACAAGTACTTTCAAGAGCATGGTTTCGATCGTTGCCTTAATGAATATGCTCTCTATGTGAAAGCTTGTCATAATGGAGACATATTGCTAGTTTGCCTTTATGTGGACGATCTCATCTTCACCGGCAACAATCTAAGATTATTTGAAGAATTCAAGAAGGAGATGTCTCTTGAGTTCGAGATGACTGACATAGGGCTCATGTCATACTATTTGGGCCTAGAAGTGAAGCAAATAGAGGAAGGAATTTTTATTTCTCAAGAGAGATATGCGAAAGAAGTATTGAAAAAGTTCAAGATGCATGATTGCAACCCCGTGAACACGCCCATGGAGTGTGGAATGAAACTTTCAAAGTTTGAAGAAGGCGAAAAGGAAGATCCCACTTTATTCAAAATTACCTTGTGGGAAGTTTGAGGTACTTGACATGCACAAGACCAGATATTCTTTATGCTGTTGGAGTGGTGAGCCGCTTTATGGAAGTTCCTACAACAACTCATATGAAGGCAACGAAAAGAATACTTCGGTACTTGAAAGGTACGTTGGAGTATGGATTATTTTATACTTCATCCAATGACTTCAAGCTTATCGGATATTGTGATAGCGACTTTGCTGGAGATGTTGATGATAGAAAGAGTACTATCGGATTTACATTTTCAATGGGTAATTGTGCAATTTCATGGAGTTCAAAGAAACAACCACTTGTTACGCTTTCTACATGTGAATCCGAGTATGTAGCGGCAACCTCTTGTACTTGTCATGCGATTTGGCTAAGGCGACTATTAAAGGAACTTCACTTGTTTCAAGAAGAAGCAACGAAGATTTACATCGACAATAAGTCTGCTCAAGCACTTGCTAAGAATCCGGTGTATCATGATCGAAGCAAGCATATAGACACAAGATATCATTTCATTAGGGAGTGCATTGCAAGAAAAGAAGTAGAGCTCAAGTACGTGAAGACACATGATCAAGTTTGCGGACATCTTCACAAAAGCACTCAAGTTCAAAGACTTTCAAAGATTAAGATCAAGACTTGGGATGAAGAAGAAAAATTCAAATTAAGGGAGAGTGTTAAAAATATGTTTAATTTGAATTTTAGAATTTCTAGAGTTCCCCTTGAAATATTTTATTTTAGAATTATAATGTGATATTTAATAAGTTAGGTGGAAAGTGGTTAGGTGAAAGTGATTAGGTATTCAATAAGTTAGATAGAAAGTGGTTAGATATTTAAGTTAGGTAGAAGGGTGTTAGGTATTTAATAATTTTTAATTCTAGTGTGATCCCAAAACTCCCTATAAATACTCCTTGTACCAAGTGTTTTATGCAAGCCAAATATTTGAGTGTTATATCCTTCTCTCTAAATTCTCTCTTCCACCTTCTAACAATATATATATATATATATATATATATATATATATATATATATATATATATATATATATATATATATATATATATATATATATTGTTAGAAGGTGGAAGAGAGAATTTAGAGAGAGTGAATTAGAGAGAATGATATAACACTCAAATATTTGGCTTGCATAAAACACTTGGTACATATATATATATATATATATATATATATATATATATATTGTTCCAGAAAGTATACTTTTCGTTTAATTAATTTAATGGTTATTACCCTAATTGAAAACAGTATAAAAAGATTGGGGTGCTAATAATTGTGTAGTTTTTATTTTCTTTTTTAGTTTCAGTGCCAATTATGAACATGGTCATAGTTTGAAGTGTTACTATGGCGCGCTCCTGCGTGTGGGAGTCACTCAATTCAACTGATCCAACAGTGCGTATTCAAGCGCACCATATCATAATTTGTGAGTAATGTATAATAAGAAAATTAAAGTAAATACAAGAAAATATAAGAAAGAAAATATATTTATAGTAATGAATCGGAAAGAATGTGGATGCCAAATATACCAAATTAATGTGATATACGTACCATTTCACTGAAAAGGCCATCTTCGGTTTGTGTTTCCAATAGTTGACCTCGCCGTTCACTTGAAAAACAATCTTCAGTTTGTACCTTTCGTTGTTTGCAAATGCCTCCGAGACATGGTAAAGCATATAGATCTATTGAGCTCAAATGGGGGAAGTTGATCTCTTCATTATTGTAATTGCCATCGTCACTTCCTTCCGCAATAATAGCTTCCAGGTTATAACAATAACCTACTTTCAGTTCTTGAAGCTGTGACAAACATTTGGCAGCGGAAAATGAGAAGAGTTTCTTCAAATTTTCACATCCAGTGATCCTTAAAGTTCGTAGCTTTCTAAAAGACTCCGTTCCAAGTTGATCATCGCAAATATCCTCCAAGGATTTTAAGTTAGACAAAGACAACGTCTCTAATTTTGGAAAGGCATTCCATGAGGAATCGATGATACGTCGAATGACATTATTATCTCGAATGTGTAGATGCTTCAACTGTTGAAAGCCTTTCTCATCTAGATCATACAGCCCATTCTTCGTGCCTTTAACCTCACCTAAATAGAGATCTTCAGTCCCTCTTAACAATGCTGTAAGCCCATCCTCCAAATCAATACTTGTCTCAAGCATAAGCTTTAGTGTCCTTGAGGTTTCATAAGTCCCATCCCACTCCCATGCGCCTATTAATATTATATGCCTTTCCAATCCTCTGGAGAAGAGACCGTTTGGTAATTTCTTGGCATCAGGAACTCGTACTTCTAAAGCTTTCAAGTAATCCAATTTGTCCAAATCCGTGACACTTGCGTTACCATTCAGATCCCATCCATCAAAGCTTTTTTTCATGTACAATTCTTCTAAAAGGGACAACTTTGATAAAATATTGGGAGAAATAACTTTGAGCTCAGTGCAATCGGTCAAATTTATTGACTTGAGCTGAGTTAGTTCCCCTATTTCTCTGGGCAACTCAACAATATAGGACCCTTCAAAACTAAGAAACTCCAGTAGCTTCAGATGTCGAATGATGGCTACATCGTCCAACTGGCATTGATGGAGATACAATGAACGGAGTTTTTTCAGGTAATAAAGTGATGAAGGCAGGCGCTTCAAACGCATCCCTGTCAAATTCAGTACTTTGAGTTGCTTGATTTCTTTAAACAACACATGTGGGATTACCAAATTCAAATCTTTGGTGAAAAGAGAAAATAGCTCTGCCTTCGGACATTTTAAATCTTGAGGGAGCTTCGAGATATCGCAGTAAGACAAAGCAATCCTTGTACAGTCCTCTTTTGGCCGTCTCCTCAACTCAACGCCAGTTCTACCGAAAAATGCAGGCTGCTCATCGGTTGCAATCTTGCGAGCAAATGTTAGAACGAGATTGTGCATTTTCACGTAGCCAGTCATGTCTCCATCCAGCAACAAGCTCTTGGTTTTGAGCTTTTTAATCAGTTCATTTACTTTAACTCTTGCATATTGGACTCTGTCAGTGGTCACTACACCCAGTCCCATAGCATACGTCAGCAAGTGACTAATTGGAATGTTAGATTGCCCGAAGAAGGGAAAGAGCAAAAAAAATGACTTCTCTATTTTATCACTCAGATCCTCATAGCTTAACTGGAGAGCATTGTGCAATTTTTCGTCAAACATATCTTCAGTATAAAGAGAGAGCCGCTCCAAGGTTTCACTCCATGCACTCAACTCCATTTCTGTTTTCAAACGTGCTGCAACTATTTCTGTTAAGAAAGGATGGCCCTCACATTTATCGGCAACTTCATTTGCTATAGGCCTTAGTTCTGGATCATTAGCGTTGCTCGCCTTCCTTGCAAATAACTTCCATGCTTCTTCTTTCTCTAGAAATTCGAGTTTGAATTGCTTTTCTGTGCCCATGTCCTGAGTTAATACATCACTACGCCTTGAGGTGAGCAGTAGTTTAACTCCTTTGGATTCATCACCATCTAAAGGAATTCCTACATCATTCAACACAAATTTTTCCCAAACATCTTCGAGAATGATGAGTGCTTTGGACCCCTCCAACTTCTGCTTAAGTTGGGATGCTCTTGGAGATACTTCATGGGCATCGAATTTGAGGCCCAAGAAATCAGCAATCTCTTGCTGAATTCTTCTGAGATCTGGTGTTTGAGACACAGCAACCATAACCACATAATTAAACAAGTTCTCTTCTAACGCTTTCCTTTGGACCTCCTTTGCAAGTATGGACTTACCCACACCTGCAGTACCATGAACCAAAATCATGTTAAGCTTTGGATCTTTGAGCGCATCCGTTATTTGCTTCAAGATCAACACCCTTGATGGCAAGGCTTCACGACTATACACCGATGGCTCAACTATTGGCAGCGCTAGTGCACCATTATTCAGGTGTTCAATATCTGAAGCTTTCTTGTCGGCGGCCCTGCTGAGCTGATAGCGGCTACTCAGATTGGGACACAACCCAAAGAAGCACGTCTTCATCTTGACTTCTTCTTTGCGTTGAATGAGTGCCTCGGCTTCATCAATTTCATTATTCGCACTGCTCAGCCAGTCGGTAACCTTGGCTGCAAAAACGGATAGCTTTAACCTGTCTCTATGAAACTTCAGCATCGCATTCTGCTTCTCGAGTTCCTCGATATTGCTATCGCATTTGAAACGATCCCAAATGCGTCGTCGGATGCGAGCCTTATTCTCCTTCTCAAAGCGCATTCGGATGCCATCAACGTAATTTTCTATCCACTTATTGAAAATTTTTGTGATGTATTTTTTTATGCAAGGAAGAAGCCATTTTTTGAAAATTTGAACACAAAAGGAAAAAACAATAAAGTCTTGGCTATATTTAATCCCCTGGTTCAAAGTGGGAAGGATAAAGTCGTTTCCGAAATATGGAGTCAAATTGTTCAACATGGGAAGGAAAATGTAGTTTTTGATGGGACTTATAATCCACTGATTCAAAATCACCAGTAGTCCAGACATTTCGAATGATTAATGGGAGTAAAGTGAATAGAAGATAAGAAGTTTGATGGCAAAATGAAGAAATAAAAAGCAAGAGAAATGCTATGAGTGGAAACTTGAAATGGCAGAGAGGTGGATGAAAATGCCGGTGAGAAGAATAGATAATGAGTTTGATGGCAATCAAAACGAGAGAGAAATGGAAGAGATTATGAAATAGTGTCTTATGAAAGAGAATGGGAAAGATCAATTGCTATGAATGGAAACTTGAAATGGAAGAAGAAATGGAACTGAGGTTGATGAAAAGTTGTAAAAGCAGCTGAGGTTGTCATATACTTTGAAGAAGACAAAAATGCCAAGGAAATAGAAATAACACTCATCCAGAAATAATAGCTTAAATTAATTGATTTATTTTTTTATTGTTAAAATATGCAAGGAATACGTGTGTTTCATTGACTAATGGGTAATAGATTAATAACCAATCTAGAAGGCTAACGTGTATCTCCTTGACTTTTTCAATTTTTTTTTTTTAATTTTTTAAATTATCTTGTATAAGCTCAAGTAATAAATAAAAGAATTAATATATGAAAATGCAACTGTACGTGGTAATAAAAAAGTGCCATATATGTTAAAGTATACAGCCAATAACCAGATTTTTGAGAAAGAAAAGACAAGAAGATTAGGTAGGTTTCGTATTTTTTCCGTTCATACTACAAGAAATTTACTATTTCCCGACAGAATTTCCCAATAGAAAGTTAGAAATTTCTGTCCGGAAATGAATTTGCAGACAGTCAATTCCGTTGGCATCTAGGTCGTAGGCAAATTTACCGATGAAAAATTTTTCAGTAGGAAAATTTCTTGACGGTATTTATTATTCAGTCGGGAAATTTTCCGAAGAAAAATAAATTCCGTCAGCCAATTTTCTGACAGAATAGCAAATTTCATCGTGACATTTCTTGACGGAAAAGCAAATTTCGTCGGGAAATTTGCGAAAAATTTTTATTTTTTATTTTTATCGATGGAATTTTCTGCCAGTATTACATCGGTAATTTAAAAAAGCTAATAAAAAATAGCTCAATTTAAGCACAATTTATATAAAGCACAATTTAAACAAAATTTTAAACAAGAAATCACAAATAAATTTATATAAGCACAATATAAACAAAATTTTAAACAAGCTCAATCGAACTTTATATAACCACAATTTAAACAAAATTTATAAGCTCAATCAAACTTTATATAAGCACAATTTAAACAAAATTTTAAACAAGAAATCACAATTATAACAAAATTCCAAGTTTTTAAACAAAATTTACATAATCAACACAAATAAATATACAACACAACAAATATACAACACAAATGCAAAAAAATAAATAAAAAATATAAATAAATGAAAAAAATTAAATGGAAAAAAAAATCGTGATTTACCTTTAGAGGCAAGATGGGAGCAACATCCACGGTAAGGAAGGAGCGACAACCGACGAGGCTAGAGCAGTGAGTGGCAGTGTGGAGGCTTGCAGGCGCGGAGGCTGGAGCAGATCTGATGTGCGCGAGGGAGGTAGAGCAGAATTGGTAGGCGCAAGAGAGAGAGAGAGAGAGAGAGAGAGAGAGAGGGGCGAGGAGGGCGACTTGTGAGGGGCGGCGGCATCAGATCCGAGTACGTAGGGAGCAGATTTGCATGCAGGAGAGAGAAAGGGGTGGAGCAAGAGGGAAGGGAGCAAGGATAGATGTGTGCGAGGCCGGAGGGGGGAGGGTGGATCAACGCCGAGGGGACCGGTGGTGTGAGGCAACGGGGGGTGGGGGCGGCATGGATCTACGAGGGAGGGAGGGAAAAGAGGAAGAGAGAGAAATAAATTTTTTTCCTTATATATATAGCGACGGAACAAAAATTTCTGTTGCTATTTAGATACGGAAATTTTATTCCATCGCTAATTTTTAGGAATATGAGGAGGGAAATTTCCCTCCTCTTTTAGCGATGGAAGATTATTTTTGTCGCTAATTCTTGACGGAGTTTGCTTCCCATTGGAAATTAGTGATGGAATTATAATTTTGTTGCTAATAATTAACAACCGAATTTAAATTCTGTTACTAATTTTCATAGAAATAAGTAGAGGAAAATTTCTCTCATCTTTTAGCGATGGAAATTTTTCCGTCCCTAATTCCAGACGGAAATTGGTTTCCGTCACTAAATATTAGCAATGGAATTAAAATTCGTCGCTAATATCCGTAGCAACTAATGCCAGGATTTTTATGCGCCATATATACCGACGGTTTTTTTTTCCGTCGCTAAAATTTGTCGGTAAAATATATGAAGAATTTTTGCCTCAGTCGGTAATTGCTCATTTTCTTGTAGTTTAAGCGCACAGTATGATTTGAATGTTGTTTAAATTCAAAAGTAATTAATATTAATAAGCCAAACATAATGATTACTTAGAAATTAGTCCACTCCAAAAAAACTCAAGTTCTTATAGCGACGAAAATATGTTGCCAAAGACCTTACTGACGGGTTAAAATCCAACGGTAATACGGTGGTAGGTAATGTTTACAGATTTGATTCTATCACTATAGAAAACATAAATATAAGTACTTATCGCTAAAACTAAAACAAATTTCATCATTTCCGCATTTGCTGATGGAAAATTCCATCGTTAACATTTCTGAACAAGTTTTTGATTTCTGGAAAATTCTTTTACCAGCGGAATCTTCCGTCATATAATTTTAGAAATATTAATAATATAGCATCAAATTTTTCTCTCGCAAACTTTTTCAAAACAACCACGAAAAATTAAAATGCTATCAGTGAAAACTTAAAATGTTAGATGAAATGGAGCAGAGGTTGATGAGAATGCAGCAGCGGTTATCATATAATTTTAAGAAGACAAAAATGGCAAACAATGGCTAAACTTGACTGAACTATATCCTTTCGGCAAATCGCATTCTTAAATCCATCAAGTAATATGTTTTTTTGCTATTTTATTTGGTCACAACAGATTCTTATTAGGGCAACAAAATAATTTTGGTATAAATTGAATATCTGAATTCTCATTTTTATTTAATTAAATTTTTATTTGGATCAGATATATATTTAAATAAAAGTTTAATAATTCGCCAGCAGAGATTCAACCCCTACTATGTCTTGCATCATTTTGCATCCGTGGACTTGCATTTTTTTATCAGTAGCACATGGCTCTTAGCTGTTGGGGTGGTTATCAGATTTATCAATTCATCCCATTTTGACACTTTAAGAATGACACGGATGACGCACTAGAATTTCCATTCTGTTGTATTTCCATACTTTAAAATATTAATTAAAGTATGGACCCTAAACCCCGCATTTGGAAAAAAAAAAATAGTAAAGTAGAGAAATAAAGTCCAAAAAAGTAAGTAATAATGGAATTTTTGGGATTAAATGATATGGGAAGCCACTTTTCCTTTTGTAAAAAAAAAAAAAAAAAAAAAATAGAAGTTGAAGTCAAGAAAAGGAAAAACAATCCAAATTATATAAGGAATTTGATGGCAAAATGAGAGGGAAAAATTGAAGAAATAAGAGGCAAGAGAAATGTGTTGTGGAAACTCGGTTGATTTCCACCAAATTCACCTCGAACACTATTGAGCAGGTAAATAAAGCGTAAACGATTGTACTGAAAAATCATACAAGGTAAAATTCTCAAGATAGAATTTTCCAAAGTAATTTAACAGCACAATAATTTACTAACAATATACCCGACAATAGCTATTAAATAGACAAATAAAAAACACCAGAATTTAACGAGGTTCGGCCAATTATGCCTACGTCCTCGGAAACTATCATATTATATTTCACTATTTCAAAAAAATAGTACAAGTGAAATATTTACTAAAGAGAGAAAGAATTATTGCCTTGGGAAAGATGGCAATTTTGGGATGGTTTGGATTAGAAAATGGGAGCTATATTTATAGCTTAACAATTCCCCCATTCCCTTACAATTTCTCGATGTGGGATTGCTAAAATAAAACTAAAGTCAACAATTGTGTGTGAATTTGCCATAATTGTCAACAAATCTCCAACTTGGCAAATTCCACTTCTTGAAATCTCTCACAAAATTCAATTTTAGTAGTGTCACCAAATGCGCTTCAAAGCGCGCAAGTTCAACTTTTAACAATATTGATTAAATCCAAACAATATTGCAACTTGACCGCAGTCACCACTTTTGTGAACATATCAGCAGGATTATCAGTGGTCCTAATCTTCTGGATTGTTACTCCACCTTCTTCCAGAACCTCTCGTACAAAGTGATAACGAACATCGATATGCTTCGTCCTTGCATAGTAAACTTGGTTCTTTGCCAAATGAATAACACTCTGACTATCATAATGCACTTTGATGTGCTTCTGTTGAACCCCTAATTCACCAAGCAACCCTTGAAGCCAAATTGCCTCATTCACAGCCTCTGTAACTGCCATATACTCTGCCTCTGTAGTGGACAAAGCAACTGTTGACTGTAGAGTAGACTTCCAACTAACTGATGCCTTCGCAAGAGTAAACACATAACCAGTAGTTGATTGCCGTTTGTCCAAATCACTAGAATAGTCGGAATCACAATATCCAACTACACATTGACCATCTTGATCATTTCGCTGAAATACGAAACCAACATCTACGGTGTTCAGAATATACCACAGAATCCATTTCACAGCTTGCTAGTACTCCTTTCCAGGATCATGTATATACCTGCTCACAACCCCAACTGCCTGTGAAATATCGGGCATTGTACACACCATAGCATACATCAAGCTACCAACAGTGTTTGCATATGGTACTTTTGCCATGTATTCTCGTTCTGCTTCATTCTTTGGAGACAAAGATGCACTGAGCTTGAAATGAGGAGCAAGAGGAGTACTAACAGGTTTTGACTTTTCATTCATGCCAAAACGTTTTAGCACTTTTCTCAGATACTGTTTCTGAGTCAAACAAAGTCTCCCCAATTCTCTATCTCTGCTTATCTCCATACCGAAAATCTTCTTGGCTTCACCTAGATCTTTCATTTCGAACTCCCTGTTCAGTTGAATCTTCAACTTCTCAATCTCTGTCAGACTCTTGGAAGCTATCAACATATCATCAACATAAAGAAGAAGATATATGTCGCTAGGATCCGTCTTGTACCTTGCGCAAATACACACAATGATCATATTTGGTTCTTGTGTACTTCTGCCCCATCATAAACTTGTCAAATCGTTTGTACCACTGTCTCAGAGATTGCTTTAATCCGTACAATGATTTTTCAAGCTTGCACACCATATTTTCTATTCCAGCAACTTTAAATCCTTCAGGCTGAACCATATAGATTTCCTCCTCCAAGTCTCCATGTAAAAATGCATTTTTTACATCTAACTGAACTAGTTCCATATCCAATTGTGCTACCAAAGCCAACAAAATTCGAATGGAGGAATGTTTTACAACTGGAGAAAAAAACTTCATTATAGTCAATTCCATCCATCTGAACGTAGCCTTTAGCCACCAACCTTGCTTTGTAGCGCACATCATCCTTGTCAGGAAATCCATCTTTCTTTGCATATACCCATTTGCATCCAATTGCCTTCTTTCCCTTCGGGAGACTAGCTAGCTTCCACGTATGATTCTTATGAAGGGATTGCATTTCATCATTCATGGCTTTCCTCCACTTCTCTACTTCTGAACTTTTGACTGCTTCATTAAAAGTGGTAGGAATATCATCATTTGCAATTTGGAATGCGTAAGCCACCATATCAACATAGCGAGCAGGCTTTTTGATTGTCCTCTTTGACTTACTTAATGCAATTGATACAGGTTGCTGTGGAGGTTCTTGGGTTAAAACCTCTTCTTCATATGACTCCTCATCTACCATAGGAGTTTCTGCATCTGTTTTATCATTTGCTGGGCTAACAATTTTCTTTTAAAACTCCACCTGTTTTGGAGTACCATCTGTCTGCTTAACACTTTCATTTGTCACATTTCTCAACATGATAGATTCATTAAAGGTAACATCCCTGCTGAATATTATTTTCTTTAACTCTGGACACCAAAGTCGATATCCTTTCACACCAGAAGTGATCCCCATGAAAATTGCTATCTTTGCACGTGGATCCAACTTTGATTCCTTAACATGATAGTATGCAGTGGAAGCAAACACATGTAAAGAATTATAATCTGTAGCAGGTTTTTTAAACCATTTCTCCAATGGCGTTTTACCACCAATAGCACTAGATGGTAGGCGATTAATGAGATGGCAAACATATGTAACAGGTTCAGCCCAAAATTCTCTACCTAACCCAGCATTGGGCAGCATACACCAAACTTTCTCCAGCAATGTTTCATATGTTCTGCCACCACATTCTGTTGTGGTGTATTTCTGACTGTAAAGTGTCTGACAATGCCTTCATCTTCACACACCTTCATAAATGGATCACTCCTGTATTCTCCACCATTATCTGTACGGAAATGCTTGATCCTTCTGCCTGTTTGAGTTTCCATCATCTTTTTTCGTTTGAGGAAGACTCCTAGCAATTCATCCTTAGTCTTCATAGTATACACCCAAACTCTCCGGGAAAAATCATCAACAAAGGTCACATAGTAGTGTTTTTCTCCTAAAGAAGTCGTCTTGAAAGGTCTCCACACATCAGAATGAACATAGTCCAAAATACCCTTGGTATCATGGATTACTGTTCCAAATTTCACCCTTGTCTTTTTCCCTTTGACACAATGTTCGCAAAAATTCAATTTGCAAGTCTGAACTCCTTTCAATAATCCTTGTTTCACCAAAAGATTCAAGGATTTTTCACCTGCATGCCCTAAGCGCATATGCCATAACCCGGTTGCTTCTAACTCCTTTTCACCAGTAGAAGCCACTACTGTTGTGCCAATAACAGTGGTACCTTGGTAGTAGTACAATCTGTTATTCTTTCGAATTCCCTTTAACACCACAAGTGCACCAGATATTATCTTCACTACTCCGCCTTTTGCTCGTACCTCGAAACCCTTTTCTTCTAGAGCTCCTACGGAAATGAGATTCTTTGACAAACTAGGCACATAACGAACATCTTTCAAGATTCTGATTGATCCATCATGGTTTTTTAAACGAATGGAACCAATCCAATGTGTGGTAAGAGAGACATCATTTGTTGTATAAACAACTTCATCTTCTAGTTCTCTAAATTCTTAGAACCAATCCCGATTGGGACACATATGATGACTGCAGCCTGAATCAAGCAGCCATACACTAGAAGAGCTAGTTGATGATGTAACAGCAAGTGAGAAATCTGAGTCTTCATCATTTCACCCAGCTACATTTGAATCTGCAACAGCCTTTCCCTTATCAGGTTTGCCCTTATACTTTAACTTAGGACAATCTTTCTTCCAGTGCCCTTTTTCTCGACAAAAGGCACATTCGTCTTTGCCCAATTTGGGCCTCGACTTCGATCTCCCTTTCTTTACTTTTGTCTAGCTCTGCAACCGACCTCTCACTACTAGAGCTTTAGTAGCTCCACTTGTGCTTTCTTTCTTGTCCTTCTTTCTCAGTTCATAACTGTAAAAGGCAGCACAAACTTCACTGAGAGTCACAACAGCCTTCCCATGAAGTAGAGTCGTTTCAAGAAACTCAAACTCCTCAGGAAGGGATCCCAACAACATCAAAGTCAGATCTTCATCTTCAAATGTCACATCCATATTCAATAAATCAGCGACTAACTGATTAAAACTGGTGATGTGATCATTTATTGTGGTACCTGCAAAATAATTGAAACGAAACAGTCTTTTCTTCATGTGGAGCTTGTTCTGACTGTTTTTTTTCAAAAATTTTTCCTCCAGTACCTTCATCAATTTACTTGCAAAGATTTCTTTTGAAAAAACATACTTTTGCTCTCTAGAAAGGCACGTTCGAATTGTACCACATGCCAAACAATTAAGTTTCTTCCATTCTTTCTCATCAATATCATCTGGTTACTTTTCTTCAAGGGCAATGTCTAGACCTTACTGAAAGAGAGCGTCTAGAATCTCACTTTGCCACATGCCAAAATGACCCGTACCATCAAAAATTTCCACTGCAACTCTTGCATTTGCCATCATATTGGACGAGGAAGAAGAAGTGGATGGATTTGTCAATTCAGCTACAATTACTATTCAATAGCTGTCGATGCGGAATGCCAATAGCCCACGGAAAAATCTTTTCTGATGTGAAAGATCAGCTTACGCTGCAACCACAGAGCATACTAAGAAAGAACCTAAGCTCTGATACTAATTGTTGTGAAAATTCGGGTTGATTTCCACCAAATTCACCTCGAATATTATTGAGCAGGTGAATAAAGCGTAAACGATTGTACTGAAAAATCACACAAGGTAAAATTCCCAAGATAGAATTTTTCAAAGTAATTTAACAGTACAATAATTCACTAACAATATACTCGACAATAGTTATTAAATAGACAAATAAAGAACACCAGAATTTAACGAGGGTCAGCCAATTATGCCTATGTCCTCGGACACTACCAATATTATATTTCATTATTTTAAATAAATAATTCAAGTGAAATATTTGCTAAAAAGAGAAAGAATTATTGCCCCAGAAAAGATGACAATTTTGGGATGGTTTGGATTAGGAAATGGGAGCTATATTTATAGCTTAACAATTCCCCCATTCCCTTACAATTTTCCGACGTGGGATTGCTAAAATAAAACTAAAGTCAACAATTGTGTGTGAATTTGCCATAATTGTCAACAAAATGGTATATCAGTGGAAACTTAAAATGGCAGAAGAAATGGAGCTGAGGCTGATGAAAACTTGAAAATGCAGCCGAGGTATTCATCTAATTTGAAGAAGACAAAAACAAGAAATTCCAGTGTTTCATTGACTAACGGGTTTAGACTAATAACCAATCTACAAGGCTAACGTGCATCTCCTTGATTTTTTCAATATTTTTTTTTTAAATTGTCTTGTATAAGCTCAAGTAATAAATAAAAGAATTAATATATGAAAATGCATCTGCTGCTTGTCATATTTATAGAATAAAATAATGCCATATACAAACTACTTGTTAAGGACGAAAATATACAGCCAATAACCAAATATTTTAGAAAGAAAAAGACGCTAAAGATCAGACAAAATTTTGTCGTCGTTTATCGTTTCAAGATGACAAAATTTATATTTTTCCAATTTTTTTTTTTTAATTTGCTCATATCAGCTTTTTTAATTTCTATTTTTATTCATATTAAGTGTGAAGCTACAAAAATGTGGATAAAATAATATTATAATTTTAATATAAATTAAATATTTGAACTCTTTTTTTTAATTTTATTAAATCTTTATGTATATTAAAATAAAAATTTAAGGATTTAGTGTAACGAAATAAAAGTTTAAAGGTCTAATAACAAAAAATGTGAAAGTTTTAAGACCCAAAATGTTAAAATAAAAAAGCAGCAACCGTGTTTTGTTTGTTAATGGGTAAGAAGAAAAATGAGAGTCAGCCCCAAACACTGGATGCCCGGGGGACATGAAGCCGCCATCCTCGCAAGGCCATCAGCACAGAAATTACCTTCACGAAAAGTGTGGACAATGGAACATTTTGAAAAATTCAATCTTTTCTGACTGATTAGCCACTAAAATAATCTTTTAATTAGATAAATTAATGATCGGAATGCCAACTAATTCAATATTTTGCGTTTAATTCAAAGTCTTATTTTGAATTGGGTAAGGGAAGAAAGGTTGACGGGGATAGTCTTTTTATATAGTGACAAACTTTTCTGTCTAATCTTTTTTTAAAAATAATAATAATAAATAAATAATAAGATGCTATCAGTGGAAACTTAAAATGGCAAAAGAACTGAGGTTTTCATATAATTTTAATTAATTGCAAAATTTATTGATTGATTTTTTTTTTCTTTTAGGCAAAATGCAACTTTATATCCCTAAATTTATTTATTTTTTCCTATTGAATTTTTAAATTTTGATTTAGTTACATCAGATTTTTAAAATTTTATTTTAATTTATATTAAATTTGAAGCTCCGAAAATGTGGATAAAATAATAGTATAATTTATAAATTGAATTGCTGAACTCTTATTTTAATTTCATTAAATCCTTATATATATTAAAATAAAAATTTAAGAATTTAGTGTAAGAAAATAAACGTGTAAATATCCAATAATAAAAAATGTGAAAGTTTAAGACCCAAAATGTATTTTTCCTTCTTTTATATTAAAATAAAAAAGCAGCAACGGTGTTTCGTCGGTTAATCGGTAATAAATTTTTTCTTTTTGGCACAAAAATGAACCATCATAAGTTTTCGTTGCTATTTTGCATTCAAAAATGAAATTTTTCGCAAAAAGTTTATAAACATCCTAAACGTATTTGAGAAGCATGGCAATACAATCATAGTAATTTAGCCATTTGAATATGTGTTTGTTATCAGAATCACAATGGCATACTTAAAAATATTTGAAAATCTCTCAAATTATTTTTTAGAATTCCATCGCACTGAGTGTAGAGTTTAGAACACATACAAACAAAGATATATAGGAAAAAGAAGGACTGCTTATATATTTAATAGCAGATTACAAGGCAAAATATCAGAATTTTACACCTGCTAATACACCCAAAATGTCTAAATTAACAACTTAAGCAAGAAAACAATACAACCAAGCTAGCAAACCATTGCTTTGACAATAGCAACTTGCTTTGCCAGTGCCAAATCTTGAATATCAAACAAAAATATTGCTGCTTGAACGCTAATATTAATCTAATGTTCACACAAGAACAGGAAGCAAATGAGTAGAAAAGTTAAAGTTGCAGTAAAGCACAAACAGTTTGTATGACAGTAAGTAGGAGGAGAGTAAAAGCAGCAAGAACAGAAATGCCGGCCCATGGAGTATTTAGATAATCTTGTCTCAAGGTCGCCTCCCACCTGTGCCAACAGCTTCCGCAATATGAATTCAGGTCTTCAACAATATCTGAAAAGTAAAACCTACTACGGGACACAACATTTCCTCTTGCAAGGTCGTTAAATACAGTTGATAAGCTATTATTACTCCTTAGCCTATTATGTATTATTCTATTTTTAGCAACAATTTCCACATCACTTTTAGTCTTCACAAGCATAGTAATAAACCCAATATAGTCATTAATATACTTCACATCACAATGGCATTGCTCAAATACCTGGAGATTTCGTAATAAAATTTCGGTCCTGTAAGTAATCTTTAGAACTGGAATTTTCAAAGTCCCATCTTTGAATTCCATTTCAAGTTTGTTTGGGCTTGAATTGGGTTCGAATCTGACTCCAGCTTGTTTAAGCTCCGTGGCACTGGGTGCATACCATGCTGATGGCGTCCTGCTTTTGTGGGAATCTTTTGGGATTGGCTGTTGACACATCCTTAGGAAGTCAAGAATATGTTGTGCATCAGATAAATTCTGTTTCCGCGAGTCAAGAATATCGTCTCTGACCCATGAACCCCATTTTATTTTGAAGAAGGCATGTGTAATCTGGATCAATTCATGTCCTTGAAGCGACTTGAGATTAGATTCCTTGTACAAATCTTTAAGAATGAAGAAAGGGATTTGATTCTCAAGCAATATCATGTCGTAACGAATGCTGTTTTCCTTCCATGGTCTTGAGAATATATGATCGTTCTTGCTCTGCAGATTTTGGCAACTGAATTTGAGCAAGATCATAATGACGAAGGCAGAGTCTACTAATATCATCTTCACAAACTCTTCACTATTTAAATCAATGTTTTCTGCATAACAATTTCGAAGTTTTTCTTCCCTCTTCTTGACAATACTAACAAATACCTTCGATTCTTGCTTGCTCAATTGCAGAAAATCTTGGAGATATCTTCTCTTATACTCCTCCATTTGTCTTAGCTCTGGTTTGCCATGGTGAAATGGGCCAATGGAGACTACTTGAGGTTTGTAAACAACTTCGTTTAACCCATGAATTGTCTTGGGAAATCTGTAGATGCAGAAACCATCGGATAATGGGTGCAAATGATTCAGCTCCTTTTCAATTGAACTTGTTATCTGGTCGATATCAATTATATGCTCGGTTGATGGTTCCATACTGTCACTAAATCATATCAAGATTATTAGTAACAAAACTAATCATTCTTATTACTAAAATATATAGCAATAATTAAATCCAATAAGAATTTTATTTTTCTATTTATTATTTTAAAAAGATAACGATGTTTTTTTTTTTTTGCCCACGAATTATTCAAAAGAGAAGAATTTTGCTCATATATATTTTGACCGATTTTTGCGCATAAATTATTTGAAAATAGAGATATTTTAAAAGTAATTTTTACTTGTGAAATTATCGAACTTGACATATTTATTCATGGCATGTAAGAACAAATAAATATGAATTGTTATAGCTTAATTAATATAAGTGAATAACAAAATAACGTATTAAATGGCAGAGCAGTAAATAATACCTGGTTAACTGAGAGAGAGGAGTTAACAGCTACGAGATTATATGCCCTTGTTTTAGAGATATATCAAATTTTTTGGTCCAAATGAATTTATAGATCTACGTTCAGTAAAGTCAAGTCAATTTGGCGGAGACTCCAAAAAATTAGTCATTCATTTAATAAAGGGCTACTTAACCCTTGCTCCGAATTTTCCACGGTGTCTCCTGCCAAATTAACTTTTATTGTAATTTTTTTTTGAATTGTGTCGACAAAGTATCAATCTAACTGAACATAAAAATTATGAAAAAAATAAAATAAAATAAAAATTTAACAAATGCTTTTATTTAATCCATTGACCCTTTTTCCGACGCGATATGAATGGGAAACTTGATAATGCAGCTGAGGTTGTCGCGTACTTTGAAGAAGACAAAAATGCCAAAGAATGGCTTAAATTAATAAACAGAAATAAAAGATGAGAGGCTCAAGGATATAGAAAAAAGTAAATAAGACTGATGCAGAAATAATAGTTTAAATTAATTGATTTGTTTCTTTTTATTATTAAAATAAGCAAGAAACAGCTGTGTTTCATTGACTAATAACCAATCTGGGAAGGCTAACGTGCATCTCCTTGATTTTTCACTTATCTTGTATAACCTCAAGTAATAAATAAATAAATAAATAAAAGAATTAATATATGAAAATGCATCTGCTGGTTGTCATATTTATAGAATTAAAAAAATGCCATAGATAAACTACTTATTAAGGACCAAAATATACAGAAAATAACCAAATTTTTGAGAAAGAAAAGACGAGAAGATTAGATAGGTTTGATAATTATTATTTCGTCTTTTTCTATTCATATGAAGCGTGATAAGTATATATCATGTGAATGTTGTTAAAATTCAACGTAAGTTAATTTATTGTAATTAATATATATATATTTTATGTATATATAAGAAGAAGCCATAGGCATATAAATATATAGAACTCAGTCTTTAAAAAAATTATAAATTAATGACGGAAAGAATCGTTGTAAAGTGATAGGATTAGAGTCCTTGAGTTTAGGAGTTTCTGTTAATAAGCTTACCTAGTCTTAGAGTAGTCCTATTCTAAACGGTAATGCAGTTAGTATTTTTTTGAATTCCTATTAGTTCTACCATGTAGTTAGCTATCTACGTGGGTTGCTAACTTTTCTCTTTTCTGTTTTGTAAAGGCTATAAGTAGCCATTGATTGAAGCTCAATAAAGATAGACTATTCAGTCCATAATTGCTTGTTTGTTCTAATAATTCTGAGTTCCTTTACATTTGGTATCAGAGCCTGCGAAAGGGGGCCTGATTGTGTCAAAGAGAAACATTTGTGAGGATAGAGTGAAACACGAGTGGAACACGAGAGGTTGCAAAAGAGAGGGACAATGGCAGGTGAAGGGCATAGCATGTTGACAATTCCAAAGTTTGATGGGGATTATGAGTACTGGTCTATGCTCATGGAAAACTTACTACGTTCAAAGGAGTGGTGGCATCTGGTGGATACAGGCTACACTGAACCAGGGAGAGGTGAGATTCTGAATGGCCCTCAGAGAGCAGAACTAGCAGAACTGAAGCTAAAGGATTTAAAGGTCAAGAATTACCTTTTTCAAGCTATTGACAAGACGACCCTGAAGACTATCACTCAGAAGGACACGGCTAAACAACTTTGGGACTCTATGAAGACGAGGTTCCAAGGAGATGAGAAGGTACGCAATGCACAGTTGCAGGCTCTTCGGAGAGAGTTTGAGGTACTTGAGATGAAGATTGGTGAGTCCATTACTGATTATTTTTCAAGGGTGGTGTTAGTATGCAATAACATGAGCAATCTTGGAGAAGTCATGGAGGATGCGAGGATTGTAGAGAAGATATTGCGTACACTTCCTGAAAGCTGGAATTTTGTTGTGTGTTCCATCGAAGAATCGAAAGATATCAAAAGTCTTTCATTGAATCAGCTTCGAAGTTCTCTCTTAGTTCATGAACAGAAATTTAAGAAGAAGATCACTGGCGAAGAACAAGCTTTGAAAGTTGAGAATGGTAGGGGCAGAGGTGAAGGAGGAAGCTTTAGAGGCAGAGGTCGAGGAAGAGGAAGATCACCTCTGAACAAATCCATTGTGGAATGTTATCGATGTCACCAGCTTGGCCACTTTCAGTATGAATGTCCCACCCGGGAAAAACGAGCCAACTATGCCGAGTTAGATGAGGAGGATGAAATGTTATTGATGGCTTATGTTGATGAAATCGGTGTGAAAAGAGAAGACATTTGGTTTTTGGATTCGGGATGCAGTAACCACATGTGTAGTGACAAAACCATGTTTTGCGATTTAGATGCAGATTTTCAGACCACGGTGAAACTTGGGAACAACACACGGATGCGAGTTTTTAGAAAAGGGAGTGTCAAAATGGAGGTAGATGGCTTCAATTGTACTGTTGGTGATGTATATTGTGTACCTGAGCTTAGAAACAATCTTCTGAGCATAGGGCAACTCCAGGAGAGAGGTCTTAACATTCTTATTGGGTCTGGAAAATGCAAAATCTATCATCCAAAAAGGGGTCTCATCATTCAAACTGAGATGACAGCAAATCGGATGTTCATTCTAGTAGCTAAAAAGCTATCACTCTCCGACCAGACAAGGCAAGAAATATGCTTCAACACCTGTTCACCTGCTGGAACACAAGACCTCGCTCACCTCTGGCACTGCAGGCTTGGTCACATTAGCAACACAAATCTTCAAGTCTTGCAATGCAATAATTTGGTTCATGGCCTACCTCAGTTAACAATCTCGGCTGAAGTGTGTGTTGATTGCTTGAGAGGTAAACAACATCGAGAACCTATCCCAAAGAAAAGCATGTGGAGAGCAACTCAAAGGTTAGAACTCATTCATGCTGACTTATGTGGTCCGATCTCTCCTATTTCAAATAATGGCAAGAAATATGTGTTGTGTTTGATTGATGATTATAGTCGAAAAGCTTGGTCATATTTTCTAAATGATAAGTCAGAAACATTTGATGTGTTCAAGATGTTTAAAATATTTATTGAGAAAGAAACTAGTCTAGCCATCAAGGGATTACGAACAGACCGAGGAGGGGAGTTCACATCCACCGAGTTTAACAACTTTTGTAGAGAAAGTGGAATCAAAAGGCAACTGACGACGGCATATACTCCACAGCAGAACGGCGTCGCTGAAAGGACGAATCGCACAGTGATGAACTCAGTGAGAAGCATGTTGTCCGAAAAGAGGGTTCCAAAGCCCTTTTGGCCTGAAGCAGTAAAATGGGCAGTCTACGTGCTCAACCGGTGTCCTACAGTAGCCTTAAAGGACACAACACCAGAAGAGGCCTGGAGTGGAGTGAAACCGTCAGTTGAGCATCTTAAAATTTTCGGATGTGTGTGCCACAGACATGTGCCAGATGCAACGAGAACAAAGTTGGAGAGCAAGAGTACAAGTGGAGTATTCTTGGGAATTAGTGATGAATCAAAAGGCTATAGGATATATGATCCTATAACCAAGAAAATATCAACTAGCCGAGATGTTGTCTTTGAAGAGAGAAAGAATTGGGACTGGGATAAGAAGCATGAGCCAGAGATACTTGTTGCTCTAGAATGGGAAGGAAGTGACAAAGAAGAAGCAGAGGTTGAGAACGACCAAGAAGAAGAAGAAATAGAGGCAAGAGAAGAAAATATGGTGATTAATAACAATGAAGAATCAGTAGCTGTGGTAGCACGAACAAGAAAGCCACCAAGCTGGTTAAGTGACTACGTAAGCGAAACAGGACTATCAGAGGAAGAAGATGGAACAGTGGATTTTGTTAATTGTGTTTTTTTTGCAAATACAGATCCTGTGAGCTTTGAGGAAGCAGTAAAGCATGATGAATTGAGGAAAGCTATGGAGTCCGAAATCAAGTCTATTGAAAAAAATGGAACTTGGATTCTTACTAATTTGCCTGAAGGAGCGAAGCAAATTGGAGTCAAATGGGTCTATAAGACCAAGCTGAATGAACGCGGTGAAGTGGAAAAATTCAAAGCTAGACTTGTTGCAAAGGGGTATGTGCAAGAATATGGAATTGATTATTCTGAAGTCTTTGCACCAGTGGCTAGAATGGACACTGTGCGACTCATCCTTGCTCTAGCTGCTGCAAAAGGTTGGAAGGTTTATCAACTAGATGTCAAGTCAGCATTTTTACATGGGGAATTGGTGGAGGATGTCTATGTCGAACAGCCTAGAGGATTTGAGAAAAAGGAGCAACAAGACAAAGTTTATAAATTAAGAAAAGCTCTATATGGACTGAAACAAGCTCCTCGAGCTTGGTTCAGTCGTATAGAGAGCTATTTCTTAAGGGAAGGTTTTGAAAAATGTCACAGCGAGCAGACTCTTTTTGTGAAATCAAATTCTGAAGGTAAACTTTTAATTATTAGCTTATATGTTGACGATCTGATTTTAACTGGGAATGATGATTCAATGATGAGAGAATTCAAGAGTTCCATGATGAGGGAATTTGAAATGTCAGATTTAGGGAAGATGAATTACTTTCTTGGGTTAGAAGTACAACAGTTGGAGGATGGGATTTTTGTTTGTCAAAAGAAATATGCAAGGGATGTGCTTAAGAGGTTCTGTATGGAGGAGTGCAATGAAGTTTTGAATCCTATAGTACCAGGATTCAAAATCGAGCATGAAGTTGAAGTTGATGGTACCTACTACAAGCAGGTGGTTGGTAGTCTAATGTATCTAACTACTACACGCCCAGATTTGATGTATGCAGTGAGTCTCATTAGTAGGTATATGTCACAACCTACTGAATTTCACTTAATGGCAGCTAAGAGAGTGCTAAGGTATGTCAAGGGAACCATGGGGTATGGTATTTTGTATAAGAAAAATGGGAGCAGCAATTTGATTGCATATACAGATAGTGACTATGCAGGATGTGTGGAGGACAGAAAGTCCACTTCAGGATATGCGTTCATGATGAGTTCTGGAGCAGTTGCATGGTCTTCCAGAAAACAACCAATTGTTGCCTTATCCTCCACCGAAGCTGAATATGTTGCCGCCGCTGCCTGTGCTTGCCAAGCAGTGTGGATGAAGAGAGTTCTTGAGATGCTCGGCAGCAAAGGCAATGAGTGCACAACAATCTTTTGTGACAATAGTTCAACAATCAAGCTTTCTAAGAACTTGGTTATGCATGGGAGGAGTAAACATATCCATGTGCGTTATCATTTTCTACGCGATTTGTCAAAACAAAATGTTGTCCAGTTGGTGCATTGCAGATCTCAAGAACAGATTGCAGATATTATGACAAAGCCTCTCAAATTGGAGCAATTTCAGAAGCTTAGAAGCCTGCTAGGAGTGTGCGAAATACCAAAAGTAAACTAAGCGGCATTGCTTAGTTTAAGGGAAGGTTTGATAGGATTAGAGTCCTTGAGTTTAGGAGTTTCTGTTAATAAGCTTACCTAGTCTTAGAGTAGTCCTATTCTAAACGGTAATGCAGTTAGTATTTTTTTGAATTCCTATTAGTTCTACCATGTAGTTAGCTATCTACGTGGGTTGCTAACTTTTCTCTTTTCTGTTTTGTAAAGGCTATAAGTAGCCATTGATTGAAGCTCAATAAAGATAGACTATTCAGTCCATAATTGCTTGTTTGTTCTAATAATTCTGAGTTCCTTTACATAAAGGCCTTACCAACTGATTAAAATCTATTGGTAATATGCTGGTAGGTATGATTTAGCAACTGATTTGATTTCTATTGCAACACATATGTCCATTGCTATAAATATTAATATTTGTCGCTAAATATATCAGACAAAATTTGTCGTCATTCATCTTTTCAAGGTGACAAAGTTTCTATTTTTGCAAAGTTTTTACCAACGGATTTTTCTGTTGCAATATAGTGACAAATTTTTCTGTCTAATATTTTTTAAAAAATAATAATAAATAAATAAATAATAAAATGCTTTCAGTTAGAGGTGGCAAATTGTTGGGTTGGGTCAGAAATGGGCCAAAAAATATGGGTTATAAATGGTCAAATGCCCAATGGGTTGGGCGGATTGGGTCGATCAATGGGCTAAAAACTTTAATTCATGGGTCGAATGGAGGCCCAAATGAACATAGATATGTTCGTCCCATTCGACACGCTTTGTCGATATAATAACGGGATACTAAAATGATTATGAAAAAAAAGTTGGCCCAAACGAGTCGAATGACCCAAACGGGTTAGGTGGAGGCTCAAATGGGCCAATATGTGGGTTGACCCATTTGACTATTTTTTAACAACAAATATTTGTCAATATATATAATAATAGAATGTAAAAGAAATACTATAAAAAGTTGTCCCAAACAGGTCAAGTGGCCCAAACTGATTGGGTGGAAGCCCAAATGGGCCAATATGTGGATCGACCCATTTGAAACATTTTTTAAGGAAAAGTAATTCTAAATATAATAACGAAATATTAAAATGACTAATATTAAAAACAATTGGGTCAAATGAGTCGTATGGCTCAAACGGGCCCGATAAAGACCCAAACGAGCCGAGATGTGGTTCGACGCATTTGACCCATTTTTTAACTAAAAATAATTTTAAATATAATAACAGAATATAAAATGACTACTATAAAAAATATTAGTTTAAATGGGTCGGATGACTCAAACGGGCCGGGTAAAGACCCAAATGGACCAATATGTGGGTCGACCCATTTGACCCATTTGATGATATGTGTTGTCTATATGTGACCTCAAAATCAATTCCATAATTCTCATAATAATTAATTAAGCCTTCATAAAAATTTTTAACTCAATCGGAATCCGTTTCCGGGACTGGTTTACTCTAATCGATCCGATTCGACAATTTTTAGCATTACTGTAAAATTAATTTTTTATTATTAATTTTTTTAAATATTATTTTAAGCTTGTCCATACCTTTAAAATAATTTTTGGAGGTCATTTATTATTTTTAAAGGTACAGTCAAATTTTAGTCAAACCAAGGTTCCTTAATACGGCACAGGACCCTTTTTTTTTTACTTTTGGAAATCTATTTAAATTCATTTTCACTTCAAATTTTACTATTGAACTCACCGTAACTAGTATTTTTCGATAGTCAAATTAAACATTTTTTGCCCTCGGGGGTGATTTTTACCCCGAGTGCACTATTCACTTGGGGGGGAGATGGTGAAGAAAAAGAAGAACTCACAAGAATAAAAGAGGAAGAAAGACAGCAACAACCCGTTGGGCACATAAGACATGCTCAAACGGGTTGGAATTTAGTTGGATTGTTTTTGGGTTAGCCCAAGTGGATATTTTTTGAGTTGGGTTGGGTTTATGTCAATTTTTGCTGGGCGGGTTGTTTGGGTTTGGGCCATGTTTGACATGTATACTTTCGGTGGAAACTTAAAATGGCAAAAGAACTGGAGTTGAGGTTGTCATATAATTTAAGAAGGCAAAAAATGCCAAAAAATAGCAAAACTGATTGATTAATTTTTTCCTTTATTAAAAATGCATCTTTAGATCCCTAAAATTATATTTTTTTTCCTATTGAATCTTTAAATTTTAATTTAGCCACATCAGATTCGTAAATTTTTATTTTTATTCCTATTAAGTTTGAAGCTACAAAAATATAGACAAAATAATAGTATAATTTTAGTATAAATTGAATCCTTATGGATATTAAAATAAAAATTTAAGGATTTAGTGTAACTAAATAAAAGTTTAAAGATACAAAACAAAAAATGTGAAAGTTTTAAGACCCAAAATGTTATTATTTTTATTGTCAATGTTCCAATGTTCAAATTCAACTATAACATTCACTAAAATAAACGAAAAGTTAGAAGTGTGTATATATATATAGCAGCGCAACTTATGGTAGTACGGTTCTGTAGTGGACCCATTTGATTCCATTGTCGTCATTTATTTTAGCAACTTAAGCATTATTTTTTTCTATTTTACAATTAATTAAGCATGGGAAAGGGGGTTAAGGTAGTGTCAATAACATGGCGTATTTTGCTTTCTGCAGGGCCGTTTTGTTCATGAATATAGGGGCAAGCTATGCAATGTTGTATGCCATGTCGTTGAAATTAATTACCTAGTTTTTGGCATTTGCTACTCCTGCATGAATGAAAAGCTTTTATTTTTGTGTTAAATTGACATTCAATTAAGAGACTGAAAGTAAAGAAAGTAGACGATGGAATTGCTATCCTAACATCCCTCGGCAGCTTGGGCAAGAGTTAAAGCCTATCTTGATGATGAGTGAAAAACCAGAGTTCTAACTAAAGGGCTTTGTTCAATTGACTGCTAGCTGACTAGCACTTATAAGAAATTGGACTTGAAGTGTTCTTTGTTGAATGTGTTCCAAAATAAAATGGTACTCAAACTTTACATGCTTTGCTTTAGCATGGAAGACCGGGTTAGAGCTCCACATGACCAATACAATATCATACCATATCAAACTATCCTTAACTATGATACAAACAAGGGATAAAAGATACAATGAAAATACAATAGCTAGGTTATAACAACACAATAAACTAAATATAACAAAGAGATCGCTATCCTGACATGGCATACTTGCTTAAGGCCTCTGGTGCTTGCTTAAGCTGTATATTGAACGAGCAAGCCTTGGATTGATCAACTAATTGTTGTAAAAATAGACACCCGGATAAAGTAAAATCGCAGCTAAATTGAACTTGAAAAAAATAATAATTAAACAACAAAATACGGAAAAAAATAGAAGAATTTTATAATGAAAAAAATAGGAGTTACAATAATATAATATCCTTCTATTTTAAGGAGAAAAATTTAATTTCACTCTTAAAATAGGAGAACACTAACCCTCTATTTTATCTCTCACAGTATTCAAACTTTCTAAACTTTTGGGAGCTCTCAACTCTATTCTAAAAGGAGGCCAAACTCTTGCTTTATATAGGTGGAAGACACCACCACCGCCAATATTGACTTCAAAAAACCTCCAAACTTGACTAAAATGGCCGCCAATATTGACCTTCAAACTTGACTCAAATGGCTGCCAATATTGACCTTCAAAAGCCTTCAAACTTGACTTTTCTCTTTCTTTTTTTTTTTTTTCTTTTTCTTTTTTTAAATAAGAACAATCTTCCACTTGAAAATTTGATTGAGAGTCAATCAAATTTCACACCATTCGTTCTTCTTTGCCAATCCTGTTGCTTGTGTTTCTGCCAGACCGCTAAAAAATCGACGCTAAATAAATTTGTCAATATTAACTGTTTTTGTCATAAAATTTGCTATGTTTTCTTTAGTATGGGTTTTCTGCATATCCACGGTTCTTTCTCCTACTTTCTCACGAACGAATTGATACTGAATCCGCATGTGTTTTGTCCTGAAATGAAATGTTGGAATTTTTGCAAGATGCAAAGCACTCTGATTGTCACAAAATACAGAAACATTCTCCCTTTTGTGTCTGAGTTCCTCCAACAACAATTTCAACCATACAACTTTTTTACTGGCTTATGCAGCTATCATATATTCTGCTTTTATTGTTGACGTAGCCACAACAAATTGCAGTTTTGAAACCCAGCTTATAGCTCCGCCAGCAAGTGTAAACACATACACTGTAGTAGATTTGCTTTTATCTATATCTCCAGCATAGATTTGCTTCCAATTAATGAACATTATAAACAAGATTAAAATTAGATAGTAGTAGTGTGTAATATTAATCAACATTTCTGGTAGGATCAACATCTTTTGTACTATAATCGGTACACCGTATACTTGCGGAATGAACGTGTAGAAATATGCCTAACAAATCTCAAATATCATTGTCTTGAAAACTGTTTAGGCCATAAATTAAACTTATCAATCGGTAATCCTTATGTTCGCTGTCTTTTTTCGATGAAACCTACAAGTTGTTTTATATAGATTTCTTTATCTAATTCTCTTTTGAGAAAGCAGTTTTCATATCTATTTGTCATTTATACGTTGCTATAAGATTTGAAAAATATAATACAGTGACAAATTTTCCTGTCTAATCTTTTAAAAATAATAATAATAATAAATAAATAAATAATAAGATGCTATCAGTGGAAACTTAAAATGGCAAAAGAACTGAGGTTTTCATATAATTTTAAGAAGCAATAATGCCAAATAATTGATTTTTTTTTTTCTTTTTGGCAAAATGCAATTTTATATCCCTAAATTTATTTTTTTTCCTATTGAATTTTTAAATTTTAATTTACTTACATCAGATTTTTAAATTTTTATTTTAATTTATATTAAATTTGAAGCTATGAAAATGTAGATAAAATAATAGTATAATTTTAATATAAATTGAATTGTTGAACTCTTATTTTAATTTCATTAAATCCTTATATTTATTAAAATAAAAATTTAAGGATTTAGTGTAAATAAATAAAAGTTTGAAGATTCAATAATAAAAATTGTGAAAATTTAGGGTGCAATTTTGGTGCAATTTCGTAAAAAGCAATAAATATCTCATAAATTCTAAAAAGCAATACTTTCTATCTTTCGAAAATTTCTAACTTAAGCTTAGGAGGTTCATTAGGTCAGCCTCTTATCATTGCATTCAAAAATGATTTTTTTCGCAAAAAGTTTATAAACATCCTAAACATATTTGAGAAGCATGGCAATACAATCATAGTAATTTAGCCATTTGAATACGTGTTTGTTAACAGAATCACAATGGCATACCTATTTGAAAATCTCTCAAATTAAATTTCAACTACATCATTTAGTTTAAATGGCGCATAAAATTATTTTTTTAGAATTCCATCGCGCTGAGTGTTAGAGTTTAGAACATACATACAAACAAAGATATATAGGAAAAAGAAGAAAATTGAAATACAATAACAACTATTTTCTTCTTCTACAAATTAAACATTACAAAGATAAGGACTGCTTATATAATTAATAGCAGATTACAAGGCAAAAGATCTGAATTTTACCCCTAATACACCCAAAATGTCTAAATTTACAACTTAAGAAAGAAAGCAATACAACCAAACAAGAAAACCATTATTTTGACAATAGCAAAAACTTACTTTGCCAGTACCAAATCTTGAATATCCAACAAAAATATTGCTGCTTCAACGCTAATATTAATCTAATGTTCACACAAGAACAAGAACCAAATGAGTAGAAAAGTTAAAGTTGCAGTAAAGCACAAACTGTTTGTATGACAGTAAGTAGGAGGAGAGTAAAAGCAGCAAGAACAGAAATGCCGGCCCATGGAGTATTCAGATAATCATGTTTCAAGGTCGCCTTCCACATGTTCCAACAGCTTCCGCAATATGAATTCAGGTTTTCAACAATATCTGAAAAGTAAAACCTACTACGGGATACAAGATTTCCTTTAGCAAGGTCGTTAAATACAGCTGATAAGCTATCATCACTCCGTAGCCTATTATGTATTATTCCTTTTTTAGCAACAATTTCCACATCACTTTTAGTCTTCACAAGCATAGTAATAAACCCAATATAGTCATTAATGTACTTCACATCACAATGGCATTGCTCAAATACCTGGAGATTTCGTAATAAAATTTCGGTCCTGTAAGTAATCTTTAGAACTGGAATTTTCAAAATCCCATCTTTGAATTCCATTTCAAGTTTGTTTGGGCTTGAATTGAGTTCGAATCTGACTCCAGCTTGTTTAAGCTCCGTGGCACTGGGTGCGTACCATGCTGATGGTGTCCTGCTTTTGTGGGAATCTTTTGGGATTGGCTGTTGACATATCCTTAGGAAGTCAAGAATATGTTGTGCATCAGATAAATTCTGTTTCCGCGAGTCAAGAATATCGTCTCTGACCCATGAACCCCATTTTATTTTGAAGAAGGCATGTGTAATCTGGATCAATTCATGTCCTTGAAGCGACTTGAGATTAGATTCCTTGTACAAATCTTTAAGAATGAAGAAAGGGATTTGATTCTCAAGCAATATCATGTCGTAACGAATGCTGTTTTCCTTCCATGGTCTTGAGAATATATGATCGTTCTTGCTTTGCAGTTTTAGGCAACTGAATTTGAGCAAGATCATAATGACGAAGGCAGAGTCTACCAATATCATCTTCACAAACTCTTCACTATTTAATTCAATGTTTTCTGCATAACAATTTCGAAGTTTTTCTTCCTTCTCCTTGACAATGCTAACAAATACCTTCGATTCTTGCTTGCTCAATTGCAGAAAATCTTGGAGATATCTTCTCTTATACTCCTCCATTTGTCTTAGCTCTGGTTTGCCATGGTGAAATGGGCCAATGGATACTACTTGAGGTTTGTAGACAACTTGGTTTAACCCATGAATTGTCTTGGGAAATCTGTAGATGCAGAATCCATTGGACAACGGTTGCAAATTATTCAGCTCCTTTTCAATTGAACTTGTTATCTGGTCGATGTCAATTCTATGCTCGGTAGATGGTTCCATACTGTCGCTGAATCATATTAAGATGATTATTGGTAACAAAACTAATCATTCGTTTTAGTAAAATATATAGCAATAATTAAATCCAATAAGAATTTATTTTTCTATTTATTATTTTAAAAAAGGAATAACAGTATTTTTGTCCCACAAAGTATTCAAAATAGTGCAATTTTGTTACCTTTTGATCAATGTTTGCTCCTAAATTATTTGAAAATGGAGAGATATTTATTTTATGAAAGTAATTTCTACTTCTTAAATTATCGAAATGGACATATTTATCTATATAGCATGTAGGTATATATCAAGAACAAAAAAATATGAATTGTTATAGTTTAAATAATATAAGTGAATAACAAAATAATTTATTAAATGGGAGAGTAGTAAATCATACCAGGTATATTAACTGAGAGAGAGAGAGGAGTTAACAGCTAGCTACAAGATTATATGCCCTTGTTCTAGAGATATATCAAATTTATACATCCATGTTCAGTAAAGTCAAGTCAATTTGGCGGAGACTCCAAATTAGTCATTCATTTAATAAAGGGCTACCTAACCCTTGTTCCGAATTTTCCACGGAGTCTCCTGGGAAAATAATTTTTATTGTAATTTTTTTTTAATTTAAAAAATATAATAATTATAATATAAATCGAATAACTGAAATTTTATTTTTATTTAATTAAATTTTTATTTAGATTCAATATGTATTTAAATAAAAATTTAATAATCTGCAGCAGCACATATTGGGTAATAAACGGGTCAATTTTACTAATATTTACTCAACTTATCACTTAACGCACAAAAGTAACCGATTTTTTTTTTTTTTTTTCTGACTGAAATGTCAATGAAATTCTCTCATTTTTGCAAAAAAAAAATCATATTAACCAGAGTCTGGCGAGAACTCTTGCCGGATTGATAATATGGCATATGACACGTGACAACGAATAGTAAATATATGATTTTTTTGTAAAAATTTTAGAAGTTCAGTAACATTTAAATTGAAAAAAAAGAAAATTGATTAATTTTGCGCGATAAATGATAAGTTTAATAATTTTGAGTGAAATTAATTTGGATGTAGCAATTGTTGGAGATATTGTTAAACAACATGCAATTTCTGACGTGACATGCCATGTCATCAATCCGGCGAGAGTCCTTGCCGAATTCCGGTCAACATGATTTTTTTGCAAAAATGTTAAAAATTCAGTGACATTTAAGTAAGAAAATAAAAGTCGGTTACTTTTGCGCGATAAGTGATAAGTTGAGTGACCGTGAGTGAAATCTACCCATAATAGACTAATAACCAACCTAGAAGGCAAACGTGCATCTCCTTGATTTTTCAATTATCTTGTATAAGCTCAAGTAATAAATAAATAAATAAAAGAATTAATATATGAAAATGCATCTGCTGGTTGTCATATTTATAGAATAAAAAAATGCCATATATAAACTACTTGCCAAGGACAAAAATATACAGAAAATAGCCAAATTTTTGAGAAAAGACGAGAAGATTAGGTAGGTTTGATAATTTATTATTTGGTTTTTCATATCTTTTTCCATCCATATGAAGTGTGATGAGGATGATGTGAATGTTGTTAAAATTCAAAACGTAAGTTAATTTATTGTAATCAATATATATATATTTTATATATATATAAGAAGAAGCCATAGGCATAAATACATAGAAATCAGTCTTTAAAAAAATAATAAATTAATGACGGAAAAAATCGTTGCTAAAGGCCTTAGCAACTGTTTAAAATCTGTTGGTAATATGCTGGTAGGTATGATTTAGCAACTGATTTGATTTCTATTGCGACAGAATAGCCATTGCTATAAATATTAATGTTTGTTGCTAAAGATCAAACAAAATTTGTCGTTATTCATCTTTTCAAGGTGACAGTTTCTATTTTTTTACCACAAATTTTTCTGTCTAATCTTTTTTAAAAAATAATAATAATAAATAAATAATAAAATGCTATCAGTGGAAACTTAAAATGGCAGAAGAACTGGAGCTTAAGTTGTCATATATTAAAATAAAAAGTGAAAGTTTAAGACCCAAAATGTATTTACTTTTATTCCTATTAAGTTTGGAGCTACAAAAAAGTGAACGTTTAAGACCCAAAATGTATTTTTCCTTCTTTTATATTAAAATAAAAAGCAGCAACCGTGTTTTGTTGATTAATGGGTAATAGATTTTTTTTCTTTTTGGTAAGAAAAAAATAAGAGTCAGCCCCAAACACTAAACAAGACAAACTCTAGGGAGAGCAACACCAAAGAGATCATCACACAGTAAGGGAACAATATGCAATAACGGAGGAGACTCAAACAACTGGATGCCCGGGGCACATGAAGCCGCCATCCTTGCAAGGCCATCAGCACAGCAATTACCTTCACGAAAATGTGGACAATGGAACATTTTGAAAAATTCAATCTTTTCTGACTGATTAGCCACTAAAATAATCATTTAATTAGATAAATTAATGATCGGAATGCAAACTAATTCAATATTTTGCGTTCAATTCAGGGTCTTATTTTCAACTGGGGAAGGAAATAAAGGTTGACGGGGATAGTCTTTTTATATATATTATTTCGGTTTCCTTCTCTTTCATGCTAGATTTTTAAATATGCACTAATTGTTGAGCAAACTATACAGCCAATAACCGAATTATTGAGAAAAAAAAAAGGTCAGGTAGACTTTATAACTATTATTCGTTATTTTTTTTTTCTGTTCATATGATGTGAACGTTGTTAAGATTCCAAATGTGAATTTGTTATAATTATTATTTTTATTGTCAATGTTCCAATGTTCAAATTTAATTATAACATTCACTATCACTTGTTAATTTAAGTTGAAAAATAGGCGCAACTTATGGTAGCACGGTTCTGTAGTGGCCCCATTTGATTCCACTGTCGTCATTTATTTTAAGAATTTTTTTTTTTTACAATAATTGAAGACTTATTGCCTTAATTTGCATCCTTATTTATTTGAATTAGGTTAAGGAAGAAAGAGGGTTACGGTAGTGTCAATAGCATGGCGTATTTTGCTTTCTTTAGTGCCGTTTTGTTCGTGATTTTAGGAGCAAGCAGTGCAATGTTGTATGCCATGTTGAAATTATTTACTTAGTTTTTTGCATTTGCTACTCCAGTATGAACGAAAAGCTTTTATTTTTGTGTTAAATTGACATTCAATAAAGAGACTGAAAAGTAAAGAAAGTAGACAATGGAATTGTTATCCTAACATCCCTCGGAAGCTTGGGCAAGAGTTGAAGCCTAACTTGATGATGAGTGAAAAACCAAAGTTCTAAATTAAGGGCTTTGTTAAATTGACTGCTAGCTGACTAGCACTTATAAGAAATTGGACTTGAAGTGTTCTTTAAATGTGCTCCAAAATAAAATGGTACTCAAGCTTTATATGCTTTGCTCTAGCATGGAAGACCGCTATAGAGCTCCGCATGACTAATACAATATCATACCATATCAAACCACCCTTAACTATGATACAAACCGGGGATAAAAGATACTATGAAAATATATCATAATATCAATAACCATAGAAAAGCAAAAACCACTACAAGAAAATTAGGAATTACTGATGGAAATTTAGTGACGGAAAAGAGATATCCGTCGCTAATTACCGACGGACAATAATTCCGTCGGAAATTAGAGAAGGAAAAAATTTCAAAAAACCCTTACCGTCGGTAAATTTGGCGCGTAAAAATCGCGGCATAAATTGTTACAGAAATTAGCAACGGATTTTAATTTCTATCACAAAAAAATGAGGGAAATTTCCAGACACTTTTTTTCCACGAAAATTAGCGACGGAAATTAAATCCATTGCTAATTTTTAGCAACAGAAATCTATTTCCATCGGGAATTAGCAAAGTAATTTATTTCCGTAGCTAAATAAAATTAAATATATTAATTAAAATATTTTTAGCGACATAAATTTAAATCCGTCGCTAATTCCCGACGGAATTAGATTTTTGTCAGGAATTAGCAATGGAAATTAATTTCGTCGCTAAAAAATGTATATATAAATAAATGTGTTATATTTTTTTTTCTCTCTCCGCCTCCTTCCCTCCCTCCCTCTTTCTCCCCTCGCAGATCTGATTCCCTCCACCACCCACCCGCGCGCCGCCCTGCTGGCCCCTTCCCCATCGTTGCCCCTCCCCCTCGAGATCCGCCCTCCGGCCTTCCCCCTCCAGCCTCGCGCGTGCCGATCTCACTCTCCTTCCCTCCCGCGTCGCGTCAGTTATTGCATCTGTTGTGCTTGTTGCTGGTGATGTTATTCATTTTGTTTATTTAATTTTTTTTTGTTTTTTTAAATTACTGACGGAATACCGACGAATTTTTCGTCTGTAAAATTAAAAAATAAAAAATTTCTCAAATTTTCCAACGGAATTTATTTTTCGTCGGGAAATTTCCTGTCGAAATTTACTGTTCCGTCGGGAAATTCCGACAGAATTTATTTTCCGTCGGGAAGCATGTTCACGGGGTTGCAATCATGCATCTTGAACTTCTGTAACACTTCTTTCACATATCTTTCTTAGGAAATAAAAATTTCTCCTCCATTTGCTTCACTTATAGGCTCAAATAGTAGGACATGAGTCCTATGTCAGTCATTTCGAACTCACGAAACATTTCCTTCTTAAATTTTTCAAATAATTTTGAATTGTTTCCAGTAAAGATGAGATCGTCCACATAAAAGCAAACTAGTAATATGTTTCCATTATCACAGGCTTTCACATAGAGAGCATATTCATTAAGGCAATGAATAAAACCATGTTCTTGAAAGTACTTGTCAATACGACTATTCCACTCTCTTGGTGCTTGGTTTAATCCATACAATATATTCTTCAACTTCAAGACTTGGTTCTCATGTCCTTTGACCACATATACAAGTGGTTGCTCAATGTACATTTCTTCTTCAAGATAATCACTTAGGAATGCCGACTTCACATCTAATTGATAGATGTTTCATTTCATTGGAGCCGCCATAGGGAGCTTGGGATCACTCTAAAACTACTAATTATTAAATACCTAATAACTTTCTACTTAACTTATTAAACAATTTCTAGAAAATCTAGTCGTTAAAAATCACAAGATTATTTTAGAGATAAATTTTAGCCATACATTATATTTTTAAGAGAACTTTAGAAATTCTAAACTTCAAATTAAATATATTTTTAACAATCCCTACATCATTTAGTTCAAGTTTTGTCCATATATCATCGAGAATGATGAGTACCTTGGACGTCTTCAACCTCTTTATGTCCATTTTTGCTGCTTCTATGCATTGAATGAGTGCCTCTGCTTCATTAATTTCATTGGTCACAGTGCTCAGCCACTGGTAACGTTATCATAGACCTGTTCGCCGTTTCTTTCAGCTTCAACAGGATTGCTCCAAGCTGTCTCTTTTCTCCTTCGGCTTCTCAGTCTGCTTCTTGAGTTTCTTGACATAGCTGTCGCACTTAAAAGAATAGCAAATGTGTGGTTTGGTGGGGACAAAAACGCACTTGAGGAGGTGATTAAAAACGAGTTTGAGGAGGTGATCTTTAATATGCTTCCCAATAAAACCAATAATGGGGAGAAGAAGGAATTTTTTTTATGGATCTGAGGGCAACAGGTCCAAAATGGGGACAATTATGTGGTTTTGGATGCGATCTGTAGTCAAGTGGTTCAAAATGGGAAGAATAATGAGAAGAAGTGAAGTTTTGACGGGATTTGTAGTAAAGTGGTTGGAAATGGGAAGAATAATGAGGAGAAGTAAAGTTTGGATGGAATGTGTAGTAAACGGGTTGAAAATGGGACAAGAATGGAGTTTTGGATGGGATCTATAATCCAGTGCTTCAAAATAGAAAGATAACAGACATTTTGAATGATAAATGGGAGTGAAGTGATGAAGAGTAGATAATTAAGGAGTTTGATGGCAAAATCAGAAAGAAATGGAAGAGATTACACAGATAGTTCAATTGTAATTTCTGGTGAAAAATCCAATCTCTGATGGGTCATTAGCTACTAAAATCAGCATTTAATTACAAAAAAAAAAAAATCAATGTTTTTCTTTTAACTGGCAGTCTTATTTTGAATTGGGGAACGAAAAAGAAAAGTGAGGTAGGCTTGAAGATGATATTTTTTATTATTTTTATGATAAATGCAAAGTCTTCAGAGTTTGAAAAGACCAAAATCTGAAGAGGCTGCTATTTTCATGAGATGACTACATCTGTTGTCTGAAGATATCTTCCTCCCAAATATATTCCAAATTATTCACCTTGATTAACTCAAAGCATTGCAGTCTTACAATTGCAGTGAATAGCTCTTCCGAATTACTATTCTTCAAGACAAGTTTTTTCAAAGACAATAGCATGAAGGGGTTGATTTCACTAACGGTCATTCAACTTATCACTTATCGCGCAAAAGTAGCCGACTTTTTTTTTTTACTTAAATGTCACTGAACTTTTAATATTTTTGCAAAAAAGTCATGTTGACCGGAATCCGGTGAGAACTATCGCCGGATTGATAACATGGCATGTCATGTCAGAAACTACATGTCGTTTAACAATATCTCCAACAAATGCTACATCTAAATCAATTTCACTCACGGTCACTAAACTTATCATTTATCGTTCAAAAGTAACCAATTTTCTTTTTTTTTTTCAACTTAAATGTTACTGAATTTCGAATATTTTTGCAAAAAAGTCATATATTTACTATTCATTGCCACGTGTTATATGCCATGTCATCAATCCGATAAGGGTTGTTGCCGAATTCCGGTCAACATGAGTTTTTTGAAAAAATATTAGAAATTCAGTGACATTTAAAATAGAAAAAAAAAAGTCGATTACTTTTATGCGATAAGTGATAAGTTGAGTGATCATGAGCGAAATTGACCCTAGCATGAAGTATTCATCTAATTTTAAGACAAAAACAAACAGCTATGTTTCATTGACTAACGGGTCCCATAGACTAATAAATAAAAGAATGAATATATGAAAATGCATCTGCTGGTTGTCATATTTATAGAATAAAAAAAAATGCCATATATAAACTACTTGTTAAGGACAAAAATATGCGGCCAATAACCAAATTTTTGAGAAAGAAAAGACGAGAAGATTATATAGGTTTGATGATTATTATTTGATTTCTCATATTTTATGTATGTAAGAAGAAGCCATAGGCATAAATTACACAGAAATCAGTCTTAAAAAAACAAAAAATTAATGACGGATTAAATCGTTGATAAGGCCTTGCCAACTATTTAAAATCTATTGGTAATATTAATATTTGTTGCTAAAAATCAGACAATTTGTCGTCATTCATAGTTTCAAGATGGCAAAGTTTCTATTTTTGCAAATTTTTTTTACACCAACTGATTTATCCGTTGCTCTAAGATTTGAAAAATATAATCTAGTGACAAACTTTTCTGTCTAATCTTTTTTTTAAAAATAATAATATTAAATAAATAATAAGATGCTATCAGTGGAAACTTAAAATGGCAAAAGAACTGAGGTTTTCATATAGTTTTAAGTAATTGCAAAATTTATTGATTCATTTTTTTTCTTTTTAGCAAAATGTAACTTTATATCCCTAAATTTATTTATTTTTTCCTATTGAATTTTTATATTTTAATTTAGTTACATCGGATTTTTAAAATTTTATTTTAATTTATATTAAATTTGAAGCTACGAAAATATAGATAAAATAATAGTATAATTTTAGTATAAATTGAATTTCTGAACTCTTATTTTAATTTCATTAAATCCTTATATATATTAAAATAAAAATTTAAGGATTTAGTGTAACTAAATAAAAATTTAGATATCCAATAATAAAAAATGTGAAAGTTTAAGACCCAAAATGTATTTTTCCTTCTTTTATATTAAAATAAAAAAGCAGCAACGGTGTTATAATTGTTGTGAAAACTCGGGTTAATTTTCACCAATTTCATCTCAAACACTATTGAGCAGGTGAATGAAGTGTAAACGATTGTACTGAAAAATCACACAAGGTAAAATTTTCAGGAAATATTAGAGGGGTCACAAATGGTCTCACTTAAAATTCAATCTCTTTAGGCAGAATTTTTTTAAGTAATTTAATAGCACAATAATCTACTAGTAATATATCCGACAATAGCTATTAAATAGACAAATAAAAAATACCAGAATTTAATGAGATTTAGCCAATTATGTCTACGTCCTCGGACACTACTAAATTATATTTCACTATTTCAAAAAAATAATACAAGTAAAATATTTACTAAAAAAGAGAAAGAATTTTTTGCCTTAGCAAAAATTGACAATTTGAGGATGGAAAAAACTAAATAAGGTGGGTTATATACGAGATTAACACTCCTATTTTACTTTGAAATCCTGATGTGGGATTGTTAACAATCCCATTGTTAACAAAAATGTCAATAATGGTGAGCCACACTTTTCAACAAATCTCCACCTTAACGAACTCCACATCTTCAAATCTCTCACAAAATACAGTTTTAGTAGTGTCACCAAATGCGCTTCAAAGCATCCAATTTCAACTTTTAACAATATTGATCAAATCCAAACAATATTGCAATTTGACCGCAGCCACCACTTTTGTGAACATATCAGCAGGATCCTCAGTGGTCCTAATCTTCTGGATTATTACTCCACCTTTTTTCAAAACCTCTCATACAAAGTGATAACGAACATCGATATGCTTCGTCCTTGCATGATAAACTTGGTTTTTTGCCAAAAAAATAGCATTCTGACTATCATAATACATTTTGATGTGCTTCTATTGAACCCCTAATTCACCAAATAACCCTCTTGAAGCCAAATTGCTTCCTTCATAGCCTCTGTAACTGTCATATACTCTGCTTCTGTAGTGGATAAAGCAACTGTTGACTATAAACTAGAATTCTAACTAACTGGTGCTTTCACAAGAGTAAACACATAGCCAGTAGTTGATCGCCGTTTGTCCAAATCACTAGCATAGTTGAAATCACAACATACAACTATACATTTCCATCTTGACCATCCCGCTAAAATACCAAACCGACATCTACAGTGTTTAAAATATACCGCAAAATTCATTTCACAGCTTGCCAGTACTCATTTCCAAGATTATGCATATATCTGCTCACAACCCCAACTGCCCGTGAAATATCGAGCCTTATACACACCATAGCATACGTCAAGCTACCAACAATATTTGCATATAGTACTTTTACCATGTATTCTCGTTCTGCTTCATCTTTTGGAGACAAAGATGCACTGAGCTTGAAATGAGGAGCAAGAAAAGTATTAACAGGTTTTGACTTATCATTCATGCCAAAACGATTTAGCACTTTTCTTAGATACTGTATCTGAGTAAAACAAAGTCTCCCCAATTTTCTATCTCTGCATATCTCCATACGAAAAATCTTCTTGGCTTCACCTAAATCATTCATTTCAAACTCATTGTTCAACTGAGTCTTTAACTTCTCAATCTCTATCAAACTTTTAGTAGCTATCAACATATCATCAACATAAAGAAAAAGATATATGTAGGATCTATCTTATAGCTTGCGCAAATACACACAATGATCATATTTGCTTCTTATGTACTTTTGTCACATCATAAACTTGTCAAATCGTTTGCACTACTGACTCTGAGATTGTTTCAATCCGTACAATGATTTTTCATGTTTGCACACCATATTTTCTTTTTCAGCAACTTTAAATCCCTCGGGTTGAACCATATAAATTTTCTCCTCCAAGTCTCCATGTAAAAACCATGTAAAAATTCAATTTTTATATCCAATTGAACTAGTTCCATATTCAATCACTACAATAAAATTATCAAATAGTAACGGAAATTAGCAATCGAATTTGTTGAATTTCCGTTGCTAATCAAAATTAGCTACCGAAAATAGCAACAGAAAATTCGGTTACAATTTTGACGGTTGCTATTTTTAGCAACCGAATATGCATTCCCTTGCTAAATTTAGCAACGGAATTTAAATTCGGTTGCTAAATTTAGCAACGGAATAATATTTCCGTTGCTATTTTTAGCAATGGAATTTAAATTTCCGTTGCTAAATTTAGCAACCGAATTTAAATTCCGTTGCTAAATTTAGCAACGGAATGCATATTCGGTTGCTAAAAATAGCAACGAAATATATCTTCCGTTTCTATTTTTAACAACAGAAATTGTAAAATTTCAATCAAAATTCATAATGAAACTCAAAAAAAATTTCTTATTGATAATATAACCGGAACAATATATAATTTAGCATTTCATAAATAGATAAATATCAATTACAATTGTACCAAAAATATACATATATAAATATTCCTTTGGTTTAAAAGAATAAAAATGTGATTTTGGATACTCTTTTCACCGCACAAAAGTACTAACTATAATTACAAATATTTGCATTCTTCTATAAGCATAGAGTTAAGCTTGCAGCGCTGACTTCCACAGTGATAGACACTGATCCAATTAATTGAGGACCTGTTCAAATATCGCATATTATTAGTTTGATCTAAGTGTGAATATATGTAACTGGTTTAGACAATATGTACCACTGCAAATTCCATATCATAGAATTTGACAAAAATAAGAGAAAATATAAATAACTAAATTAATTAACTAAAACTAAAGAAAAGGAATTGAATTCTTTTTTATCATCAGGAAATCAAAATCGTGGTATTATTATTATTACTTATAGTTTCCGCCACATCTGCTAAAATATATCATAGCAGAAATAAATACATGACAACTTAATTTCAAGGATGAAATGTGAAGGATTTTAACAATTGCTGTGGAACCATGTCCAAGTTACAATGATTATCATCGATGATAATAATATCTTAAACTTGATTTATGATTTTTATTATAGATCGATCGATCCAAAAATTCTATCATTTATAATTTTTATAGATTGAAATCCAATTCACACGGATGGATATTCCCTAACTAAACTTGGTCCATATTCTGTAGTTTTATTTAGGGGTATTTATATCTATATGTATACATATATATTATCCTCATCAAAATCCCCTAATAAGACGGAAAAAAAAAATCTTCACATTGTTGGAGTCTTAACATCATATGACCAACAAATTCAAGCCATCATATAGCTGTTAAGATTTATCAAGCATTTGTGTAAATACCTTTGTAGGATTTCAACCTTTTTAGGATCAATGGCAGCAATCACATCATCTGCAATGGAAGACAATAGAAAATTTGGATTAAAAACCATAGAAACAGAGGTAGCAGAAAATATTAACAAGGAAAAGCATTAAGCTTATTAGCTTCCATTTCTAGCTATAAAATAGGCACCATTCGATGTATAAAATAGATCATAAAACACGAAAGATATAAAAATATAATGAAAAGGTGCCTGCAGGCTAAAACTTAGGGGCAAAAGATCTCCAAACTTATATATACAAACACTTTTAAGTAGATTAAAGAATATGCAAACAATTAATAAGATGAGCAGCATTTGTTAGTATGACGAAGAAATTGGCATACCGAAGAAACAAGGTGCATAATTTAACTAATAAGAAATATATTAGTTAAAACTCAAATTGTCAAAACTTTAAACAGAGACCGTATGGCAGCAACTGTACAAAGACAAACAGCATAGGATATTAAATGAAGGCAAAAGCCCAAAATTCAATGAACTCATAGCAACTTCATAAGAATTGAATCTTTAAAAAAAGTTAGAAATGGAAAACTACAAAACCATATCATAAGAATTGATTCTTTAAAGCTTTAGCAGCTGTAAAGGAGGATGAAGTAATAAATATGAAAATCCAAAAACCAGCTGCAGCCTGCAAGAGCAAGAACAGAACCCAGAAAGAACAACCACCTAACAAATACCTATTTTATCTTTAGAGTTTTGATTATTAGATTAGCAAAAAATAGAATGAAATCAAAAGAATTTCAGCAACAAGAACGGAAATTGACCATTCGATTATTGTATTGTTGGAGAAACCAACCTTAATGAGATTTTTATCAACAGTAAGCACGTCCATGCCTGCCATCTCTTCAATTGCAGTCATTCTCTTCGTGATAGCACCCTGTATTGAGTTGAAGTTTCTATCAAATTTCATCCTATTATACCCAAAAATCATTGTTCCGTAGTCACTTAAAACATTTCCAAGTCCATTATTATTAGGTTTATTGACAAATCAAAATTATTTTTTCTAGAAAAAATAATGAATGAGCTACTCAAGAGAACTCAAAGATAGAATGCCAAGAGATACCCAAAACTAAATCACAAAGGTGCATACTAATGGAGTAGCAAAACAAAAATGAAATAAACAATCACCAAATCTACATAGGAATTCAATATCCTCTAATGTAATCTTGAAGCTATCATTTGCTTCCAAGCCAAAATAGAAATGAACTCAACGAAACAAGATATTATACCTTTTTTCATTAGTCCTCTGTTCCTAACTCTCATCATCTTCCTCTTCCTCTCCCTCTTCTTCATCTGCTTGAATGGCACCGTTCTGGTTTTTTTCCTCATTTTGTTTCTCATTCTCTATTATATCTTCTTTTTCCTGTTCTTCATTATTGTTTGCTAGGGTTTCAAGGTAAATGTCGATTTGGCTCCTAATAAACGCTTTCCGGTCAGATAAATCGACGCCGAAATCTTGCTCCAGCTTCCGGCGGACACTGCCTGCAGTGGCAGTATCAAGGTCGGAGTCCCGAAGAATTTCTCGAAGCCGAGTCACGAGGTCCGAATCGGAAATCATTTTATCAACGATGGTTTCCCGCTGTGAAAATTTGAGCTCTTTTTGGTTTTTCTGGAGAGAGACAGAGAGAGAGGTGTGAAAATTTCGGCGCTTCATCTTCTTCGAATTTCTTCTGCAAATAGGAATAGAAAACCGATGAAATCGAAACCTTTAAAAATTAACAAGATCGAAATTGGATTTAATATAAAAGAAGAATTGAGTAATTTCGGTTGCTATTTTTCATTCACTTAGCAACCGAATTAATGAACTTTCCGTTGCTATTTTAGAAATTTAGCAACGGAAATTACATTCCGTTGCTATTTTTTCGCCATTTAGCAACCGAATGTGTTTCCGTTACTATTTTAGAATCATTTTTTAAAACTTGTTATTTAGCAACGGAAAGTAATTTCGGTTGCTATTTTTCCGTCATTTAGCAACCGAATGAACTTTCCGTTACTATTTTAGAAATTTAGCAACTGAAATTACATTCTGTTGCTATTTTTCGCCTTTTAGCAACCGAATGTGTTCCGTTGCTATTTTATAACACTTTTTTAAAACTTATTATTTAGCAACAGAAAGTAATTTCGGTTGCTATTTTTTCGTCATTTAGCAACCAAATGAATTTTCCGTTGCTATTTTAGAAATTTAGCAATGGAAATTACATTCCGTTGCTATTGTTTCGCCATTTAGAAACCGAATGTGTTTCCGTTGCTATTTTAGAACCCTTGTTATTTAGCAACGAAAAGTATTTTTGGTTGCTATTTTTCAGCCATTTAGCAACCGAATGTTATTTTCATTGCTAAAGAAAGTATATTCGGTTGCTATTTTTTCGCCATTTAGCAACCGAAATAACTTTCGGTTGCTATTTAAGAACACAATTTTTTAAAACTTCTTATTTAGCAAGGGAAATTACATCCCGTTGCTATTTTTCGCCATTTGGCAACCGAATATATTTTCCGTTGCTATTCTTGAACCCTTTTTTTAAGACTTGTTAACGAAAAAATATCAATGGAATGTTGGTTCCGTTGCTAAAATAGCAACGGAAAATAGATTCCATTGCTATTTTAGCAACGGAAAAGAGTTTCCGTTGCTATTTTTCGTTCCAAAATCTTTTGACACATTATGTAGCAACGGTATAGTAATTCTGTTGCTAAATTTTGGTGCTAAATATTCCTTCCACTTTTAGCGATGGAATATCACCAAATATATTTCTGTTGCTAAATCTAAAAATTTTAACCAATTTTAGCAACGGAATCTCATTTCCGTTGCTAAATAGCAACGAAAACTCATTTCCGTTGCTGTTTTAGCAACAGAATTAATTCCGTTGCTATTTTTCCGTTGCTATTTCCACATTTTCTTGTAGTGAATTGTGCTACCAAAGCCAACAAAAGTCGAATGAATGAATGTTTTACAGCTGAAAAAAAAATCATTATAATCAATTCCCTCCGTCTGAGCGTAGCCTTTAGCCACCAGCCTTATTTTGTAGCAAACATCATCCTTGTCAGAAAATTCATCTTTCTTTGCATATACCCATTTGCACCAAATTGTTTTTTTTCCCGAAGCTAGTTTCCATGTATAATTCTTATGAAGGGACTGCATTTCATCATTTTTGGCTTTTCTTCACTTCCTTACTTCTGAACTTTTGACTGATTTATTATAAGTGGTAGGAATGTCATCAGTTGCAATTTGAAATGCGTAAACCACCATATCAACATAATGAGCATACTTTTTGATTGTCCTTTTTTACTTACTTAATGCACTTGATTCAGGTTGTTGTAGAGGTTTTTGGGTTAAAGCCTCTTCTTCATCTGACTCCTCATCTACCATAGGAGTTTCTGCATCTGCTTTATCATTTGCTGGGCTAACAATAATTTTTCTTTCAAACTCCACCTGTTTTGGAGTACCATCTATCTGCTCAATACTTTCATCCGTCACCTTTCTCAACATGGTAGATTCATCAAAGGTAACATTCCTGCTGAAAATTATTTTCTTTGACTCTGGGCACTAAAGTCGATATCCTTTCACACCAGATGTGATCCCCATGAAAATTACTATCTTTGCACGTGGATCCAACTTCGATTCATTAATGTGATAGTATGCAGTGGAACCAAACACATGTAAGGAATTATAATCTGTAATAAGCTTTCTAAACCATTTCTCCAATGGTGTTTTACTACCAATAACACTAGATGGTAGGTAATTAATGAGATGGCAAGCATATATAACAGTTTTAGCCCAAAATTCTTTGTCCAACCCAGCATTGGACAACATACACCGAACTTACTCCAGCAATATCTGGTTCATACATTCTGCCACCCCATTCTGTTGTGGTGTATTTCTGACTGTGAAGTGTCTGACAATGCTTTCATCATCACACACTTTCATAAATGGATCACTCATGTATTCTCCGCCATTATCTATACAGAGATGCTTGATCCTTCGGCCTGTTTGAGTTTCCATCATCTTTTTACATTTGAGGAAAACTGCCAGCACTTCATCCTTAGTCTTCATAGTGTACACCCAAACTCTCCGGAAAAAATCATCAATAAAGGTCACATAATAGTGTTTTCCTCCCAAAGAAGTCGTCTTGGAAAGTCCCCACACATCAGAATGAACATAGTCCAAAATACCCGTGGTATCGTGGATTATTATTCCAAATTTCATCCTTTCTTTTTCCCCTTGGCATAGTGCTCGCAAAAGTCCAATTTGCAAGTCTGAACTCTTTTCAATAATCCTTGTTTTACCAGGAGATTCAAGGATTTTTCACCTACATGCCCCAAGCGCATATGCCATAACATGGTTGCTTCTAACTCTTTTTCATTAGTAGAAGCCACTGTTATTGTACCAATAATAGTAGTACCTTAGTAGTGATATAATCTATTATTCTTTCGAATTCCCTTTAACACCACAAGTGCACCAGAGATTATCTTCATTACTCCATGTTTTGCTCACACCTTAAAACCCTTTTCTTCGAGGGCCCCCACGAAAATGAGATTCTTTGATAAACTGGGCACATAACGAACATCCTTTAGGATTCTGATTTATCTATCATGGATTTTCAAATGAATGGAACCAATTTCATGTGTGGTGAGAGAGACATCATTTACCGTATAAAAAACTCCATCTGTTAGTTCTCTAAATTCATAGAACCAATCCCGATTGGTACACATATGATGACTGCAGCCTGAATCAAACAGACATACATTAGAAGAGGTAGTTGATGATGTAACAGCAAGTGAGAAATCTGAGTCTTCATAATTACACTCAGCTACATTTGAATTTGCAACAGCCTTTCCCTTATCAGGTTTGTCTTCATACTTCAGCTTAGAACAATCTTTCTTCCAATACCATTTTTCTCTACAAAAGGCAGATTCGTCTCTACCCAATTTGGTCCTCGACTTCGATCTCCCTTTCTTTCCTTTAGTCTGGCTCTGCAACCGACCTCTCACTACTAAAGCTTCTATAGCTCCACTTGTGCTTTCTTTCTTGTCCTTCTTTCTCAGTTCATAACTATACAAGGAAGCTCAAACTTCACTGAGAATCACAGCAGCCTTCCCATGAAGTAGAGCCGTTTCAAGAAACTCAAACTCCTCAGGAAGGGATCCCAACAACATCAAAGCCAGATTTTTATCTTCAAATGTCACATCCATATTCAATAAATTAGAGACTAACTGATTAAAACTGATGATGTGATCATTTATTATAGTACCCGCAACATAATCTAAATGAAACAGTCTTTTCTTCATGTGGAGCTTGTTCTGACTGCTCTTTTTCAAGAATTTTTCCTCTAGTGCTTTCATCAATTTACTTATAGAAGTTTCTTTCGAAAAAGCATACTTTTGCTCTCTATAAAGGTACGATCGAATTGTACCATATGCCAAATGATTAAATCTCTTCCATTCTTTCTCATCAACATCATCTGGTTTCTTTTCTTCAAGTGCAATGTCTAGACCTTGCTGAAAGAGAGCGTTTAGAAACTCACTTTGCCACATGCCAAAATGACCCGTACCATCAAAAATTTCCACCGCAACTCTTGCATTTGCCATCAAATTGGACGAAAAAGAAGAAGTGGATGGATTTGTCATTTTAGCTACAATTACTATTCAATAGCTGTTGATGCGGAATGCCAATAGCTCAAGAAAAAATATTTTTTGATGTGCAAGATCAAACTACGCTGCAACCACAGAACATACTAAGAAAGAACCTAGGCTCTAATACCAATTGTTGTGAAAACTCGGGTTTATTTCCACAAAATTCACGTCGAACACTATTGAACAGGTGAATAAAGCGTAAATAATTGTACTGAAAAATTACACAAGATAAAATTCCCAGGAAAGACTAGAGGGGTCATAAATGGTCCCACTTAAAACCCAATCTCCTTAAACATAATTTTTCTAAGTAATTTAATATCACAATAATTTACTAACAATATACCCGACAATAGCTATTAAATAGACAAATAACAAACACCAGAATTTAACAAGATTCGGCCAATTATGCCTACATACTCGGATACTACTAAATTATATTTTTCTATTTCAAAAAAATAATACAAGTGAAATATTTATTAAAAAAAAAAAAGAATTTTTTGCTTTAGGAAAAATTGGCAATTTTGGGATGAAAAAAAACTAAATGAGGTGGGTTGTTTATATAAAAGATTAACACTCCTATTTTGCTTTGAAATTGTTAACAAAAATGTCAACAATGGTGGGCCACACTTTTCAACAATAATCTTATGGCCACTCTGAGTGTTAGAGTTCCATCGCACTGAGTGTTAGAGTTTAGAACACATACAAACAAAGATATATAGGAAAAAGAAGAAAATTGAAATACAATAACAACTACTTTCTTCTTCTACAAAACATTACAAAGATAAGGACTGCTTATATAATTAATAGCAAATTACAAGGAAAAAGATCTGAATTTTACACCTAATACACCCAAAATGTCTAAATTGACGACTTAAGCAAGAAAACAATAAAACCAAGCTAGTAAACCATTGCTTTAACAATAGCAAACTTGCTTTGCCAGTACCAAATCTTGAATATCAAACAAAAATATTGCTGCTTCACCACTAATATTAATCTAATGTTCACACAAGAACAAGAAGCAAATGAGTACGTAGAAAAGTTAAAGTTGCAGTAAAGCACAAACAGTTTGTATGATAGTAAGTAGGAGGAGAGTAAAAGCAGCAAGAATAGAAATGCCGGCCCATGGAGTATTTAGATAATCTTGTTTCAAGGTCGCCTCCCACTTGTGCCAACAGCTTCCACAATATGAATTCAGGTCTTCAACAATATCTGAAAAGTAAAACCTACTACGGGACACAACATTTCCTTTTGCAAGGTCGTTAAATGCAGTTGATAAGCTATTATTACTCCGTAGCCTATTCTGTATTATTCCATTTTTAGCAACAATTTCCACATCAGTTTTAGTCTTCACAAGCATAGTAATAAACCCAATATAGTCATTAATGTACTTCACATCACAATGGCATTGCTCAAACACCTGGAGATTTCGTAATAAAATTTCGGTCCTGTAAGTAATCTTTAGAACTGGAATTTTCAAAGTCCCATCTTTGAATTCCATTTCAAGTTTGTTTGGGCTTGAATTGAGTTCGAATCTGACTCCAGCTTGTTTAAGTTCCGTGGCACTGGGTGCATACCATGCTGATGGCGTCCTGCTTTTATGGGAACCTTTTGGGATTGGCTGTTGACATATCCTCAGGAAGTCAAGAATATGTTGTGCATCAGATAAATTCTGTTTCTGCGAGTCAAGAATATGGCCTCCGACCCATGAACCCCATTTTATTTTGAAGAAGGCATGTGTAATCTGGATCAATTCATGTCCTTGAAGCGCCTTGAGATTAGATTTCTTGTACAAATCTTTAAGAATGAAGAAAGGGATTTGATTCTCAAGCAATATCATGTCGTAACGAATGCTGTTTTCCTTCCATGGTCTTGAGAATATATGATCGTTCTTGCTCTGCAGATTTTGGCAACTGAATTTGAGCAAGATCATAATGACGAAGGCAGAGTCTACTAATATCATCTTCACAAAGTCTTCACTATTTAATTCAATGTTTTCTGCATAACAATTTCGAAGTTTTTCTTCCTTCTTCTTGACAATGCTAACAAATACCTTTGATTCTTGCTTGCTCAATTGCAGAAAATCTTGGAGATATCTTCTCTTGTACTCCTCCATCTGTCTTAGCTCTGGTTTGCCATGGTGAAATGGGCCAATGGAGACTACTTGAGGTTTGTAGACAACTTCGTTTAACCCATGAATTGTCTTGGGAAATCTGTAGATGCAGAATCCATCGGATAAAGGTTGCAAATGATTCAGCTCCTTTTCAATTGTACTTGTTATCTGGTTGATATCAATTATATGCTGGGTAGATGGTTCCATACTGTCACTAAATCATATCAAGATGATTATTAGTAACAAAACTAATCATTTTTATTAGTAAAATATATAGCAATAATTAAATCCAATAAGAATTTATTTTTCTATTTATTATTTAAAAAAGGAATAACATTATTTTTTTTCCCACTAAGGATTCAAAATAAAGCAATTTTGTTCATATATCTTTTGATCAATTTTTGCTCCTAAATTATTTGAAAATAGAGAGATATTTATTTTATGAAAGTAATTCCTAGGGTTAATTTCATCAATGGTTACCGAATTATTGCCCAAATTACAGAAAAATAATGAAATAATTATTTTCGTAAAAATCACTGAACTTAACACTTATATACAGAAAAATCATTTTAAACTGTTTTTCGATAAATAACTCGCCGAAAAGTCCAGTTATCATATCCAGTCAACGTAACCTGTGCATGTGGCAGTATACGTGTTGCCAACTCAGCATGCCATATGACACTTTATCCACGTTGTCCGCCACATGGCATAATGATGTGGCATCAAATCCCATTTTTTCTGTCCACATGTTTGCTGACGTGGCATGTCAAATGCTAATTTTGCATTACTTGACATGCCACATGTGCAAGACATGCTGATTGGATATACCAAGTGAATTTTTCAGCGAGCCATTTACCAGAAAATAGTTAAAGTAATTTTTCTGTATATAAGTGCTAAGTTCGGTGATTTTTTTTAAAAAAAAATCATTATTTTTGCGTAATTTGAGAAAAGTTCAGTGACTATAAATGAAATCAATCCTAATTTCTACTTCTTAAACTATCGAAATGGACATATTTATCTATAGCATGTAAGTATATATCAAGAACAAATAAATATGAATTGTTAGTTTAAATAATATAAGTGAATAACAAAATAATTTATTAAATGGGAGAGCAGTAAATCATACCAGGTATGTTAACTGAGAGAGAGAGAGAGGAGTTAACAGCAAGCTACAAGATTATATGCCCTTGTTCTAGAGATATATCAAATTTTTTGGCCCAAATGAATTTATAGATATATGTTCAGTAAAGTCAAGTCAATTTGGCGGAGACTCCCAATTAGTCATTCATTTAATAAAGGGCTACTTAACCCTTGCATGGAGTCTCCTGGCATAAATAAAATAAAAATTATGAAAAAAAAATAAAATAAAAATTTAACAAATGCTTTTATTTAATCCATTGACCCCCTTTTTCCGACGCGATATGAATGGGAAACTTGATAATGCAGCTGAGGTTGTCACGTACTTTAATAAGGCAAAAATGCCAAAGAATAGCTTAAATTAATAAACAGAAATAAAAGATGAAAGGCTTAAGGAAATAGAAATAAGTAAATAAGACTGATGCAGAAATAATAGCTTAAATTAATTGGTTTATTTTTTTATTATTAAAATAAGCAAGAAACAGCTGTGTTTCATTGACTAATAACCAATCTGGGAAGGCTAACGTGCATCTCCTTGATTTTCAATTATCTTGTATAAGCTCAAGTAATAAATAAATAAATAAATAAAAGAATTAATATATGAAAATGCATCTGCTGGTTGTCATATTTATAGAATAAAAAAAATGGCATATATAAATTACTTGTTAAGGACAAAAATATACAGAAAATAACCAAATTTTTGAGAAAGAAAAGACGAGAAGATTATATAGGTTTGATAATTATTATTTCGTTTTTCATATCTTTTTCCATTCATATGAAACGTGATAAGCTGTATGATGTGAAAGTTGTTAAAATTCAAAACGTAAGTTAATTTATTGTAATTACTAATACATATATTTTATGTATAAAAAAGAAGAATCCATAAGCATAAATACATAGAAATCAGTCTTTAAAAAAATTATAAATTAATGACGGAAAAAATAGTTGCTAAAGGCCTTACTATGTAATTTTATTATTCAAATACATATATTAAAAATTAATGACGGAGAAATCTATTGGTAATATGCTGGTAGGTATGATTTAGCCACATCGGATTCGTAAATTTTTATTTTTATTCCTATTAAGTTTGAAGCTACAAAAATATAGATAAAATAATAGTATAATTTTAGTATAAATTGATTCCTTATGTATATTAAAATATGCATTAATGGAGGAGACTCAAACAACTGGATGCCATCCTCGCAAGGCCATCAGCACAGCAATTACCTTCACGAAAAGTGTGGACAATGGAACATTTTGAAAAAGTCAATATTATTAGCCACTAAAATAATCATTTAATTAGATAAATTAATGATCGGAATGCCAACTAATTCAATATTTTGCGTTTAATTCAAAGTCTTATTTTGAATTGGGGAAGGGAAGAAAGGTTGACGGGGATAGTCTTTTTATATATATTATTTCGGTTTCCTTCTCTTTCGTGCGAGATTTTTAAATATACACAACTTGTTGAGCAAAATATACAGCCAATAACCGAATTATTTAGAAACAAAATACAAAAAAAAAAGGTTGGGTAGACTTTATAACTATTATTCGTTATCTTTGTTTTTTCTTTTTTCCTTTTCGGTTCATATGAAGAGGGATAGGTATCATGTGAATGTTGTTAAGATTCAAAATGTGAATTTGTTGTAATTATTATTTTTATTGTGAATGTTCCTTTGATTCCATTGTCGTCATTTATTTTAAGCAATTTTTTTTTTACAATAATTGAAGACTTATTAACTTAATTTGCATCCTTATTTATTTGAATTAGGTTAAGGAAGAAAGAGGGTTAAGGTAGTGTCAATAGCATGGCGTATTTTGCTTTCTTTAGTGCCGTTTTGTTCATGAATATAGGAGCAAGCCGTGCAATGTTGTATGCCATGTCTTTGAAATTATTAACTTAGTTTTTTGCATTAGCTACTCCAGTATGAATGAAAAGCTTTTTTTTTTGTGTTAAATTGACATTCAATAAAGAGACTGAAAAGTAAAGAAAGTAGAAAATGGAATTGTTATCCTAACATTCCTCGGCAGCTTGGGCAAGAGTTGAAGCCTATCTTGATGATGAGTGAAAAACCAAAGTTCTAAATTATGGGCTTTGTTAAAATGACTGCTAGCTGACTAGCACTTATAAGAAATTGGACTTGAAGTGTTCTTTGTTGAATGTGCTCCAAAATAAAATGGTACTCAAAACTTTACATGATTTGCTTTATCATGGAAGACCGGGTTAGAGCTCCACATGACCAATACAATATCATACCATATCAAACCATCCTTAACACAAACATGGGATAAAAGATACAATGACAATATATCATAATATCAATAACCATACAAAATCAAAAATGTAGAAACATCATTATAATTGTAGGTGACTCAGTTTATAAATTTAATCCAATATATCCATAAAAATGTGATCAAAATTTGACCCGACCCATTTTATCTACAAAGTGACCAAATTCATTTGTGACCCATTTTTAAGGGCCAAACGGATTCAATAACTAAAATTAAACCAAAATAGAGGAAAATATATAAATTTACGTGGTTTTGCTAAAGCCTGCATTTATAAGTAAAAATGAGTAAAAATTCACTAATTATAATCACAATAGTCCTATTCATAAACTCAGGTATCTGTCAAACATTTTGTGTTTGAATATATATTTTTAAGAAAATTACATGGTATAACTCATTCTTATTTTTATTTTTTTAAATGCTCCCATTTTTAATTTTTAACTTTATGTTATTTTCCAAAATGAAAATTGTTAATCCCATATTTCACTTTCCTTCTCACTTATCTGCTATTTCTCAAATCGATCTCCCTCACAATCTCAAATTACTTTAATACCCCATTTTCATTTTCCAAAATGAATATTGTTAATCCCATAATGATTTTATTAATAAAATAATAATAAATAAGTATTCATTATAAAATCCCTGTAAATATGGCAGTAAGACTAACTCTAAGTCTTTTGTTTACTCCATTACTTTTATGTATTATTTATTTTTTTTATTTTTTCTAATAATTATGGTAAAATTATTAAATAGGAATTTTTACTATGTAAAGAGTGGTAAATATGATTACGTAACTAAAACGTAATTATAAAATTTAAACTAATTTAATTTGTTTACAAATAAATTTCGGAATGTTATAACCTATAATGAGAATGAGCCAATCCACGACAGGAGAGAACTACCCTGAAATGGGCGAAAGCCGATCTGCAAGACAAACGAGGACTAACTCCTGGTGTGTAGGAGATTAGCACTCCGATATTTAAGTCAGCCAGGGATTAGAGAGAAAGGAATTAGAGAGTGCCTGTTTCTAGATTGCTCATACCTGAGTATTTTTTTATTGTCAGAGTATTTATGGAGCCTTGGGAGTGGCACTTTACCAGCCTGTCCTATTGTCAAAGTAAATAGGTGACGATTTGACAAAAGATTAGCCGGAGGATAAGATGATGGTGTCTGTTAGTGGATTGATAGAGGACTTGTCTTGTCAATCCGATCGAACAGGCCACGACATAAGCTCGTTGACTTTCTTATGTGTCACTTTTTTGGGCTTTAGGGTCCTAAGCCTAATATGTGCCTTGGCTTGGGCTCAAATGATAATAATGCGTATTATCATTTGTCCCCTTTCAAAGGGATCCAATCGTCTAGAGATCGGATGCTTTCAGTTACTAGACTCGTAGTCATCCATGCTCACTAATGGTACTCTTCGTTTTCAGAAAAATTTGGCATGTTAAGCAACAAATGCTTCATTTGACGCGCTTATTTCGACGGTTATTTTTTAGCGCCGCTCTATCTTTTCGATTTCTTGAAATTGCCACGTGGCTCGGGCTTTTTCAGTTTCTCCTCTCATAGGGGAGTTTTTCATCCTATAAATAGGCAGTTTTCTTGTGGGCTTTTTTAGAGTTTCTTTTCCTTCTTTTGTGGCCTTTCCTTATAGAGTTGTTCAAACACCTTTAAATTTTTTGATTCTTTCCTCTGTTGACTTCTCGCAATTTTAGGAAGATGAATGAAATATTTCCATTTGATCCGACGAAATCTTTCCTTTTGTTCTTAAATCAAAGGCCTTTTTGTTCCAATTTTTTTATTTCTCTCTCCATTTCCCATTTTTCCTCTCTACTTTCCATTTTTCACTGCTAGGGGAAATTGGAAGGATAAGGGCCTCGAGCTAAGGAAGGGAAGGACTGCAGATTCCAGGCATTTGCGAGCAGAGAGCTGTATTTTGTGGGGAGATGCAGAAGCTAGAAAATCGGATATTTCTAGGGCCTCCTGGCGAGTATGGTACCCCATTTCAGAAACACTTTGCCCAGTTGGCGTCGAAGTGTTAGATAGGATAATTTCTTCTGTATTTCCTTTGTATTTTAGAAATTTTAATAAAATTCCCAATATCTAGTTCACTATTACCTGTTTTGTTTTTCCTTTTATTTTTGAGTTCAATCAAGCTAATAACTCGATGGGAGAGCCTGATCAATTTTGTTATTTAGCTTGGGAATCAAAATGCATAATATTAATACTAGCTACAAGTAGATCAGATAACTGTGATCGATGACAACAAATTATCCTTTATGAGCAGTATAAAATCAGAGCGTGATGGTCAAAAAATCATGACCAGTGCAATTTATTAACTGAAACAGATAATCTCACATGGGTTTCGAATAACACCCATAGAAATAACTGGTTCTTTTAAAGTTTATAGGACAAAATTATCCTATTAGGACTTTAAGATGAGAGCAAACTCAAGCTTAATATGTAATAACGGTATTGTCCCCCTTCTGGTCAATTTGATTGGATCTACGAGGGGGTTTAAATATTACAATTTGCTTGTTCCCCAATGTTTCGATCGGTTAGACAAATCCAAGGATAGTAGAGGTTCAAGCAATTAGTGCTTGAAATTCCAATAATGGCAATATTTTCGTGAGGCATCTACTTTCTTTCTTTAATTTTCTTTTTGTTTATATGGTGCATAGGTGTATAGTTCCTATGAGGCTAGGGCACTTGTGTATTAGATCTCCCATATCTGCAATGCGCAGATTTAGAGTGTCTAATGTGATGGCTAGCAGGGGCTTAAGCAGTCAGTGCTTGAATCCCCTGAAAACGGCAATGTATTTGCGAGGAGGGTTTTTTCAATTCATGTCCCACAACGTTCCAATAGGAGGAAAGAAGTTTCTCTGGTGATCGATACCTAGTTACCCGTGATGCTCAAATTGATCTGAAGGATCGAAGAAAGGGGTTTTCAGGCAATCGATGCTTGGAACTTGCGATAGCCTCAAGCAATTGATGCTTGGAACTTGTGATAGCCTAAGGCAATTGATGCCTGGAACTTGTCATAGCCTTAGGGAATTGATGATTGTAACTTGTGACGTTCTGGTTAACTTGAGGGATCAGAGGAAAGAGTGCCTTTTGGCATTTTGGAAGCATCGAAATCCGGAATATCGCATTAACTACATTTATTATGGTGACTCTTGGCTTTGAGGCACCTTTTGGAGTGCTCCAATCTTGAGCTACCATGTGGTTCTGTTGTTTTGGCTTTCCAAGGAAACTTTCTCTATAAATGGATATCCTTTGTAAAATCCACTTCTTTTTTTAAGATCTTCGCTTTCATCTTTTCCTTTATTCTTGCCATTTTTCTCTATCATGGAATTTAAATACCTGAAACCTTTTGAGTTTCTCAATCTTTGCATCTTTTTCCATTTTAAGAAGATGAATGAACATGATTTCTTTGGTACTATTTCCCTCTTCATGTCATTACCTGTTGAAAATGGGTAATCGATCATGGAGTCTATGCTTTCTTCTCCATTTTTTTCGTTCCTTTCCCAATTTTCCCTTCTATGGTCCTTCTGAGGTTTAGCATTTTAGGGATGAAAAAGAAAAAAATGAAAAAGAGAAGAAGGAAGAAGAGGGGGATGAGGAGGAGGAGGATGCACATTAACGACTCTGATGATATCTGCCCCGAATCGGGAATGTTTGGTCCTTCGTATCCTCCCAACCTAGCACTTTCCCTTTTTGAAAGATGCCGCTTGCAGGAGGTGTTTGGACCTTATGTAATAATTAGAGAGTCATCTTGTTGTTTGTATTATTTCTTGAAGAAATAAAATTTATTTTAGTTTTATTGATGTAATGTTTCTTGAATTGATCGAATGGTTGTAATCGATTTTGCTTTATTTTTGAAATGTAATCGATCGGATAATCATAGTTGATATTGTTTTCAAAGTTTTGACTAAAATTTACAATAGATAGTCTACCCTGATCGGATAATTTATGATCTAATAAATGACTTCGCATCTTTTCGATGCTGTAAAATGTTTGCAAAAATTGTGTATGTGTACCAATGCTTAGCCTTTGCCGATTAGTAACCAGGGATAATTCATAAATCGACTAATTTTGTGAGTCAAAGTACTCGTAAATTAGGAAAAACTTGTAAAGAGCATGTCTTTGTAAGTTCTTGTCCACCCGATTAACAGGATATTTGCAGTCTGATCAAATTAATAAGAACTTGTGTCATGGATAGTACCTTTTGGAGACTTAATGTTAAAATTTTTGTAAGATATGCAGGCATAATAATTCTCAATTGAACTAACTAGATAGTCGTAATTGGTAATCATTCTTCCGGATTGGGTAAGCATATTTCATTTTATCCAAATGGACCGCATCGTTTGTTAACCCTGCTTGATTCCTTATTTTATTTTCGTATTTTCTTCGACTACTTTAAGCAGTAAAAGGCATTTTTCATCTTTTATCACGATAAGAAAATTTATTTTAGTGATGGAATGATTTTCGTTGCTAAATAGCGATGAAAAAGCACTGCTGTTGCTATATTTGTAGCAAATGTTTCACTTTAGCAACGGCATAAATTTTATCGCTAAAAATGGAGGGACAAATTTTTTCCATTTTTAGCGACAGAATTTAGAGATAGAAAGTATAAATCATCGCTAAATTGGACGCCAAAAAAATCCGCCAATGTTTGCTACAAAATTTAGCGATAGAATTTGTGTTTCGTAGCTAAATTTAGCGACGGTAATTACTATTCATCGCTAAATTTAGGGATGTAACGACATGGTCGTCGCTAAATATCCTTTTACTACGGAATGTAGTTGGCTGTCGCTAATTTTAACATAATAATAATAATAATAATAATAATAATAATAATAATAATAAAATACATTTTCCTATTAAACTAAACCAAACATATTCAATAGTCTATGGGATTTTGCACACCCCCCACTCTGTATCTAGAGTTTGGCTAACTACTCAATACAAAAATCAAGACTTAACATGAAAAACATGAAATTTAATTATCAATACGACATTGATAAAATAAGAATGTGCAAACCTACAGTCCAAAAATTTATACAACATATTTGGGGAGACTCTTAATCTGTAGGGCAGAAGAAAATAAGAACGAAGTTAAGATATTCTGGAAATCAGCCATTGACACTGCAAAGTGTCAACTTACCTGACAAAGTTGGTCATACTAGCCCATCCACCGAACCCAAAACCAACTACTAGAATCCATATCAACACAAATGCATTAAACACATACATGACTGTCCAGCTTGGTATGAACTTTGGAGGTTTTTCTGCTACATTCTAAAAAAACATTAATAACATAACATAAATTAATTACTGTATTTACTCAACCAACATTATAATAATATTTCATTTAGAATCGGATGGACAATAGGAAATTGAATATATCAAATAAATAATAAATGCAATTATAAAACATTCAAATAAATAATAAATGCAATTATAAAACGTACACTGTTGAATTGATAAAGATATCTTTTAAATAGCTTTTCAGCTCTTGATTGGTATTTTCAAGATCAAATATTGCCTACACAGCATAAACTTTTACTTCAATGCACTAAAATGTTTCAGATCATGAGGCATGCTAACTAAAAATTGCAATGGAAAACCAACCTGAGCAATAGACTCTTCAAATTTCAGGGGTTGAACATCCTTATCTTTATGGATCTTTTCCATGTAGTGTACATCTTAGCAAATCTAGCAAGTAATAGCTAGGGATCAAAGTCAATATGTGAACAAGAATTGTCCATTTAAATTCATAAGCATAGATACCAATCAACGAAGAAAGTATAATGCAGAAAATAAACCAACTCATCTAAGCTTAAATTTGTCATTGCACAATATGCAAACAATTTCACCCAGGCTATTTTTTCCCTCGTAACAAAACAAACCAGCATTGTAATAAAAAAAATAACTAAAATTCCAGTGTGTGTCCTCTAATTTCCACAGCACCAAAGTGATTACAATGAGCATGCGATAAAATCCATTCCTCATAACAATAATTTCACAAATAAAATCAAAAGGCTTCAGCTTTGACTCCAATAATAGGCTTAAATAGAAAGGCTAATTGATAGCAAATTTGATCTAATAATTAGAAGGGCAGAATAAAGCAGAACAAAGAGAACCCATCAAGCAGAAATGTATAAAAGAATGACCCACTTGCTCATCTTGCCTTAAACATCAACACCAACAAACATAGAGAGCAAACTGAATTGAAGTAGAAATGAAACGAAAAACAATCCTTTACAAAAAAAGTTTACCAATCGAGATCATTTCAATTAAAAAAAACAAAAATGATTTGCTAAAAGATTATTGAGAAAGAAGAGGAAGAAGGCCATGTTTTAAATAATGATGAAATAAAACAAAAATAAATAAATAAATAAAAACTTAGGACTGAAAGATAGAGACCACTGACAAGTGTGAGAGAGGGCGGAGTCACCGGTGAGCAAGAGACTAGGGGCGACCGGTAATGGTAGTGAGAGGCGAGCTGCGATGGTGGTGAATTGATAGCACGAGAGGGAGACGAGGCAGTGACAGCTACGAGACTGAATTTGCAACGTCGGGCTGGAAGTGAGTGGCAGAAAGGGAGCTAGCGATGACGATGCCGGATCTGGTGCCTGGCAGCTCGCGAGGGAGGGGATGCACTATGAAGAGGGCAACACGAGGGAAAGGCTTGGAGAGTTAAAGAAGTTAGCAGATGGGAAAATGTATTTTGTGATTTTAGATATTTTTGGAGGTAAATGGTTTGGAAGTACTGCCATTTTGTTTTAAGGCAATAACGACTAGATTTTGAATCTTTTAATGACCAGAATTAAACCCTTCGTTAAATAATAATAAAAAAATTTGAGTTCTAATAACCAGATTAAATTCCCTTTATTGCTTGTATCTTTTTACAATTGGACTTTTATCCCTTCGCTAAATTTTGGTTGTTAAAACTCAATTTTCTTGTAGTGTAATAGACCCTTCTACTCTGACTGGCTATTCAGATAACCCAATGAGAGGTACTGACACTAGCTCCAGGATATTAGTAAACATTCCCAACTCCTTATACGCTTAGAGAGTTATGAGGTTGACCGCACTTCCTGTATCTATTAAAATCCATTGGACTAAATAATCTTGGATGAGAGCTTCTGCTACTAAGGAGTCAGTATACAGTTGGTGAACATGAGTAACATCAGCGTCCAAAAATTGCACATTATAACTAGAAACTGGTAGACTAGATCTTAGGGAGAACACTTCTTTAGCTTTTTGCTTCTTAGATTCATCAAAAACATCATAATTTTTGCCCTCCATAAAAACCTAGATAACCCAGGTTGGAACCTTCTTGCTTGAGCTGGCTTTGTTCTTGTCTTGTCGCCGAGGTGATGGAGATCGATCTCTGCTATTCTTTTCTCCATCCTTAACAAATTGAGCAAGCTTGCCCTTCCAAACTAAGAATTCAATTTCTCTTTTGAGCTGTTTACATTCATTCATTTCATGCCCTTTATCCCAGTAAAAATAATAGTAAAGGCTTCGGTCTCTGTTATTATGGGTTGTGGCTAGTTAACTTGGGCATTTTCCTTTAGCCATGCCAAAATTTAGGACCTTGTGGCATTTAGGGGTTTCCACAGATCTTCATGCTGGTCTCTTGAGCATGGGGTGGAAATAATAAAATCCTGGTCAGAGCTACTTAGAGTCACTTTATCCCATGTTGCTTCTCTCGCGACCTATTCTACTTAAGTCTTTACTCATTTCCCCTTATTGAGAGTTATATCAAAGTCGGCAAGCTTCATCCATTCTGATGTACTTATGTGCCCGCGACATGAGATCGGTAAAATCATTAGGTGGCTTTTTGCTCAGCGAATCACAAAAGTCTTGGCATATAGTATTGTGTATCAGAGCGTTGATAGCCACTTTTAGGTTTAGGTTCTAAATGCCTATCGCAATAATATTGAACCTTTCCACATAAGCTTGCAAGGGCTCTCCTTTCTCCTGTTGGACCTGGTTAAGGTCAGTTGAAACCTTCGTGGGACGAATGGCTGCTATGAACTTAGCTACGAACATATTACTGAATTGCTCAAAATTGTCCACTGAATGCTCGAAAAAATTATGGAACCTTATCTGGGCAGACTCTGTAAGAGTCTAAGGGAAGATCTTACACAAGGCAACATCTTAAGTGGTGTGCACAAGCATGGTGTGATAGAACTGATCCAGCGGGGGTCGGTGTTGCCATTGTATTTGGGCAAATTTGGCAGCCGTAATTTAGGGAAAGGAATGGCCAGAATCTCCCTTGATAAGGGCGATTCAAAACTGCTCTAATATTGTAAGGTATTTCGATTTTGATATTTCTACATTTGCCCTCAAAGTGCCTTTCAAACTGCTCAACTGTTAGGGTTATGGTTGAGCCTGGGGCTAGTGTAGTTGTAATGGCCTGAAATTCAACTTAGAAGTATTAAGCATGATTAGACTAATTAAGTGAGTTTAATTTAGGGTTTAAAGTTTTGGATTAAATTATAATTGAGAAATAAGGATCTAACTGCATGAAAATAAAATAGTTTAGTGACCAAAGTGTAATTTGCATGATTAGAGTTAAGTGGAGGCTGATTAATTTAAGCTGGGTTAATTAGTGTTAATTATGAGTTAGTGGAAGCCAAGTGTCACATTGAGAGCTTGCCACCTAGCATTGAGTGATTTGTAGCTTGACACCTAGGATTTGTGCATGCAAAATATATAGAGTTAGTAGAGATACAGATTTGCCTTCTCTTTTCATGCATTATATCGGATTTCTCTCTCTCTCTACTCTTTATTTCTACCTTCTTTCTCTTGTTTCTCATTCTTCTTCATCCCTTTTTCTTGTCCTCTTCATTTTCTTTATTGGTTTTCTACGACTTAATTTAAATTGATTAGAGAGATCAAGTGAGAATTAGAAAGGTAAAATTAAATTTAATTTCTTCTTCATTTAGCAGGATTTAAGTTCATAATTCTGATTGTGTTGCATTTGTGTGATATTGGTTTGTAAGTTGGAGAATCAAATAGAAGAGCAAAGGGAAAAGAGAAGGCTACATGATTTGTAAAGATTGAAGGAGTGCTTCAAAGAGGTTTGGGATTTTATTGAGTTTCAAATTGATGCATGCATGTTAGATTGGGAAAAAATTTATGGGCCTTGAAATAGTGCAACAGCTCTTTTAGTTGTTAAAATTATGCATAGGTTAATAATGTTGAGTAAATGATGTTTTAGTGACTATTTATAGTGTACTATGAATTGCTGAGTTGATGATGTTTTAATGACAACTTGAAGTTGTGTAGAGTTTTGATTATATGCATGTTAATTGTATGTGGTTATAAGTTGTGTAGGAGAAAGTTAGTATATAATTGCTTGTTTTGAAGGCCATTTAGGCTGAATTGGGATGTGAGTAAAAATAGAAGTCATGTATGTGAACATAGGAAGGTATTGGATTAGTATGTGCTTGAGAATTTGTGAAGGTTGGAGTTTGAGCACATAATTGCGGTTCTGTCGCGAGCGCGACAGAAATGCTCCATGGGCAAAGTTTGCCATACCGTGCCTTGTCGCGAGCGCGAGCTCCATCGGAGGAGCGACAAAAGCCATTTTGGCATTCTGTCGCGAGTGCGACATTATCTGCGAGCACGACAGTAGTGTGTTTAGGGTACTATCGCGAGCGCGACATATCTGAGAGTCATGAATGAAAGTTAATTGACTTAGTTTGCGTGCATTATTATATTAGATTACGAATGATGAATGTATTTATTTATGTGAATGATGGTATTTGGTTCATGAATGACTATGTATATGGTAATAATAAATGTATTATTCACGTGAACATTAAGTGAGTTAATTTATAGCCTGTAATAGAGTCGTGGATAGATAAGCATGCTTATAAGGGTTAGTGTTGCCAGTGTCGGTACCTATTCGATATGCAGTGATTTGAGATTTGCATATCTCTAGTGTTAATATTGTTCTCTCCTATAATTTAGTGATCGGTACCCGAGGGGTATCCAATGTACCCCGTATCCACTGCTGTATTGGTTTAGGCTATACTAAGATTGTTATAGTATTGTGTTACATGTTATAATTGCCATGATACAGTAGCATTTCTGATAACATTGTATATTAGTGATTCATTGTTGTAAAGCATGGAATATTGAACTTTTGGCATATCATTTAATTATAAATTATGGTGTTATTATATGTTAATGCTTGATTATTCTGTAGTAGACTCTTATATGTTTATATCCCCACTGAACCATAGTTCAGCACGGGTGTTTACCTCCCGTGTAGGTTTATAGCTTGGAAGCAAGTTTTTGAGAGGAACATCTACCAGCCACTAGGAGAAGTCTACAAGTCTTCTAGTAGGATTTTAAGCTTTTGTATAGTATAGCTAATGTTCCTATTTTTGTATAGCATAAATATGTAATAGTAAATTATTTATAATCTAGTACTTCGATATGTAAACTTTTATTAGTTAATATAATGACAACTTTGGCTTGTGTAGTCTCTAATTCGCCTAATAATAATGGACAATTATTGTTAGTGTGATATGTTAATGTTAATATGATGCATGAGTTAGTGTTGCGTAGCGCTCCCTTATCCTCCCTAGGGGCATTGGGGCATTACAGACCGATAGGGGGCCGCTTTTTTTAATTTAAAGAATTCGATGAATTCCTCCTAAATATTCACATCTGAATTGGCCCTTCCGCGTGGCGAGATGGGGGCAAAAAAAAGGGATCCTATCAACTTGTTCCGCTCTCCACTACTATGGGAATCACTTTTGCTTTCTTTTCCTCTAGTTACTAAGTCTTATTATAGGAATAGCTTCTGGCACGACTGTTATAATTTTAACTGCCCAATAACCAATTTGGTCCCATCGAATACGGCTTTCCACATAATTTTATATGTATATATGAGATCGAGTATGGAATTCTGTTTACGATCTCTATGCATTTCACCGCTCCATCAAAATTTCCCTCTGCCCCTACTGTGCTTGAGCTTGGCAAAGGGTGGAGGAGCAGGTGTGGAAGTCGAAAGAGGTGCCTGAGCGGCCATGGCAAATAGGGCCATTAAGAGAGCTTAGGCAGTTTGTGGGGTGAAATCAGGAATGGCTGGCATAGGAACGGTTTGGGGGGCTGCATGTGTATGGGTTTGTGTTTAGGGAAGAAGTTGTTGTGTTAGTAATGGCAAATTTTGTTTAGGCTGATCTTCTAGGAGGACGGGGGTAGTGTTCAAGTCAGGAAAAAGATCCATCTTCAAATAAAAAAGGAAAATCTCAGAAGTCCACGCTTACCACTCCAACAGATGACAGTTTAAATTTTTCAACCTATTATCCGGAGCGAGTCACCGGAAAAACACAGAATTCAATAAGTTTTCGACAAGGGAGATTCTGATGGTCAAGTCAGAAAATGACAAAAGTATGTATAGGAATTAAGAGGGAGAGTTTATTGTGTTCCATACCTTGATTTCTAACTATTTATAAAGGTAGGTAGCAGAGTTTGAGTATGAGTACAAGTCCCAAATCAAATAGATATCAATTCCTGATTTGTAGGATCAATTAAGGTGAATCCCAAATAATCCCTATCATGGGGAAATTGGAACCTTTTAAAGACTCTGGGAGTGTCCATAAATAGTGAAAAATCTCAAATAGCATTATGATTCCGAGCTATCAGAAGAAACCGAGCTATGTGCTAGATGAGTATTCAAATAAGCTCGATTAACCGGACTCCATAATCAAGTGTCCGGTTTTCATAGTTTGAAGCCTATCTAACCTTTTTTTTTGTCTTTTGTTTCTCAATAGTTTGGTTGTGGGCTTTATATATACTTTTCTCAACAAGTTGTGTATATATAAAAAGCTGGTAGGCAACGAAAGAGAAGGAAAAAGAAAGAAAAACATTAAAAAAAGAAGCCTATCCCCGTCAAGCCTACATAACCTTTCTTAGTTCCCCAATCAAAAATAAGTTAGGAAAATAGTGTGTCAGAAAATGGCAACCTAGGTTGCTGTTTTTTGACACACCATTTTCCTAATTTTGTTTACTGCAGTCCCAATTTTTTAAAAACTTTGGCTTTTCACATATGATATTAATCACCACTTGTATTGATTCAATCAAACAGTTATAAATTTTATTTACAGAATTGGTTGTATATTATTTAATTAAATGGATTATCCATCGATATGCACAATTATGTGTTACTTTTTTAGAAATTTTGAAATTTAAATGGCATATCATGTTTGATTTTTGGCAGAATTTGAAGTGTGTCTTGTTCAAAAAACTTTCCATACAAAAATTATATAGTTCAGATTTTTTTTAATACATTAACATTTTTTATCACTTGCCGGTAATTAGGGCATAAGTCTAGTGACTTTCAGTGTAATAAACCCTGCCCTGGCCAAAACGTCTTTTGGTCAAACAATTTATTAGTTTAGTATTTTATGGAACAAAAATTTTCTTTTGTGGCATTATAGTATTTTGGAAGCAAATTCAATAACCATTGGTGCAATTAGCTCCCAACTATAGGTGTTAGATTGGAATTTCCAAAAGTTAACAGGATGGCAAAATTGTACAGGTACAAAGATTAAGTTATGTATATATTAGGCCTTAAATAATAATTACAACAAACTCAAATTTTGAATATTTATAACATCCACATCACACCTAATCGGCTTCATATGAATGGAGAAGAAAATTTTGAAAAAATAAAGATAAGGAATAATAGTTATTTGAAGCCTATCTAACCTTTTTGCTTGTCTTTTGTTTCTCAATAATTTGGTTGTGGGCTTTATATATATTTTTCTCAACAAGTTGTGTATATATAAAAAGCTGGCAGGCAATGAAAGAGAAGGAAAAGTAAAGGAAAACATTAAAAAAAAAAAAAAAAGCCTATCCCCATCAAATTAGTTAGCATTCCGATGATTAATTTATCTAGTTTTTTTTTTTGAAGAAGATTAATTTATCTAGTTAATTGCTTATTTTAGTGGGTATTGAGTCAGCAGAGATTGGATTTTTCAAAAGAATTATAATTAAAGTGAGCACAGATTGAATTTTTCAAAATTTTCCATTGTTCACACTTTTCTTGAAGGTAATTCGCTGTGCTGATGGCCTTGCGAGGAAGGCGGCTTCCAATTTTTTGAGTCTCCTCCAATGCAGATTCTTCCCTTGCTGCGTAATTATCTATTTTGTGTTGCAAATTCCTAGAGTTTGTGTGCAAAAAAACTTTTATTTTGTGTTGTTTGCATATAATTAAGGATGTGTTGGGAGTAATTGTAGTTTTTTTTAAGGAAAAAAAAAAACGAAATATTTCTGCTTTTATTAAATTAAGGGATATGAGGTTTTTTCTCACAAACTATTAAAAATAGGGTGAAAATGCGTTCAATTTTTTTTTTTTTAGTTTTTATTCTTGAAATCACTTAAATAGATAAAAAACTACTCTCATTTTTAATAAAAAATTCAGCTGGTAAATAGAGTTAATAACAGTTAATCACGCGTTAACATGTGTCAACTTAGTTAAAGGATAAAAATCGACCAAAACAAAATTTTAGGGCATTTTCATATCTTTTCCCATAATTTGAAGGCGAAAAACCCCTTATAAAATCAAAATTAGCAATCTGACTAGGAAAAATAGTTGACATATATCAACGCTTGTCAACTCTATTTTCTAGTCAGATTGATAATTTGGATTTTGTGAGGGATTTTTTACTTTTAAACTATAGAAAAGCGTAATTGGGTGCCGTTAATGTTGTTTGCCAACTGGATTTTCCATCAATCGTTAGGATATTTTTTAATAATAAAATTGAATTTAGGGGTAAATATCGTTAAAAAAATTTGAGAGTATTTTCACTCCATTTCTAATTATCTGAGGGCAAAAAATCCCATTATCTCTTAAATTAAATAGAAGTGATTCTATAAAATCTACAAAATCTCAAAATGGAATTTTTATTTATAGTATTTTAGATTACAGTAATGTTTTATTTTATTTTATTTTATTTTTTATTGAGCATGGCCTATTCAATTTTTTAAAATAATTTTTAATTCTTTCTTGGCATTTGCTCTAGCAATTATTTAATTATTTTTATGATAGACACTCATAAATAATTGATATTTTCTAATAATAAAAAAAAACTGATTATTAACATAATAAATTGAAACTATAAATTTTTTTTTTAATAAAAATTGATATTTCAGTTAGTTTTTGTGGAATTATGGGCTTGACATTTGAATATTTTTTGTAGTTATTCCAACAATATATATATATATATATATATATCTAATTTCATACATATTCATATTTCATGTTCACTTTTATATAATAACTTGTTATAGTGAGTTCATATCGAAAAAAAAAGATTGAATATTTATATTTGAATTTTATTTTTAGTGATTTATAATATTAAAATGTAATAATAATTATCAAACCTACCTAATCTTCTTGTTTTCTTTCTCAAAAATTTGATTATTGGCTGTATATTTTAACATATGCGTCAACTTTTTATTACCACAGTTGCATTTTCATATATTAAGCTATTATTTAAGCTATTATTTCTGCATCAGTGTTATTTACTTATTTCTATTTCCTTTGAGCCTTTCATCTTTTATTTCTGTTTATTATTAATTTAAGCTATTCTTTGGACCATTCTCTTTAAGATATTTATATTTCCCATTCTCTTTCACAAGACACTACTGCATAATCTCTTCCATTTCTCTCTAATAGATGTATAAATTAATTTGGACCACAAACTTTGATATATCTCAAGAGCAAGGGCATAAATTCTTGGAGCTGTTAACTCCTTTCTCAGTTAATAGACCAGGTATTATTTACTGCTCTCCCATTTAATAAGTTATTTTGTTATTCACTTATACTCTCTTCATTGTTATTCAATTAAACTATAACAATGCATATTTATTTGTTCTTGATATATACTTATATGTCATGGATAAATATGTCCATTTTGATAATTTCAAAAGTAAAAATTACTTTTAAAGATAAATATGTCTCTATTTTCAAATAATTTAGGAGCAAAAATTGATCAAAAGATACATGAGAAAAATTGATCTATTTTGAATATTTCTTAGGAAAAAAAAAGGATTTAATTAAATAATAAATAGAAAATAAATTCTTATTGGATTTTATTATTGCTATATATTTTAGTAATAAGAATCATCTTGATGTGATTTAGTAACGGTATGGAACCATCTACCGAGCATAAAATTGATATCGACCGGATAAAAAGTTCAATTGAAGATGAGCTGAATAATTTGCAACCATTATCCGATGGACACTGCATCTACAGATTTCCCAAGACAATTCATGGGTTAAACGAAGTTGCCTACACACCTCAAATAGTATCCATTGGCCCATTTCACCATGGCAGACCAGAGCTAAAACAAATGGAGGAGTATAAGAGAAGATATCTCCAAGATTTTCTGCAATTGAGCAAGCAAGATTTGAAGGTATTTGTTAGCGTTGTCATGGAGAAGGAAGAAAAACTTCGAAATTCTTATGCAGAAAACATTGAATTAAATAGTGAAGAGTTCGTGAAGATGATATTAGCAGACTCTGCGTTCGTCATTATGATCTTGCTCAAATTCAGTTGCCAAAAACTGCAAAGCAAGAACGATCATATATTCTCAAGACCGTGGAAGGAAAACAGCATTCGTTACGACATGATATTGCTTGAGAATCAAATCCCTTTCTTCATTCTTAAAGATTTGTACGAGGAATCTAATCTCAAGTCGCTTCAAGGAGTTGAATTGATCCAGATTACACAAGCCTTCTTCAAAATAAAATGGGGTTCATGGGTCAGAGACGATATTCTTGATTCGCAGAAACAGAATTTATCTGATGCACAACATATTCTTGACTTCCTAAGGATATGTCAACAGCCAATCCCAAAAGTTTCCCACAAAAGCAGAACGCCATCAGCATGGTATGCACCCAGTGCCACGGAGCTTGAACAAGCTGGAGTAAAATTCGAACTCAACCGAAGCCAAAACAAACTTGAAATGGAATTCAAAGATGGGATTTTGAAAATTCCAGTTCTAAAGATTACTCACAGGACCGAAATTTTATTGCGAAATCTCCAGGTATTTGAGCAATGCCATTGTGATGTGAAGTATATTAATGACTATATTGGGTTTATTACTATGCTTGTGAAGACTAAAAGTGATGTGGAAATTGTTGCTAAAAATGGAATAATACATAATAGGCTACGGAATAATGATAGCTTATCAACTGTATTTAACGACCTTGCAAGAGGAAATGTTGTGTCCCGTAGTAGGTTTTACTTTTCAGATATTGTTGAAGACCTGAATTCATATTGCGGAAGCTGTTGGCACATGTGGAAGGCGACCTTGAAACATGATTATCTGAATACTCCATGGGCCGGCATTTCTGTTCTTGCTGCTTTTACTCTCCTCCTACTTACTGTCATACAAACAGTTTGTGCTTTACTGCAACTTTAACTTTTCTACTCATTTGCTTCTTGTTCTTGTGTGAACATTAGATTAATATTAGTGTTAAAGCAGCAATATTTTTGTTAGATATTCAAGATTTGGTACTGGCAAAGTAAGGTTTTGCTATTGTCAAAATAATGATTTGCTTGTTTGGTTGTATTGTTTTCTTGCTTAAGTTGTTAATTTAGATATTTTGGGTGTATTAGATGTAAAATTCAGATCTTTTTGCCTTGTAATCTGCTATTAATTATATAATTCTTATCTCTGTAATGTTTTGTGGAAGAAGAAAGTAGTTGTTATTGTATTTTCATTGTCTTCTTTCTCCTACGTATCTTTGTTTGTATGTGTATTCTAAACTCTTAACAATCAGTGCGATGGAATTATAAAAATTAATTCTTTGCACAATTTAAGCTAAATGATGTAGTTGAATTTTAATTTGAAAGATTTTTAGACATTATAAGGTATACCATTGTGATTCCGATAATTAGAAAAAACAAACAAACAAACAAACAAACGGATTCAAATGGCAAAATTACTATAATTGTATTGCCATGCTTCTCAAAGATAGTTAGGATGTTTATAAACTTTTTGCAAACGTTCGGGGAGTGTTACATTCCATGTGAAATCTAAATTGAATTTTAAAAAGAGAGAAATATTGATTTTGCAAAAGAAAATAATCATTATTATTAATGTCCCTTTGAGAAAGCAAGATATACAATAGTTTTGTATGAAGAGGTTTCCTTGAAATTATATCTAATATTAATATTAATATTGCATATTCATAAAAAATATAGGTCGAAATAGATAGAAAAGCAGTAATAAAAATTGAGAAAAAGTTAAGAAACCAATTAATTGTAGAGAACTTTCGTTGGATCTAATTATCCATTAAAGGACAAAATGTGGATCTTATCTTAAAATGAATTATATAAATCATCGAAAGACACACACTGTACCATAATGCTTGATAATACCCATTACCACAAGCCTTAATGCCCAAATCAGGCTCAAACCTGTGACACAGGCATCTAAGGAAGTCCACAGACTGTCATGGTGACACGTTCGATCGGACTAAGAGGAGACACTCACACGGTTTATCCCATTTTTAAATTTTAACTCTATGTTATTTTCCAAAATGAAAATTGTTAATCTCATATTTTACTTTCCTTCTCATTTATCTGCTATTAATAAAATAATAATAAATAAAAATTCATTATAAAATCCCTGTAAATATTGCAGTAAGACTAACTCTAACTCTTTTGTTTACTCCATTACTTTTATCATAAAATAGAAAAGTTTTATGTATTATTTTTAATTTTTTCTAATAATTATGCTAAAATTATTAAATAGGAATTTTTACTATATAAACAGTGGTAAATATGATTATGTAACTAAAAAATAATTATAAAATTTAAACAAATTTAATTTGTTTACTATCTATCTATTTTATATAATAATTTTATATAACTATTAAAAATTATAAATCAAGTGCGATAAAAAGATTATTTTTTTTATACAGAAATTGGAAAAATAATAAGGGAATTCGACCTCAAGACTATACAAGATTTTTCCTTAAATTTAAATCACCATATCTTTTGAATAATTTCTTAAAGACTAAAAAGATTAATTAATGTCAAAGGTATATATCGTATAATATAGTTTTTCTTTAGAAATTTACAAACCATTTGTGACTGCCAAGTGCCGACCCAACATTTGATGTACCCTTATTTCAAAGTCAACGAAATAGATATATATATATATATATATATATATAATGTCTAATTATTTTAAAAATGACTTTAATTAGTGATAAAATAAAGAAGAAGTAAATTATTATAAAATCCTGTAAATGAGGCAATAAAACTAACTATAACTCTCCATAAAAAAATAAAAAAGAAAAAAGAAAAGAAAAGAAAAGAATGACTAATTAATTATAAGTCTTTTATTTAATTCCTTATGTTTATGTAAATATTTCATTATTATTTTTAAAATTATTTATAATAATTATGCTAAATTTATTAAATATGATTTAATTTGACTATATCAATTTTTCAAGATTTTTCCTTAAATTTAAATCACCATATCTTTTGAATAATTTCTTAAAGACTAAAAAGATTAATTAATGTCAAAGGTATATATCGTATAATATAGTTTTTCTTTAGAAATTTACAAACCATTTGTGACTGCCAAGTGCCGACCCAACATTTGATGTACCCTTATTTCAAAGTCAACGAAATAGATATATATATATATATATATATATATATATATATATATATATATATATATATATATATATAATGTCTAATTATTTTAAAAATGACTTTAATTAGTGATAAAATAAAGAAGAAGTAAATTATTATAAAATCCTGTAAATGAGGCAATAAAACTAACTATAACTCTCCATAAAAAAATAAAAAAGAAAAAAGAAAAGAAAAGAAAAGAATGACTAATTAATTATAAGTCTTTTATTTAATTCCTTATGTTTATGTAAATATTTCATTATTATTTTTAAAATTATTTATAATAATTATGCTAAATTTATTAAATATGATTTAATTTGACTATATCAATTTTTCTAAATATGATATTTTAACTTGAAAATGGTTATAAAATTTAAATTAACTTAATTTGTTTACTCTCTATATATTTAATATAATATTTTTTAAAAAAATATTAAAAGAATTATAAATCAAATATGATAAAAAAAAAATCTTTTTTATACAGGTATTGGGGAAAGGTATGGAAGAATTCCAACTTGAGTTGAGACTTCTTAAATTTAAAGGAATGTACTTAACATCACTTTAGAGAAAGATTAATTAATGTCTACGTACGTATATTATAATATATTATATTTTTTATTTGATTAAACAATCCATTGTCACTGCCAACCTAACATCATAGGTGGCTAGGTGCCTTTATTTCAAGGTCAATGAAATGGTTAATTTATCTAACCAAAAAAATTATATATTTTTATTCTAATTTTTTTAGTAATAAAATAAAAAAGAAATAAAATTTTCATTATAAAATCTATATAAATCTGGCAATAAGACTAACTATAAGTCTTTTTAATTACTAGTTATGCTAGATTTGTTAAATAGGATTTTGAATATACAATCTTTGTTAAATATCATATTTAAAACTAATTATTAAATTTAAACTAATTTCATTTGTTTACCCTCTATATATTTAATATAATAATTTTTATATAAATATTAAAAAAATTATAAATCACATGTCATAAAAAGATTATTTATTTTTAATAAATGAATTCAAGACTCAAATTCAAACTCAAACTCGAATTTAAGAAAGGGATGAGAGTACTCAAACTCGAGACTGAAGAGAATCAACAACCAATATCATTAGCACTTTCCTTAACAGCCCCAACAACGGATCCTTCCAATCTTGACTCAAAATATTCAAATTCTCTTTCCTTGAATACAGCAACGGCTCCTACCATTTCAAATGCAACAGCTCTTTCCTTCTCTAATATTAGTACAGCTCATGATATTCTTAATAAGATTGTACAGAATGCTACAATATCTCTAGGATATATTTAGCATATCTTGCTCTGTTTAACTCTGTTCTATAAATCATTTCCTGTACTCCTGGTACAAACCAACAAAATGAGAATTGTCTTCTTTGTATAAAACTCTTTATGGTATCAGAGCCTTGGAAACAGTTCCAACACCTCTGTTCTCATGGCCACCGAAAGCAGCAAAATCAACTATGAAACTGAAAATGAATTATCCCTGCAAACTCTCCATCAATGCTCGAGTCTCATTTCTTTGAAACTAGACAATACAAATTACCTGCTTTGGCGATCACAGATGGAGCCATTGATCCAAAGTATCAACATGGCACATCATCTCATCGAAGGCAGCGAACCTCCAAGAGAAATGACTAAAGATGACAAGACGGAAGCGAATCCAACTTATCTCACATGGAAAAGAAACGATGGTCTGCTTACAGCCTTCCTCCTTCGAAATATCGAAACTGAAGTGCTAATCACTCTTGAAAATGTTAGTTCTGCTCACATGATATGGAAGTCCATCGAAGAACAAATTCTTCCCACCACAGTGGAGAAAGAAATGATATTGAATGAAACTCTTTTTTCTTTAAAGAAAGGCAATCTCTCTCTTGATGAATATATCAAAAAATTCAAAAGTTTGTGTGATAGCTTGGCTGCCATTAAAAAGCCAATTGATGAGACTAAGAAAGTCTTCCAACTTGCTAGAGGTCTTGGAACTACATACCAAGATTTTCGAACCGCCATGCTTACTAAGCCTCCTTACCCCACCTTTCATCAATTTGTCATGGCATTGCAAGCTCATGAGCAAATGAATTTCAGCAACTCCATGGAAATTGACAACCCTTCTAGACACGATCAAGCGTATATGAGCCAAAGAGGAAGAGGACGTGGTAGAAGCAATGGAAAATTTAACTCTAGAGGAAGAGGTTTTAATCCTGCTGCAAGACACAGCTCCTATGGTCGCACCAATTACACTTCCAATAACACTGGAGACCATGGTTCTACAAACAACAAAAATGGCAAACACGATAAGGCTCCTATAACGTGTCAAATTTGTGGTAAGAATAACCATTCAGCAATCGAGTGTTGGAGCCGATTTGATCACTCAATCCAGCCCGAGGATCAATTACAAAAGGCTTTAGCTACTATGACAATCAATAAAGATGATGATCCAAACCTCTATGCTGACTCGGGTGCTACAACACACATAATCAATGACCCAGGTAAACTCTCAACAATTTCTCAATATAAAGGTAGGGACACCATTTTCGTTGGTAATGGAGAGAGTCTAAACATAACTCATATTGGAAATGGAAATATCAAATCTGATAATGGTAATATTAATATTAAAAAGAATTTAATCTCAGTGGGAAAATTGGTTAAGGATAATGCATGTACTGTTACTTTTGATACTAACAATTTTTATGTTAAGTCCTTACAGGGAAAGGTTCTAGCTAAAGGACATAAAAGTGAAGGATTATATGCTTTTGATAAAAATCATGAAGCTCTTGCTGTGTTAAAAGGAGTCTCTCAAAATACTTGGCATCGACGCATGGGACACCCGCATTTGAAATTATTGCGCATTCTGAATTCTAAAAATTTGATAAATATTTCTAGTTGGGAAAAACCTCAAACCATTTGTGCTAGCTGCCAAATGGGAAAAAGTTGTAAACTCCCTTTTGCTATATCTAACAAAATTTCAAATTTTCCTCTTGAAAAATTACATTGTGATTTATGGGGCCCTGCCCCAATTCTTTCTTGTCAACAATTTAAATATTATGCTGTTATTGTGGATGACTGTACTAGATATACATGGATTTTTCCTCTAAAACGAAAATCAGATTTCTTTGAACATTTTATAACATTTCAAAAACAAATTGAAAATTTATTTGAAAGAAAAATTAAAATTCTCCAAAGTGATGGAGGAGGTGAATTTACTTCCCTTGCTTTTGAAAAACATTTAATTAATTGTGGCATACATCATCAATTTTCTTGTCCACACACCCCACAACAAAACGGTGTTGCCGAAAGGAAACACCGTCATATTGTGGAAACTGGTCTTACACTTCTTTTTCAAGCACACATGCCTGTCAAATATTGGGTTGATGCTTTTCTCACTGCTACTTTCTTAATTAATCGTCTCCCTTCTTCTTCTCTTAATATGCAAACATCATATTCTAAATTATTTAATTGTGAACCTGATTATAGCTTTCTAAGAATTTTTGGATGTAGGTGCTTCCCTTATCTTCGCAATCAAGGAAGAAACAAATTCGAAAAGAAGACATATCCTTGCATCTTTATCGGTTATAGTCCTATCCATAAAGGTTATCGTTGTTTATGTCCTTTAACTAATAGAGTTTATATTTCCAGGCATGTTATATTTGATGAAAATATTTTCCCTTACGCCCCATCACAAATAGATACATCCCAAAGGGACTTGGAAGTCACTATGTTTCCAACCAGCATAGAAATTCCATACCAATGCCAAAATCCTCTTGAGAAAGGGAAACACGTTCATAATGGGACAAATACCACTATTACTCATGAAGATATTCATCAGCCTCCTTATCCTATAGAAAAAGGGACTTCCAACGACATTGATCCACCAATTGAGAAAGGGAACTCCAACATGAGTAACTCACCAAACCCCAACGATAAGCTTGACACAATTCTACATAATTCTGCTCCCAATCAAGAAGCCAATCCTGACCACTTATATGGTCATAAAGAAGCACTCTCTCTTGACATTATTGAGCAAATGAGTGACACCCATGCTCACGCCAATCCTGATGCAGAAGAAAATCTTGATAATTCCTCTTCAAATCCTGAAAATCGTGGAGATCAAGATGTCACTCTACATCAAGAAAATTCTAACCTTAACACATCTGCTCCTCAATCATTATTTAACCATTTACCTGATTTGAGCAATAAATTAATTGTGGATTTATCTTGTGCAGGTCAAGAACAACGTTCTCTTGAGGAACCTTTCATGCTTACACGCCTTCAACTAAGACGAAATCCTGAACTGAATCCTCAGCTTGCCAAAGAAACACAAGAAATTCGATCTAAACGTGGCAACCTTGCTCTTATCACTTACAACGATGTTAATGTGCCAAAATCTTACAAAGTTGCAATAAAAATTCCGCATTGGAAATATGCGATGGATAATGAAATACAAGCTCTTCATGATAATCAAACTTGGCATCTTGTCCCACGACCTTCGAATACCAATATTATTGGCTCTAAGTGGATATTCCGAATTAAATTCAAAGAAGATGGTACCATAGAACGATATAAGGCGCGCCTCGTAGCCCAAGGATACACTCAAATTGAAGGCTTAGACTATGAAGAAACCTATAGCCCTGTAGTCAAAGCAACCACAATTAGACTTGTGATAGCGATTGCTACTACATCGAATTGGAAGATGCGCCAATTGGATGTCAAGAACGCCTTTCTCCATGGATATTTAAAAGAAACAGTTTATATGGAGCAGCCGCCTGGTTTCAAGGATCCTAATAATTCGGAGTTTGTTTGCAAACTAAATAAATCTCTCTACGGCCTCAAACAAGCACCCCGTGCTTGGTTCAATAGATTATCGCAATACCTACTTCATATTGGTTTCATTTGCAGTAGATCTGACCCTTCTTTATTTATTTTGCGCAAAAATAATACTATTATATTTATGCTTATATACGTTGATGATATTGTGCTTACAGGCAATAATGATGAAGAGATACAACGGCTCCTTCAAAATCTTGGATCAGAATTTGCATTAAAAGACCTGGGAGATTTGCATTTTTTTCTTGGCATAGAAGTTCAACGAAACAATAAAGGAGTAACTCTTTCTCAAAGTCAATATGCTAAGGAAATTCTCCAACGAGCCAAGCTACTAAATTGTTCTCACTTTAAGACACCAATGGCTCTCAAACCTCAGCCAGCCTCTCATGATTCAGATCCTATTGATGCAACCGAATATCGCAGCTTGGTAGGGGCTCTACAATATTTAACATACACCAGGCCTGACATCGTCCATGCAGTCAATAAAGTTTGCCAAAAATTACAAAATCCCACTATTGGAGACATGAAGGCTGTCAAACGTATCCTTAGATATCTTAAAGGAACTCTACATTATGGTATTTCTTTTTTGAAAAATAGTACTCTTTCTCTTTATGGTTTTTGTGATGCAGATTGGGCCGGGTGTCAAACTACTCGTCGTAGTACTACAGGTTACTGCATTTTTCTTGGAGCAAATTGCATATCATGGTCATCAAAGAAACAGCCAACAGTTTCTCGATCCAGCACTGAAGCGGAATATAGAGCCTTGGCTTCAACAACGGCTGAAATTGTTTGGGTTACTTTTCTTCTTCGAGATATGGGAATTCAACTACATACGGCCCCTCAACTATTTTGTGACAACAAAAGTGCTCTCTATATGACAGTTAATCCTGTCTTTCATGCTCGTTCCAAGCACATTGAAATTGACTATCACTTCGTCCGCGAAAAGGTAGCTGTTGGCGCTCTTGTCACGCGGTACATTCCCTCCACTCATCAAATTGCTGACATTTTTACAAAACCTTTAGCTGCAACACCATTTTTGCACTTTCGAAGCAAGCTTGGAGTTCACTCTGTCCTTCCCTCCAGCTTGAGAAAGGGTGAAGAGAATCAACAACCAATATCATTAGCACTTTCCTTAACAGCCCCAACAACGGATCCTTCCAATCTTGACTCAAAATATTCAAATTCTCCTTCCTTGAATACAGCAACGGCTCCTACCATTTCAAATGCAACAGCTCTTTCCTTCTCTAATATTAGTACAGCTCATGATATTCTTAATAAGATTGTACAGAATGCTACAATATCTCTAGGATATATTTAGCATATCTTGCTCTGTTTAACTCTGTTCTATAAATCATTTCGTGTACTCATGGTACAAACCAACAAAATGAGAATTGTCTTCTTTGTATAAAACTCTTTAGAGACTTCCTCCTCAAATTTAAAGCATACCACTTGAATGTCTTTTTGAAGACTAGAATGATTAATTAACATCTACATAGTGATAGTATAATACATTTTTTTATTTAATTGAATAATCCATGCCACTGCCAAGTGCCAACCTAACATTATATATATAGTTAATAAATGGAGGGTTAATGTCATTATTTGCTATTTAATTTTTCGAACTAGTTATGAAATATCACTGAACTTTTTATTTTTGAAAAAACATAAATTTGAAAATAAAACTAAATAAATTCTTAAAACGCATGGAATTTTCACTTTAAATTTTTGTGGGTCTTTATGTCCATAAAATATATATATTTAACTCATTTCTAAAGTGAAAAATGGAAAACAAAAATTAAAGCCCACCAAATTTTACAAGAATGATAGTTAACCAAATTCTATATTGATCTGATAATAATTTTGATCCGTTCTGAATAATATTTAGAGGAACATAAAAGTGACTCTTGGATATTCACCACACAATTAATAACAAACTACACGTACCAATACAGATAATTAGATAAGGATTACTAAATATAATTAATACAAGTTTATCTTCTCAACAGAATTGGACCTTCCATTTTCCATCCTTGGGAGAATTATTAATTGATCAATGCTTTGGAATGGCAATTTTCTGTCTCGGAGTCTTAACTACACCAAAACTACGGGGAGTACGATCAGAAAAATTCACAAAGAAACAACAATGGGAAGGAAATCTCCATGCAATCATAGCTTCTCAATTAACAACCCAGGTGCACATTCATCCGTTACTTTTTTGTTTATTTCCCATAATATTGTTAGTCCTTTCGGGATTTTCTTATTTTTCTTTTGGATAAAGGAGTCGTTGGCTATCAAACATGAATCTGCCTCAAAAGCTATATTACCCGTTCAATATTTGGATTTAGTATTTGAAGGGAGGGATCCAATACAAGAGCTTCCCAAGGTTTGTATGCTACTTCCTTTCTCAAATATTAAATCCAGATTTTGAATTGTGCTACCATATATCATATTAATGTTAATAAAATGGATATGATTAATGTTAGGATCGACGGGCTATTTAAGTGGTGATTTTATGGCAACTATGAAGAAATAGCCAAAGTAATAAAATAAATACACACAAATTTACGTGGTTCGGCAGTGTGCCTACGTCCACGGGAGAAGGGGAGCAATAAATTTACTATCAAAGAAACAATATTACAAATGGAGAAAACTCTCAACCCAAAACCCAATTACACCCGCTCACAAAATGCTCTCTTAATTAGAGCATAAACACTCTCTAAACTCTCAACTTTGATCTTTTTTCGGATGATCTACAAATGAATTTAGAAAGCCCTTTTATAGGCAAAATAAATATCACTGTAGCCCACAATTAAGCAAAGAATTCGGTGACCGAATTCGGTGGCATGTGATAGGCAGCTGTATTTGACAAAACTAAATCGGTGGCAACTTTCTTTGACAAAGAACAAAAGAACAAAAAAATAAAAGCAAAGGCATATACGACAAATCTCCACCTTGACTTTGAATTTTATCAACAGTAAACTTAGCTCCACCTTCTCCAAATATCTTTAAGTGTTACGTACTTATACCAATCAAGTCCAAACAGTGTTTGAACTTGGTTGTAGAAAGAGACTTTGTCAACATGTCTGCTGGGTTGTCTGCAGTACCAATCTTTTTGACTAAAACATTTCCTTGTGCAATAATATCTCGAACGAAATGATACCTGATGTCAATGTGCTTTGTTTTTCCATGAAACATCTGGTCTTTGGTCAGATGTATAGCACTTTGACTATCGCAGAAGACAACTGTCACTTGATGATCTGAATTGAGCTCATTGTATAAGCCCTTTAACCAAATAGCCTCTTTGATAGCTTCAGTCACTGCCATGTATTCAGCTTCTGTTGTAGACAATGCAACTGTAGGTTGCAATGTAGATTTCCAACTGACAGCACTATTTCCAAAAGTAAATACGTAGCCTGTCAATGATCTCCTTTTGTCGAGATCTCCTGCATAGTCCGAGTCGACATAACCAACCAAACTACTATCACCACCACTGAACTCCAAACAGGTGTTAACTGAGCCTTTTAAGTATCTCAAAATCCATTTTACTGCTTGCCAGTGAACTTTACCAGGATTTGCCATGAATCTGCTTACAACACTAACTGCATGAGAAATATCAGGTCGAGTACATACCATGGCATACATCAGACTGCCTACTGCACTGGAGTATGGAATATGATCCATATATTTCTGCTCTTCATCTGTTTGTGGTGACTGTATAACTGAAAGCTTGAAATGAGCAGCTAATGGAGTACTTACAGACTTTGCATCTTTCATGCCAAAACGCTCCAGCACTTTCTCAACATATTTCTTTTGAGTGAGGAACAACTTCCCTGCTTTCCTGTCCCTTTGAATCTCCATTCCGAGAATCTTCTTTGCTGCTCCAAGATCTTTCATCTCAAATTCTTTACTCAACAAAACTTTCAGCTTCTCAACTTCAGAAGTATTCTTTGCAGCAATCAACATATCATCAACATATAATAATAAATATATGAATGATCCATCAACTAACCTTCTGAAGTAAACACAATTATCATAATTACTCCTTGAAAAATTATTACTAGTCATGAAGGAGTCAAACCTCTTATACCACTGCCTGGGTGACTGCTTAAGGCCGTATAGAGATTTCTTCAACAAACAAACATGGTCCTCCTTGCCTTCAGCCCTGAAACCTTCTGGTTGTTGTATGTAGATTTGCTCTTCAAGGTCACCATGTAGAAAAGCAGTTTTGACATCTAACTGCTCCAGTTCTAAGTCATACTTAGCCACCATAGCAAGCAACATGCGAATGGAACAATGTTTCACAACTGGTGAGAATACATCATTGAAATCCACACCTTGAACTTGCTTGAATCCCTTTGCAACTAGGCGAGCTTTGTATCTTGCTTCTTCAATGCCTGGGTTGCCTTCCTTCTTCTTGAAAACCCATTTGCAGTCGATAATCTTCTTTCCTTTTGGTGGTCTAACGAGCTCCCAAGTGCCATTCTTATGCAATGACTCCATTTCTTCTTGCATAGCTATCAACCATCTATCTGAGTTGGCTCCTGAAATGGCTTCTGAATATGTGGATGGTTCACCAACATTGTTGATCTCCTCAGCTGCTGACAAAGCAAAAGCTACCAAATCTGCATAATCTTTATATTTTGTTGGTTTCTTAATTTCTCTCCTTTCTCTATCTTTGGCAATAGAGTACGACTGCTCCTGTTCAACTGAGTTAGGATCTGAATCACCTTGCTGAGAGCTGGATGGTTGTGAATCTGACTGTGAAGTAGAATCTTGCTGAGCAGGATAGTCTTCAACATTCATCTCCTGTCTCTGACTGGCCTCCACTTGCTTATCAGAACTGCAAGGTACCAATACTTCATTTTTTGAGTGAAGCATGGAACCTTCATCAAATGTGACATCTCTGCTGATTATAACTTTGGATGATTTGGGACACCAAAGTTTATATCCTTTCACCCCTGGTGGATATCCTAAGAAAATGCACTTCTTGGCCCTTGGTGCTAACTTGCCATCATTGACGTGCATATATGCTGGGCAGCCAAAGATTCTCAAATTTGAATAATCTGCAGGTTTGCCAGACCAAGCTTCCTCTGGAGTCTTGAAACCAATTGGAACTGATGGAGAGCGATTGACTAAATAGCAAGCTGTTGAAACAGCTTCTGCCCAGAAACTCTTTGGTAATCCAGCATTTGAAAGCATACACCTTGCTTTCTCTATAAGAGTTCTGTTCATCCGTTCAGCAACTCCATTTTGTTGAGGTGTCATCCGAACTGTGTGATGCCTCACAATGCCTTCATTTTTACAGAAGTCATTGAACTCACCAGCACAAAACTCCAAGCCATTATCTGTTCTCAGCCTCTTTATTTGCCTTCCTGTCTGCTTCTCAATCATGGTTTTCCATTGTTTGAATGTGGAAAACACCTGATCCTTGTGTTTAAGAAAGTAAACCCAAACCTTCCTCGAGAAGTCGTCGATGAAGACAAGCATATATCTGGCACCACCTTTTGATAAAACTTGTGATGGCCCCCATAGATCAGAATGAATGTAATCCAAGGTACCTTTGGTTGTGTGGGTACCTGTACTGAAACTGACACGTTTTTGCTTTCCGAAAATACAGTGCTCGCAAAAATCAAGCTTGCTAGTATTTTGACCACACAAAATACCCTTTTTACTTAACAGGGTTAAGCCTTTCTCGCTCATATGGCCTAACCTCATATGCCATAATTTGGTGACGTCGGTTTCAGACATTTGAGTAGTAATTGCAGCAGCAGCTCCTGTAACTGTGGTTCCTTGTAGGAGATAAAGTCTTCCAAACAGTTTAGCCTTCATCACCACCAAAGCACCTTTGCTAACTTTCATGACTCCACCTTCGCTTGTGTATTTGCACCCATTAGCATCAAGAGTGCCCAAAGAGATGAGATTTTTCTTCATGTCAGGAGCATGGCGAACGTCTGTCAAAGTTCGTACCACGCCATCATGCATCTTGATTCGGATTGTGCCCTTGCCAATAACTTTGCAAGCTGCATCGTTGCCCATCAAAACAACTCCACCTGCAAAAGATTCATATGTGGAGAACCAGTCCCTATTGGGACATATGTGATAAGAGCAACCTGAATCCATAATCCAATCATCTTTGAACCTGCACCTTTCACTGTTAGTGACTAAAAGAATATCAGATGTGGACTCATCTTCGGCAATACTAGCTTCGGCGGATTTTTCCCTTCTTTCTTCAGTTGATTGTTTATTTTTCAACTTATAACAATCAGCTTTAATGTGCCCCTTTTTATGACAATAGTTACATATCAAATTCTTATGTCTAGATTTTGACCTAGACTTACTACTGCCATAACTCTTATTTTTAGACCTTCCTCTAGCAACAAGGCCTTCTGCTACATTATCATCTTTATTACCGACAATTCCTCTATCAATTATAATTTTAGAGAGTAAAGCTGTCTTAACCTCCGCCAAAGACACACTATCTTTTCCATAAAGCATTGTGTCCCTAAAACTTTTATGTGACGGTGGCAATGAACACAACAATTTCAAAGCAGCATTTTCATCATCAACTTTAGCACCCACATTTTCTAGACTTACTAAAATTGATGTATATTCTTCAAGATAGGTTTTAATAGAAGTACCTTCCTGCATTTGAAATGTGTAGAACCGCGTCATGTGGTACAGCTTGTCGGTCAGGGTTTTGGACATATACAAGGACTCCAGCTTCGCCCATAAGCCAGCTGCTGTATCTTCATTGATGACCTCCTGAAGAACTTCATTAGACAAACACAGCTGAATTGTGGAAACTGCCTTGTTGATGATCTCCTCCTTCTTTTCTTCAGTCATTGACTCTGGCATTCTATTCTTCCCCAATAAAGCTTTCTCAAGCCCATTCTGAATTAAGATGGCGCGCATCTTAATCTTCCACAAAGAGAAATTTATGTTGCGATCAAATTTCTCAATATCAAATCTTGTAGTTGCCATTCCGTATAAGTGAACAGTGCCGTATAGGTGAACAGTGCCGTATGAACAGTACCCCAGCTACAGTATCCGAATAGTATCTGCTACAGTACCCTCTGAACAGTATCTGCTACAGTACCTTAATAGTATCCGATACAGTATCCTCTGAACAGTATCTGCTACAGTCCTCTGAATAGTAATCTGAACAGTACTGATACAGTGATCTGAATAGTAACTGGTGGCCCACGAAACAGTATTTGAGCGAAAACCATGCAAATGCAAATGCAAAATTTTTCACTTTGAATAGTACCACTATTCACCAAATTTCACGTTTTACACCCATTTTCGAAACGGATCGTACAGAAAAATTCCTTATATTTTTCTCTTCCCGACAATATAATTATTTCTCCAAAATTCGCTACTTTTCCGGACAGCACTTCCAATGCAGTGTGAAAAATAGCCGAACCAAAGCTCTGATACCAATTTGTTAGGATCGACGGGCTATTTAAGTGGTGATTTTATGGCAACTATGAAGAAATAGCCAAAGTAATAAAATAAATACACACAAATTTACGTGGTTCGGCAGTGTGCCTACGTCCACGGGAGAAGGGGAGCAATAAATTTACTATCAAAGAAACAATATTACAAATGGAGAAAACTCTCAACCCAAAACCCAATTACACCCGCTCACAAAATGCTCTCTTAATTAGAGCATAAACACTCTCTAAACTCTCAACTTTGATCTTTTTTCGGATGATCTACAAATGAATTTAGAAAGCCCTTTTATAGGCAAAATAAATATCACTGTAGCCCACAATTAAGCAAAGAATTCGGTGACCGAATTCGGTGGCATGTGATAGGCAGCTGTATTTGACAAAACTAAATCGGTGGCAACTTTCTTTGACAAAGAACAAAAGAACAAAAAAATAAAAGCAAAGGCATATACGACAATTAAAATAAAATATTGCACAAAATTTTGAATTCCATTTTCTTTTGTGTTAGTGCGTGTACGTGTTTATATATTCTTGAGGATTTTGCTAATTTCCTACTTCAAAATTAAATTCATGGGTACTCCATTTTAATGTACAAAAATTACGTACTTTTTCTTTTCTAGTAGATTGCAATTACAAGCTTAGAAGAGCTGAGGATAGAATGGGACTTGATCAAGTACAGTTTTTTCCTATCCAAAGTCTTAGGGATGAGAGGCCTTTCAAGGAGAATGTGGTGTTTTTGCATCTAAGAGTTTTCCAAACATGGAGACACTTATTTTGAGTGATTATTTAGTGGAAGAAATAATCATTCCTGAATTGAATGTTTGGAAGGACAAACATCTAGTGTATGTTGATGACCCCCCAAAGCGTTCTGCAGCGAGGTTTGTTTTTTATTTTTGATGCAGCGAGTGGAAAGAGTTCTGCAGCGAGGTTTGTTTTTGATGCGTCAAGCATCTCTAAGCTTAAGGCTGAAACAATGACTTCGAGTAGTGTCAAAAATCTTAGTACAGTTGAGGTAAAGTTGGTTTTTGGAGAATATGGTAGATATAGAAAGCCAGGAATTTTAGAATTTAAAAAGCTCAACATATTTTTATTCATACTGCTTGCATAGTAAAAATTCTAACAAACAGATCATAAAGTCGAATTTAAACACTTCTTAATTTATTGTTTGACTTGATCTTCCATGATTTTAGCAATTGACTCAACTTCTCAGCAGGTTGTTTCTGCACATCTTCTCAAATGCATAGCAACTATTCTCAAGGAAAGATCATCAGGAATTGATAGGCCACTTTTCTTCAATCAAGTCGTGAATATACGGCAAAAAACTACACCAAAATTACCAGAAAGTTCAATGGGGAACTTCTTGGGTTATACTCGTGCATTGTGCACACCAGAGGAAATCACAATACCTAACTTAATATACAGAGGGAAGCAACAAGGCAAGTTAATAGTGAAACTGTTAAAAATATGCAGAGTTTAGGATTCAATGAGCTACATGACTTTCTCAAAGAGTTTTTCAATCTCTTTGATTCATTTAAAGAAACTGGAATTAATCGTGTGGAGATATCTAGTTGGTGTAATCTTGGGTTAGATGAAGTTGATTTTGGATGGGGAAAGCCTGCTTGGGTTTCTGGTATTCCAACACCTAATTCTGAAGCTCCCTTCTTAAATTTTATGAAGTTGACATCCAATCTCTAATTACATTTTAATTCAAGTATTCTGTTAAAAATTCCGTTTACTGCTTGTCAAAAAATGAATAAATAAATTCAGTTTACTGTTTGTTATGTCCCTGATTTGAAATAAAACTAAAAGTTTAATGTCAAATTGTAAGTTTGATTTTTTTTTTGTTTGAGAATTAAATTTAAAAATAAAATGGGTTAAACGTTGGAATTATTTTCTAGTTAACCCTTTTATTTATATGTAATGCGTTAATTACTAAAACTCCTCCAATTTATGACGAAATTTTCATTTTCACTTCCAAACTTTAAAATATAACAAATTAATCCCCAATCTTCATGGCAATTTCAACTCAATCTTTCATGAATTTCTCCATTCACAACTAATTAACCGGAATGCTGAGTTGATAGCATTGTGTGTATGGAGTCGATTTGTTCAATTTTATACATTGGAGGGCATAATTGAAATTTAGATGATATGTCAAGGGATAATTTTAATAATCCACATACTTAATGAGACATTTTATTAGTTATAGATGGTAAATGTAATGGAGTGTTTGATTAATTTGAATATATCTTAAATATTACTATATGATCTATATGGTGGCTACTAAAGAAGTGTTAGGATTTGAGTTCAAGTTTCAATCCAACCCCATGTAAAGAAAAAAGGAAAAACTCGTTCGGTAGGATGGGATAATCCATTATCATTTAAGCAAACTTATAGATTCATGAATCATGTCAAATAGATATTCTCAAATCATAAAATTGATTTATCTGGAAATGAGAATGATTAAATTCTCTTTACTCATGTTAAGTGTCTAATGTTGCATACTTTAGCATATTTTTCATCACTTTATTGCACTTTATTTTGACTTAAATTAGTACTTTTCACTTGTTTTTGTGATTTTTGTCATTGTAGGATCAAAGTGATGAAAAGGAAGCAATTGAAGCCAAATAGAGTGAATATGGAACAGCCAAGGAAAATCAAGGAATTTAGGAGCAGAAAGCTGATTTTAAGTTTAGCCTTGCCCAAGGCTAAGGGGCAAGGGTAAGGAGTTGCCTTGCCCAAGGCTAACAGCCAAAACGCGTCATCAGAGTGCAGATTTCATATTTTTAATCCGAAGTTGACCTAGCCGCCAGTTGGATTTCACCAGATTTTTAGGGATGATTGAGCTGTAATTCAAGGGATATTAGGCAGCCTTTCTAGAAGAATAATATTTTATCAATATTTGTAATTTATTTTCAATGTTTGGTGAATTATTTTCAAGGTTTGGTGGGAATTTGATGACTTTTCTATTCCACCAAATTTGAATTCCTCTATATCTAGGGAAAAACGTGAAGAAGGACAGATCTTCTTCTTCTTCTTCATCTGGGTTTTCTCAAGGCTGTAACAGGGAGTTCATTTTCTGTTTTTAATTTTATTTTGATTGTTATTTCAATTATGTGTGGCTAAAACTCCAATTTCAGTTAAAGATCACTTCAAGGCCAGGTTTTGATTCTCTGTGAGATTGTTATTCTTATTTATTGTTCTTAATTTCATATGATGTTCATGTTATTTACTGAAATTTAGAGAAACTATATCTCAATTATTATTTATTTTATGTTCAATGAGGCGCCGTTGTTCATCTCGATAGATAATATATTGCTAGATTAATTTTGCTGAATCCGTAATTGTTTGGTGAAGTTAACAACAAGTAGCAATCAGCATAGCTTCCTCACAAGGGCTGTTATGTTGAATAGATGCATGATTGTGTCTAAATTGATCTCGCGTGAGGTCGGTTGGCTTAGGTCAGGTCTTTCTATTTCATTAATGCTGTCAATAAATTAAATCCTTGCGCGTGTTTTGGGTTATTTATTGATTAGGAATTAATTATAGTCTTACTTGATTAATTCAATAATACGGAGAGATGAGGTCGGGAGCGCGAAGCCGACGGCTATAACTGGCCCATTATATGATTTTTAGAGTTATTCTTTCGTCAATGATCAGTTGAGTTAAACCTGTGCTACGAATATCTTTAACTGGAATTTATCACATATTGAATTTCTTTTAATTAATTTACTGTTTATTTTATTTGTTTCTTTGAATTCAGCAATTGTTAGCTTTGGATTTATGAAAATCCCCCCTTTTTATATTTTTATTGTTAAAAATCTGGTTATTTAGAATTATTTCAGTGCTAGTCTCTGTGGATTCGACCCTTTCTTACCCTATTTGCAATTTATTTAGTAGGTTAATTGAGGTATTTATTTTTGGTGGCTTCGACACCCATCAAATTTTGGCGCCGTTGCCGGGGATTAGTCTAACTTGATTTAATTTGTTAATGACCAGGTCTGAAATTTCAGAGGAAATTTTATTCGATTCGGAGATTGAAAAAACAGCCAAGAGATTGAGAAAAGAAACAAGGATACGCAAGGAACTTGCTGGAAATTCTTCCCAACAGCAGCAAGAAGAGGAAGAAACTGATCTTACTGATTTTTTAGCAGAAACAGAAGAGGAAGAAATGGCAGAACGGACCTTAAGAGAATTAAATGCACCCCCTTTGAACCAACAGCCCCTGTGCATAACTTATCCAGCCTTGGACACCGCTTTTGAACTAAAATCGGGGCTGATTCACTTATTACCCACATTTCGTGGCTTAGAGAATGAAGATCCTCACAAGCATTTGAAAGAATTTCATGTGGTGTGTTCTGGTATGAGGCCACAAGGAGTTACTGAAGAACAAGTGAAATTAAGGGCCTTTCCATTCTCATTGGCTGATTCAGCAAAAGAGTGGTTATTGAATTTACCATCAGGAACGATCACAACGTGGACTGATATGTTAAGAATGTTCCTGGATAAATTTTTTCCAGCCTCTAGAGCCGCTGTAATTCGGAGAGAAATTAGTGGAATTAGGCAAAAGGATGTGGAGTCACTTCATGACTATTGGGAAAGATTCAAGAAATTATGTGCAAGCTGTCCCCAACATGGAATTACAGATCAGTCCCTTATTCAGTATTTTTATGAGGGTATGTTGAGCATGGAAAGGAGGATGATAGATGCAGCAAGTGGGGGAAGCCTCAACAATAAAACCCCTGCCCAAGCACGTGAGTTGATACAGAATATGGCAGCCACTTCCCAACAGTTTGGAAGATATCAGGACCCCCCAAGAAGAGTACATGAGGTAAGCTCTTCTTCCATTGAAGATAAACTGAATGCTCTAACTGTTCTTGTACAAAATATGGCTGCAGGTACATCTTCACAAGGAAGGGTGTGTGGAATATGTGCATACGCAGGACATCCGACAGACATGTGCCCAACACTTCAAGATGATTCACAAGAGCAAGTAAATGCAATGGGAGGATATTCTGGACAGCCCTACAGGAAGTATGATCCTTATTCCAACACATACAATCAAGGATGGCGGGATCATCCCAATTTCAGCTATGGAGCTAGGCAACAAAATTCACAGCAACAATTTCCACCTAGACAACCACAGCAACCTGCTCAACCAGCTCCTAAACAGGGTATGAGTCTTGAAGATATTGTCCATTCTTTAGCTAATAATATGCAGGATCTCCAGCAGCATGCAAAGAAATCAGATTCAAGGTTTCAGAATTTGGAGACACAAATGAGCCAAATGGCACAATCCTTGAGTAGAATTGAGTCCCAAGGACGTTTGCCCTCACAAACCATAGAAAATCCAAGGCAAAATGCAAGTGCTATCGTTCTAAGGAGTGGAAAAGAGCTGGAACAGCCCCTACCCAAAGGAGAAAGTCAGAAAAAGCAAAAAGGAGTAGAGAAGGAAGCAGAAATTGAGCAAAAAGTGCAGCCCACAGGTGAAAATTCAGATCAGCCCCCTGTTTTAGTTGTGCAGCCACCATTTCCTGAAAGATTAGCTAAATCTAAAAAGGAAAAAGAGGAAAAAGACATTTTTGAGACATTTCGTAAGGTTGAGGTAAATATTCCTTTGATAGATGCTATTAAACAGATACCTCGATATGCAAAATTTCTTAAAGAGCTTTGTACTAACAAGAAAAAACAGGTTGGCTATGAGAAAATAATTGTGAGTGAGAATGTTTCAGCTGTACTTGAAAGAAAATTGCCAAAAAAATGCAAGGATCAAGGTATGTTTGCTATTCCCTGTCAAATAGGTAATGTTAGCATTAAGAAAGCAATGTGTGACTTAGGTGCATCAATAAATGTTATGCCTCTGTCAATTTATTTTTCTTTAAACGCTGGGCCTTTAGAAGAAACAGGAATAGTAATTCAGCTTGCTAATAGGTCAATTGTTTATCCTGAAGGATTATTAGAGAATGTTTTAGTGAAGGTTAATGGCTTAATTTTTCCAGCTGATTTTTATGTTATTGATATGGATGATGATGACAAATCTTTGGAGTCATCTGAAATTTTATTGGGAAGACCTTTTCTTAAAACAGCTAGAACCAAAATAGATGTGTATGCAGGTATACTAACTATGGAATTTGATGGTAAGATGGAAAAATTTAATGTTTATGACGCCATGAAAAATCCTAGCGATTTACCTTCTGTTTGTGGTGTAGATAAAATTGAGCCTTTGACTCCTCCAATGTTTGAATTGAATAAGGATGACAAGTTACAGGTAACTTTGGGTGATGATGTAAATGTGGACAGCACTAATACATTGGAAAAGAAGCTGAATTTGGAAGAAAATTTACAAAAAATAATGCATGAACTTGAAGCCTTAAAGGAAACAAACAATTCTCCTTCTTGGGGCATTGATCCGTATTGTGTTCATAATTCGAAGCAGAATCCTAATTATGTGTCCAATATTTTTGAAGTAGATGTTACTGCACATTCAGTAAATGAAGTTTTTGAATTGGGTGATAATTCAAACAATTTAAATTTCTCATATTTCTTGGACTCTATTTTCAAAAATCCTAACAGTTTCGAAAAGAATTTTGTAGTTGATACCAATTTGCAGGAGACGATGAATGGAAGGACATTGAAATGGGATTTGAGGCCGGTTTGAGAGACGTTGAAGCTCGGGAACGTCTAGCCAAAGACGTTAAATAAAGGCGCTTATGGGAGGCAACCCATTTCTTAGCCTTGTACAAGGCTAAACAGATACTATTTACATTTAATTGCAATTTGTTTCATTTTATTTTAATTTACTGCCTTCTTCTCCTTGATTACATTCTCAAGATTAACTTCAGTTATTTTTCTTCACGGGTACGTTGGTAACAAATGGGCAATTCAGAATGATAGCGTTGGATATTTATTTTGGGCACATAAGATTTATTAGTTCAAACAAACTAATGCCATGTTCTTGAGGAATAAGTAGTTAAGGGTGGTTTTAATGGAGTTTTTGTTGGGTCTTGATTTAATATTTTGAGATGCAGGTTATCTTTACTTTGTGTTGTGTTTATTATATTTGTTGGGTTATTTTGTGCTGGGTTTATTATGTTTGTTGTGTTGTTGAGTTTTTATTCTTGGGCTTCTAATCTTTCAATGGTTTTAATTTTAAAATTTTAATTCAATTGTGTTAATTTATTTTATTTTATTTTATTTCTTTTTTTCATCATCCATTTGCTATTACTTTGAGATGTGTGTTATTTTTACGTGTAAATGGGTTTTAATTGCGTATTGTTGTGTTAATTTACTTCAATTGAATTAATTTTAACCCATTTACAATTTGTTTTTCTTTTAACATCAATTTTTAACTTCCAACCCCAGCCGCCGATCTACCCACGCCGACCACCGACCCAAGAGCCACCGTCCACCGGCCCAACCTCCGAAGCCGCCGATCCACCCACGCTGACCACCACCGCACATCAGCCACTACCCCAATCCACGAAATCGCGCTCCCCTCACCGCGCGATTCCACCAGCCCGACGGAGCACCAACTCCAGCCGCCGTCGATCCCCCCGCGAGTCGCCGCCGCCCCGCTCCTCCACTCCAGATCGCGATCGCAGTAGCTCCGCCAGCCACCACCGTCGCGCAGACCCATCCCACAAGCTGCTACGTCCAACCAACACCAACCCACCTCATGTCTCCACTCTCAGATCTCCACACTTAGCCCGATCTCTTCGCCCACGACCAGTCACCAGTCACCGCCGCTCACCAGCCCACTCTCCTCTCCCAGCCACCGTTGCGACGATCTCCACAAAGCGACATCAGATCCTCGCAAGCGCAACTCTCTCACAGAGCGCATCAGACCTCCGCCAACTACGATGCTTCATCACCACCACGCGCAGATATCCAGTTCCCTTCACGCAAGTTGCTCCTTCAGCCAACGAGTCCAATAGCAGCAAAACCAAAAACAGAACCTACTCCAGCAAAAACAGGGCAGTTTCTTAACTCCCTCTTTTCTTTTATTGATTTATTTCTTTTTGTGCTACTCTTCGCCCCACGTTGTTGTGTTATTCCGCATTGGGGACAATGCGAGGAGAAAGTGTGGGGGAGGAGTTTGATTTAGAAGTGCTTATTTTGTGGCTTTGCGTCGAAATTGTGATTAAAACTGCTGATTTTGCTTGCTGCTGATTTTGACGGTGATTTGAAGTTGATTTTATTGCTGGATTTTGCATCTAATTGGTCCGATATGTGCATATTTTAGTCGATACTGAAAAATAATTGTTTTGGAAAAAAATGTGCATATATAAGTTGATTTGCCATTTTGATGGTAATCGGCTGCTGATTATTGTAAAAATCTTGAGTTGTCCTGCTATTTTAATGCTTAATTATCAATTTCTTATGCTTCAATTTTGTCTCTAAGGCTAATTTTGTGCAAAAATTTCTGATACATATACTTATGGAGTATTTTTGGGTAAGCCATTTTGAGCAAATTTGCAGACAAGTTTAGGTTGGCGTTTGGCCTTCGCTAGTTTGATGTTTTGGTTGTGATTTTTGTGTAAATGTATGCATATAGAGGTTGGTTTGCCATTTTGATGGTAATGGGCTGATGATTATTGTGAAAATTTTAAGTTTTCGTGCCATTTTTAGTGCTTAATTGTTAATGATTATGCTGTAATTCTGTTAGTTGGTTGATTCTATGCAAATTTTTGATTCTATGCAAATTTTTGATATATATACTTCTATGAAGTATTTCTGGTAACCATTTGTGGCAGAATTGTGCATAAGTTTTGGGTTAGAGTTTAATTTGGAGTTTACCTGAAAATGGCTTAAATTGATGCATTGGGCATGATTTTTGTGCATAAATATTGTTATCTTCATCGGAATTTTATAGCTTGCCCCCTTGTTCAATATTGTATCCATCTTGTTCTTAAATATTTGTTAAGTTTCGTTCGCAATTCTAGGGAAAAGTGTTTGTCCAAATCAGTTTCGATATCATTTAGTTTTTGATGCATCAAATTGTTAGGCAAAGTTTGAATAGTGTTCATAAATTTTTATCCATTTTCATGCAATTTATGGTGGTCTTAATTACCTTTTAAATGGAAAATGTCAAGGTTTAATTTTTAAGGTGGAATATAATTTTTGCATGACCTATAAATTGATTCTTTGCATTTAAGAAACTTGTTAAAACCTTGTTGGACACTTGTTTGATATTGCAATTATTTTAGATTGATGGAACAGGTTATCAGGAATATATATATATATATATATATATATATATATATATAAAAAGAAAAGAAAAAAAAAAGAGAAAAGTGAAATTGTAATAATTTTTACTCCGCTGTCCGCTTAAAAGGTGGTTATGAGTAGAGCTAGTAGCCGCTTTGAATTGTGTGATCTGAGTAACCGGGTGTATGCGGGTCAGAACCGGGTACCCTCGCGTAAAAAGGATCTCTACATTCATTGTAAGCAGTTTTATCTTTCTTAGGTTGGAAAAACCGGGTGTATGCGGGTCAGAACCTGGTGCCCTCGCGTCTATTACAGTTTAAGTTAAGAAAACATATAAATAATTATATGCAATAAATTTCTTGATTTCTCTTGTTCCTTCATCTAATACAAATGTGAAGTTTGGTGTCTAATTTGGTTTGATGGATTTTCTTTTATGCATTGATTTAATCTTGAATTGGGATATAAATTTGTGTGTGCTTAATACTTATAAACCTTGCTGTTTCTATTTTGAAAAAGTAGTTGAGAAATCCATGTTTTGATATGACCTTGTGGTAAACTATTTTGGACTTCTATTTCTAACTTGCCTTGCATTTTGATTTATTTGGAACTTACTGGTTTGGAATTTGATTTTTGGATGAATGAACTTTTGAAATGATTGTGCTTGAAATTTAATTTATGCTTGAGGACAAGCATGGGATAAGTGTGGGGGAATTTGTTAAGTGTCTAATGTTGCATACTTTAGCATATTTTTCATCACTTTATTGCACTTTATTTTGACTTAAATTAGTACTTTTCACTTGTTTTTGTGATTTTTGTCATTGTAGGATCAAAGTGATGAAAAGGAAGCAATTGAAGCCAAATAGAGTGAATATGGAACAGCCAAGGAAAATCAAGGAATTTAGGAGCAGAAAGCTGATTTTAAGTTTAGCCTTGCCCAAGGCTAAGGGGCAAGGGTAAGGAGTTGCCTTGCCCAAGGCTAACAGCCAAAACGCGTCATCAGAGTGCAGATTTCATATTTTTAATCCGAAGTTGACCTAGCCGCCAGTTGGATTTCACCAGATTTTTAGGGATGATTGAGCTGTAATTCAAGGGATATTAGGCAGCCTTTCTAGAAGAATAATATTTTATCAATATTTGTAATTTATTTTCAATGTTTGGTGAATTATTTTCAAGGTTTGGTGGGAATTTGATGACTTTTCTATTCCACCAAATTTGAATTCCTCTATATCTAGGGAAAAACGTGAAGAAGGACAGATCTTCTTCTTCTTCTTCATCTGGGTTTTCTCAAGGCTGTAACAGGGAGTTCATTTTCTGTTTTTAATTTTATTTTGATTGTTATTTCAATTATGTGTGGCTAAAACTCCAATTTCAGTTAAAGATCACTTCAAGGCCAGGTTTTGATTCTCTGTGAGATTGTTATTCTTATTTATTGTTCTTAATTTCATATGATGTTCATGTTATTTACTGAAATTTAGAGAAACTATATCTCAATTATTATTTATTTTATGTTCAATGAGGCGCCGTTGTTCATCTCGATAGATAATATATTGCTAGATTAATTTTGCTGAATCCGTAATTGTTTGGTGAAGTTAACAACAAGTAGCAATCAGCATAGCTTCCTCACAAGGGCTGTTATGTTGAATAGATGCATGATTGTGTCTAAATTGATCTCGCGTGAGGTCGGTTGGCTTAGGTCAGGTCTTTCTATTTCATTAATGCTGTCAATAAATTAAATCCTTGCGCGTGTTTTGGGTTATTTATTGATTAGGAATTAATTATAGTCTTACTTGATTAATTCAATAATACGGAGAGATGAGGTCGGGAGCGCGAAGCCGACGGCTATAACTGGCCCATTATATGATTTTTAGAGTTATTCTTTCGTCAATGATCAGTTGAGTTAAACCTGTGCTACGAATATCTTTAACTGGAATTTATCACATATTGAATTTCTTTTAATTAATTTACTGTTTATTTTATTTGTTTCTTTGAATTCAGCAATTGTTAGCTTTGGATTTATGAAAATCCCCCCTTTTTATATTTTTATTGTTAAAAATCTGGTTATTTAGAATTATTTCAGTGCTAGTCTCTGTGGATTCGACCCTTTCTTACCCTATTTGCAATTTATTTAGTAGGTTAATTGAGGTATTTATTTTTGGTGGCTTCGACACCCATCAACTCACCATCCACGTCATTAATTACTGAACTCGTGATCAGAAAATAGATAAATGAAACTTTAAGAAGATAGTCTTAAGAATCAAATTGTCGCTAAAGTTTGGATTTAAGATCATTTGCAACCTTAATGTGCTACGCCCTAAGTGATTGCTGATGGTGGTTTATTTGCATGGTATGCTGTAATACTTGTGCTCATAAACATGAAAAACCATATCTTCTGGAAAATAGATAAATAGCTGCAAATAAGAACACCAACCTGAAATAATTTATCAAATACTCTATCCGTTCCTTAATATCCGTGACTTTTGAGAAAAATTCAAATTTCATTTATCTGTCACTTTTAGATTTTAAATGCAATTTAATTTACTTTTTTCAATTTAATTTTCTTTTCCAATACAAATTGACCAATTAAATTTAAATTTATACATTGAAACACTCAATTTTATTTTAAATTTAAGTCTAATTAATACTCCTTAATTTTAGTTAAAACAATAAAAGTGACAGTTAATAAGGAACGGAAAAAGCACATAATAAAAGAAAGCGGTAGGAGAAGCTTTAGTTTTATACTTTTTCAATAGCACAAGATCGATGCACATTTGATTTGAAGTTCAACTTTTTTTATTCACGTAACATTATACTCTATCAAGAGATAATAATCAAAACCTTAGAGAAACAAAGGAAACGTCTTAAATCATACAAAATTGCTAATGTATTGTATGTCTTTTTGACAAAGGAAGTGGATGAATTTATTATTATGGGCAAAAAGCAACAGTAAGTTTGTGAGTGTTTCGAATTTTTGCTATAAAACTCTTAAATATTTATTTTGCAATATTCGGTCTTTGAATTTTTTTATTTTTTTACATCGATCAAGCCATTGTTTTCATGAACGTAATTAACACAAGTCATCAGTCTCTCTTTTTCAAATATGCCTCTTTAAGATATCTGTGATCAATATAATCGATTGAATTTTGATGGATATTGAATATGGGAGAAACTGCACACTAGCAATGAATCCATTAAAGTTTCAATTCTACAAATACATTCACTTCCTCCTCAATGAGAGAGAGAGATTGCGTGTAACTATACTCACAAAATCTGTTAATAGAGAGCTTGATGTCAAAATAAATAAATAAAAGTTTAAGGGGTTCAATATTGGGAAATAAATGTTTAGTAACCAAATTGCAAAAAATTGCCATCAATTTTGTCCATGAAATGTACCTAGATCCAGTCTAGGGAAAAAAAAATTTATCCGTATCTGTATAAATTTTTAGTTTGGAACTTGGCTACTAATGCTCCTTATTTGATGTATTTCCGTTAGTATAATATTCTGTATCTTAGCCATCTCTTAGCAAGTATATAAGCTATAACATTTCATACACTTTTGATAAAATACAATCAAAGACAAATGAATCTTCATCTTTGGCAACAATATCAAGTCCAGAAACTCTATATGATGTAAGCCTTAATGTAATTAATGCTAAAACATTCCTTTTATATAGATATATAGAGTACCATGACAGAAACGTTCAATTGAAACTTCTATACATTAACTGACATATAGCATATAAAAATATATAAAAGATATCTGAAATAAGAGTAAAGGCAATGAACTTCCATTTTATTTCATTAGTTTACAAAGCGTAGTTGTATTTGAAAGAAAATATGAAGCAGTAACATTTGTTTTTTATTTTTAATTTGCAGATTGATACTTAACAGGCACAAGCAATAGAGGTTCTTTCTTATGAGTTGTAAGACTAAAAGTTTCTTCCATGTTTAGATCTTCAGCCGTCATATTATTAGGCAATTCCCAATCAAAACAATATAAAAAATTAGCAAGTGCAAGCTCCACCGTAGTCATTCCCATAAGAGCACCAGGACATCCTCTTCTTCCTTCACCAAATGGTAACATTTCGTAACAATTTTGCTCTTTATATTCAATAGGATTATTACCCATAAATCTTTCAGGATAAAACTCTTCTGGATTTTTCCATACCCTTGGATCTCTTCCAATTGCCCAAACATTAATAAAGATTCTACTTTTAGGGTATATTTCATACCCATTCATGCTAAATCCTTGCATTACTTCTCTTGGAAACAGAAACGTGCCTGCTGGATGTAGTCTTAATGTTTCTTTTAAAACACTTTTTAGATATCTGAACTGTTTAATATCACTTTCATTGACTTTCCCGTTTGATCCAATATAGTTTCTGATCTCTTCCTGTGCTTTTTTCATCACTCTAGGGTTTTTAGCTAGCTCTGCCATTGCCCATCCCAAAGTTACTGCTGCCGTGTCCAATCCAGCAAGAAATATATCCTGACATATATATTAAATAAATTAGGATTTTTATATTAGTGCTTATTCAGGCCAAAGTATTATTAAAATTTCTCAACAAAGGTATATGGTGTTCAAAGTTTCTAGGAAAGTATTAGCCAATGAAAAGATTCCAAGAATAAAGATTTATTATAGAATGTTGCATCAAGATCTTTATATATATATACATATATATATATATATATATATATATATATAAAAGAGAAAAGAAAGAATGATGGACATACCATGAGAACAGCTTTAATATGAACTTTTGAGAATCGAATATCACCAGCAAAGCCATTTTGTGACCTCTCAATCTCCAAAAGAGAATCAATAATATCTGCCTCACCATTTTCTGTATTATTCCTTTCTTTCTTGATATGGTGATCTATAATCTTCTCACAAAAAGCATCAAATTCTTGGAAGTTTTTCTCAAGTCTTGAATGGAGACCACTCATTCTATCAACAATCCAACCCACATAAGGAATCATATCTTCTAAAAAGGGGGCCCCTAACATAGCCATACCTTCATTAATAACTTCTTGAAATTTTTCATAGCTAAATTCTTTTTCTCGATAACTCCTACCAAATGCTACTCTACAAACAATATTGCTGGTAAGAGCCATAGCTTTCTCACCAAAATCAATAGTAGAAGAAGAAGCAGTTTTGGAAATTGAGTCTATCATTAAAGAAACCTCTTCTTCTCTAATGAATCGACAAGAATCAACGCGCTTAGCACTAAATAATTCAAGAGCACAAACCTTGCGAATATTTCTCCAGTACTCCCCATAAGGGGCGAAAATCATATCATGATAATCGTAAGATAATTTTCGAGGACCAGTCGAGAGAGGTTTGGTGCAAGTTTTAAGATCATGGGTTTTCAAGATCTCTTTAGCTGCTTCTGCTGAAGAGATGACAATATGTGGTACACTGCCAACATTGAGAAGCATCACATCTCCATATTTCTTGGAGAGCTGGAAGAAAGAACTATGAGGTAATGCACCAATTTGGTGAATGTTTCCTATAACTGGAAGCGGAGGAGGGCCTGGAGGATTGTTCTTGTTCTTGTTCTTCTTTAAATTAAAGTGAAAAAATACAGGCAAGAGTAGAAGAAGAGGAAGAAACAATAATGGAGAATAAGCCATTTTTTTGGAGCCTTACTTGTGAGCTTTTCACTTAATTGGATTAAATTCAAATGAATTTATATAGGAGCCCAGGGGTGAGCAAATTTCGGTTCAAACCGAAAAATCAAATCAAACGATCGATTTTTTTAATTTAGTTTGGTTTTTCGATTTTTCAATTTAGTTTGGTTTTTCGGTTTTTCGGTTCGGTTTTCGATTTTGAAAATATATTAATTTCGGTTATTTTGGTTCGGTTCGGTTCGGTTTTGAAAGAAAAAAATCAAAAAATAACCGAACCGACCGAATAGTGATTAATATATGTTATTTTTTTACAAAAATTAACTTTTTTTTTATTTTTAATTCAATTTAAGAGTTTTAAACTCAAATTAAATATATGTACATTTTTTAATTTGAATATTTTCATTTTAGTTTTATAATTTGTAATTTTATATAATTTTTAAACAATTTTTTTAATTATAAAATTTCGATTTTATTGGTTAACCGAACCAAACTGACTGAAAATATCGGTTCAGTTTGCATTTGATTATTATATAATTTCGGTTCGGTTCAATTTGTCTAAATTCTAATAAATCGATTTTCAGTTATTTCGATTCAGTTCGGTTATTGAATCTAACCGACAGTTGCTCACACCTGTTGGAGCCAACGCTTTTCTTTTTTTATTTTTTGAAAAAATATTAAATAAATCTCTCTGTTCTTATTACTTCAATTGTAAATGTTAAAGCATTCTAACACGTGGGAATCGTTAGTTTATAAAAATTGGATTATGATGAATGAAAAATGACTTTTCCATATCGTGAATCTCTAGGATGGGATTATGATGAAATTAAAAATATATATATATATTATTGATTGTACTTGGTTCGGTGCTCGATTCTGATTTTATCGATTATGTATACCAAACATAATAGAAAGAAAAAGATATTGTTTTCATAGTTCAACCACGTGAGAGTTCTCCAAGAACTAAAACGAAAGATGAATTCATCTTTATCAGTATCCATTTTTTTGACCTATTTTGTATAACTATGTATATGTTGCATGAGTCAATAAAATAATAATCATTTTCATATATTATGATGATTTAAAAACCAAATAGACTTATTAAATAATTTTACTTAATAATCAATTAAACTCTTCATAGGCTAATTTTAACAAATCCTTAAAAATCATAATCGAGTTAATAGATCCTAATTTAGATAAAAATAATTTCTTTTTTCTTTCATGTCTTTATATTTTTATCGTGATTTCTTTCTAATAGTTAACAATTTAAATATGCCACATTTTTAACAATTAAGTATTTCATTAAGTAGTTAAGCTGTACAAATCATTATATTAAGAATATTATTTGTTCCAATTTTAATTCTTTAAGCGTAAAATTGGTTCAATAGAAATACGAGGAACTTACTCGACTACCATGATAAACTTAAGGGATCTAATTCATCTTTCGGTCTATTATAATATAATATGTAATTTTATAACATAATTAACTTTATATTTTAAGGAATAATTTTATAACTTTAAAAATAAAGAAGGTTTGATTAGCTTGAATTACGCAAATACATACTTCGAATTAAATTTTTATTATCTATCATTATTTTCAAGCACCTCATAGAAAATTTTTATTCCTATCATTTAAATGTTCTGAAAACATAACACATTAAAAAGAATAGCTTCTGACAAATTCGTGAATAAGGGAAATATAACCCATACTGATATCATTGCTAAACAGAGAAGGAAAGAAAGAGGAGCTGCTGACTCAGCTCACACGGCACACGTGTTTAATAGGAAACTAACAAAGCTAACTAATTCCATTAACTCATTACTAACCCATATATACTTCGTCAACTTCAATCAAAGTTCTTACACTTGAAAAAATTACAGTTATTAAAATTATTCAATTTGAGAAATCATAAATCTATGACATATTTTAATTAAATAAAAGCATGCATGCTTACCTTTACGTGTCAATAAACCACGACTAAAGAAATGCATCAATCAGTCATATGTATGTGTGTGAAGATGCGATCTGGAAGTCAGGTGCCTGTGGTCGGCTGGCCGGAGCTCCTAAAATCACAGAGCAAAGGATGAGGAGGGCAAGAGTAAGTGTGTGTGGTTAAATATGACTAATGTACATAAATACTTAAATCTAGTATATTAATCACTAACTAGGTGGGAGATTGTTAGTGATAGTGTGGTTAAACTTTCTTATATGAAAAGAAGAACCATTCTCCCACATATCAAGATTTCAAGATGGAAGAAGTGTTTATATAAACACTTGGTACAATTTTAAATTAGAGTGATTGGTGTGGATTTTTCAAGGGAAATCTGAATTTGGGGCTAAATTAAATAACAATAATTTGTAGTCAACAGATGGCAATAGTGCACCTGGGACACTTAAATTAGGAGCCCTCAATTAATTAATAGGGTTATTGCCTAATTTTCATTTTAGCCTCCAAATTAAAAGACCAATTAAATCGATTCTTAACCCTTTTTGAATATTTTAAAATTTTCCCTCCAATCCAAAAACCAATTAAATCGATTCTCAACCTTTTTTGAATATTGCAAAATTTCCCTTGAATAAGTTTTCTATCCAAAAATTAAGGCAATGCGATTTAGCAATGAATTTTTAGCGACGGATTGAAATGTGTTGCTATACACAATATATAACGACAAGTTTCATAATCTTTTGCTAAAAATATTAAAAAAAATCTTTTCAAATTAAAAATAAAAATATTAAAAAAACCCTTTTCTTTTCTTTTTTTTTTAATAAAACTCTTAGACCGTATAGTATTGCTTCATTACTCTTCATATAAAACTAATACTCCAAAGAAATACATAGTTTGTACTGTATGATTAGTGTCATGCTTCTTTCTATGTTTTTTGTATTAATATTATAATTAAAGAAAAGCATGTGAAATAATGAGATTAAAAGTATTATATTAATAAAAAAATTTTAAGAATATAAGTTTGATAGAAAATTAGGTTTTTATTTTATAATTTAAAAATTATTTTTTTAATTTAAGAAAATTATTTTAATTTGAAAAATAAAAAATTCAATTTAAAAAATATTTATCTTCAATATTTTTTTATTCTTAAAATATTTTTAGCAATGGGTTATGAATCCGTCACTATACTTCGTATTTAGTGACGGAGGCAAAAAATTACGAGCAGTTGAATTTGAAAAATTCAAAACGACTGGTGATCAATTTGGTCAATTTTTTAGTTTAAGGACTAATGAGGGTTTTTTTTAGTTTGGTGTGAAATTGAAAAAAATTAGAGAGATTGGTGTTACAGGAAAAGTAATTGGAAAAGTGGTGTGCCGGAAAACGGCACACATTATTGACGTTTTCTGAAATAAAGGGGCCCACGCAGAAAAGGAGTAAAGTTGCCAGAAAATGGCACCCATTGGTGCCATTTTCTAGCAAAAGGATTTAATTTTTTTTTTATTTTTCCAGGCGCAAAACGGCACCGTTTTGTGCCTGGAGAGGTGAGCGCCAAAAAACGGCACCATAGGGTGCCGTTTTCTGACGCAAGAGGCGGGCCAGGCCAGTCAGAAAACGGCACACTTATGTGCCATTTTCTGACAACAAAAGGGATGAATAAGAGATTAATTTGTTCCTGCAATAATTGAAAATTTTTTCCAATTGGTGCCATTTTCGGAAAATTTTTTCTTGCAATATTTGAAATTTGATAAGAATTCCTACATTAAAAGGATATTTGAAATTTGATAAGAATATTGCAGAATTTTTTTTTGGTTGAATATAAAATCAGTTTATAATTAATCCTAAATTAAATTACTAGTTGATAACTACCAATAATTTGAATCAACTAAGTATGGAGTTCAATTTAAATTGTGTGTAGACTTTATTACACATTTTGATTTTAAATCTGTGAACCAAAATACCTTATTTATCTGTTTCCCCGAGTCCATATCAAAAAAATTCAGGAACTCAAAAATACCACATAATCCTGCATTCCAAATTATTCATGAAATAAAAGGTGCTGAATCTATGACTTTGTTTTCAAAAATAAATCACATTATAATCTCTATTTACATTTGAACAAATTAATTGCCTGCCGGAACAAATTAATCTCTTATTCATCCCTTTTGTTGTCAGAAAATGGCACATAAGTGTGCCGTTTTCTGACTGGCCTGGCCCGCCTCTTGCGTCAGAAAACGGCACCCTATGGTGCCGTTTTTTGGCGCTCACCTCTCCAGGCACAAAACGGTGCCGTTTTGCGCCTGGAAAAATAAAAAAAAATTAAATCGTTTTGCCAGAAAATGGCACCAATGGGTGCCGTTTTCTGGCAACTTTACTCCTTTTCTGCGTGGTCCCCTTTATTTCAGAAAACGTCAATAATGTGTGCCGTTTTCCGGCACACCACTTTTCCAATTACTTTTCCTGTAACACCAATCTCTCTAATTTTTTTCAATTTCACACCAAACTAAAAAAAAACCCCTAAAATGAAAATGGAGCCACAGAATAAAGGATTTTAGGATTTAACCCTTATTAATAAGTAATTAATAGCAGCTGTTTTACATCAACAATTGCTCATTTTTAAAGTGCCTATTATGAAGGGATATGTTTGTTTAACAACATAAATACTTGTGAGATAAAGCACCTAATAGTTGGTGTTAGGTAGGCAGTCACACAGTGGATTATTTAATTAAAGAAAAAAATACAATTGGAAATAGATAGAGAAGCAGTACAATAATAATTGAGAAAAAAATAAAGAACTAATAATAGATAAGTTTTGTTGGATCTCATTATCCGCTACAGGACAACATGTGGATCTTTTCTTAAAATGAACTGTATAAATCATCGAAAGAAATACAATGTACCTAGGACCTCTTTGGAACTGAAGAAAAGAAATCTAAGCTATAGAACCATAATTCTATTCACCATCCAAAATTCAGCTTCAAAAAATTGAATTTTGTTTAGTACCGAAAACATCAATAATAACAATAATTTCAAGAACCATTATTAAATCGAATTCCCACGTCAAAAGAAACTATTTCACCATCAGAAAAAGTATCTAAAAAGTTCTAATAATTCAGAACATAATTTACTGTGTTTAGGTAACTAATAATGTAACCCACACACACCAAAGAAATTAATCCGACGAAAAGAAAAAGTTCATAAAAAATGATATTCATTGTTGTCGTATGAATACATAATGGATAATGGACTGTGTAATCACTTATATTTTAAATCATCCAAAATCTGACAATTTTTTTAATTATTAGAATTCAATTTCCATTTCACAGTTGGGGTACAATCTAATTCACACATTAAAAAATTAAAAAAGAAACACTTTTAATATAAAGTGTTTACATAACTCCATTAGTATGAGATATTTTGAAAAAAATTCAAAAACAAATGCATGCGGCATTAATTCAAAGCGGATAATTTCATATTAATGTGGATTAATGTTGAGTTAAGTGATGTCTGACAGTCATAACATTCACCTCCTCCGGTAGTGGTGCTGTTATTGAAATCACAATAACTTTTATTTATACTTATTAAATTTATATCTTAATAATAACTCGATGATGTAAAAATAATAATTTTAATTTTTAAAATATTATAATTAAAATAATTTTAATCAAAAAATTATAAATTTCGCACTTGAGCGATATAATATTCTAGAAAATGTCACGTAAAATTTTTTTTAAACATTTTATGTAAATATTTTAAGTTAAAGTGGCTTGCAACTTCAATAAACTAGCATTAGATTCATGATTTTTCGACTAAAATAACTTTAGTTGTAATATGTTAAAAGTTAAAATATTTTTATTTAATAAATATATTTTTTTCTTAGAGAGTCATTATTAAGATAAAAATCTAATGGAGATGAACGTAACTAAACCTTGAAATTCCGGACTTGGATGGTGGAAAAGCAAAAATTATTAAACCCAGCATGAAGTTAAATAAAAATAAAATACTTTGTGAGTATAAAAAATGCAAAAGGAAAGACAAATAAAATACTTGAAGAGAGTTCTTATCTCTTTATCACTAATTAATTTTTATGATTTTTTTTTTGAAAAATTATTGCAGTTATCTAAATTAGATACATAAGATTGTTTATGAATTAAAATAATGGTATATTATCACATCAGCAAAAATAAGTTAAAACAAATCACGTTTTCACAATCTAATAACCACTTGTGTAATTTCTTTTTGCTAACATACAAACATATTATTAATTTGATTCATAAATAATTTTATAGACACAATTTAAAGAAGATATTTCATTTTATTTATCTTTTTTTTTTCATTTTTTTTGGTCATTAAGTATTTTATTTATTCTAAAAAAATATTTTATTTCTATTTTATTTTAATGGGTATGGATGGGTTAATAATTTTTGCCCTTTTATCATCATAGAGGGTGATTTTAATAACAATACCACTCCACTGCCTAGGAAGCATGGGTACTTCTATTTGCACTGTGTATCCGTAAGTACCAAATATGTATGTGATACTAATACTCACTAGATACATCTAAATATGTTCCAGCTATGTTTATTTCTTTTATTTTTTCTTTCTTAATTTTGAAGATCCGTACTTGGTGTGACTTGGATACAAACTTTTATTTTTTTATTTTTTTTGTGTTTATATATATATATATATATATATATATATGCTTTTTAAATTATATGAAGGTATAGCTAGTTTGCAATGAAAATGAGATTTTAAAGTTATATTTTTATTTATTTTAAAACTAACAATGTAAAAATATTATCAATATATGTCAATACATATCTCGGATTAAATTGAATATATAAATATTGACAATAAATAGTGAACAAATTAAAATATTTATTATCATATATTACTTCAATATGCATGGTATTTATTCGTAAATTTATATATATTTGAATTTTTATAATTTTATAAAATGCTTATTAATTATATATATATATATTATTAATAATTATACACTCCAAACGGAGGCACCATTTGGTGCACAGCGCATGCGTAATCGAATGGCGAGCAGGCATGGCACAACTAGGGGTGTGCAATGGTTGGTTCGGTTCAATAATCGAACCGAAATAATCGAAAATCGAAATTACAAGATTTTACGAAACCGAACCGTAATTCCTTTGATAACCGAACCGATATTTTCGATCAATTTGGTTCGGTTAACCGACAAAACCGAAATTTTAAAATTATAAAAAATTGTCTAAAAATTATATAAAATTATAAATAAAAAAATTCAAATTAAAAATGTAAATATATTTAATTTGAGTTAAACCCCTTTATATTGAATTAAAAAATACAAAAATAAAGTTTATTTTTGTAAAAAATGAAAAAAATAATATATATTAATAAAAGTTCGGTCTGTTCGATTTTTTTGATTTTCGTCTTTCAAAACCGAACCGAAATAACCGAAATTATCTTATTTTTGAAATCAAAACCGAATCAAAAATCGAAAAACCGAATTAAATTAAAAATTTCGATCGATTTAGTTCGATTTTTCGATTTGAATCGAAATTTGCTCACCCTTAGGCGCAACGAACAGGGATTCTCCCACATGTACCCATACTCTACTTTTTAAAAATCCGATCCGGCGTGCGCAACGAATTGTGATTCTCCCATATGTGCCCATATTCTACTTTTTAAAAATCCGATCCGGCGTGCGCAACGAATAGTGATTCTCCCATGTGTACCCGTACTCTACTTTTTATAAATTTATATATTTCATACTGGTATCCATGTTGTTATGCATATACATACTGCTTACCCATACTTATGCACATACATTTCCCATTAGTATCCACAAAACTAATATTAGAAGTGAGTCACCCACTCTGTTAGAAAAAATTAATATTGATTTTTTAAAATTATTGGCGATTTTAGTTTTTTTTAGTTAATCGATATTTTTCAGTTAACCACTAAAATTTATAAAATATTATTATAAAAAAATAGATAAAATTTAATTTAATTTCAAATGTACAAAATAATTCAAAATAAAAATTACAAAATAAATGTAATATATTAGTCAAAATTCATGTTCAAAAATTAATAGCTAATAGGCTAAAGGTACATTTTTACCCCTAACATTTATTCAAGTGTGCAAATTTTAAAACAAATTTGCTCCTAATGTTTGAAAAATAGGTGATTTTTGCCCCCGCCATCAACAGTCAACTAAAGTATTAACGGTCAAAGTTACCAGCAATTAACGACGGAAGCAAAAATATCTTATTTTACAAACATTATGAGCAAATTTACACGTTTGAAAAAATATTAGGGGCAAAAATACATATGTGACATCCAAACATTTGATTTACGTATCCAATAGATGCATAACACGTGTCTCACTAGCGGTCAATTAACGTATTAATAGTCAAAATTAGCGGCAATTGACGGCAAGGGTCAAATTTTCCCATTTTACAAATGTTATGATCAAATTTGTACATTTAAAAAAATATTAGAGATAAAAATACACCTTTAGCCTAGGTAATATAATATTAGTATGTTTAATTTTAAGTCAAAGAAAAATTTTGGACAAAATTGAATGTTAAAATATAAAATCTAAAATATAAGACAATGTAATTACATACTACCAAGTAAAATATAAACACTAATATATATAATAAAAAATAACATATATAAAAGTTAATCAGATACTCTATTAAAATGATATAATTTAAATATAATTTAAAGTACTATATAAATTTTATAAACAAATATAAAAAATTAAGGTGTAAAAATAAAAATATAATTTAAATATACTTTAAAATATTATTTTATATAAGTTTTAGAAAAAAAAAATTTAAGGTATAAAAATAAAAATATAATATATATGAACTGGTTAACTGTAGATTAACAGTTAACCGGTATCAAAAAACCGAAACCGAAAATTAAAAATGTTAAAAAAAGAACCAAAACCACATCAATCGGATCTAAGATTCCAAAAAATTTATTCGGTTTCGAAATGAATTTGGCGATTAACTAAATTTTTTATTTTTTTTTCATACAATTAATGATGGTTTTTCTTTTTCTTTTTTATTTTTATTTTTATAATTTTTTTACTTCTCTTTTATGGGCTTAATAATTAATCCTTCAATAATTCTATTTATCTAGCTATTTTTTATTTGAGATTATTAACCAATGAAGATAATGAAAGCTTTTTTTTTCTTTTTTCTTTTTATTTATCTTTTATGGATTTAATAATTATTTTTTTATAAAATTAATATTTAATGAATCAATCAAATATTTTATTCATATTTTTTTTTTCTTTTCATGGGTTGGGCTTAGTTAGTTGTGCATAACTTGCTTTTCAAATGATAAAGATCAAATTGGGTAAATCCACAAATATATTTTATGTCTGGTCCGAACCAGTTTACGAGATACATAAATCAAAATCTCCCGTCCATCAGGGGCGTAGGCAACCCCTAAAGAGTGGAGCCAATTAACCCTATCCAATTTTTAAAATTTTTTTAAATATTCTTAATAATTTTTTTAAATTAATTTTACTAACTAACTCTATTAATAATTGATTTCATTAAAAATTGAGTCCATTAATATATTTAAATATTTTTTTAAAAAATTAATTCCATTAAAATATTTAAAAATTTTAAATTATTTTTATCAGTGACAATTTTTGATCCTACTGACCTGCCGTCCATCCTACCTAGATCTGCATTATATTATACAAACATTTCGTAACAAAGTAACTATTGCTTCAAACAGTTCTAAAACAATGGTAGCAATTTTAATTATAAGGTGATGAAGTATTGCAAATTCAAATTACTAAAATTGAGAATACTAAAGTATTTAAATAGTAATTTGTTATGCAGCCATTTGAGCAGAAATGAGCGGGACGGGTACGAGAACCCCGAAAACATGTCTAGGTTTAGTAATAGAAGAGATCAAGAGACGAGTCTTAATTAATATACGAGACTTTAAAGATTTTTTTTTTCTTTTTCATTTTCATTCCAAATGCTTTTGGAGAGGTTTCAGGGCTTTACGAATTGTATCCATGTGAGCTTGTTAATTAATAAAGATAATTAAAATTTTTTTATTTTTTGATTTATCTTTTATGGATTTAATTATCAATCTTTCAATAAATCTTATTTATTTATTTATTTTATGTGAGTTTAGTAATAAACGAAGGTAATGATTTCTTCTTTTTTTTTTTTTTAATCTCTTATGGGTATAATAATTAATGGGTCCTTCAAATCTTTATCTTATCTCTTTTCATATTCTTTTACTTTTCATGGTTTGGATTTAGCATATAATTTATTTACATTTTTTTTATTTGGTTAATAAATTAATAATTTCGTGGACTTTGAGATAAAGCACCTAATAGTTGGTGTTAGGTTGGCAGTCACGCAGTGGATTATTTAATTAAAGAAAAAAAATATAATTGGAAAAAAGAAAATGAGTGACTTTGATATAAAAGCACCTAATAGTTGGTGTTTTTATTGATAGTTAGTGCATGCCTTTTATTTTATTTCATTTTTATTAAATTTAATCTAATTGAAATATGATTAAATTGCTAAAACTAACACTTTCTTCGCTGTCACGAACAAATAAATTTAAGTGAAAAACTCAGTCTTTTGTTGCACTGGCAAGTGAAGAGATTTCCTTGAAATTATATCTAATATCAATATTGCATATCCATAAAAATATCAATCGAAATAGATAGAGAAGCAGTACCATAATAATTGAGAAAAAAGGACAACATGTGGATCATCCAAAGAAATACACTGTACCTAGGACCTCTTTGGAACTGAAGAAAATAATTAAATCTAAGCTATACAAGTTGTATACATAGGACATTTGGCCCATTTATGACCCATATTTTTTGGCCCATTTGTGACCCGCCCATTAATGATCCAACCCAAATCCGCTCAACCCGCCCAATTTGCCACCTCTATATACAACCATAATTCTATTCACCAACCAAAATTCAGCTTCAAAAAATAGAATTTTTTTTAGTACCTAAAACATCAATAATAACAATAATTTCAAGAACCATTGTTAAATCGAATTCCCACCTCAAAAGAAACTATTTCGCCATCAGAAAAAGTATCTAAAAAGTCCTAATAATTCAGAACATAATTTACTGTGTTGAGGTAATTAATAATATAACCCACAAACACCAAATAAATTAATCCAAGGAAAAAAAAAGGGAATGTAGCAAAACTCTTAAAATTTAAATAAAAAATAGAAAAATTTTAATTATCTTTATTAATTAACAAGCTCACATAGATGCAATTCGTAAAGCCCTGAAACCTCTCCAAAAGCATTTGAAAAAAAAAAAATAAAAATAATAATAATAATTTCTTGAAAGTATCATATATTAATTAAGACTCGTCTCTTGTTCTCTTCTATTACTAAACCTAGACACGTTTTCGGGGCCTGAGTACCCGTCCCGCCCATTTCAGCCCAATTGTCCACAATTTTTATGAGGTTGTTAGATATGTATTTTTCCATATAGCTTTAGTTCAGTCCGAAGACATACAATAAAAATCCACTTATTTTAAGGCAGATTAGGCTTTGTATATATGCAAAACACAGGTTTAACCTGGTCTAAACCGAAAGCAAATTTCAAAATTTTGTTAAAAATATTATATTTTTTTTCTAATATTTAATTTTTCGATATTTTGTATAAATGTTCAATTTAAACTAAATATTTAAAATATAATTTGGTTCATACGTATTTGGACCGTCCAATCGTTTGTACATACGTAATTTGACAGTTTAAATGCAAGCGAATCAAATTATTACTCAAATTTTTCAGTATTCTCAATTGTAATAATTTAAATTTGCAATACGTCATCACCTTATAATTAAAATTCTTACCACTGTTTAAAACTGTTTGAAGCAATAGTATATTATTTTATAACGAGATTTTTGTAGAATATATGCAGGTCGAGATAGGATGGATAGGGGATTTTTATATATTAATCTCTTAAATTGATTCGGACGAGACATAAAATATATTTGTGGATCTACCAAATTTGAACTTTATCATTTGAAAAGCAAGTTGGCCATAACTCGAGGTCGATGATCACTAGGTCTAACTAAACTCAACCCATGAAAAAAAAAATATATATACGAATAAAAGATTAATAAAATATTTGAATAATTCATTAAATATTAATTTTATAAAAAAATAATTATTAAATCCATAAAAGATAAATAAAAAGGAAAAATAAATAAAAAAAACTATCATTATCTTCATTGATTAATAATCTTAGATAAAAAATAGCTAGATAAATAGAATTATTGAAGGATTAATTATTAACCCCATAAAAGAGAAGTAAAAAAATTAAAAAATAAAAAGAAAAACAATCATTAATTGTACTTCAGTGATATTAATTGCTAAACTAATTACGAAATAGATAAATAAAATTATTGAATGTTACAAAGAAAGAACACTCATATTTATCATTTTAGTTAGAGGTGAGTAAAAAACATCGAAAATTGGGTGCGTTCGAAGAGGTTTTTATTTTCGATTTTTTATTTATTTTTTAAATAAAACCAAAATATGTTTAGTAAACTCTTTTTCGTTTCGAATTTTATAAAAATTTAAAAAAGTGATTTAAACCAAAAATAGAAAATAAAAATTTTTAAAATGTAGTTTTTAGAATTTTCCTATTTTATTCTTATCACTATTGCCACTACTACCACCACAATGCTACCATCATTGACGCCACATTACCGTCACCGTCGTTGCCTCAACTACCACTGCCGTCACCACCACGCCTCCGCCACCATCATTATCGCCACAACCACACCGTTCCCACCACCACAACTACAATGCTGTTGCCACCATCACCACGTACCACACCGCCGCCGCGACTACAACTACGCCGCCGCCTTCACCACCACAACCACATTGCCGCCGCCTCCACCACCATACCGCTGCCGCCTCCACCACAACTATGCCGCCGCTCCTACCATAACCACACTGCTACCGTCTCCACTACCGTCTGCACCATCACACCGCCGCCGTTGCTGCTAATGTACATGAATAATTAAAAAAATATGATAAAGTTTTTAAATATATAAAATAATTTTCTAAAAAATAAATAATAAAAACTAAAAATAATTTTTGGATTTTAAAAATAAAAAACTAAAAATCTACAACTTTACCAAACACACCCTTAGTTAATTATAAAATCAATCCGAAATCGAATTTATTTTTTGGTTAACTGATTCGATAGACTCAATTTTAATTTTTATTTTTAGCATTTTCGATTTCTATTTTTAGGTATTTGTTAACCATTAATCCACGGTTAACAGGTTCACACGCGCACACACACACACACACACACATATATATATACCTTAAAAATTTTTATTATTTCTATTTTATTGTTCTCTAAAACTTACATAAAATAATATTTTAAAGTATATTTTTATTTTTATACCATAATTTTTTATATTTTTTTATAAAATTTAGATAATATTTTAAATTATATTTAAATTATGTTATTCTCATACAGTAACTGATTAAACTTTATATATTTTATTTTTTATTATATATATTGGTATCTATATTTTACTTGACAGCATTTAAGTATATTGTCTTATGTTTTAGAGTCTATGTTTTAACATTCAATTTTGTCCAAAATTTATTTTTAACTTAAAATTAAGTCAATATCAAATATCCATTTTATAATATTAGTTATTAATTTATTGAACATAAATTTTGGATAGCATATTATATATTTTTTTGTAATTTTTATTTTGATTTACATTGCACATTTAAAATTGAATTGAATTTTGTCCTTTTTTTTTTATAATTGTATATTATAAATTTTAGTGGTTAATCAAAAAATATTAATTAACCAAACCGATGGATTGGTTAACCAAATATAATAGACCGATTAACTGTTAATAATTTTAAAAAATCGATTTTAATGGACCGGTTAATTTTTTTGCTAACAGACTAGTTAATCGGTCTATACTCACCTCCTAATTTTAGTTATGTGAATGCTAATGGGAAGTATATGTGCATAAGTATGGGTACGGATGGATTAAGATTGATTTAAGTCCACAATTAGGTTGTCTCTCCTTTTGGAGTGTTTGTCTTTTGTCTTCTCTTATGAGATGTTTTATATTTCTTTCTGTTTAGTTTTAATTGTTGTCAAAGTGTAGAGTCGTCTATGGCATCTTTGGCTGATAAAGGGAAAGAGGTGGCAGATCTGTATGCAAATTTACGTCTTGATGATGAGGAAGAAGGGCTAGTTGTGGACGAGGAGCATGGCATGATACAGAAAATAGGTAATTTGTTCTTTGTGATTGGACGGTTTCTCAATAATAAACCTGTTCATTTTGACTCGATGAAAAATACATTGGCCTCTATATGGAGACCAGTTAAAGGAGTGACGATTACTGAGTCAAATGGCACTGGTCGATACCTGTTCCAATTCTATCATCAGCTCGATATGGAGAGGGTGCTTAATGATGGTCCCTGGACGTTTAATCAAAATGTCTTGATTGTCAGGCAAATGGAGGGTACCGAACAAGAGGCGCAAGTTGATCTAAATTCCCTCCTTATATGGGTGCAGATTGTCAATCTCCCTATAGGTTTTCAGACGGAGGAAACTTGCAAAGCCATCGGGAATAAGATAGGGCAGTTTGTGGAAGCAGATCCCAAGAATTTTAATGGCCCTCGCAAAGGGTTCCTAAGAATCAAAGTGGCTATCGATGTTAGGGTCCCAATAAAACGGGGTCAGAAGATAAGGAGGAGTGGCGGTGAGTGGCTCTGGATCGATTTTCGTTATGAAAGGCTCCCCTCTTTTTGTTTTTTCTGTGGAATTATAGGCCATGCAGATAAATTCTGCACTTTGCTTTTTGATCTTCCTTATCGACCTACTGAGCGTGCTTATGGTAATCATCTTCGTGCAATGGTGAGAAGGAATAGTACTCAGATTGGCAGAGCTTGGCTTCGTGAATCCATGGAAGAGGAGGGCGGGGTAAATTGGGAAACACAGTTGTCAAACATGGAAGTTGAAGATTTAGGAGATAATGGCCATGATCAAAGGAAGGTGGGAGCTGGGCATGATTTACGTGAGTCAGTTAAGGGAAGTGCTATGTATCTTGCTGGAGTTAATAGGGAGGTGTTTGGGACAAAGTCAACGAATTCTGAGGATGGAATAATAATGGATGTGAAACGTGCCCGTTTGGAACAAAGCCCAAATGTATCAGACCAAGAAAGGCAGCCGAAAAACTCTTTATTGGCGGGACCTGGAGCCCAGGCCCGCCAGGGCCAATGAGTCTTCTAAGCTGGAACTGCCATGGACTGGGCAATCCACGGACAGTTAATGCGCTTAAGGATATAATATCCTTAAGAAGGCCCAACATTGTTTTCCTTATGGAAACAATGATAAAAAGCAACAAAGTAAGTAAGGTTTGCTCAAAGCTGGGTTTTGATCATTATGTGGCAGTAGATGGGGAAGGTCATGGAGGGGGGTTGGCTTTATTTTGGAAAAGTAATGTGAGAATACAAGTGATCTCCAGCTCGAAAAATTTCATAGATGTGAATGTGTTGATTCAGCATGCAGCTCCATGGCGCCTTACCGGGTTTTATGGCTGTCCAGAGCGGCACCGTCGCAAGTTTTCCTGGGATCTGTTACGAAAGTTGGCAGGTGGGTCTGGAGGACCTTGGTGTTGCGTTGGGGATTTTAACGATCTGCTAAGGGAAGGGGAGAAGAAGGGTGGAAATAAACAACCTAGATGGCTTCTTGATGGGTTCAGAGATGCTATAGGGGACTGTGGGTTGGTGGATTTGGATATGAGAGGCTACCCGTTTACTTGGGAGGCTGGCAGGGGCACTTATCGATGGGTTGAAGAGCGATTAGATAGAGCGTTTGTGAATGCTGAGTGGTTAAAGTTATTTTCAAATTCTGTTCTACATAATGTGCTTACTATAGGATCTGATCACTCTGCCCTGTTGTTGGAGCTAAAAGTCTGGACGCAAATCTTGACTGGTAAAAGATTCCGGTTTGAGAATGCTTGGCTTAGAGATCAAAGTTGCTATAGTGTAGTTAAGGATTCTTGGGAGAGTATGGGCATAAGTCCTATAGTTGAGAAAATCAGATCTTGTGTGGGGGCCCTGGCGGACTGGAGTAAGACCCTAGACGGAAATTTCAAGTCTCAACTCAGGAATTATCGGTTTTTGATGGAGAAATACAAAGGTGGCAGAGATGCGTTTTCTATAGATCAGTATAATAAAGCTTCTAGTGAGTTTTTAATGATTCTAAAGAAACAAGAGGATTTCTGGAAGCAGCGAGCAAAGCTGTTTTGGTTGCAGGAAGGAGATGCTAATTCCAAATACTTTCACTCTTATGCTTCGACAAGGAGGAGAAATAATAATGTTACTCGCCTTAAAAATAATTATGGAGAGTGGAGTGAATGGGGAACAGGGCTTGAACAGGTTATCCTTGACTATTTTCAGAATATTCTTAAGAGTAATGGGAGCGCTGATTCAGAAATCACTGATCTTATCAGACCAAGGGTTACACAGGAGCAGAATGATGAGCTTACAAAAATGTTCAGCGAAGAGGAAGTTAAAGAAGCCTGTTTTGCTATGCACCCCGATAAAAGTCCTGGGCCAGACGGCTTGAACCCAGCATTCTACCAGAGGTTCTGGAACATTGTTGGCAAGGATGTCACAAAAGCATGCATTTCCATTTTACAGTTATGCTCTATGCCAAATCAATTGAATGATACGCTTATAGTGTTGATTCCTAAAAAGGCAAACCCAGAATTTATCACGGATTTAAGGCCTATTGCATTGTGTAATGTTTTGTTCAAGATGGTTTCAAAGATGTTGGCCAATAGATTGAAACGCATCCTTCCTACTATTATTTCGGAGTCTCAAAGTGCGTTCATCCCAGGCCGTATGATCACGGATAACATTATAGTTGCCTATGAAACTATCCATAATCTAAAGTGCAGGAGACAAGGGAAGAGGGGTATGGCAGCTCTGAAATTAGATATGAGCAAGGCGTATGATAGAATAGAATGGGCTTTTCTAAAGAAAATGCTGGCCAAATTGGGTTTTAACTCAGTCTGGGTAAATTGGATTAGTCTATGTGTAGAGACTGTGTCCTACAAAATTGTTCATGGAGGGAAGGAGCTGGGTCCTATTTTTCCAGAAAGGGGTTTAAGGCAGGGAGATCCTTTATCCCCCTATCTTTTCATCGTTTGTGCTGAAGGTTTGTCAGTTCTCTTGCAGGACAAAGAACAGAAAGGTCTTATACATGGCTATAAGGTAGCTTCCACTGCCCCCTCTATTTCTCACTTGTTTTTCGCAGACGATAGTTTTCTATTCTTCAAAGCTAACCAAGCAGAAGCTAATTGTGTCCAAGATTGCTTGAAGAGTTATGAAGCTGCCTCTGGACAGTGTGTGAATTTCCAGAAGTCATCAATATTTTTTAGCAGTAATACTGGGAATGCAGAAAAGGAAGAGGTTTCTCGTAGTCTAAATGTAACTATAACGGAGGAGCTGGGTTTTTACTTAGGGGCTCCAGTGTCAGTGGGCAGAAGAAAGAACCAAGTTTTCAGTTTTCTAAAGGAACGTCTGTGGAAGCGTATTAATGACTGGAGAGAGAAGTTATTGTCTAGAGCAGGAAAAGAGATTCTTATCAAAGCTGTGCTGCAATCTATCCCAACCTATATAATGGGTATTTTCCAAATGCCAATGCAATTCTGTGAAGATGTGAATCGGATGCTTAATAAATTCTGGTGGAAATCTAGTGGTTCTAATCCTTCGGGTGTTTGCTGGCAGCGTTGGGAGAAATTATGCATCCCAAAAAGGTGTGGCGGTATGGGGTTTAGGAGTCTCTATGAGTTTAATCTTGCTCTTCTAGCGAAACAGGGATGGCGTTTGCTTCAGAATCCACAGTCACTTGCTGCATCTGTCCTCAAAGCAAGGTATTTCAAGTCTTGTAATTTTGTTCATGCTGAATTGGGGCATAACCCATCATATGTGTGGAGAAGTTTGCTTGCTGGTCGTAACGTTCTAAAGATGGGGATCTCTCGCAAAATTGGGGATGGCCAGACAACAAATATATGGAATGATCCTTGGCTTCCTGATGCTGTTAATCCAAGAGTTACTAGTATGGCGGTTAGTAATCTTCCCATATCCCAAGTTAGTGATCTATTAGACTCTGCTGGTGGTTGGAATATGAATTTGGTGGAGGAGTTATTTAATGACAGAGACAAGATGCTTATTCTATCCATCCCAAGGGGGCGAAGAGACTGCAATGATGACTGGGTTTGGCACTTGGATAGAAGAGGTATGTTTACTGTGAGGAAAGCCTACCTTGAGCTTATGAGAATATCTTCGACTGAACAATCAGCTGCTGCTATTATTAATTGGGACAAAATGTGGAAGTTGAAGGTGCCGCCGAAAATCAAGAATTGCATTTGGCGAAGCTTATCCAGTTGCTTGCCTACAGTCAATAATTTATTGGTCAAACGAGCTCCTATCACGCCAGTCTGTCCAGTTTGCCAAGTTCAGGGAGAGGATGAGACTCATGCTTTTATCCATTGTGCTTTTGCCTAACAGGTATGGAATTTATTCTTTAAGGATGCACGCATGTCTGAGGTTGGGTGTTTTAAACTTTGGTTCTCTATGTTGTTGGAGTCTGTCCAGGGTGATGTGGTTAGTGAAATTTGTTTCATTCTTTGGAGTTTATGGAACAATAGAAATAATATGTTGTGGGATAAGAAGAGGGAAACACCTGGACTGGTTCTTCATTTAACTCGGTTGGCTTTTTCCCAATGGCAAGTAGCACAGGCCCAAAAGGCTATTGGTGTTACGATCCCTACTTGTTCTGATTCCAGTTGGAAAAAACCAAGGGAAGGTGTTCTTGTTTGTAATGTTGATGCGGGTTGCTTCAAGCAAAAAGGGTACAATTCATATGGTTTTCTAATTCGGAATTTCTTAGGTGAGTGTATTGCAGCGTGTTATGCAGCTCTTGAAGGGAATTTTGATGCCCACATAGCAGAGGCCCTAGCGGTAAAAGAAGCGCTAAGCTGGTTGAAGAAAAAGAATTTCACTCATGTTAGCATCCAGACTGATTGTTTTATGGTATCTAAAGCAGTGCTTGAGGACTGTAGGGTTGCTTCTTATTTTGCAGATATTATTGATGATTGTAAAGAGTTATTAAAAGTTTTAGAAGGATGTTCTATTACTTTTGTTAGGCGATCAGCGAATATGGCTGCCCACGCGTTGGCTAAAGCAGTCAGTTCTAAGTCTGTTCGGGGAGAGTGGGATGGCCCACCTCCGTTTCTTTTCAGTGTTTTGCTCAAGGATTTAAGTTCTTAATGAAAGGTTTATTTCAAAAAAAAAAGTATGGGTACGCCATACGTATATGTGCATAAGTACGGGTACGCCATACGTATATGCGTACCAATATGGATACGAGTATGAAATATAGAAATTTTTTAAAGAATAGAGTATGGGTACATATGGGAGAATCACGATTCGGTGCGTCATGCGTGCTTACCATCCAATCAGGCGTGCGCTCGCACAACGCAAGAACACACCAAATGGTGCCTCCATATGGAGTGTATAATTATTAATAAAAAAATATATATATAATTAATAAACATGTTATAAATTTATAAAAATTAAACTATATATATATAATAAAAGGGTTGAAATTTTGCATTTTCAATGTCAATTGGTCAAGATTTATAAAATTATATATGAATAAATCCCATACATATTGAAGTAACATATGATAAAAAATATTTTAATTTGTTCACAATTTATTGTAAATATTTATGAAGGGAAAAATATCAAATAATCATGGAGGTTATATTACAAATGGTACATATCTCTTGTAGCACATAAATGTTGCGAAAGGGTATACAAAGATCCCGTTTATTTCTAGTCACTGGCATGATTCTTACCCACATGTGGGATAACAACAGTTTTTTCACAATCTAAAAACTCCTGAAAAATTAAGAGAAAAACAAGTGTAAGTGGAAACGGGTAGCCTTGCAGCGTTTACGTTTTTTCGGTACCAAAATCTGACACATCTCATTTATTTATAGAGATCATAAAACTAGAGGTCTATCTGTAATATAATTCAGACTTTTTCTGAGATAAAATTTGGTAATTTTATCCAGATTGAATTACTCAATTTTATCTGGATATGGAACTCTATTTATATTAGAGTTATAAGCGTACTCAAATTCTATCAATTTATATATTCAATTTAATTCGAGTTATACATTGACATATATTGATAATATTTTTACATAGTTAGTTTTAAAATAAATAAAAAATATAACTTTAAAATTTCATTTTCATTGCAAACTAACTCCACCTTTATGTAATTTAAAAAGCATATCAAAGTACTATCACTATATATATATATATAAACTTGTATCCAAGTCACACCAGTACTCCATACAGATATCCAAAATTAAAAATAAATAAATAAATAAAAGAAATAAACATACCGGGTACATATTTAGTGTTGTGGAAACTCGGGTTGATTTCCACCAAATTCACCTCGAACACTATTGAGCAGGTGAATAAAGCGTAAACGATTGTACTGAAAAATCACACAAGGTAAAATTCTCAAGATAGAATTTTCCTAAGTAATTTAACAGCACAATAATTCACTAACAATATACCCGACAATAGCTATTAAATAGACAAATAAAGAACACCAGAATTTAACGAGATTCGGCTAATTATGCCTACGTTCTCGGACACTATCAATATTATATTTCACTATTTCAAAGAAATAATACAAGTGAAATATTTACTAAAAAGAGAAAGAATTATTGCCTTAGGAAAGATGGCAATTTTGGGATGGTTTGGATTAGGAAATTGGGGCTATATTTATAGTGTTACAATTTCCCATTCCCTTACAATATTTACAATGTGGGATTGCTCAACAATCCCATTTGTCAACAATTATCATAAATTGTCAACAATTGGAGGAATTAAATTGTCAACAATTGTGAGCCTACTAAGTCAACAATTGTGTGAATTTGCCACAATTGTCAACAAATCTCCACCTTGGCAAATTCCACTTCTTGAAATCTCACACAAAATTCAACTTTAGTAGTGTCACCAAATGCGCTTCAAAGCGCACAACTTCAACTCTTAACAATATTGATCAAGCCCAAACAATGTTACAATTTGACCGCAGTCATCACTTTTGTGAACATATCAGCAAGATTCTCAGTGGTCCTAATCTTCTGAATTGTTACTCCACCTTCTTCCAGAACCTCTCGTACAAAGTGATAACGAACATCGATATGCTTCGTCCTTGCATGGTAAACTTGGTTGTTTGCCAAATGAATAGCACTCTGACTATCACAATGCACTTTGATGTGCTTCTGTTGAACCCCTAATTCACTAAGTAACCCTTGAAGCCAAATTGCCTCCTTCACAGCCTCTGTAATTGCCATATACTCTGCCTCCGTAGTGGACAAAGCAACTGTTGACTGTAAAGCAGACTTTCAACTAACTGGTGCCTTTGCAAGAGTAAACACATAACCAGTCGTTTATCGAAATCACTAGCATAGTCGGAATCACAATATCCAACTACACATTGACCATCTTGATCATCTCGCTGAAATACCAAACCAACATCTACGGTGTTCAGAATATACCGCAGAATCCATTTCACAGCTTGCCAATGCTCCTTTCCAGGATCATATATATACCTGCTCACAACCCCAACTGCCTGTGAAATATCGGGCCTTGTACACACCATAGCATACATCAAGCTACCAACAGTATTTGCATACGGTACTTTTGCCATGTATTCTCGTTCTGCTTCATTCTTTGGAGACAAAGATGCACTGAGCTTGAAATGAGGAGCAAGAGGAGTACTAACAGGTTTTGACTTTTCATTCATGCCAAAACGCTTTAGCACTTTTCTCAGATACTGTTTCTGAGTCAAACAAAGTCTCCCCAATTCCCTATCTCTGCTTATCTCCATACCGAGAATCTTCTTGGCTTCACCTAGATCCTTCATTTTGAACTCCCCGTTCAGCTGAGTCTTCAACTTCTCAATCTCTGTCAGACTCTTGGAAGCTATCAACATATCATCAACATAAAGAAGAAGATATATGTAGGATCCGTCTTGTAGCTTACGCAAATACACACAATGATCATATTTGCTTCTTGTGTACACTTATGTCCCATCATAAACTTGTCAAATCATCTGTACCACTGCCTCGGAGATTGCTTCAATCCGTACAATAATTTTTCAAGCTTGCACACCATATTTTCTTTTCCATCAACTTTAAATCATTCGGGCTGAACCATATAGATTTCTTCCTCCAAGTCTCCATGTAAAAATACAGTTTTTACATCCAACCGAACTAGTTTCATATCTAATTGTGCTACCAAAGCCAACAAAATTCGAATGGAGGAATGTTTTACAACTGGAGAAAAAACTTCATTATAGTCAATTCCCTCCGTCTGAGCGTAGCCTTTAGCCACCAGCCTTTCTTAATTTGTAGCGAACATCATCCTTGTCAGGAAATCCATCTTTCTTTGCATATACCCATTTGCACCCAATTGCCTTCTTTTCCTTCGGAAGACTAGCTAGTTTCCACGTATGATTCTTATGAAAGGACTGCATTTCATCATTCATGGCTTTCCTCCACTTCTCTGCTTCTGAATTTTTGACTGCTTCATTATAAGTGGTAGGAATGTCATCCGTTGCAATTTGGAATGCATAAGCCACCATATCAACATAGCGAGCAGGATTTTTGATTGTCCTCTTTGGTTTACTTAATGCAATTAATTCAGGTTGTTGTGGAGGTTCTTGGGTTAAAACCTCTTCTTCATCTGACTCCTCATATACCATAGGAGTTTCTACATCTGCTTCATCATTTGCTGGGATAACAATTTTACTTTCAAACTCCACCTGTTTTGGAGTACCATCTGTTTGCTCAACACTTTCATTTGTCACATTTCTCAACATGGTAGATTCATCAAAGGTAACATCCATGCTGAAGATTATTTTCTTTGACTCTGGGCACCAAAGTCGATATCCTTTCACACCAGAGGTGATCCCCATGAAAATTGCTATCTTTGCACGTGGATCCAACTTCGATTCCTTAATGTGATAGTATGCAGTGGAACCAAACACATGTAAGGAATTATAATCTGTCGCAGGTTTTCCAAACCATTTCTCCAATGGTGTTTTACCACCATAGTACTAGATGGTAGGCGATTAATGAGATGGCAAGCATATGTAACAGCTTCAGCCCAAAATTCTCTGCCCAACCCAGCATTGGACAACATACACCGAACTTTCTCCAGCAATGTCCGATTCATACGTTCTGCCACCCCATTCTGTTGTGGTGTATTTCTGACTGTGAAGTGTCTGACAACGCCTTCATCTTCACACACCTTCATAAATGGATCACTCCTGTATTCCCCGCCATTATCTGTACGAAAATGCTTGATCCTTCGGCCTGTTTGAGTTTCCATCATCTTTTTCCATTTGAGGAAAACTCCCAGCACTTCATCCTTAGTCTTTATAGTATACACCCAAACTCTCCAGGAAAAATCATCAACAAAGGTCACATAGTAGTGTTTTTCTCCCAAAGAAGTCGTCTTTGAAGGTCCCCACACATCAGAATGAACATAGTCCAAAATACCTTTGGTATCGTGGATTGCTGTTCCAAATTTGACTCTTGTCTTTTTCCTTTTGACACAATGCTCGCAAAAATTCAATTTGCAAGTCTGAACTCCTTTCAATAATCCTTGTTTTACCAAGAGATTCAAGGATTTTTCACCTGCATGCCCCAAGCGCATATGCCATAACCTGGTTGCTTCTAACTCCTTTTCACTAGTAGAAGCCACTGCTGTTGTGCCAATAACAGTAGTACCTTGATAGTGGTACAATCTGTTATTCTTTCGAATTCTCTTCAACACCACAAGTGCACCAGAGATTATCTTCATTACTCCGCCTTTTGCTCGTACCTCAAAACCCTTTTCTTCTAGAGCTCCTACGGAAATGAGATTCTTTGACAACTTGGGCACATAACGAACATCTTTCAGGATTCTGATTGATCCATCATGGTTTTTCAAACGAATGGAACCAATCCCATGTGTGGTGAGAGAGGCATCATTTGCTATATAAATAACTCCATATTCTAGTTCTCTAAATTCATAGAACCAATCCCGATTGGGACACATATGATGACTGCAGCCTGAATCAAGCAGCCATACACTAAAAGAGCTAGTTGACGATGTAACAGCAAGTGAAAAGTCTGAGTCTTCATCATTACACTCAGCTACATTTGAATCTGCAATAGCCTTTCTCTTATCAGGTTTGCCCTTATACTTCAGCTTAGGACAATCTTTTTTCCAATGCCCTTTTTCTCGACAAAAGGCACATTCGTCTTTGCCTAATTTGGGCCTCGACTTCGATCTCCCTTTTTTTCCTCTAGTCTGGCTCTGTAACCGACCTCTCACTACTAGAGCTTCTGTAGCTCCACTTGTGCATTCTTTTTTGTCCTTCTTTCTCAGTTCATAACTATACAAGGCAGCACAAACTTCACTGAGAGTCACAGCAGCCTTCCCATGAAGTAGAGTCGTTTCAATAAACTCAAACTCCTCAGGAAGGGATCCCAACAACATCAAAGTCAGATCTTCATCTTCAAATGTCACATCCATATTCAATAAATCAGCGACTAACTGATTAAAACTGGTGATGTGATCATTTATTGTGGTACCTGCAATATAATTGAAATGAAACAGTCTTTTCTTCATGTGGAGCTTATTCTGACTGCTTTTCTTCAAGAATTTTTCCTCCAGCGCCTTCATCAATTTACTTGCAAAAATTCATTTCGAGAAAGCATACTTTTGCTCTCTAGAAAGGCACGATCAAATTGTACCACACGCCAAACGATTAAGTTTTTTCTATTCTTTCTCATCAACATCATCTGCTTTCTTTTGTTCAAGGACAATGTCTAGATCTTGCTGAAAGAGAGCGTCTAGAACCTCACTTTGCTACATGCCAAAATGACCCGTACCATCAAAAATTTCCACTGCAACTCTTGCATTTGCCATCATATTGGACGAGGAAGAAGAAGTGGATGGATTTGTCATTTCAGCTACAATTACTATTCAATAGCTGTCGATGCGGAATGCCAATAGCACAAGAAAAAATCTTTTCTGATATGGAAAATCAGCCTACGCTGCAACCACAGAGCATACTAAGAAAGAACCTAGACTCTGATACCAATTGTTGTGGAAACTCGGGTTGATTTTCACCAAATTCACCTCGAACACGATTGAGCAGGTGAATAAAGCGTAAACGATTGTACTGAAAAATCACACAAGATAAAATTCTCAAGATAGAATTTTACTAAGTAATTTAACAGCACAATAATTCACTAACAATATACCCGACAATAGCTATTAAATAGACAAATAAAGAACACCAGAATTTAACGAGATTCGGCCAATTATGCCTACATCCTCGGACACTACCAATATTATATTTCACTATTTCAAACAAATAATACAAGTGAAATATTTACTAAAAAGAAAAAGAATTATTGTCTTAGGAAAGATGGCAATTTTGGGATGATTTGGATTAGAAAATTGGGGCTATATTTATAGTTTTACAATTCCCCATTCCCTTACAATATTTACGATGTGGGATTGCTCAACAATCTCATTTGTCAACAATTATCATAAATTGTCAACAATCGGAGGAATTAAATTGTCAACAATTGTGAGCCTACTAAGTCAACAATTGTGTGAATTTGCCACAATTGTCAGGTGTATCAGTGAGTATCAGTATCGGATACAGAGCTGGCCTGGATACACCATACAAATAGAAGTACCCGGCCATGCTTTCTGGGCAATACATGCATGTTGTTATTAAAATCACCCTCTATGATGATAAAAAAAAAAAGCCAAAAATTATTAACCCATCCATACCTATTAAAATAAAATCGCCCTCTATGATGATAAAAAAAAAGGCAAAAAAGAACAAAGAAAATTATGAAATGTCTTCTCTAAACTGGGCTCATGAAATTATTTATAAATCAAATTATATATTTGCGGATTTACCGAATTTGAATTTTATCATTTGAAAAGCAAATTCGCTCTTACTCGAGTCGAGATGACAAGGTCTAATTAAACCCAGTCCATGAAAAGAAAAAGAAAATGAAGAAAATATTTGAATGATTCATTAATTATTAAATCCGTAAAGATAAATAACATGGAAAAAGAGAAAAGAAAAACTATTATTGTCTTCATTGATTAATAAACTCACATAAAATTAGCTAGATAATAGAATTATTGAATGATTAATTATTAAACCCATAAGGCAAATAAAAACCTTTTCTGAAGTTACCAAATAAATAAATAAATAATGCTTTATGATACAAAGTTCTAAAGAGATGGTAGAATAACTTGCACAAAAAAAAATGTATAGTAATTCGGCTGTCCAAATCTACACCTATTCTTTTAAGGCAATAATTTTAAAAATTTTCTTCCCAATTAACCCTTTTTAAGGGCACGAGTTAAAGCCATTTGCAAGTCTTTTTTAAAAGATATTAGTATGTATTACGATTTAAAAACTTCTATTAAGATAAAAAAAAAAAGCCGACTAATTATTAAAGCCATAAAAGTTAATTATTAAACCCATAAAAGATAAATAAATAAGGAAAAAGCAAAAGCCACAATTGCCTTCATTGATTACTAAAGTCACGTGCAAATAAAAAAAATAGAATTCTTCAAGGATTGATTGTTAAACCCATAAAAATTAAAATAATAACAAAGGAAAAAAAATATCATAAATTTTGTTCATTCATTACCGAGTTCACATAAAAATAGATGAGGGCATTTTATTCATAGATCAACAATTATATGTGAATCAATATATATCAAAATAAAATGATTGGCTTATTTTTAATGCGTTGCCTATAATATCCTTGTGCGGTTTTGTATTGTACGATTCAATTACAAATGTACCCTTATATATCCATGTTGATTCATACTTTTAGGAATATGCATCAGTTGGGCTTGGGTCAAATCCAACCCGACCTGAACAATCCGAAATCCGAAATTTTTTTATATCTTCCATCCGAACCGATCTTAATTATTTTATGGTGCTCCATCCGAACAACTCGAAATTTTCAAAAGAAAATTTAGATTTTTTTTTTGTTTTAGAATTTTTGGAAGGGTTTGGGTTGAATCTCGAGTGATACTTAAGATTGAAAAATTGAATCGAAATTGAAAATGAACAATAAGTAATTTGACATATTTGATTTGATTTTTGGTTTAACCGATTTGATTTCACTTTTCCAGTTTATCGAGTCAATTTTGATTTTTCTGTCTCCCTACTTAAAATATATAATTGATATATTGGTCGGTTTGATTTTTTAGCGCCCCAAATCAACTTTCACTATGGTTAAACTTTGTCAAATATGTCACTATTTACTACGAAATTATAACCTGAATTTTTTAAATGAATTTGTTTTTGTCTCAAATTTAATTATCAGATTTGTTTCAAGTGGCACTATTCATAGCTTGAAAAAATTAATATTCATGTCTTGAGCAGCACTATTCATATTAGAAAACACTTTTCACGGCTCGAAATGCACTATTCAAGAGTTTAAATTTTTTGGGCGTTACACTTTGTCTTAGGTTTGAGATATTATGAATTGATAGGAGAAAAATCGATAGAGCAAAACTGAGTAATGATAACGACGCAAGATAGTGAATGAGTTGTGAGCAATAGAATAACAACGAATCAAGATATGGAGCAAAAAAGATCGAAAAAATATGCAATTGATAAGTAAAAATACTGAAATACAATATGCATTATACATTATTTAATTTTTTTTTCTTACTTTTTTTGCAGCTCAAATATTTAAACAATGAGATATTTTTCATTTCTCACTATTAAATGTAATTTTTGTATAAAATTGGAATGAAGATATAAATAAAATAGTATTGTGTTTATATATATATATATATATAAACATGACATAAACAAGTTTAATTGAAAAAAAAAAATTGGGTTGTGGATTATGCTTGGGTTAAATTGGATTTCAATTCGGGCCAATTTTTTAGATTTTGAGTTTGGATTGGATTCAACTATAAAATTTTTGAATCATTCGAATTTCTTTCAGATTTAGAGGGTTAATTACATCTGTGGTTATCGAATTTTGGGCCTTATAATCAAATGGTCATAATAAAATAATTTGTAACACAAAAATTATCAAACTTTTATTTTACTTTAATTGAAGTAAAAATGACCGAAAATTTAATTTTTCATCACCGGAGGGCCACGCAAGCATGCCACATTATTAGTGATCTTTATGATGTGCCCAGTCAGGATGCCATGTGGCTTTCCTATATGAAAGAATTGACATATCAGCAAGTACTCGTATCATACAAACCTGCACAAAAAAACAAAAAAAAGTCTTGCTGGCGTATACTTGCTGACGTGTCAATTCCTTCATGTAGGCGGGCTATATCGCATGCTGACCGGGTGCATCTTAAAAGATTATTGATTCGGTGACGAAAAATTAATTTTTCAGTCATTTTTACCATAATTGAAATAAAATAAAAATTTGATAATTTTTATATTATAAATTATTTTATTATTATCATTTGATTATAAATTCCAAAATTTAATAATTACAGACATAATTAATCCAAATTTAGATCACAATTTTCAAACGGGTTGAAATCGAATTTTTGGAGTCACGTTAAAAAATGCCAGGTCTACATACTAGATGCTAGATAGGTTAGTGCGCGCGCGGCTCTTTCTCTCTGGATATATTATCTAAAATCATGTCCGGGGCTAAATACCACATATTAAGGGACCTATAAAATATACCGAGTCAGGAATCTGTCCATATATCTATTATTTTCCGGGTTTCATAATTTTTATCCATCTTTTTTTTTTTTTTTTTGAGAAAAAAAGCAACTTCATTAAGAAGAATCAGCAGCCATAGCTGAAACAATACAACTGGGTGGGAGTAAATCCCAATAAACAAGACCTGGCATAGAATTAGCTGCCTTAGCAAGACAGTGAGCAGCTGAATTCGCAGATCTTTTAACTAATCCAAACCGGATATTAGACATACTATCCACAAGAGTTTTGCAATCATTAACAACATTACCAACATCTGAGCAATAAGAAGAATTAGATAACAGAGCATTGTAAACCAACTGAGCATCCATCTCAATAATAACTGGTGCACAGGCACAAGTCTTCTTTATCCAACTTAAAGCTTCCCTAACACTTAAAGCCTCAGCCACCAAAGGATCAAAAGTTCCTTGAAAATTATTACACCCTGCTGCACAAAACTTCCCTACACAATCCCTGACCACAAAAGCAGATCCAGTTTGGTTACTCGTAGCAAAGATAGCAGCATCAGTATTAATTTTCAAAACTCCTAAAGGTGGGGGCTTCCAACCCATCTGTCCGTCATTTGAGCTCTGATGAGGGGGGATAACACGAATCTGAGCAGCCTTCCAATCATAATAAACATTATTTGCCATGGCCACCACTGCAGCCGGTGCACACTTCAAAGAGTTCCAAACAAGATCATTTCTTATCTTCCAAATAGACCAGCAAACAACAATTGCTAAACTCAGGTCTTCATAATTAAATCTTGTATTGATAAGAGTGAACCAATTAGCCAAACTCTGTGACGTCCCTCTTATGTAATCAACTGGAGCTTTTAACCACACCTCACGAGCAAAAGAGCAGTCCACTAACAGATGGAATATCGATTCCTCCGCACTTCCACATAACGGGCAAGAGAGATCAAGGACAATACCCTTAATTGCTAAAATGGACCGAACAGGTAGGCATCCCTGTAATGCACGCCAAAAGAAGTGTTTGATTTTTGAAGGTAGCAACAATTTCCACAAAATATTCCAATCCACAGCAGTTGAAGAATGAGCCAAAACAGTACCTGATTGAAGAAAACTATAGGCACTTTTGACCGAGTAAATACCATCAGTCGTGAGACACCATTGCCAAATATCACCCTTGGGCTGCCAACTAAGAGGGATACTTAGGATTAGATTCATATCCCTCTCATTGAAAAGAGAAGAAATCAGAGGTATATTCCAAGAGTTAGCATCGCATCTCTTCAAATCACTAACCTTCAAATGCTTCCAAGAATTGTCTAGCTGAGAAGTGATAAAGGGGTTAGAAATATCAGGAAGCCACGGGTCTGTCAGCACATTAACAGAGCACCCAGAACCCACTCGCCACCGACAACCAGATTTCATTTTATCGCGGGCTAAGAGGATACTACGCCAAGTAAAGCTTGGATTAGAGCCAATCTCTGCCTCCAAGAAACTGGAATTCAAAAAATACCTGGCCTTAAGAACCCTCGCCATTAGAGATGATTCATCAGAGACTAACCTCCAGCTTTGTTTGCCTAGCAATGCAAAATTAAAATCCCTAAAATTCCGGAAACCCTGACCACCTAGCTTTTTCGGTTTACATAGCTTATCCCAAGCCATCCAGTTGATACCCTGGTTGTTGCTACCCTTAGTACCCCACCAAAAAGAATTTAAGATCCTCTCAATTTTGGTACATAAACCCTGAGGAAGAAGAAAAACACTCATGGTATAAGTTGGCAGAGATTGAGCCACTGATTTAATAAGGACTTCTTTACCCCCACGAGACAACAAAGATCTGTTCCATCCACTTACCCTTTTCCGAATTTTATGCTCAATATAAGAGAAAATCTCTTTTTTATCTCTGGAGATCATCGAAGGTAGCCCCAAATAGGAATCATGTGAAGCTTGCGGGTCAATAGAAAGACAGGAACAAATCTCATTTTTAAGCACCGATGAGGTGTTGGCACTAAATTTCAATGAAGATTTATTAAAATTAATAAGTTGTCCTGAGTCAAGAGCATAGGTATCCAAAATGTGTTTAACAGCTGAGGCTTCTTGGAGATTAGCTTTGAAGAACACATAGCTATCATCCGCAAAAAGCAAGTGAGAGATGGAAGGGGCTCGTTTTGCAACTTTACATCCATGGATGACACCTCTATCCTCAAAATGCTTGAACATAGAAGATAAACCTTCTGCACAGATAATGAAAAGGTAAGGTGATAATGGGTCACCCTGCCTAAGCCCCCTGCTTGGGATGATAGGACCTAGCAGCTTCTTATCCATCTTTTCTTTTTATAGTTTGTACTAAAATATTGTTTATTTTCTTTTTTATCTAATAGTCAATCTATAAATTGTCTGTTGAATTCCACTTTTATTTTTTCTTATTAATTGCAATTTAAAATTTTTATATTATGTTATCAACCATAATTTTTATAATTTCAATGAAATTTAACTATTCATTTTAAATTTAGAATGAGTATAATAGAAAATTTATTGGAAAAATTTTATCCCAAAACAATAATAACTATATAATTTTTTAATTTATGTAAAAAAAAAAGTTGACAAAAAATTATGAATAGGATGGAATAAGAGAAATAGTTTAGCAATAAATGCAAAATGCGGACACAGTGCTCTTACTGTGTGTTTTCTTTTCTTCTTTTTTTCTTTTTTAATAGAATTTTGGAGTTTTATAATTTTTATAATATGTTAAGAAAAGGCAATTTTCAATAAATTAAAATTAGTTTTCTATTTTTTGTAGTACTTAAAAATATCATTTAGGATTATATTTTCAATCATGTCGCATTAAATCAATGATGCCATTTTATCTCTTATAGATTGGATATTTTTCATAGAATTAATTCATAATTTATTTGATTATTTGTTTTTGAATAAATCTACATTAATGTCATCTATTTATAAACAAACAATAATTATTATTCTTATATAAGACAAATGATATATCAAAAGATAAAGGTCGCAATATACATGTTCGCATTTAATTACCAAAACAAAAGAAAAAGAAAAAAAAATAATAAAAAAAATAAAAGACATCCAGAGCAAGAAAAAAGGCCAACTTTGCGGTTTAGTTTGCTCCTCTCCACAATCTTACGGGCTACACGAATCTCCATGATTTTTATATTCAAACATGATTTTTAGTATTTATAAATATATGCTGTAATGAATAAGGATGTGGATGTGGATGTAAATCCTTCAAAATATATCCAAAATCCAAGAACCATCAATTGCTCTACTCTGCCAAATAAATACAAGTGTGTCAAAATATGTATTATTTTCTTTGTTCCAATATAATAAACACCGCCATATTTGACTTCAATCAAAAGAAAGCTTGAATAAAATGCCAAACGACGCATACTAATTGCATATCGCAAGAATTTGTCCGCTTATAGGAACACTTGATTTGTCTCTTGAAGTAAACCATTAGCTGCTGGAAATTATTATATCTTTTACTCACTATGAAATGGATGAGTTCATGTGCTCAATCCTGTTAGAATATCGCAGGAATGTGAATGCAGTTCTCACTTTTATTAATTATATTTTTGGGGCACAGAGGTAGTGTCCTGTTTACTATAAAGATTCATTATCCTAACCAATCCATTGACTATCCGCGCTAGTTATCAGAAACTTCATATATTTGGAATATGAAACTGACAAGCTAAATCATTGTCCAAATCTAGTCTAATTGGCGATGGCTCTTTTGATAGAATGATATCAAAGCCTGCCCTTCTATTATTTATATAATGTCAAAGTTGAACAATACAAGTAACTGCAAAGCAGTGCTGCAACATATGTAGGCAATAACTTGCTGATTAATCTATCATAGAATATAACCATTAGTTGAGATATCCATTCACAAGAAAGAGGGGGAGAGAGAGAGAGAGAGAGCAGAATTCTGCACTCTGCTATAGTAGCATTAATACAAATTTGGTCCATTTTCTATCAAAAAAGAAATTTAGTCCATTCTTTTCTTTTCCAAAACTTAAGCTTAACTGTGTTAATTGACAATTGTTTTCTTTCTTTATGAAGACCATTCAAAGAACATATGAGATTGGAGCAGCTGTATCGCCTTGTATGAGACACTAATTGTATAACACTTCACAAACCCAACCTAACTTTCCTTTAAACTCTTTTATTAATTTCTTCTCTCTTTCTTGCACTCATTAATGATCCAATCAAACAATCACTAAAAAAAAAAATTAAAATTTTATTTACCTTTCTTGTACTAGTGTGCTTCCCTCCAAATTCACTATAAAGTGGGAAACCTATCAACAACATGCTCAAGTGCATCACCATGAAGTCTCTAAGTGCAACAACATTACCAGCCATGGCTGGTCTTGTGCTTCTTCTTTTGCTTGCACAATCTTCAAGGGCAGCTATTTCTTGCAGTGATGTTATAAAGGACTTAAGACCTTGTGTGAACTACCTAGTGAAAGGAACTGGAGCACCACCTGCAGCTTGCTGTGCCGGTGCCTCGGCTCTTTCATCTGCTACAACTACTACTGCTGATAAGAGGGCTGCTTGTGCTTGCATCAAATCAGCTGCCAAGAAAATTAATCCAAATTCTCAATTAGCCCAAGCACTTCCCACCAACTGTGGAATCAATTTTCCCTACACTGTTTCACCCACTGTTGATTGTTCCAAGTACCTATACTTTCACTCTATAAATCTTGTTTTTCCTTTCTTTATTTTATTATATTTCGTTCATATATTGCCTTTTTTTCCCTTCAATTTTCCTTGTTAACCAAAGTTTTATTTTGTTAAAACTTTTTTTTTTTGCAGAATTAGTTAAATATTGACGTGGTCTACCCAGTGGCTGAGAAGAATTAATTATACTGCATTTGGTTATTATTATCCAAAATGCTTATCCTATTTTCTGATATTGTGGTACAATGGAATGTCTACTAGGACACTTCCACTAAATAAAAGCTTTAATAAAGTGTGCTTGTTTTCTTTTTTTATATATATACATACAATTTCACATTCTTCTTTATATGTACTATAAATTGCTCCAATAATGAGTTTTGACTCAATAGCATTTGATTGCAAGTTTACAAAATTGAATAATTGGTGAAGCTACATAAAGGAAATGAAAGTAAAGAGAGCGTATGAATTTCTTGGACATGATTTATGAAACTATATAATTCAATAAGAGTTTAATAATAAGCTTATAATAGGTTATATACAATTGCACAAACAAATGAAATTAAAGTTGTACAAGTTGATAACAGTATAAGAGAATAGAAGAATAGAAAATATACAAATTTATGCGACAAGAATTGTTGTTACTAGGGGTGTGCATCGGTCGGATTCGAGTCAACCCGAAATCTGAATTTGCAAGAAATTTAACACCCGAACCGACCCTAACTTCTTATAGGGTCCCGAACCGAATAACCCGAAATATTTCGGGCCCCAAACCGAATAACCATAATTATCCGAATTTTATTTTATTTTTTTAATTAAACCTAATTAAACAATATTATGAAAATTATTAAATACATAATTAACATATTAAATATCTAATTAATATATAGTCACCATATAACATGAAAAATACATAATTAAATACCTAATTAACATATAAATACCTAATTAATTAACATATAATATGAAAAATACATAATTAAATACCTAATTAACATATAACTACCTAATTAACATATAATATAGTAACCATATAATATAAAAAATACCTAATTAATATGTTCACCATCTTAAAATGTCCAAATATTACAACAAATTAATAAACCAAATATTATAACAATTAATAATCCAAATATTACAATAAATTCGGTTCGGTTCGGGTTGTTTGGTTTTATATTGATTTTCACTCAACCCGACCCGAAATTTTACAAATCCTCACACCCGAACCGAATTATCCGAATAACCCTACACGAATTTATATTTCGGTTCGGGTTATTCAGATTATTCGGATCAGTTCGGTTTTTGCACACCCCTAGTTGTTACTTCTAAATTATTGTCACAAATAATAAATTTTGGTATTTGGAAAAAATTATAAATATAAGTAGAGCTTCAAATTAGGTGTCCGTTTTACACTAGCTGTTGAAATTGAAACTGCAAAATTATTTTCTTTCACCATGTAAATGACGTTACTTTATACTTTTCAGATTTTTAGACAAATGTCGCATAAAAATAAATTTAGCTTATGGTTTTAAAATTATATGTTTAATTATATCTTTTGGAAAATCTATATATCAAAATAAAATATATTCAATGATAAGTTTACAAGGAAAAGTATAAAACAACTTTAGCTAACAATATGGACAGAATATCTGATATAGTTACATCAATATTAATTCAAACATGAGCTTATCATTTTGATACTCTAACACGGTTAAGAATAAAATCCATAAAAAAAGCCAAGCACCGGATAAAACCGGTTGAACCATGATCTGGTGGCCAGATAGAAGTTTGACCGGTTTTTATTTTAAAAATACCTCATTTTTATGTGCAAATTTACAATTTTTTTTTTCTTCTTCCTTACATTCTCACGGGTCTCTCATAATTAAAAATACTAATTCTAATTATTCTAATAAAATATATAGAATCACCTTTATTTTAAATATTATTATACTTGAATTTAATTTGTTTAAGATGAAACTTTTATTAAATATGAATGTTAACAATGATAATATTATTATGGACATTATTTTTTAACAATGATAATATTATTATGAGCATTATTTTTTATATTTTATATTATGTTGACAAATTTATATATATTTATTTAATCTAAATTTTCATATCTAGGATCAATTTCGATATGACCCCATCGAACCTCTGACCCTTTATCTTTAGTTTTTTTTTTTTGGGAGGGGGGTATGGTTTGGTATAATATGACATAATATTATAATTATTGTGCATATTTGGAAGGATAATACGATACTGGTATGATTTAATAAATTTTTATATAAGAAAATAAAACTAATAAAAATTAAAATAATTTTGATAAAATAAATATAAGACTAATGTTAGATTATAATATATAAGGAAAATTATAATTAACAAAATTAAACAGTGGTGATAAAGGAAAAAAATGTAAAAATTTGAATAAAAGTAAATTATAGGATAATCATACCTAGGGGTGTACACGGTTCTGGATCTTCCTGTACCGAACCGAAATACCGAAAAAAAGATCCAGAACCGAATTGTACCGTTGACTTTTTTTACTAGAACTGAACCGAATTGTACTGCTGACTTTTTTATTAGAACCGAACCGAATTGTACTGGAACCGAATCGAGAACCGTATTGAACCGTACCGAACTGTTCTGTACTGAATTGGACCGAAATAACCGATATTTATTAATTATTATATATAATATTAGTAATTATAGATAAATATTATTTGTAATTTCTATTATATCGTTATTATATAAATTTAACTTCATAATTATTTGTATTTTTTTGAAACTTTTATAATTATTTGTATTAAATATTTTAATGTATGAAATTAATATAATAAATAATTAATAAATTAAAATAATATTTTTATTATTAATAAGATAAATTTAATTATCATATCTATATGAATGTCCAATTAAAATAACTTGTATTTAATTTAATTTACACTTAGTGTTACTCAACTACTACATAATTTTTCATTTTGTACAAATATTTATATACACACACAAATATAATTTTTATATCAATGAAATTTTACTAATTAATATAATTATATGAGTATATAATTATCTTACCAATTAATTTCATTTACTTTTAATATCGCTCAACTAGTATTTATCTATTGTAAGTCAATAATTTAATTATATATAATTAAATTTTACTAATTAATATAACTATATAAGTATGTAATCACTTTACTAATTAATTTTATTTATTCTTAGTATCACTCAACTAGTACTCATATATATTTTGTGTACAATACATGTATGAATAATTGAGTATATAAATTAATAATATAATTATATATAATGAAATTTAGCAATTCAATTCATATAATTATATAAATATATAATCACCTTACCAATTAATTTCATTTGTTTTTAGTATCACTCAACTAATACTTATCTATTTTGGCACAATACATATATGAGTAATTGAGTTGTAACTTAATAATTTAATTATATATAATTAAATTTTACTAATTCGTATTTAATTTAATTTAACTTTAATGTCACTCAATCACTACTTAATTTTTTTTTACAAATATTTATATACACAATCACTTTACCAATTAATTTTATTTACTTTTAATGCTACTTTTACATTCACCCTTATAGTTATTAACTATAATATTAATTAATAATCTTTTAATTATTAAGCCAAATTTAATAAAATTGAATATAATAACTGGATCAAAATAATATATATGGATGGATTCTAACCATATAATCAGCCGATGCTATATATATACTTACCTTATCAATTAATTTCATTTATATTTAGTATCACTCAATTAGTAATTATCTATTTTGACACAATATATATTTGAATAATTGATTTATTTTAATAATTTAATTATATATAAATGAATAATTTATTATATAATTATTTTATCAATTAATTTCATTTGCTTCTAGTGTCACTCGACTAATACTTATATATTTATATCACAATACCTATATAAATAAGTAAATTAAAAATAAAATTATATATAATTATTTATAATAAAATTTTAATTTCTTTTATTTTTAGCGTTACTCAACTAATACTCATATGTATTTAGCACAATATTTATGAGAGTAATTAAAAATATATTTTAATAATATAATTATATACAATTATTATATTAATAAAATTTTATTAATTAATATATAATTTAATTATATAAGTATATAATTATCTTATTAATTAAATTTTTTTAGAGCAAATTAAGAATAAAATTTGAAAAATTTTAGTAAAAATATTTTTTATATGAAGTTTTGGAGGGAAATGTTAATATTTGGAGGGAATTGAAATATTTGGAGGGAATCTAATGCGGACGAGTTGGGTTTTCAGTATTTAGAGCGAGTTGAACGGGTCAATTGTTATTAATTATTATTTTTGTTATAATTTTTGCTATAGGTATCCGTTTGCTTATTATTATATGTTTCCGGAAAGCTCATTTCAAGCCGGTTGACTTTTACAAATTATAATCTCATGTAACAGTCCATTTTGTGCCTCAAAAATAAAGTTTGAGTTTTCGTTTTTCAATTTGAAGTTTTAGGGATATTATTGTATTTTTTTTTATTTTTTTCATAAAAATTGTTTGTTATCTTAGATTGGAGGGGACTTTTCAACTTGGAATAAAATTCTTTCATTTTGAGGTATTTTTGCTGCGTCAGAATCCGACCGGTTTTATATTTTATTATATATATATATATATAAGAAAATAAATTAAAAAAAAATCTAAATCGTGCATGCCTCTTTCTTTTCTGTTTCGAAATCATGTCAAGCCCCACAATTTTTTATATCTTTTCCGTTGGTTTTAACTTATACTTGCATTCCCTTCTTCTCGTCGCTGCCACTGTCATTTTCGCGGCTACATCTAAAAGTAAGGATAAGTCACACACAACTTTTGATTTTGTGGTATTCGTTAATAGTATGTTATTAGTTAGTTAAAAATTTGATCAATAAGCTTGTACATAAGCTTTAATTAGGATGATCATTAGGGATGAATTACCAATTAATTTTATTAAATATTATGATTTTACGAAATTTATTGAATTAATTTATCTCGAATTTAAAATTTTATTTAAAGTGACTATTGTTAAAATATGTTTTTCTTTTTTCATAAAAGAGTGGGATAAATTGAAATATTTTCTTAAAATTGAATGCAAAATTATATGTACTTGTTGAGATATTTTAATTATATTTGTATTTATTATTGTGTATAATTATATTGTAAATTTTTAAAAATATTAAATTATCCGAAATACCGTATTGTATTGTCTTGTTTTGTTTTGTACCGAAAGAACCGAATAACCGAACTGAACTGTACTGAAAATTATAAGAACCGTACTGAACTGTACCGAAATTAATAAGAACCGAACTGTACCGAAATTTATAAGAACCGAAATTTCAATACAATACGGAGATTTGTAAAGGACCGAACTGGGCCGAACTGTGTACACCCCTTCATACCACACATTACCATATCCATTCAATACCATATTCATGGAATAAAAATCTTCCTAAATAAGCACTTGTCTAATACCATCCCATCCTTGACCACGATCCAAATGGTTAATCACCCGAAATGGAATTTCCTTTAAAGATATTCTCTGCCCACACGAATAATAAATTGCATCCAACAAAAAATATATTTTGTCTAGATTAAATTTGGAGATGAAAGCAAAAATCAAGACATCCAAAAAAAAAAAAAAAAAGAAAAAAGAACCTTACTTTGAAATAACAATAGTAGAATGAGTACTTGGCTCATAACCGTGATTGATCAGCAAGCAATGGAATCTGAGTTGCAGAAGGAGAAGAAGCATATGCAAGAAGCTCAATGTCTGACTCAAACTTAGCCATGTCTTCTTCCTTCAACCCAATCCATGCCTCTATGCCTTTCCCTTCTTTAGCGTCTAAGAACATAACTACATTCTCCTCAACATGCGGAGCAATTCCTCCATATACTGGCTTTCCCCATCCAAAATCTATGTCATATGCACCAAAATTACACAAACTACTGAAAGTAAATGGAACTAATAAGTCCTTTTTACCATATACCTCCGTGATGTTTTCGAGCAAATCAAGATTTTCCTTGCTGTTTTGCAGCTTCTTTACAAAGTCTTCATTTATATTTCTTATAGAATCTTTCATCCTCTTCACGATTCCATAAGATTCATCAGCTTTTGCTTGCATATCAGCATTTGCTATAGCCAACCACACAAGATTCCCAAAGGACAGCATTGGCAACGGCGGTTGCGTTCTTGTCCGCACGTTCACCCTTTGAATCACCGAATACTGTAAATTATTCTTAGCTTGTTCAGACTGAGTACTGGCCATGAACCGACTCCATATAAACACAGCCAATGCCTCGACCCGTGACAGCCTTACTCCATTGCCAGTGTATTTAGCTATAATAGCTTTTACAGCAGAAGCTTTGAACAAGAAATTTTTTGTCACAATCTTTTCCTTCGCCACCAATGCCTCTGATTCATAGGTAGGTAAATTTGTGGGTGGAAATAGAGTGGACCAACCAAAAGGAGGAAGATTGATATTAGTATTTCCTCTAGTAATTTCAGCTAAAAATTTCATGGACATCACTGTTGAGAAACCATCACAAATCTTATGGGATATCCCCCATGAAATAGCTAATCCGCCACATGTAAAGAAGGTAATCTGGCAGAAAGCTAGTAATTCACCTGCATTATCAAGTTCAATAGGAACCAATTTTAAGTTATTAGAAGGAAGCTTATCTCGCAGAATGATTGAAAGTGGACAGTTAGCTTTGGCTTCTACGAATGGAACACCTTCATCGGTGCAGGTGACATAAGATTTGTCAACAACACGTCCGGCAAGAGGATAATAATGGGTTAAGATTTGGCTTAGAGATTGTTTTAACATATTGCATATTTCTAGGTTGGTTTTGTGGGGATTTTTAGTGTAGAACATTATACATGGAACCACAAGTGGAGGTTGGATTTGATCCAGAAAGCAGAGTTGGTAATGGCGAAGGTGATCTGGTATAGGGGATAATGGCTTGATTCATTCTTTGGAAATGAATTCTACTTCGAAGCTCATTTTCTTTTTTGTAATTGTCACCCAAGAAAATTGAAAGTTCCTTCGGTACATTTATATAGAGGACTGTGCAAAATTTAACCAGTCAGACAATTTGTTATATTTTATTTGGTTTTTCAGTTTTCAAAATGAAGTTTGATTTAATTATATGGGTTTAATTTTCAGAATTCTAATTCAAAATAATCAAACCAACCCAACTTTTAAAAAGTATAGATGGTTTTTAAGTTCATATTATATATATATTTTTATATTTTAATGTTAAATATAAATATATAAATACAAATTCTATAAATTAAATAAATCCAACTTAATAAATTTTAAAAATTATATGTACAATTGATCGAAATTCGAATCATATCATTTTCATTCTAATGATGTAATTATAAAAGAAAAATTAAATAAATTTCATTTAATTCAATTTAGATCTCTTTAAAAATTGATTTAATTTGATTTTTAGAACGATACTGGTTCAATTTTCAGGTTTATATATTTGGTTAGGCTATGATGATATAGAGTGGCCTAATGGGTAAAAAAAACTGAAAAAAGTCTTAACCTTTTAACGGCAATAATAAAGGCCAAAGTAATAAGTGGGCAAAATATGTCACAAAGAGAGGAAAAAATAATGACACTTAGGCAGGACCACGTGCATGTATTTTTTTAATAAACAATGTTAAAGTGATCGCACATGTATCAAAAGTTTAACTTTCACTTTACTTACCAAATAATATATATATAATATTAAAGTCATGTAAACTGTAATTCGACGAAATTTTTTGCCGGATTGATGATATATATACATATGATACGTGACGATAAATAGTCGATGCATAATTTTTTTGTAAAAATATTAGAAATTCAGTGACATTTAAGTTGTAAAAAAAAAGTTGGTTATTTTTTCGTGATAAATGATAAGTTGAGTGACCATAAGTGAACACTACAAGAAAACTGGAAAATAGAGACCGAAATTTTTCCGTCTCTATTTAGAGACGGAAAACAGTTTCCGTCTCTAAATAGAGACGGAATATCGGTTCCGTCTCTAAATAGAGACGGAAAAATTTTCGTCTCTATTTTTCCGTCTCAAATTATGACGGGATGGATTCCCTCCAAATTTTGAGACCGAAATTAGAGACGGAAATTTTTTTGGTCTCTAAATAGAGACCGAAAAAGTTTTCGGTCTCTATTTTAGAGACCGAAAATAATTCTCCGTCTCTATTTAGAGACGGAAAAAATTCGGTCTCTATTTAGAGACGGAATTTGTTTTCCGTCTCTAAATTTAGAGACTGAAAACCATTTCCGTCTCTATTTAGAGACCGAATTAGAATTCCGTGTCTAAGTTTAGAGACGGAAAATCAAATTCCGTCTTTATTTTATGGATTTTTTTTCTACTCCCTTCTTTTCCTTCTCTCCTTCTTTTCCCTTGGCCCCTTCTTCCCCCCTTCCCTCCCCTCGCCGGCAAAAGCTGCGCTGCCCCCCTTCCTGCCGCCGTCCAACGCGATCGGCCTCCCCCCTCCTCCCTGCCCGCAATATATTCAAATCATAATTATGTGTTAATTTACATTATTGGGTAATATGTTGATATTATTTTTATTATTCTAGTTAATGTAAATTTTTTAATATTATTTGTTCTAATTTATGTTAATTAATTTGTAATGGATATTTTGCAATTTAATTTGTTCCAATTAAATCATTTATATATTATTTATTTCATACTTTGTTGTAGTTTGTTGTTATTAATTAGTTTAATGTAGTTTAATATGTTGGTTAATTAGTAGGGGTGAGCATGGTCGGTTAACCGGTCCATGAGCCCCAGTCCATTAACCAGTCCATTAATATCGGTTTTTTGAAATTCCAGTCCATTAACCAGTCCATTACCATCGGTTAACCAGTCCATCGGTTTCGGATTTTCGGATCGGTTACCCAATATTTTTCGGTTAACCACTATAATTATAAATATATTCATAAATAAAATTAAAGTGTTCAATATATTTAAAAATTAAAATTTTTTCACTATAATATAACATTATTGTTGTTAAAATAAAAATATTTGGTGGATATAAGCAAATTTATTTTTAAAAATTAATATTTAATAAGTAAATATATTAACCGATCCATAATCACTTTTAATTAGATAAATTGTTATAAGTATTTTAATTAGATAAATTGCTATACTTACTAATAGCCAATTAAAAAAACTTAAAAACTTTAAAATAATTAGTATAATGAAAAAAAAGTACATGATCACTTTTAATTAGGATAAATTGTTATAAATTACTAAAAAATTAATAAATTAACTAAAAATTCGGTTTCGGTTCGGTTAACCAGTCATATGAGTCAAAAACCATTAACCAGTCCATTAATATCGGTTTTTTCAAAACACTAACCATTAACCAGTCCATTACAATCGGTTAACCAGTCCATCGGTTCGGTTTCGGATTTTTTTTTCGGTTAACCGAGTCCATCGGTTTTTTTGCTCACCCCTATTAATTAGTTTAATGTAGTTTAATATGTTCCAATTTAATTTGTTTCAATTATATACTTTGTTGTATTTTAATATGTGAATTAATTATATTAATGTTTAATATGTTGGTTGTTAATACAAATTAATAATTAATTAATTTGTAATTAAATTTGTTCTAATATGTTTGACTATATTGTATGATTTGAATATATTACAATTCGGTGTCTAAATAGAGAGTCTCTAATTTAGAGACCGAATTGCAATTCGGTCTCTAAATTAGAGACCGAATTGCAATTCGGTCTCTAAATTAGAAACCGAATAATATTTCGGTCTCTAAAATAGAGACCGAAATCTTATTCGATCTCTAATATAGAGACCGATTATGTATACGGTCTCTAATCTAGAGACCGAATAAATATTCGGTCTCTAATTTAGAGACCGAATTGCAATTCGGTCTCTAAATTAGAGACCGAATAATATTTCGGTCTCTAAAATAGAGACCGAAATCTTATTCGGTCTCTAATTTAGAGACCGATTATGAATACGGTCTCAAATTAGAGATCGAATAAATATTCGGTCTCTAATTTTCGGGATTTAATCCCTTTGCCCTCTTCTCTTTACCTTCTCTTTCTTTTTCCCCTTCCCGCCCCCATCTCGGAGGTGCCATAGCTGTCCGGTCTTCCTGCCGCCGCCGTTGCCCAGCTCCTTCCGCCGCCTCCCCTCCCCTTCGGCCCATGTGACGCGCGCCGGATCCCCGCGGCCGCCCGTTCTGACCGCCCGCTCGAGGGCGATCGGGCAATTGTGGGTCCGTTGACAGCTTGCAATAAATCGCAAGTGCGTCTATGTTGGGCAACAAGGAGGTTTCATGGAGTCGCCACCCAATAGAACATTGGGAAAGTTTCTCTCGCCTCGGAGAGCCTAAGACTGCGCTTAGTATCCATTTTGGGCCAGCCAAAGGGGTCTTGAAAGGTAAACCTCTCGCCCTAAGGAGCCTAGGATTAACGATAAAGTCTCGTGACCCAAGAGGTGTCTTGGAGGATAACCTCTAGCCTCTTGAGCCCAAAGATCAGAGCTGGGTTCGGGATTTCTCATCTATTTCTATCTCGATTATTTTATGATTAAATTTTAATTATCATTAATTCGCTCTCTCTCCACACAATGCAATTGATTAAAGGCGCAATCATCCATTTAAGAGCATAAAATAAAATAGCATTAAAGCATGAAATAAATTTACAATAATACTAAGGGCGGAATACAACCCTCGCTTGTAAATGTGCGATACATGCATAAAACGGGTTATTCATTAACAATGAGGACATTGGTCCTCGCATGCATTCATTATGGAAAATAATTTTTATGTGATGATCTTATTAGGTAAAAATAGGACATTGGTCCAAGTTTTATTTATCAAACATTCTATTTAGTAGACAACATTTGTGTGGTGGTTCTTTTAAGCACGGTCGAAAAATCATTTATTATTACAAACCACAAATAAATAAAATGCAATAAAATAGTAATTACATATTTCTAAATAAATAAGCAAATGAATACATAAATAATTGCATAAATAAATAAATGCATAAGCAAATAACAACAATAGAATGATAATATAAACAACGATATTATAAAATAATAATAGATATTATAATAATATATTAACAATGATAATAATATGCTAACAACAATAATAATAATCACACAACAATAATAATATCAATAACAATTAGAATATGAACAATTAATAATAATAATAATAACAAATAATAATAAACATAAAATAAATAATAATAATAATAATAATAATAATAATAATAATAATAATAATAATAAACAGAAATTAAATAAATAAATAAATATATAATAATAATAATAAAAAAACAGAAAATAAATAAATAAATAAATATATAATAATAATAATAATAATAAACAGAAAATAAATAAATAAATAAATATATAATAATAATAATAATAATAATAATAAACATAAAACAGAAATTAAATAAATATATATATATATAATAATAATAATAATAATATATAAATAATAATAAATAGAAATTAAATAAATAAATACATAATAATAATAATAATAAAACAGAAATTAAATAAATATATATATATAATAATAATAATAATAATATATAAATAATAATAAATATATTAATAATAATAATATAAAATGAGAGAGAGAGTACCGGAGGACCGCCGGAGCTTCGCCGGAGCGGCGGTTGATGACACCTCCCTCACCGCCTCGTAGATCGCGTTGTCGGGAGTCTGGCGCCAGTGGCCACGCGCCTGCACGTCGCCGGATCTAGCCGGAAATCGCGTCGGAGCGTCCTTGCCTCACTTCCGCCGTTCTCCTCCGATCTCCTCCACGCCGGCGCTGATGGCTGATCGGAGACCGTCTTTCGGTGCGCCAGGGTCTGCTCTCCACTGTGGTGGGGCGCGTGCGGCGATCGGTGGCCGGAGCTGGCCGGCGGAGGCCTCGCCTCCCCTCTCTCTCTTTTCTTCCTCTTTCCCTTGGTTCCGGCGTCGTTCTCCCTTGGCTGGTCCCTGGTCTGCTCCTCTCTTCTCTCTTTCTTTTCTTTTCCTTTCTTTTTCCTTTCCTTTTCTTTTCTTTTTCTTTCTCTCTTCCTTGGCTCTTTCTTTTTCTTCTCTCTTGATCTGCCGAGCCCCTTAATTTTTGCTCTTCTTATTCATTTTATACCCTCATATTAGGGTTAATTAGGTTACCCTAATAACTTCCTCCAATTTTCCATTCTTTTTGATTTTCAATTTTAATTAATTTACTTAAACTAACACATTAACTAATTAAATACTCTATTAATTACATATTTTACATCTTAATATAATTAATCTATTTAGCCATATATATTTTATATAATTAATTAAACATTCTACATACTAATTAATATTAATTAACTAAACTTTAATTTTACATGCATTTCAATCACACAATAATATTAACTAAAAATATTAACTAATTAACTTTCAATTTTTAACTTTATACACACACATATTTATATACTATCATATATAAATATATTTATTTTTTTTTTGGAGGGAATTATCAAGGATCCAAAATCACTTTTTTTATTTTATGCCGGACTCGGGACTCGGTGTCTACAGTTGCCCCCAATTTTGGAGAATCTAGTGCATAGACACCTAGGTGAGCTAAAATTCAAAGGAGAAAGTCCAAAATTCAGAGAGAGAAAGAGATACAGAGACACCTACCTGAGGCGGCTGTCTTCTTGAATTGAGTGTTGTTGTTGAGATTGCAGAAGCGGTAGTGCCGTGATCGTGCTAACCCTCCATAGAGTGGTAGTGCCGTCATCGTGCTAGCCGTTCTGTTGGGTGGCGCCCCCTGAGAGGTCTTTGGTTGAGATCTGCCCCTTGAGAAGTCTTGGGTTGATTATCTGCCCCCTGAGAGGTCTTGGGTTGAGAACTGCCCCCTGAGAGGTCTTGGGTTGATTACTGCCCCCTGAGAGGTCTTTAGTTGAGATCTGCCCCCTGAGAGGTCTTGGATTAATTGTGCCCCCTAAGAGGTCTTGGATTAATTGTGCCCCCTGAGAGTTCTTTGGTTGAGATCTGCCCCCTGAGAGGTCTTGGGTTTGATCTTGATTGATGTTTGGAATGATGTCGTCACTTGGTTTCTGCCGGTGTCCGAATCGAGTCTCTTTTTCTGCAAGACTTAGAAAGGCAAATATACAGAAAAAATTGTGAGTATGCACGTGAGATGCATGTGTATGCAGCAATGCAGTATAAAAATTCATCTAAGTGGATTAGGAGGCGACAGTCGGTTTGATTGCAATTTGCAGTAAGATCAGTGCCTTCTGGAATTGCCTTTGAATTTCATGCTCTTTGGGGATCATGAGGTTCTCCTCTGAAACCTGTAGTCATTATTTTAAGGTAGTGCGTCCCTTGTGGATTTTCACACTAGCTTTTCTTGGCGGGAAATGCGTCCTTTCGGATTTTCACATGACTCTGTGCCTTATTTTTGCCTGGAAGGAATCCAACCCAATCCAGCGGTTTTTCCTTTTTTATTTTTATTTTATATATATATATATATATATATATATATATATATATATATATATATATATATATATATATATATATATATATATATATATATATATTTTAGGACAGACTGCCTGTTTTCAGGTTTTCACCCTATCCTTTGGCCTAACTTTTGCTTAGAGCGCCAATTACGGTTTTTATCTCTAACGGCCTTTTTTCTTTTTTTTTTCTTATTTGTTTTTCTTCTTTTTTTTTTCTTCTGTACATCAGATGAACTATTCTGTTTACATCAATACCATTGCATAAATGCACATATTTCAATTTGATTTCATAATATATGATCATTATTTGGCATTAATCTCAAGATACAAAACCTCATCCAATCTCGGGATAGATCTTGAAAGCATCAAACTCCTGTTATCAATCAGCTCTCTTTTTGATTCTCATGATTGAATATTTTCTCTCTGCTCTCATTTAATCTTTTGAATGCAAATTCTAGAAGCAATGTTGGAGACGAGACTTAACTCGAATGCATGAATGCACTCATGGCTTCTCGCTTGAAGCTCAAGAAACACCATAAGCCTCTTCTTACGTACCAAACCTTATTAAAAGGTCATCTCCGCTAATTGGATAAGACTGAACCCAGAATCAAAAGGTCTTACTTTGGTTGTAATATCAGGCTTAGGTAGTTAGATGTCAAAGAAAGATCAGGTCGCTAGAGAAAAATGGCCGTGATATTTTCTCGACTGATGGATGAACCGTTCTCGGCTCGAAAGTATTCTTGAATTTGGGATCGATAACATTCTAGCTCCTTGAGATCAGAAGGGCAATCATTGAGACTAGTCAATTGGTCACCATTTTGAGCTCTCTTTTTGATTCTTCTTTTTTCTTTTCTTTGCTTCTTTTTCTTTCATTTTTGATTCATTTTTTCTTTTTGGATTTTTCGCTTTTCTTTTTCTTTTTCTTCTTTTTGCTTTCGCTTCTCTTTTTTTTTTTTTTTAGCTCATGCCTTTCATGCATGACTAACCCTCTTCTTAAAGTCTGAACTTGCTCTTACCGAGACAATTTTTGATAACCCAAAGAATTATTTCAGATGTACGTCCATCAGTTTCAGAGCGGCCACTTTTCTAAGGGGAAGCCAAAATCATTTTAGGCGAGGGGGTAGTTTTAACATGTGTAACAACAAAATTGGCACGCATTCAGCATACCTGCATAAAGGCTCAATGGGCTAGTAAGGGATTGCAGTATAAGGGTAGAAAATAGTCATTTAGAGAGCTATGCAAAGAAAAGATTGCCTAAATCATTTTTCAGGTTCTGTCTTATCCAGAGATCGCTTCGACGGGTAATCAGAAAGGTTCTAGTGCTCTTAGTGAGTTTTAATCTAATCTCCTAATTGCAACTAGTTTTTTCTTTCTTATTTTTATTTTCTCTCTGACTCTCTCTCTCTCTTCAGGAGTTATATCAGATGCCATCAAGATTTTCTTTGAATTTTTCAAAGTTCCAAGATTAAATTCAGTAGTATTAATTGAATTAATTTCAAAATGAATGAATGTATCATGATCATAAGAAATGAAATCATTAGAAATAATATACAAGTACGCAAAAACATAATTAAAATGACCAGTACTGCATATGCCATTATTTAACAAGCTCAAATATAAAGACATCTTGTAGCAAAGCAGGCACTGCAACCCATGTCGTTCATCTGTTATCAGCTTTTATTTCCCCTTCTTCTCTGGGTCAGAATTTTTTCTTCGCTTCTTTTTCTTTCATCACAAAATCATTGTTGGGATTAAGAACCCTTGCCCTTCTTGGCTCAAAAGGTGCAGCTTCATTTTCATTGATAGGTTGACGATCGGCCACTCCAGCGAAGTGAGCCTCCTCACCAGCAGGCGATTCAACTTGCCCCCGAGGAGGGACTGCTGGTACTTGTGGAGCAGGGGGGTGAGTAATTCTTTCGGCCATAGCGCCCATCATGTCTAGCATTCGCCGTTCAAATTCATCCAACCTCCGGGCAAGGTCTTGAGTGGATGGGTTTCCAGTTTCATCCGCCATGGAGGATGGGGCACTAGATGTCGAGAGTGTATCAGGATCCCAATCAAGCACTAATTCGAGCAATCCAAAGGGCTAATCCGTTCTTATTAATCGACCGTCGGGGCCTCTAACCCACTTGAATGAATTTATGATGGCTGAAAATTTAAATTGTTAGAATGATGCGTGTATGACAATATACAATGCATGACCGTGAATTGTGCGGATGAAGTGAAAAAATCAATAAATTGCAATTATGCGACGCAATGCATGAAAATAAATATACACGTGATTGTATATGTTTGTGAAAAATAATATGCAGGCAAAAGGATATATACACACAATATGAAATGTATTTTTTGTTTATTTTTTTTCTTTTTATTTGACATGAATAACATGTGATGTATGTGCATGCTGTGCAGCATTCACAACCACATGCAAGCAGATAGATCTTTCCAACCTTATTTCTCCCACACACGGGGTCGTGTGGTCACTTTCCTAGGTGGGTTTTATCCAAGGGTTAACAGGAAACCCAATGGACGCGTATAGTGCGCGGTGAAAAACCGGCAGCATAACAACTCTTACTTTAAAGCACATGCGCATGGATGTTTGGCCATTATATATTTAAACAATTCGATTAAACCAAGATGAGCCCATCGGGGCATGAAAGCCTTTGATGAGAATCATCTGATTCAATTGATTTTGTTCAATATATGACGGCCCAAATAGCAATCACGATATTATGGCGCATATCACCTAATGGAAGTTTCTATTGCCATTACATGGGCTTTGGTCATGGGTGGTGTTATTTTAAGGCTACCCAAGCATGATCCCTGCCGACGGGTCTAGCTCATCACGAGCATAACGACCGATCGGGTCACCATTTTATATACCACGATGGTACGAGGCTTAGGCTGGTGATTATTTATAACACTTCCCCAAATTGAGTGAAAATGGGGTCGTGCTTCAGGAACGCACCGGGGCTAATAGAGGGACCAAACTAGCATATTCTAAAGCTCTAATGAGATGTAATGCAATTTTGAGAGAAAGCGAATTTATGAATTAAATTTTAACCATAAATGTTAAATGAGGTATTTTAAAATTGAAATCTCAAACCATATCGTCCCCAGCGGAGTCGCCACTGTGACGCGCGCCGGATCCCCGCGGCCGCCCGTTCGACCGCCCGCACGTGGGCGATCGGGGCATTTGTGGGTCCGTTGACAGCTTGAAATAAATCGCAAGTGCGTCTATGTTGGGCAACAAGGAGGTTTCATGGAGTCGTCACCCAATAGAACATTGGGAAAATTTCTCTCGCCTCGGAGAGCCTAAGACTGCGCTTAGTATCCATTTTGGCCCAGCCAAAGGGGTCTTGGAAGGTAAACCTCTCGCCCTAAGGAGCCTAGGATTAACGCTAAAGCCTCGTGACCCAAGAGGTGTCTTGGAGGGTAACCTCTAGCCTCTCGAGCCCAAAGACCAGAGCTGGGTTCGGAATTTCTCATATATTTCTACCTCGATTATTTTATGATTAAATTTTAATTATCATTGATTCGCTTTCTCTCCACACGATGCAATTAAAATTAAAGCGCATTCATCCATTTAAGATCATAAAATAAAATAGCATTAAAGCATGAAATAAATTTACAAAAATACTAAGGGCAGAATACAACCCTCATTTGTAAATGTGCGATATATGCATAAAACGGGTTATTCATTAACAATGAGGACATTGGTCCTCGCATGCGTTCATTATGGAAAACAATTTTCATGTGATGATTTTATCGGGTAAAAATAGGACATTGGTCCAGTTTTATTTAGCAAACATTCTATTTAGTAGAAAATATTTGTGTGGTGGTTCTTTTTAAGAGCGGTCAAAAATCATTTTATTATTACAGACCACAAATAAATAAAATAATATAAAATAGTAATTACACATTTCTATATAAATAAGTAAATGAATACATAAATAATTGCATAAATAAATAACAATAATAATAACAATAATCAATAATGATAATAATAATAATAATAATAATAATAATAATAATAATAATAATAATAATAATAATAATAATAATAATAATAATAATAATATTAAAACATAAAATTAAATAATCACAAATCAATTAAATAATAACATAAACATAAAATTAACACAAATTAGACAATAATAATACTAATATCAATAATAATAATAATAATAATTATAATAACAATATTAAATAAATAATAATAATAAATCAGAATAATGAATAAAAATATTAATATTAATATTAATAAACAGAAATTAAATTAATAATAATAATAATAATAATAATAATAATAATAATAATAATTAAAATAATAAATAGAAATGAAATAAATAAAAGGAGGGAATATGGCTTACCGTCGCCGGAGTGTCACCGGAAGAGGGGTGACTGACACAGCCACCACCGGGTCGGAGATCAGGCCACCGGAAGCACGGCGGAAGGGGTCACGCGCCGAAAGGGACTTCGCTGGAGTCGAAAAACGCTTCGAAGCGTCGTGGGTCGTTCTCTACACGCGCCTCGTTGCCGGCCACCGACAGAGGAACGACCGGCACGGTGAGCTTCGTCCGGAGGTGCTGTTTCCTCTGGTGGGGCACGTGCCGCCGTATGCAGCGGAGTTTGGCCGGCGGAGGCGACGGTTCCTCCTCTCCTTTTTCTTTCTCTTTTCCCTTTTCCGGCGTCGTTGGCTCTCTCCTCTGTTCCCTTCTCTTTTATTTCCTCTTTTCCTTTTCTATTTCTTTCACTCACTCACTCTTTCACTCTCTCTTTTCTTTCTGCTTTTTTTTCTTTGGCCGGCCCTATGCTCAGCTCTTCTTGCTCTCCTTTTTTTTTCTTTTTCCTTTCTTTTTCTTTTGCTCTCTCTTTCTTGATCTGCCGAGCCCCCTTCAATTTCTTCATCTTCTTCTTTTTATTCCCTCAAATTAGGGTTAAAGGGCGCAATGGTCATTTCCTCCATAATTCCCTCATTTTCTCTTTTCTTAATTAATCTAACTTAATTCAAATTAATACACACACATACTAATTTAATTAAACATGCATATATTAATTAAACATTACACATTAATATAATTAATCTACTTAATATATAATTTATCTAATTAATTAAACATTCTACATTTTAACTAATTAATTAACTAATTAATCTTTAATTTTACATGCATTTTAATTAATACAATAATATTGACTAATTAATTAACTAATAACATTAACTAATTAATTTTACACATACACATATTTATATATTATCACATATATTATTTTTTCATTTTTTTTTTCGGAGGGAATAATCAAGGATCCAAAATTATCATTGACATTTTATGCCGGACTCGGAACTCGGTGTCTACAGGTGCAAATGGGTGTATGCAAAGAAAGATGGATTTCCTGACAAGGATGATGTTCGCTACAAAAAAAGGCTGGTGGCTAAAGGTTACGCTCAGACGGAAGGAATTGACTATAATGAATTTTTTTTCCCAGTTGTAAAACATTCCTCAATTCGAATTTTGTTGGCTTTGGTAGCATAATTTGATATGGAACTAGTTTAGTTGGATGTAAAAACTGTATTTTTACATGGAGACTTGGAGGAGGAAATCTATATGGTTCAGCCCGAAGGATTTAAAGTTGCTGGAAAAGAAAATATGGTGTGCAAGCTTGAAAAATCATTGTACGTATTGAAGCAATCTCCGAGGTTGTGGTACAAACGATTTGACAAGTTTATGATGGGGCAGAAGTACACAAGAAGCAAATATGATCATTGTGTGTATTTGCGCAAGCTACAAGACAGATCCTACATATATCTTCTTCTTTATGTTGGTGATATGTTGATAGCTTCCAAGAGTCTGATAGAAATTGAGAAGTTAAAGACTCAATTGAACAGGGAGTTTGAAATGAAGGATCTAGGTGAAGCCAAGAAGATTCTCGATATGAAGATAAGCAAATATAGGGAATTGGGGAGACTTTGTTTGACTCAGAAACAGTATCCGAGAAAAATGCTAAAACGTTTTGGCATGAATGAAAAGTCAAAACCTGTTAGTACTCCTCTTGCTCCTCATTTCAAGCTCAGTGCATCTTTGTTTCCAAAGAATGAAGCAGAACGAGAATACATGGAAAAAGTACCATATGCAAATACTGTTGGTAGCTTGATGTATGCTATGGTGTGTACAAGGCCCGATATTTCACAAGCAGTTGGGGTTGTGAGCAGGTGTATGCATGATCCTGAAAAGGAATATTGGCAAGCTGTGAAATGGATTCTGCGGTACATTCTGAATACCGTGGATGTTGGTTTGGTATTTTAGCGGAATGATCAAGATGGTCAATGTGTAGTTGGATATTATGATTCCGATTATGCTAGTGATTTGGACAAATGACGATCAACTACTGGTTATGTGTTCACTTTTGCAAAGGCACCGGTTAGTTGGAAGTCTACTTTACAGTCAATAGTTGCTTTGTCCACTATAGAGGTAGAGTATATGGCAGTGACAGAAACTGTAAAGGAGGCAATTTGACTTCAAGGGTTGCTTGGTGAATTAGGGGTTCAACAAAAGCACATCAAAGTGCATTGTGATAGTCAGAGTGCTATTCATTTGGCAAAAAACCAAGTTTACCATGCAAGGACGAAGTGTATTGATGTTCGTTATCACTTTGTACGAGAGATTCTGGAACAAAATGGAGTAACAATCCAGAAGATTAGGACCATTGAGAATCCTGCTGATATGTTCACAAAAGTGGTGACTGCGGTCAAGTTGCAATATTGTTTGCACTTGATTAATATTGTTAAAAGTTAAAGTTGGGCGGTTTGAAGCGCATTTGGTGACACTACTAAAACTGTGTTTTGTGAGAGATTTGAAGATGTGGAGTTCGCCAAGATGGAGATTTGTTGACTTGGTAGCTCACATTTGTTGACTTGGTGGCTTACCATTGTTAACATTAAATTAACAATGGAATTTTGAGCAATCCCACATCGGGAAAACATACATTTAGTATTGTTATGTTAGATTATAAAATTAGACCTCCACTTGTTATTTATTCCATCACAAAATTGTCATCTTTCGTAAGTCAATAATTCTTTTTCTTTTTAGTAAATATTTCACTTGTATTATTCTTTGAAATAGTGAAATATAATTTGGTAGTGTCCGAGGACGTCGGCATGATTGGCCAAATCTCGTTAAATTCTGGTATTTTTTATTTGTCTATTTAATAACTATTATCGGGTATATTGTTAGTAAATTATTGTGCTATTAAATTACTTAAAAAATTATGTTTAAGGAGATTGGGTTTTAAGTGGGACCATCTGTGACCCCTCCAGTCTGATAGAGTTTATGTTATGATAGAAGTCTTGTATAGTAAGATATCTCTTGTATAGGAAAGTTGTCTTATTTGGGTTTTACACTACCCTATATATGTTGTATATTTCTGTCAATATATCACGCTGCACATTGTCTTCATGGTATCAGAGCAATTAACCTAAAATAAAACAAAAAAAATGTCTCTTCCAGCCACCACAGCCACTTTCCCACCATCTCCGACGACAACATCAGTATTATCAACTATCACTACAACAAATTTTGGTTTGCCCACTCCTTTAATTTCAGAGAGTGAACATCATATTATAATGGCGCAATCAAATCCCATTTTTTCCACAGTTACTGTAGCCTCACCTCAGTTTCTTCAGTCTTTTTCCTTCCCGACTTTATCTTGGCATGTGACTGTCAAACTTACCTGCACGAACTTTGTATTGTGGAAGGCTCAGCTCATGTCGCTCTTACGTGGGTGTCGATTAGCTCATCACCTAGATGGCTCTGTTTCTCCCCCAGCGAAAATCTTGCCAGATCTGACCCCAAATCCGGCATTTAACATTTGGGAACAGCGAGACCAACAAGTATTGAGTTGGATTCTTGCCTCTGTAACTGAAACTTTGCTTCCACAAATAGTTGATGTTGTGACAACCTATGATGCATGGAATAAGCTAGTGCAGGCTTATTCCTCTGGCTCTAGATCGCAAATCAGAAATTTGCGGACTCAATTGACTGGATTGTATCGGGGGAACGATAGTATCTCGACTTACATACTCAAGGCTAAAGGTATTTATGATCAACTCGCTTCTCTTCAACATTATGTCAGTGAAGATGATTTGGTTGATGCTGTTTTGATGGGTTTGGGTCCTTCTTATAGACCGTTTGTTAGAGCAATTGAAGCTCGCCTTGAGTTTATTAAATTTGATGACTTATTTGGCCTTCTTCTTAGCGAAGAAAGACAATTAGAAAGAGATTCTCTTCCTGAATCTATTCAGCCTACAGCCTTGTATCATACTAAAAATTCTAGTTTTTCACCTTCACGTGGAAGGGGTCGTAGTTCTCGTAACCATAGAGGTGGACGACATCCACATCAGCAACCTCGGGGAAATAGTTTCAGTTCTAATTCTGGTTCTTCTTCCATGACTGTTAATGACAATGCTCCCCTCACATGTCATAATTGCCGTGGGTTTGGTCACATAGCCAGGAACTGTTCTTCCCCAAAACTAAACAAAGATGGCAGCATCATTAAACCAACCTCCAATCTTGCCAACAGCCATACTAATGTCCAACCTTGGGTTGTGGATTCGGGTGCAACTCATCATTTAACTTCGGATCTGGGAAACCTGAACATCCATTCTGAATACCAAGGTCCTAATGAAGTTCAAATAGGTAACGGTTCTAAACTCTCTATATCTCGAATTGGTAATTCTCAATTTTCCTTTGGTAATCACTCTTATCAATTTTGGGATATTTTATTAGTTCCTCAATCTTCTCATAATTTGCTTTCAGTTTATGCTCTTACTAACTCTAATCCTGTGTCTGTTGAATTTTTTTTTCTGATCATTTTGTCATCAAGGATTTGGCAACGAGGAGGATTTGGTTCCAAGGCCAAAGTAACAATGGACTTTACTCCCTTTGTTTGTCTGCTTCTAATAGTTGTTCTGCAAATTTAGCTTCCTTGTCCACCTGGCATGATAATTTAGGACATGCCTCATTTCCAATTGTTAAATGTTTACTTAATTCTAATAATATTGCTGTTTCCAATTCCCAAAATTCGTTGTGTTCTTCTTGTTGCATCAGTAAAAGTCATAAATTGCCCTTTGCTTTGTCTGAAACTGTGTCTGTTGCTCCTCTTAATCTTATTTGTGCTGATGTCTGGGGTCCTGCACCCATAATTTCCTCTGATGGTTATGCCTATTATGTGTTATTTCTTGATCATCACACTAAATACTCCTGGGTTTATTTTATGAAACACAAATTTGATGTTTATGATATTTTTGTGCAATTTCGTACTCTTGTGGAGAATTACTTTAATAAATCCATTAAAGCTTTTTAATCTGACGGCGGTGGGGAATTTCTCAAATTGACCAATTTTTTTCGTGACCATGGTATTACTCACCGGGTATCTTGTCCTTACACTCCAGAACAGAATGGTAGCGCCGAACGCAAACTCAGACATATTGTTGAACATGGGTTAGCCTTATTACATCGTGCTAATGTTCCACATAAATTTTGGACCTATGCTTTTGACACATCTGTTTACCTACTCAATCGCACACCCATGCCACAACTACAATATTCATCGCCTTATAACAAGTTATTTGGTGAAACACCTGATTACAATACATTACGCATATTTGGCTGTCTGTGTTATCCTTGGTTGCGACCTTATGCAAAAAATAAGTTTGAACCCAAAACCAAGGCTTGTGTTTTCATGGGCTATAGTAAACTCCACAAGGGTTACAAATGCTTTGATCCGATTTCTTCAAAAATGTTTATCTCACGTCATGTCTTGTTTGATGAACAGGTGTTCTCTTGCTCGAAGTTCACTGCTGAATTGCACAAAAAATCCATATCCTCGGCTCCTGGATCACATACACTTTCCGTCCCCTTTCCTGTCCCTGTACAGCAGCCCCAAGTCATAAGCACAACCACTATGAACCCCTCCATGCCCATACCACAATCTGACCCGAAGCCCATACCACCCTCCAATGACCAACCTGTTCTACCTGACTCATCGCCACTACATGATACAGCTGCCCCCCCATCCTCTCAAAGCAACCTGGTTGTCGATCTCCGTAATTACGGTCCTCTTCCACCTGCCATTTCTGGTGGCTCTGTGACTTCAGCTCCTACTGATTTGGCCTTCACACATGCTCCTCCACTTCAATCCCAGTCACCATCATCTTTACAGATCCCGCTCCTACGACCTCCTCGCATGATTACAAGGTCACAAACTGGCTCTCTAAAACTAAAGGCACCTCAGGCTCTCACTCATCAGCTTCCCGTCACACCTTCAACGCATTCTGAGGCTTCAAAATCTCTAAGTTGGCGGCAGGCTATGTCAGCCGAATACAATGCTCTCTTGCAAAATAGAACGTGGACTCTTGTTCCTCCTCATCCGACTCAAAATATTGTTGGGTGCAAATGGGTATATCGGATCAAACAAAATTCAGATGGGAGTATTGATCGTTATAAGGCTCGGTTAGTAACGAAAGGATTTCATCAACGACCAGGTGTGGATTGTTTTGAGACGTACAACCCTGTCATCAAACCTGCTATGATCCGATTACTACTTGCCTTGGCAGTATCCTTACATTGGAGTATTGTACAGTTGGATGTTTCCAATGCCTTTTTACATGGGAACTTGGATGAGACTGTGTTCATGGTGCAACCCCCTGGCTATACTGATCCATATCGGCCTTATTATGTCTGCAAGTTGCACAAATCGCTATATGGCCTTAAACAGGCTCCTCGGATGTGGCATAAACGGTTAATTGATGCTTTACGCGGTTTGTTTTTCAGGTTCTAAGTCAGATACATCATTGTACTTTAAATGCACTGACTCAGTTCAACTTTTTTGCTTAATATATGTGGATGATCTACTGCTGATGGGTTCAAATTCGAAGGAATTGCACAAATTGGTTTCTCAACTTCAGCATTCTTTTGCTAGGAACCTTGGTCGCTTATCATATTTTTTGGGAATTGAGGCCGTATGGAGCAAAGATGGTCTCTTTCTTAATCAGTCAAAATACATCACTGATCTCTTACATCGAACTCAAATGGTTACTTGCAATGGTGTTTTCAGCCCTATGTGTACTAAAGAGAAGTTTATGATTGGTCTTGGTGACCCTTTCTCTGACGCCACTCAATATCGTAGGGTACTTGGTAGTCTGCAATACTTATCCTTGACCCATCCAGACATCTCTTTCGCAGTCAACAAGTTGTCTCAATTTATGCATGCACCAATCGTGATCCATTGGCAAGGGGTCAAGCGATTACTCCGCTACTTACAGCATACCCGCAATCATGGTATTTTTTTTCACAAACAATCTCCTCTTTTTCTTCATGGGTTCACGGATGCGGACTGGGCAGGTAGTCTTGATGATCGCAAATCCACCACGGGTTATGCCATTTTTTTAGGTCAAAATTTGATCTCTTGGAGTTCCAAAAAGCAAAAGTTTGTTGCCCGGTCTTCTACAGAGGCTGAATATCGTGCATTAGCCACTGGTGCTTCGAAAATTGGGTGGTTGCAAATTTTATTAAATGAAGTCGGTGTTTTCATCCCTAGCCCTCCACGTCTACTGTGTGATAATCTCTCTGCCACTTACTTAACTATTAATCCTATATTTCATAAACGGAGTAAACACCTTGAAGTTGATTTCTTTTTCATACGTGACCGTGTTTCCAAAGGACTGCTCCAGGTTCGGTATGTTCCCACGCTAGACCAAGTGGCAGATCTTCTCACAAAACCTTTGTCTAAGGATCGGTTTATTCAATTATTCAGCAAGTTGAGCATTTATTCCAGCCCTGCTCAACTTGAGGGAGGGTGATAGAGTTTATGTTATAATAGAAGTCTTGTATAGTAAGATATCTCTTGTATAGGAAAGTTGTCTTATTTGGGTTTTACACTACCCTATATATATTGTATATTTCTATCAATATATCACGCTGCACATTGTCTTCACAGTCTTTCCTGGAAATTTTACCTTGTTTGATTTTTCAGTACAATCGTTTACGCTTTATTCACCTGCTCAATAGTGTTCGAGGTGAATTTGGTGGAAATTAACCCGAGTTTCTACAACAGCTTGCTCCCACTGAGAGTATCCATGGTGCTACACTCATGACAGATCCTGACTGAGGGCCAGAATTACCTGCGGATTGAGAGGTGAGAATTCCTTTGCCCATTGCATGAAAAGCTCCTATTGCAACTTCATCATCAGTGTAATCATAAACACTTTGAGGTCCCAGTGAAACCGATGTGATGTCAACTCCAATTGCAATAGCATTGTCGAATACTGCCAGGATGCTCGCTCCGTAGCAACTGAATGCACCGCAAACTCTATAAGCAGCAATCTTGGCAGAAGAAACCCCTCCTCTTGCAGTACCATTTGCCACCCCGAAAACTAGCATCTTTTACTTGACTGCTAGCTGTTGTGGATGCAGTAGCGTTCCATGACCAATGTTATCTCTTGTAGTAGTAACTCCTGGAGTTGTCGAGCTATAATATCGAGCTCCAATTATCTTACTGTCATATGTACATGTCAAAATTAAAAATGGACACTTGTAGTATACACACACTTAAGAAATTGACGTTGGAAAATGTTGAGCAATAGAGTAAAATTACTACTTGTTACAGGTGAAGTTTCGACCACCTTCACAGCTTGCTTTCCACTTCTTTGGAGGAGGACCATGACATTCATCGTTGAAACTTTTGATTCAGGCCAAATTCCAGAATCAAGAACGCCAATGATAATATCTTTGTCAGCATTAGGAATTTGTGCATGGTGTAGTGTCATTGAACCCAATGAAGATCCAGGATCTTGTAGTATGAAGCTGGTAAGTTTTGCTTGGGAAAACTGAGACTACTTCCTTTAAGCCTATGTATGAAGTATTATAGAATAAATTATTCCTTCATTGTAGCAATAAAGGTAGGTGCTATTTGAGTACTTACTAGCAAACTTTTTCGCCTCGCAATCAGTGAGCTTAGCAGCAAATCCGTTGAAACTCCTTTGGTAATTTCTAACCAACAACTTTTCTGCAGAGCTGGAGAGGGAGAAACATGGGATTAGATTCAATGGAAAATTATACAAACATGGAATTTGAAGCCATAGAGGCAAAGAGTACCCGCTCTTAATGACTCGTTGAAGCAAACTACGGTGGTGACATGATGCTGAGTACTTCTCTTTACGGAGTGACCCCATGTACACAATGTAGAGCTACAAAACAAAATCGATAATTCATAAACAGCCATATCCATAAAAAAATTTAAAAAATAATGAAAAATGGAGACAACGTTGGGCACTTCTTTTCTTTTATTTATTGTTGGAAAAATGGAAAGCAACATAAAATCCCATGTGGAAAAGTATGGATCTATAAGTTGAATATTAGAAAATGGAATTATCGAATCAAAGTGATAGTTTTAACCGAAAACCGAACTGTATTTATCCTACATGGGGCACTTTTGGCCCAATAAAAAAAATAAAAAAATATTTGTTGAAGTTACTTGCCTTCCTATATTCACCTGCACAGACACAAAAATAAATAAGGCTATTTGGAATATTAGAAGAAAGCTGAAAAAATAAAGCACTAGTGATATAAAATAAAAAAAATAAGAAAATAAAAATAAAAATAAAAATATTAGCCATTCTCAGCTTCTGTTTGAAATAAAGGATATGTAAAGTTCCTCTTACATGTTGAGAGATGAATCCTCAAAGATTACATTTTAACAAATCCTAGAAAAGGTTATGTAATTAATTTGAAATCTCTTACCACTAGCAAAATGATGAGCTTGCATTTAATTAGATCACTTTATGATTATAATTTGAAAGAATAAATCACAAATAATTACAAGGATCTTGTCTTACTCATAATCATGCAAATGTAGCATTCGAACTCTAATCACAACAATTTGTACTCTAATAATAATTCGGTCATTAAATAAATTTTAATTTTACTTTCGTAAAAAAGTCCCAAATTTAATACCGAAGCGTAGATTTAACATTAACTTAAAATATCCACGTGACATGTTATGAAAAGTTATATGAAATATTTTTTGGAACATTCTAAATTGACGTGCCTTGCCATACTAGTATTCTGGTTCTAAATTCATGATTTTCCGGTTAAAGTAAATTTAATTGTAATATTTCAAAAGATAAGATATTTTTATGGAGCAAATTTTTTATTTTTTTTGTTTAACTCGTTATTATGATATAAATACTGTGACCATTATAATCACATACTTTGAATAAAAAAAAATATAGTTCACAAATAAAATGTAAAAAATTTTCTTAGTCCTATTTTCTAGCAGAATTTTGCTAGTATTTCTCCTGGTTTTTTCGGTATGAAAAGTTTTTTTTTTTTTTTCCTTTTCCATATATATTCTATTGTTTGTCCATCTTTATATGCTGTCATTTGAGCAATTTACAAGGCTTATGGAATCACCTTCATGATATTTATATTTTGAATGTTGAAGTTTTCTTAATTTTGGCTTTGAAAAATGTGATACCTATATTGTGGAGGCATAATGTCAAGGAAATTTCTTGTCTGAGTTGAATCCATGAGATTGCTTATGGAACAAGCCAATAATAAGCTGTCACTACAAGAAAAAGTATTAATACCGACGGAATTTTACCGACGGAATAAAACCGTCGCTAAAATAGCGACGGATTTCTTATTCTGTCGCGAAAAAGGGCGTCAAACATTCTCTCCAGAAATTGCGACAGAAATTAGCGACGGAACGGATATATAAATCCGTCGCTATAAAAAAAATTAATTTCCGTTTAGCGACGGAATTTTACTCCGTCGCTATAATTAGCGACGGAGTTAGAAACCGTCGCTAAATTTAGCGACGGATATCTAAGTCCGTTGCGAAAAAAATAAGATTTAAAAAATAAAATAATATATTGTAGCGACGAAATTACTATTCCGCCGCTAATTGCCGACGGAATTATATTTCCGTCGCTATTTTTAGCAACAAGTCCTACGACAGGAACAAGTTCAAGATGCAATTCAGCAATGCTCACAGACTTCTGATTATGTTGATGCAAATCAAATCTATTGTGAGGTGTCTGGTGGTAGAGACCAGCGAGGACGGATATTTGGCTTAGGTTCTTTGGCCAAATCCTGTCACTCGCATTCCTCAAGTTCAAGTACTGCCGCATCACATAGACGGTCTGAATCCAGACGAGTCCATGAACTTGAGAATACTGTAAATGAGCTGAAATCTGAATTGCAACAGTCACAGACTCGATGGCAGCAATCTCTCGACTTTATAACTAAGCTGCGCAATGAGATGGCAAATTTGAAGGGTATGGTGTCATCGCAGCAATCTGATCGTACTTCGCCGCCGCCGCCGCCATCAGCTTAATTACTTATGATTCTGTATTAAACATGGATATTATGTTATTACATAATTAATAACTTTATAACTAGTACAATTATTAAATTCGACTATTATTATATATTAAAATTTAGATATCATTTTCATTTGCTCATTATTTTGCAATTAATTTTACAGGTTGTAATTTGGATTATAAAAATATAATTGTTAATTAAGGGGGAAAAATTTTTTTAATTTACCGACATTTCCCGACGGAAATTTTTTGCCGACGGAATTCCCGACGGAATACTCTATTCCGTCGGAAAAAAATTCCCGACGGAATAGAGTATTAATTCCCGACGGAATACTCTATTCCGTCGGAAAAAAATTCCCGACGGAATAGAGTATTAATTCCCGACGGAATACTCTATTCCGTCGGGAAATTACCGACGGAATATAGTATTCCGTCGGTAATTATTTCCGATGGAATATTCTATTCCGTCGGGAATTTCCCGACGGAAATGGAATAATTTCCGACGGAATTTTCCGTCGGGAATATTTTCCTACGCCTTTATTGCCGACGGAAAATTTTCCGTCGGCATTTTATTTTCCCTACGGAAATTACACATTTTCCGTCGGTAATTTTCGTCGGGAAACGTGTGTTTTCTTGTAGTGACGATAAAATAAAAGAAGTTAAATGTGGCTTTTGTGTACCTTCTTTAATATTGTTTTACGTGCAATAGTTGCGTCCATCAGTATTCTCAAAAACGCAGTTTAGATTTTTCCATTGGAAGAATCATTTTGTTATGCATATAACATATTTTTTTCAACTGTCGTTGGCTTATGGAAACAATTTGATAAGTAGTCTGCTCCAATCAACGTGAAAATGCAGACTTAATCTAGCTCGGCCAGCTAGTAAATCTCAAATCCGCTACAAAGTTTTGTTAAAAATATTATAAACTTTTTGTTCTGAAGTTTAATTTTTAATATTTTGTACAATTAAGTAATCATTGTAACAGTTTATGCGTTTACAGAGCCAACTATTCCAGTTGGCATTCACCATCAAATTTGCCTATAAATACGTATAATCTTAAACTTTGTAAATCATCCCATTTTTTGTATTTGTTAACCTCTCGTTTGTGTAATTAACAACCCTTAAGATTATTCTAGAAATTTTATTGATACTCTTGCGTTGTGTACTTGTGAGATTATTGAATGAATTTGGAATTTTGGACTGAGAGTTGTACGCCATAACTCCTTTGTGTTTTTCCCCATTTTGTTAGTAAAATAGTTTGCTTTTCTTTGCCCGTGAATATAGACAAGTTTGCTGCATTTTATCTTCTCAACTTTATATTTGTTAATTATTTTGTTGATTGCATTGGATTTATCCATTTAAATAATTTTTTTGGACCTTTATCCCTAACAAGTGAAAATAATAATAATAAAAAAAAAAAAAACAACTGCACTCGGCTCATTTTGCCATTTGTACGCCTATATTTTTTAGACATCCTATTACACACCTTCACTTATAAGAAATGTATCACTTGCCCATTTTAACAAATTATTTAAATACGACTCAGATTTGTCAATGATCCTACTAGTTTGACTCGCAAAATGATCTGATTCAATATAATCTATTTAATTATAATGCATATGATTCAACTCATTTATGATGAAACTTGTAATTCATTTATATTTTTTTTGTAATTTTATAACTTTCAATCTCCTAAAAAAAGTTCAGATTGCAAGCAAGACAACTCTGCCAATTTTAATTGCAAATTAACATTAACATAATATATGAAAGAGTGAATAAACTTGCATAATGTATTGATCAAAATTGTCAAATATATATCAATTACTAGAGCTGATTTAACCACGATTCAAAATAATTTAAAATAACTATCCCATCAGATTGTTACAACATAGTACAACAGAATGATGAACCTCTAGTCAATATAGAATATCTTGAAAGTTAAGATGAATATCTCTTACAATATAAACGTTCAATTGAAATTTATATATACATATATATATAAATATATCATCTGAAATAAGAGTAAGGCAGTGAACTTCATTTTTATTCCATTAGAAGGAAGTGAACATCATATTTATTTCGTGAGATTTCAAAGCTTAGTTGTAGCAGAAAGAAAATATATGTAGCAATAACATTTGTTTTTCTTCTTAATTTGCAAATTGATACTTAACGGGCACAAGCAATAGAGGTTCTTTCTTATAAGTTGTAAGACCAAAAATTTCTTCCATGTTGAGATCTTCGGCCTTCATATTATTAGGCAATTTCCAATCAAAACAATATAAAAGATTAGCAAGTGCAAGCTCCACCATAGCCATTCCCATAGGAGCACCAGGACATCCTCTTCTTCCTTCACCAAATGGTAACATTTCAAAATAATTTTGTTCTTTATATTCAATAGGATTATTACCTATAAATCTTTCAGGACAAAACTCTTCTGGATTTTCCCATATTTTTGGATCTCTTCCAATTGCGCAAACATTAATAAGGATTCTAGTTTTAGGGTATATTTCATACCCATTAATACCAAATCCTTGCATTACTTCCCTTGGAAATAGAAATGAGCCTGGTGGATGTAGTCTTAGTGTTTCTTTTAATACCATTTTTAGATATCCAAACTTATTAATTTCACTTTCAGTGACTTTCTCTTTTGGTCTAATATAATTTCTGATCTCTTCCTGTGCTTTTTTCATCACTCTAGGGTTTTTAACTAACTCTGCCATTGCCCATGCCAAAATTACTGCCCCTGTGTCCAATCCAGCAAGAAATATATCCTGGCATATATATTAAATAAATTAGGATTTTCATATTAGAGTTTATGGCAGGCCAAAAGAATTATAAATTTATCAACTATGGCATATGGTTTTCAAAGTTTCTAGGAAAGTATTAGCAAATGTAAAGATTACAATAATAAAGTTTTGTTATGAAATGCTGCATTAAGATCTTTCTATATATAGACACACACACACACTTACACAATTATTGGACTTATACGACAGTAAAAAAATTTTTAACTTAAAAATATGTTAACTCCAGCAAATTTTCTTAAAAATCATTCCAGGATATCCCTACTAGCACTCTGGTTCAGCATGTGTAACATCTAATACCCGCTAAACGGCTGAATACCAAATATTACGCCACACTATACTTCTAGAACTGCATACGAGTGACAACAGAGATTTTCAATTTTTGATGGTTCTTGTAGTTGATTCAGGTCAAAATTACTTTTAAAGATAATTTTCCTGAATTAAGGTACTGTTAAGAAAATTTTTATTATTATCAGTGGATTATTTAGGTGTAAGTAGAAATTAACCTAAATTAACTCCATTTTAATCCACATGAAAGCTAAACTATCCATGCAGGAACTAGCTAGTTATTACACTCTGGGCAATATATATAGCAATTAACAAGGAAAATCTATGGAAGAATGATTGGCGTACCTTGAGAATAGCTTTAATATTAGCTTTTGAGAATTGAATCCCGCCAGCAAAGTCATTTTGTGATCTCTCTATCTCCAAAAAAGTATCAATAACATCTCTTTCTCCATTTTCAGTATTATTCGTTCCGTTCTTGATATGATGATCAATAATCTTCTCAGAAAAAACATCAAATTCTTGAAAGTTTTTTTCAAGTCTTGAGTGTAGACCACTCATTCTATCGACAATCCAACCCACATAAGGAATCATATCAGCTAAAAACGGGGCCCCTAACATAGACAAAGCTTCATGAATAACTTCTTGAAGTCTTTCAAAGTTAAATTCTCTTTCTCGGAAACTCTTGCCAAACGCTACTCTACAAACAACATTACTGGTAAAAGTCATAGTTTTCTCACTTAAATCAACAGGAGGAGGAGAAGAAGAAGAATAAGAAGAAGCAGATTTGGAAATTGAGTCTATCATTAAACATACTTCTTCTTCTCTAATGAATCGAGAAGATTCAACTCGCTTAGAACTAAATAATTCAACAGCGCAAATCTTGCGAATATTCCTCCAGTAATCGCCATAAGGAGCGACAATCATATCAAGATAATCGTAAGATAATTTTCTATAACAAATCGCGTCAGGTTTGGTGCAAGTTTTAAGATCGTGGGTTTTCAAGATCTCTTTTGCTGCTTCTGCTGAAGAGATACAAAGATAAGGTACACTGCCAAAGTTGAGAAGCATCACATCTCCATATTTCTTGGAGAGCTTCCACAAAGAACTATGAGGTAATGTACCAATTTGGTGGAGATTTCCGATAATTGGAAGCCCAGGAGGGCCTGGAGGATTGTTCTTCGTCTTCTTCTTCTTTAAAGTAAAGTGAAAAAATACAGGCAAGAGTAGAAGAAGAGGAAGAAACAACAATGGAGGATAAGCCATTTAGTTGGATCTAAACTAGTGAGCTTTTCACTTAATTGGATTAAATTCAAATGAAATTATATAGGAGCCAAAGCTTCTTCTCTTTCCATTTTTTTATTCAACAAATCTCAATACGCTTTTCTTATTTCTTCAATTTTAAATTTAAGCATTCTAACACGAGGGAATCTTTAGTTTATAGAAATTGGATTGTGATGAATAAAAAATGACTTTCTTTTCATTGCGTTGATTGCTCTCTCATGATTTCTGGAATCTCTAGGACGGGACAGTGATGAAAAAAAAAAAAAATCGAAGTTCAACCCCGTGAGGATTCTGAAATTGCCAACTAAGAACTAAAATTAATTAAAAAAAAAAATGGATTCATTAGCATCCATTTTCGTGACCTATTAACTAACTTCGTATATGTTATGAATATAGGGTTTACCGTTTTTACTTATCAGTTTTGCATATGACGATTACTCTGCAGTTATATACTATTCCTTATCCATGATTTTGCTTTTTTGATATATTTTTGTCTGGCCACTTACTGGTGTTAAACTTAACAATGCAACTAAAGCATATCTAGGAGCATGCTTGTTAATTCTATATCATACTTGTCTAAGTAAAATTTAATAATTAAGTTTTCTAAGAGTTAATTTTATTTATAATTATTAAATTTATACTCTAATAATGGCTAGATAAAAAAAAATATTGTTTCATAAAAATACATTAATTTTTGAAATATTACTACTAAAGTTATTTTGGCCGGAAAATCGTGAAATGGTGTCGGAATGCTAACGTGTGACAGTTTTTTGAATATTTTAAGTTAATGTGTCTTGTCACATCAGTACTTTTTAATTTTCTTCCAAAAGTGACTCAAGGGGCAATTTTTTAAAAATTGAGATAGTTTTGTAAAGCAATTTTTTTTTTTTACCAAATCGTTATTATAATTTAAATAAATATACCGACAATAACCCATAAACACCAAAGAAATTTATTGGTGGAAACGCAGCAAAATTCTTAAGATTTATAAAAAATGATATTTCTCACTGTTGTTGAATGAATTGGCAATCCTTAAGAATTTGAAAAAAAAAATTAATTGATAAAGAATTGATTTTTCCTGTCTCTAAAAAATGCAATTATAAAAAGAGATGGTAATAATGATGGGAAGTGCTGTTATTGTAATGGAAATTAGGTTTAGTTTCATTTATGATTATTAGATTTATACCTAATAACAATTCGGTTACATAAAAAAATTTGTTTCTCAAAAGTATTTTAATTTCTAAAATATTATAATTAAAGTCATTTTCGAAAAATTATGTGGAAAATAAAAAAATATTAAACCCATCTTGATGAGTGTTGAAGCCACAAAAAATAATTTTCTAATTTTTTCTAACTAAATAAATTGCAAATAGGTTAAATAAGGATCGAATCCACGGAGATTAGTATTAATTTAATTTTAGACAATTAGAAAATAAATAATAAAAATAAATGGTGGTTTTATGAGTTACAAATATAAAAGACATAATTAAATAATAATAAAAATTATGGAGAAAAATAATTAAAAATAAAATTGATGATGAAAAATTTTAGTTAAAGTTATTCACAGCACATGATTCAATTTTACTGATCACGGATGAAAATATAACTCAAATCATGTATTGGGCCAGTTATAGTTGTCGGTTTAGTGTTTCCGACTAATCTTTTTGTATTAATAGACTAACTAAGTAAGACTATAATTAACCATTAACTCATCAAATAACTCTTTACAAGCGAAAAAAATTTAATTTAATTGACAGTTTTATGAAGTAAAAATACCGACCTAAGCTAACAAATTCTTATCTATGTTGATTCAAGCCAAATCATGCATTTACTTAATATAACAACCATTTTAAGTATTATTATGCTAATTACTACTTATTATAATGAATCTGCATAATTACGGATTTGATATTTTCAATTAGTTGTATGCTATTAAATTTAATGAACAATGTGGTCTCATTGATAAAAAACAAATAATAATAGAAATGAAAATTTTCTAAATCGTAATAAATAACATGAACAACACATTAAATTAAAGACAAATAAGTTAGAATAATCTCATAGTTTTGGTTGAATCCTACCCTTAAATTTAGCCACCCATGGCCATGAACAAAGTCACAAATAAAATTGAAAGCAAGAAAAATATTATGTTACAAAGATGGAAAAACAGAAGCGGTGGTTTGCAAATGTGCTGTTCACGTTTCTGTTATGCTCCCCCTTAAAAGAAAAAACCTAAAGTATTTAGGATGAAAGTATTATTTTACCCTATCTAAATTGAAAAATAAAATAAAATATTTAATACAAATCAATTCTCCAAAAAATTTTGTTTTTCTGTTCCTAAAATAAATGCTAATATTCCTAAATAGTTGGCGGCTAGGGCTTCGTGCACACAAAACAAGTGAATTAACCTACTGTCCTATTTTTCTTTTAGTCTTGGACAAGGTTAAGAGACAATTCTGCTCTCCTTGCTAGGGGTGTGCAACGGTCGGTTCGGTTCCATAATCGAACCGAAAAAACCGAAATATTGTACTTTAAATAAATCGAACCGAACCAATACTATATGAAAACCGTACCGAAATTTTCAGTCGATTTGGTTCGGTTAACCGAAAATCCAAAATTATAATTAAAAAAATTATGCAAAATTATAAATTGTAAAACTAAAAAAAAAAAATCAAATTGAAAAATGTACATATATAATTTGAGTTCAAGCCCCTTAAATTGATAAAAAAAAATACAAAAATAATTTTTTTTAATGTAAAAATTGGATAAAATAATATATAAATTTAAAATTTCGGTCGGTTCGGTTTTTATTCGGTTTTTTCTTTCAAAACCGAACCGAAATAACCGATTTACTTATAAATTCAAAATAGAAACCGAACCGAATTAAAAAAATCGGTCGGTTTGGTTCGGTTTTCCGGTTTTACCCGAATTTTGCTCACCCCTACTCCTTACACTACTAACTCCTCTCTTAGCTTTAAGCAAATCTAAGGGACAAATCCGCATATTTTGCATCAAAATTGACCTAAATTTCTTCTGCCGTTTCAAATCAATCCAATTGTTCTCAAATTGCTCTATTTCATAAATTAAACTTTATAAAGGTCAAAATCACATAAAGAAGTGAAAGTCTCCAATTGGCTAGAAATTAATGCATAAAAATAGGGTAAAATAAAGAAAAAATATGCAAAATTAAACACTTGGCACATCTAAACCTATGAAAGTAAAAAAAAAATAAAATACTTTATGACTATAAAATTAAAAATGAAAATATAAATAAAATACTTGAAGAGCTTCTTCCATTATTAAACTCATGATCAAAAAAATGTTAATCATTTATTCATTCCATTCACAAATAAGTTTTTTTTTTACAAAAAATTTAAAAAAAATTCATTTATTATCGTATGTTTTTACTAATTGATCCTTTTTAAAAATAAAAAATTAATTATTAGTTGTATTTTAAAAATTCAATTAAAATTTATTGTATAGAGGGCATATATATTTGAAAAATTATATTTAAATACACTATATTTTGGGAAGATGGGCACTTATTTATGAATAGATAAAAAATTTGAAGGACCCATTAATTATTAAACGCATAAAAGATGAATTATTAAACCCATAAGAGATAAATAATGAAGGAAAAAAAAGCATCATACCTTCATTAATTACTAAACTCACATAAAAATAACAAAATAAAAATTCTTGAAAGATCAACAAATTTGCACTATTTCAATACTTTAAGGGTTAATATGGACCACAAAATCTAAATAAACCCCACCCATGAAAAGAAAAATAAAATGAAAAAAAAAGGATGAATAAAATATGTGAATGATTCATTAATTATTAAACTCATAAAAATTAATTAATGTATACATAAAAGATAAATAAAAAAGGAAAAAGAAAAAGAAAAACGATAATTAATATTACCTTCATTGACTAATAAACTCACATAAAATATAGATAAATAGAATTGTTGAAGGATTAATTATGCCCCCAAAAAAGAGAAATAAAAAAAAATTTTAAAAAAAAGGAAAAAGAGAAACCATCATTAATTGTATTTTTCACTAATTACAAAACTCACCATTAAATAGATTAATAAAATTATTGAAGGTTATAATTATAAAGAAAAAGAACACCTATATTTATCATTTTTGTTGCGTAGAAAATAATGGATATTGTTATTAAAATCGTCGTCTTTTGATGGAAAAAAAACCAAAAATTATTTAACCCATCTATACTCATTAAAATGAAATACTTAATGACCAAAAAAAACATGAAAGGAAGGTGTCAAAATTAACCCAAACTCAACAATTCACCCAAACCTATAAAAAAAAAAATTGACCCAAATGCAACCCAACTAAAAAATTGACCCATTTAAACCCACCCAAAATCTACCCACAAAAAATACAACCCATTTTGGCCATTGTTCCTAGACCCAATGGGTGTTTTTTTTTTCATTATTTCTTTAATATTAAAAACTTTTACCTTAATGAACAAGATCTTTTATTTAAACTGTCCCGCTGTATTATTATTGTGTAATGTATATGCATATTTTGTTGGTTAGATTTGTAATAGCCGAGTTATCGGGATAGTCGTAAATAGTATTTTTCGATAGAAAATAGTGCACTGGGGACAAAAATTACACCCGGAAGTAAAAAATATTTTATTTGACCATCGGAAAATACTAGTTACAAGGAGTCCGATGGTAGAATGTGGAGAAAAAATGAACTCAAATAAATCTTCAAAAGTCAAAAATAAAAAAAAAAGCCCGGCTCATTTTAAAGGTTACCCGGTTTGACCAAGATTTGACTAGACCTCTAAAAATAGCAAATGATCTCTAAAAATTATTTTAATGATATATATAGACTTAAATTAATATTTAGAAATTTTTGACAGCGAAAAATTATTTTTTTAGTAACACTGAAAATTGTCAAAACTGACTGATTTAAATGTATCAGATCGAAAAATGGACTCTGTTTGAGGTGAAATTTTGCAGGGAGACTAATTTATATATTTTAAGTATTATAAAATTAATTTTGGGAGAAATTTAGCTTATAAAGTGAGTGAAATAATTTAGAATTACATAATTGGCTTAAAAATGGAAAAATGGCCACTTGGTTTATGAATTATTGTGTTGTTGTACCCCTGTGTGTGACTATGGATTGTTTGAATTGCAGGAAGGGTATGTTATATATATAGCCGTTATACTGCCAAAATTTTTACCAAATAAATAGTAAATTGGACAGTTATAAGTCAACCGATATGCCGATCCGTTTGGATCTTAACCGACCCATTTGGCCCAACATTTTTATAATAATTTTTTTAGTATTCCGTTATTATATCGATAATTATTTTTCATTAAAAAATATCAAATGGATCGATCCAAACCTACTCAACCCATTTGAGTATTGACCCATTTATGACCTATATATTTTTGACCCATTTATGACCCACCCATTTACGACCCAACCCATTTATGACCCAACCCAAACCCGCCCAACCCACCCATTTGCCACCTCTAAAAAAACAAATATAAAATGAATGAAAATCGATCATTAAACTCATAAAAAGATGCAAATAAATTACTCCATCTATTTCACAAGACTAATATTAAAATAATTATAGTTTTTCTTAATTTTTTAAAAAGTTATATTGAAAAAATTAAAATGCTTTCATTTTAAATTAAAATTTTTACTTTTTTAATATAATTGTTTTTCAATGTCATTATGAAAATGAATGAAATAGAAGCTGTTAAATATTTTGCCGATAAATGATAACACAACGATGGCAAATTGGTAATGCATGCAATAGAATTTATTTTAAATTTTATAAAATGATAATTAGGTGGGACAAACTGTTTATTTAGTCCGGGTCATTAGGGAACCGAGTGTCCGACCCACAACTTACTATGTGACATGGCCAACAGAGGCACAGAGTTCCGGCCCCGATTTGATATGCTGATACGGACCATCTGATTTCAATGTATTTGGACTTTAAGGAGCTAAATAGACCCCAATGAAAAGTTTTTTTTTTTTTGATAAGCCAACAAATTTTATTAATATCAAGGAGAGAACCATACAAGACATAAGGTGCCCAGAAAACGAGCTACAAAACAGGCCCTGATACCAACAATCCCTAGCCTAAAAAAGGAACTCCATCCGTGAAGCAATTAAGACTAAGCCCAAGAATGAGTTCTCATATAAATAATCCCTCATGAAGGAGCCCTCCAACAATATCAAAACCTTTACAAGATAGAAAAGTGCCAGCAGCAAACAGAGACCAAAACAGAATCTCAGCAGTAGTTGGTATGAAAGAACGATTATTTCACCACCAATTAAGTCCTCTAGGTACATCAGCAGCCTCTAAAGTGGCAGACCATCAGAAGCATCTCCCTTCATCTCAATCCCTGCAGAAAAACTACCGCATCCATTCATCAGGCCCGAAGAGTCATAACTCAATTCAGGATCAGATTAATCAATCCCAGTAGCTCAAATTAGCCAAGCCATCAAGACGATCTGACAGTCCCAAGAGCAAACACCAATCCGAGAAGTCTGAATACAGCATGACCGCTGAAGCATAAATGAGAATAACGACCATCACTCATGAGGTCAGCAACACCATAAACCATTGCAAAACAGACAAAACCAGCAGCATCAGAGGCCGAAGACAGGTCTCAGCAACAGGCACATAAAGAGAAACCACTTATATCACCACCAACCAAGCCCCTAGGGTAGAATAGCAACCTCAAAAAAGACAGGCCTCCAGAGTCAACCCCAAACATCAAACCCCAGTATAAGGAAACCTCAACACCCATCCATCAGGACCAAAGAACCGTAGCTGAATACCGAGTCTGAGATTCAAATTACTGTTCCAATTCCCTGTTCCAATTCCAACCACAGTGCACCCTGCTCGTATGAATTCACAGGTGCATAGATAGAGATGATACAACACTGCATTTTCTGGTCCTTTAACAACCCATTAATAGCAATCCAAACATGACCCGAATTCACCAGAGTTTTTTGAAAAAAGGTGGAGGACCAAGTTATTAATATTCCACCACTATTACCAATTGCATCCAAAGAAGCCCACTCAAAAGCCTTATTACCCCAAAGAGGTGTAATATATTTGGTTTGAGTATCCTGCATTTTAGTTCTTGGAGAAGAACCATATCTATTTTTTCCTTTTTTAATGTGTGAGAAGACCAACCTCTTTTTAACTACAGAATTCAGCCCTCTAATATTCCATGACAAAAAAATCATAAATAGAAAGAAAGTAAAACAAACCAATTACTGACTTCAATGTGCCCTCTGGCCGAAGCATACTTACTGCTGATTTTCCCAATGAATCCTCTCTTCATCCTCGAGCCTGATTAATGAATTCAGTAGAGCCTCCCTGTTTTCAGGAACAATAACTCCTAGCATGTCAGCCACCTCCAACACCTTCAAGGCCTCTTCTGATGGCGAAATTAAATCTACATCTGACTCTCTATCAATTCTGTTGTTGACATTCCTGATGCACCCATCTGAAATTGATAAGTCTGCAATGTCACCCGAAGCACATCTATCTTCCGAGTTAGGAACGGTAGGAGGGGGGGCTAGCGGGTTATTCCTCTTTGTCTTTTTCCTTCTACTCTTGGTCAGATTGGGAAATTGATGGGAGGATTTGATTGAGTCTAAAGCAAAAAAGGATCGGACACTTTTGGTTTTGATATTTTTCCCCTTACCTTTCAGACCATGTTTGTATTTTCGGTTGGTAGGGATTTGAACTACCACTTCATTTAGATTGGGCCTATTATTGTCATCCAAAGGAGAGTTACTGTCCACAAAAGGAACAAGATCCATCCCATTCAGCAAACCTATACTGGGCTCAGCATCATTGGGCTTGTTGGTTGTACAAGGGCTAGGCTCTAAGGTATTCCCCTGATTTGAAGAGTGTTTCAAAGAAGAATCTGAATTTCCCCTAACGCAGCGTTTTTGATAGGGAGAAGAGGGACTGTTCAGATCGCCATCTACCATTCCCACAGCACAGTCGATGTCTCGGGAGATGGGCGCCGCAGAAGAGCAGTAGCTCACACTTTTCAAGGTGGACTTATTGCTCCTTACGGAAAAGGAGTCTTCACCGGACTCAGTCTCTGATTGCCGGATGTTCGAACGATCGGATGAATTAGCCTGTGCAACAGGGCTTTTCTTGAACAGGGATGGGCAAAAGGAGGAAGGTTCTTCCGAGATTCTAAATGGATAGACAATGCCATCAATTCTCACTTTTAAGACCTCATTAATCGCAGTTGAGTGAGAGGTAGCAATTAAAAATCTGGCTACATCCAAATTAATCTTCCTCTTAGTGTTGTCATCTAAACATATGAAATTCCCAAACAGAGCAGCAATTATGGAGAAAAATGCTGGATTCCATGCACTGAGAGGAAATCCATCACACCTGACCCATGTAAATCTTTTCCTGCAAAAATCATTTGGCTCCCAAGGTTTTACCATTTCAAACCACTCCCCTAACCAATCCAGACCAGCGTCTAGCATGTCATCTCTATCTTTACTAGAGGGAAAAGTAAGAAGCACCATGTTACCCCCCATCGGTCTGCAGTCACAGTTAAAATAGCCTTGAGCTAACATTACGTCTTGAATATTAATTATGTTTTGTGCGTGGTGGAGCCAGCCAACCAAGCTTCTGCCTAACCAATCTTTCTCCTCCTCCGCCATAATATAGCTGAAGTTAACAGAGCCCGGAGTCATGTTTCTGTATGTATCATGTCTTTTACCATCTACACTGGTCAAGCTCGATGCTACAACCTTCGCATAAGTCCTATCATCTCTCTTGCTTGGATTTTTTATCATCCTGGGCTTGACATTTAACTCCTCCCGACGTCCAGGATTTTTAAGGTTTTGGCCAGCAAGGTTCACCTGAAGTTGGTGCTTACTGAGCCAAGATCCGTCAACCTTCTTGATTATTAAATCTATATTTTTTGAAGCTAATAGACTTACAAAGCCATATTTGGTGCCTTTCACACTTAGTCTTTTTGATATAAACACGTTGCCCACTTCACCAAACCAAGAGAAGATTTTCCTGAGACCGAAGCCAGGCCAACCGGGAGGTAGGTTGTTTACAAACAGCCTATACATTTTGGGTTCATTTTTTGGGAGCTCAACTTTTTCCAAGGGAGCAGCTCTGAACCTACCATTAAGCCACCTTTTGGAGTTCAGCGAAGAACCCCGCGGTGGAGAATGGGGCTGGTGTTGGACCTGAACAGGGGGGAAGACAGCAGGGTTAACAGGGGTGGAGGGAGGGAGGACACGGCGGGGCAGGGGAGGGAACATGCTATTTTGCACCAACTTTTACTATTAAACGCTTCACGTCAAAATCAGATCCATAAGTTCTTGTCACCCCAATGAAAAGTTAAAAGAGGTATTTTGTATAATTTTCTCCATTATATCAACATTAAATCGGTTGATTATTCGTTTAACCTAAAAGCATATTTTGGACTCTTTCATTCCATTATTCACTTCTTTTTGCTTCTATTTTCAACAAAAGCAATATTAATTAGATTTTCAATAATTCAATTAATTATCTGCATTTGCTTCCAATAGCCCAGATCGTCGTGTCAATCTGTAAATTGACGCAATAACTAATGAAATTAACAATTCAATTAATTAATGCATTATAATTTTTTTATTTCGCAAGAATGGCAAAGACTTTATTATTTGATAATAGTTAAATTTTATTGTTATCTTTTTTTGGTTTAAAATATATTTAATTATATAAAAAATTAAACGTTCGAGATAAAGGCCCAAAACCAACGGAAATCATTTCAATCGGTCCGGTTTCCTAATATAACATCAATCGGTTCTGTTAATTATTCCCCAGAAGAACCTTTATCGATTCAGTTTGGTCGGTTTTCAAATCGAATCATCAAAAGAAGAAAGAACTAAGGTACTTAATTAAATAATTTTGTTATATAAAGAAAAGATATTTCTGATTTATCTAAGAATTTTATGAAGTTCTATGAAAAATAATTTTAGTTAATGATTTCTTAACCCTGACAAAAGATGAGCACATTTGGATCTGTTTTAAGCCTATAATAAAAGGAATTGTATTAAAAAATGACCAGTCAGATGATTGCATTCTTAATTTTTGTACAATCAGTCAGATTAACAGAAGTTTTAGGTAGATTTGTTATTCCGGAATTCACGCTGTAGAACTTACCTAGAAAATATCCGAGCAGTCAATGTTTTTTGCATTACTTCCACTTATCAAAGGAAAACTGTCTCCTCCTAACTAGTTATTAGAAAGTGCATAAGAAAGTTAAATCATATAGAGATAATTAGCGCTTTTCCATTTCCGAGAACCACTTTGGCAATGATTTGGCGATCTATGCTGCTTGCTCCCACAGACAGATCCTGAATGAGGGCCAGAATTGCCTGCGGATTGAGAGGTGAGAATTCCTTTGCCCATCGCATGAAAAGCTCCGATTGCAACTGTAAAGCTGATGAGAGAAAATAATATTGATGGAAAAATGTTGTATATTAATTGCTACTTTAAGTATAACAGCACAGGGTGTTTATATGTGCTGATGGAAGAGTACAGTTCATTTACAATAAATAAACGAAGATAAATACAAGTATTAACAAGATAAAAATGAATAAAGCCACAATAGTAATCTGAAACAGAATGTTTCCCTAACACCCCCCCTCAAGCTGAAGATGGAAGGCACTGAAGACGAAGCTTGTTGCGAAGAAGACGAAAAGCTGTTGTACCCAGTGGTTTTGTTAAAATGTCAGCTAGTTGATCAGCTGAAGAAATGAATTTAACCGATAAATTGCCCAGCTTGACCTGCTCCCGAACGAAGTGATAGTCTAACTCTATATGTTTAGTGCGACCATGAAAAATGGGATTTGAAGACAAATAAACAGCCCCAATATTATCACACCATAAAGATGCAGGAGATGAAGAGAGAAAACCCAATTCACTGAGAAGGGAACGTAGCCATAAAACTTCAGCAGTTACATTTGCCAAGGCTTTGTACTCACTCTCTGTGGAAGACCTGGCAACAGTGGGTTGTTTCTTAGAAGACCAAGAGATAAGATTTGAGCCAAGATAGACAAGGTAGCCACCAGTGGAACGCCGGTCATCAGGACAACCTGCCCAGTCACTGTCGGAGAAGCTTTGGAGAGACAAATCAGTGTTTGTAGAGATCAAAAGACCCATATAGCATGTACCATGAAGATAGCGAAGAAGTCTCTTGACAGCTTGCCAATGAGTGTCCGTTGGGCAATGCATAAATTGGGCCAATTTATTGACAGAAAATGAGATATCAGGGCGAGTCAAGACCAAATATTGGAGAGCACCAAGAACTTGACGATATTGTTCTGGATGAGAGAGAGGAATGCCCATTTCTTTGCTCAGATTGGGAGTGGTAGCCATGGGAGTTGAGCAAGGTTTGGAGTGCAGCATATTAGTTTCAGCTAGCAAGCCTTCTAGATATTTTTGTTGGGAAAGAATAAGACCAGACGGATGGGGAACAGCCTGAATGCCCAAAAAATAGTGAAGAGGCCCAAGGTCCTTGACAGGAAATGCCTTCTTTATACAAGTAATAAACCAATCCAACTTGGAGGGAACTGAACAGGTTAGCAAAATGTCATCCACATAAATCAAAATATAAAACTTGAGAGTACCTTGGCAGAGTGTAAATAAGGAGCTGTCAGCTTTGGAAGCAGTAAACCCAAGAGAAATTAAAAAGGCTGATAACCGTGTAAACCATTGGAGAGGGGCCTGCTTGAGACCATAGAGAGACCGATGGAGGCGACAAACATGGGATGGAAAAGCAGAATTGAAGTAACCTGCGGGTTGCTCCATATATATTTCATCATCCAAAAAACCATGTAAGAATGCATTTGAAATGTCAATTTGACGAATGGGCCAGTTACTGACAGTGGCAATAGAGATAACAGTACGCACAGTAGTAAACTTCACCACAGGAGAAAAAGTCTCATGATAATCGATTCCAGACTGTTGAGCATAACCTTTAGCCACAAGGCGCGCCTTATACCTATCGATGCTACCATCAGGTTTTCTTTTGATTCTAAAAATCCACTTGTTCCCAATAACATTCTTGTGAGCAGGCCGTGGAACCAGAGACCAAGTCCCATTTGCAAGAAGAGCATTGAGCTCTTCAGTCATTGATGTTCTCCATTGAGGGTGAGGTTGGGCTTGACGAAATGTTTTTGGTTTAGTAAGGAGGTAATTTGGTTTGGCGTTGGCAATATAAGCCTGGCGTTTAGACATGGTGGCGGGTCTGAGGGTCATGTGGTGATGGCGAGAAGGGGAAGAGGGAGATGGCGGAGAGGAAGGGAGAGAGTATTTAGTGAGGTCAATGACCAGGTTGAGGCCGGGTTTGTCAGTTGGAATGGGGGACACGGCATGGGTTGACACGGGATTGGATAGAGATGGAGCAGAGGAGGAGGATGGAGATAAAGAGCTCCGATTGCAACTTCATCATCAGTGTAATCACAAACACTTTGAGGTCCCAGTGAAACCGATATGATGTCAACTACATCAGCAATAACATCGTCGTATGCTGCCGGGATGGTTGCTCCGTAACAACCCAATGCACCGCAAACTCTATAAGCGGCAATCTTGGCGGAGGACTCCTCTTGCAGTACCATTTGCAACCGGAAAATTAGCATCTTTTACTTTACCGCCAGCTGCTGTGGATGCAGTAGCGTTCCATGACCAATGTCATCTCTTGTAGTAGTAACTCCTGGAGTTGTTGAGCTATAATATCGGGCTCCGATTATCTTACTGTAATATGTACATGTCAAAATTAGAAATGGACACTAGGAGTATACACACACACTTAAGAAGCTTACGTTGGAAAATGTTGAGCAATAGAGTAAAATTACTACTTGTTACATGTGAAGTTTCGACGACCTTCACAGCTCCTTTCCACTTCTTTGGAGGAGGATCAAGACATTCATTGTTGAAACTTTTTGATTCAGGCCAAATTCTGGAATCAAGAACACCAATGATAATATCTTTGGCAGCATTAGGAATTTGTGGTGTAGTGTCATTGAAACCCATGAAGATTCGAGATCTTGTAGTATGAAGCTGGTAAGTTTTGCTTGGAAAAATTGAGACTAATTTCTTTAAGCCTATATATGAACAGGTTAGTTCCACCCATAATTACAGAACTTATGCTCAAATTATACAAAAGTAATAAAAAAGAATTTTTGTTCTTAAAAATCACTGAACTTAACACTTACCTATAGAAAAATTACTTTAACTAGTTTCAAGTGAAAGGCCCACTGGAAAGTCTAGCTTGTATGCCCAATCAGCGTCCATTGCACACGTGGCATCACAAATAATGCTACGTTGGCATGCCACATGGCACTGTGTCCACGTCATTCGCCATGTGGACTTGACAAATGCCCAGACTTGCCATGTCATCATGCCATGTGGACATGATGACCTGCCGGAAAGTCTAGCTTGCATTCCCAATCGACATCTACTGCACACGTGGCATCACAAATAATGCCACATTAGCATGCCAGATGGCACTGTGTCCATGTCATCTGTCATGCGGACTTGACAAATGCCCTGACTTGCCATGTCATCATGCCACGTGGACATGATGACATGGCATGATAACTGTACAGGACAACAAATGAGCATGCAATACATGTAAAAAAAAGTAGAATGCATATACTTACCATATTGTGAAGCACTTTGAAAATCCCATCTAAGTACAAGGTGGTCCATTGTCACCTTCCTTTAAGCTAAGCAGCTCCACCTCTCATTTTCACTTTAACTTTACCTGCTACCGGGTAAATATACAAGAATTTCCACTAAATTTGTGGTCTATTGGAATTACAATGGCCAAAGCATAAATTGAAAATTGCATATTTGGGACAGCCAAATCATAAGGAAACAAATGAAAACAAAGAAGGCTGTTAACATTTACAACTGAGTTTTGATTTAAAAATTTTATCTTTTTTCGAAATTGCATTACATCTTATTAGAGTCTTAGATTTATGCTAGTTTGATCTCCCCATTAGGCTCTGTTTGGATGGGGGGGTAGAGAGGGGTAATTAATGGAAGGGTAGGGAAGGGTAGAGACAGGAAAGGAAGGAGATAGAAGGGGAAGGGTACGTGACTACCTTTCTATTGTTTGGGAAAGAAAAAAAATGGAAGAGTAATTAAAGGAACAATAAGTATATAAAATGACCAAAATGCCATTATATTAAATTCAACATAGGCCACTATCACGAGTCGTGCTCAATGTAACGACTCGTGATAGTGGTTTATGCTGAAAAGTCATTCAAATATACTATAACCCGGTAGTGGGTTAAAGTATATTACAATGACTTTTCAGTATAGGCCACTATCACGAGTCGTTACATTGATAATGACTCATGATAGTGGCCTATGCTGAAAAGTCATTGAAATATACTATAACCCGGTAGTGGGTTAAAGTATATTACAATGACATTTTAGCATAGACCACTATCACGAGTCGTACTATTGGGCACGACTCGTGATAGTGGCCTATGCTGAAAAGTTATTGAAATATACTTTAACCCACTACCGGGTTATAGTATATTTCAATGACTCACGAGTCGTGTTCAATGTCACGACTCGTGATAGTGGTCTTTTCAGTCGTGATAGTGGTCTATGCTGAAAAGTCATTGAAATATACTATAACCCAGTAGTGGTTTAAAGTATATTACAATGACTTTTTAGCATAGGCCACTATTACGAGTCATGCTCAATGTCACGACTCGTGATAGTGGTCTATGCTAAAAAGTCATTGAAATATACTATAACCCGGTAGTGGTTTAAAGTATATTACAATGACTTTTTAGCATAGGCCACTATTACGAGTCATGCTCAATGTCACGACTCGTGATAGTGGTCTATGCTGAAAAGTCATTGAAATATATTTTAACCAACTACTGAGTTATAATATATTTTAATGACTCACGAGTCGTGCTCAATGTCACGATTCGTGATAGTGGCCTATGCTAAAAAGTCATTGTAATATACTTTAAATCACTACCGGGTTATAGTATATTTCAATAACATAATTAGGTTCCGCTGAACTTAAAATGGGAAAAACCTTTTTATGTACACCAAAAGCACGTTCAATTGCATTCCGTAAAGTAGAATGTCGATGATTAAAAAACTCTCGAGCATTTCGTGGTGGATTTTGGGAATACTCTTTCACGTGATAACGTTCTCTTCTATACGGTGTAATAAGACCGCTTTTCAACATGAATCCAGCATCAACAAGGTAATATTTTCCTATAAACAAGTATATTAGTTATTAACTTTATATGTGTGTGTGTGTATATATATGTATAGTAATTATTTTTATAAATTAAAGTGATATCACTACAAGAAAATGATGAAATAGCGACGGAAATTTAGCGACGGAGTCATTTCCGTCGCTAAATTGCGATGAAAATTAACTTCCGTCGCTAAATAGCGACGAAAAATAAAAACCGTCGCTAAAAATGGCGCCAAAATTTCCCACCGAAATTGCCGACCGATATTTGCGACGGTTCTTAGGAACCGTCGCTAAAAATAGCGACGAAAATTCTTTTCCGTCGCTGAAAAAATTAAAAAAAAAAATTAATTATATTTTTAGCGACGGAAAAAAAATTCCGTCGCTAAAATTGCGACGGAATAAAAAAAACCGTCGCTAAAATTAGCGACGGTCGCCATATTCCGTCGCTATTTTTAGCGACGGAATATTCTTTCCGTCGTTAAAGATAAAAAAAATTTCATTTCCCTCTCTTTTTAGCGACAGAATATTCTTTCCGTCGCTAAATATAAAAAATTTCCTTTCCCTCTCATTTTTAGCGACGGAAGATTCTTTCCGTCGCTAAAGTTAAATTAAATTAACTTTTTCCCTCTTTTTTTTCTCTCTCTCTCTCTCTCTTCTCTCTCTTTCTCTCTCCTCCCTCTCTTCGCCACTGTCTCTCCTCCCTCTGCCCGACCGCCGGCGCTTCTCCCCCTCCCTCCCTTCCCTCCCCTCCCCTCCCTAGCGCCGATCTCCCCCTCCCCGTCCCCTCAGGCGCCGGCTCCCCTCTCACCATTTCCCTTCCCCCCCGCCCCCGATCCCTCAGGCGCCCGCTCCCCTCTCACCATTTCCCTTCCCCCCCGCCCCCGATCTCCCTCGCGGTGGGTGCTGCGGCCGGCGACGCGTGGACCTCCGCCTCCCCCTGCCGTTCCGTCGCCTGTGGTGCCTCCGGCCGGCGAGCTGCGGTGGTTGCTGCTGCTGTTCAAGTATTTGGGTATATTATGTTTTTATTTCTTTTTTTTTTCTTTATTTATTAATTATAAATTTAATTATTATTATTAACATTATTAGTATAATTATTTTTATTATTGTTTAATGGATATGTTAATTATAATAATTATGAGTATTATTAAATATTTATCTTAATTATTATTATTATTATTATTGTGATGTTGTGTTAATTATTATTATTATTATTATTATTATTATTATTATTATTATTATTATTATTATTATTATTATTATTATTATTATTATTATTATTATTATTATTATTATTATTATTATTATTATATAATGGGTAGGTTAATTAGTATTATTAATAGTTTTATTAAATAATTATCTTAATTATTATTATTGTTATTATTTTTATTAAGAAGTTGTGTTAATTTTAGTTATTATTATTATTATTATTATTGTTAATTGGGTATGCTAATTGGTATTGTTATTAGTATTATTAAATATTTATCCTAATTATTATTATGATTATTATAATTTTTATTAAGTAGTTGTGTTAATTATTATTGTTATTATTTAATGGGTATGTTAAGTAGATATATTATTAGTATTGTTATTAAGAAGTTGTGTTAATTTTAGTTGTTATTATTATTATTATTCAACATGTTATTATTATTAAATTAAAATCAGTAAAATTTGTACCTTAATTAATATTATTATTATTATGTTAATTTGTATTGTTATTATTATTATTTATTTATGTTAATTTGTATTGTTATTATTATTTTTTTTTTAATTTGTAACATTTCCCGACGGAAATTTAATTTCCGTCGGCAAATTTCCCGACGGAAATTAATTTTTGTCGGGAATTGCCGACGGAAATTAATTTCCGTCGGGAATTGCCGACGAAAATTTAATTTCCGTCGGTAAATTTACCGACAGAAATTAATTTCCGTCGGCAATTCCCGACGGAAATTTAATTTCCATCGGCAAATTTCCCGACGGAAATTAATTTCCGTCGGGAATTGCCGACGGAAATTAAATTTCCGTCGGAAAATTTACCGACGGAAAATATTCAGTCGGGAAATTTAGCTACGACTAAATTCCCGACGGAATGAATTTCCGTCGGGAATTTAGTTTCCCGACGGAAATTCCTTATTTTCCGTCGGGAAATCCATTGTTTCTTGTAGTGTATAAGTACCTTCTGGAATTTTAAGAGGATATTCTCTAGTTAATGCATTTTTCAATATTCTAGAGTCAGATGCTGTCCCTTCCCATCCAGGTAAGATATGGGTGAATTTCAAATCAAATGTACATGCAACCAAAATATTTTGGGTTGGGTAATCTTTTCTACCACGATATCTAGGAGCTTCGTGTGAAGGTTGAATGCATTGCAACTTGCGAAAAGCATTTTCTTTAATATTTTCTCAATCCATCTATAATTAAATTAAGATATAAAAAATTGGCAATGAGTACACAACAATAAATACATACAAAAACAAGTAAAAACAACTAAATGCATATATAATCAAAGCCAATATTAATATTTCAGGAATAAAAAGCTGATTTATTTAAAAGCTTAAATTTTTGCATAAATACACCCACAAAAATTACCTGAGAAACAGAAATGCAAATTCTAGTTTTTCTGATGAAAGAGCAGTTTTGGGTAGAATTCAAGTGAAGATTCTGCAAATATACAAACATCAATCACAATGTGACTTGTGAAGAAAAATCACTGCAAATTGAAGTGGAAAAAATCCACCAGTAGCATACCTATTCTACAATTCTTGAATTGAAGATAAATTTGGAAAGAAAAAGAGAACAACTGAAAAAAGAACAACAAAATAAACTTGAATTCCTAACTCAAGGCTTTCATTGAAGAATCAAGGGTAACATAATATAAAAGAAAAAACAAAATCAAAAGTCCAAATTATAAAATCAAACCATGAAAAAAAGAAATGAATAGAAGAACAAATGACCAGTGACGCACCCGTCACCAAGGAGAAGGCGAATGGCAGTGACGAGAGACGGAGCGCGGTTGCGAGCTCAAATTTGACAAAGTCGAGTGAAAGAACAGTTTGGGTATGCTACTGTACGACAAATAGATGAAAGAAAATAGAAGAAGATAAAATTGGAAGATATTTCTTTTTTTTTTATTAGTTACCCCTCCCTACACCCCAAATCGGGGTGTAGCTAAAATAAGAAAAACCAAGAGAAGAGAGGGGTAAGGGCTACCCTTCCAATCCCTTCCATTTTTTAGCTCACTTTTTCCCAAACAAGGGTAAATGTCTACCTTCCCTTACCCTTCCATTACTTACCCCTTCCTACCCCCCATCCAAGCAAAGCCTTAATTACCTTCGAAAATGACCCTTTGACTTTCACAACAAAATCTGTGCAAAAGCCTTTTTACCCTTAACTTAAATCTTGCTTCGACTATTCAGTGAGATGGAGCGAGAGAATCTGGCATTCCGGTACATGATGGCAGAGAAGGAAATGCAATGGAGAAGGATGAGAGAGATAGTGACTGTGATGAAACGGAGAAGGAAGAGAGGCAATGAACAGTCGATTTTTAAGTTAGGGTTGTTTTTGGGTTTCCTCTTTTTTTTACTTTCTGTTTTTGTTTTCTTTTATTACACGTATCGCAAGCCCATTTGCTGTCTTGTATAGTCATCATGCCATGTCATCATGTCCTGTATTGTCTTTTTATATCGAAATTTGTTCTAAGAACTCTATTGATCAATGATGAGCTTGCATTTAATTAGATCACTTTATGCTTATAATTTGAAAGAATAAATCATAAATAATTACTAGGATCTTGTCTTACTCATAATCATGCAAATCTAGCATGTGAACTATAATCACAAGAACGTGTACCCTAATAATAATTCGGTCACTAAATAAAGTTTAATTTCACTTTTGGTCAAAAAATCATTAATTTGATGTCGAAGCGTTGATTTAATATTAACTTAAAATATCCACATGACATGTTAAGAAAGATTACATGGGGTATCTTTTGTAATATTTTAAATTAGCGTGACTTGTCATGCCAGTACTCCGACTTTAAATTCATGATTTTTCAGTCAAAATAACTTTAATTGTAATATTTCAAAAGATAAGGTACTTTTTTATGGGATAAAATTTTTATTTTTTCTGTCCAAATCGTTATTATGATATAAGTTTTGTAACCATTATAATCACATACTTTCAGTTAAAAGAAAAATCGTTCACAAAAAAATGTAAAAAAAAATTTCTTAGTCCTCTTTTCTAGCAGAATTTTTTGCTAGTATTTCTCCTGGTTTTTTCGATATGATTTTTTTTTTCTTTTCCATCTATATTCTATTGTTTGTCCATCTTTATATGCTATCATTTGAGCAATTTACAATGCTTATGGAATCACATTCATGACATTCATATTTTGAACGTTGTAGTTTTCTTAATTTTGGCTTTGAAAAATGTGATACCTATATTGTGGAGGCATAATGTCAGGGAAATTTCATATCGAGGTTGAATCCGTGAGATTGCTTATGGAACAAGTCAATAATAAGCTGTGACGATAAAATAAAAGAAGTTAAATGTGGGTTTTGTGTACCTTCTTTCATATTGTTTTACGTGACAATTTGCAATAGTTGCGTCCATCAGTATTCTAAAAAACGCAGTTTACGCAAGATTTTCCATTGGAAGAATCATTTTGTTATGCATATAACATATTTTTTCAACTGTCGTTGGCTTATGGAAACAATTTGATAAGTAGTCTGCTCCAATCAACGTGAAAATGCAGACTTAATCTAGCTCGGCCCGCAAGTAAATCTCAAATCTGCTACAAAGTTTTGTTAAAAATATTACAATTTTTTTTTAAGTTTAATTTTTAAATATTTTGTATAATTAAGTATTTTAATTCAAGATATAGTAAATATTTTAATTTTGATATTTTAAATATGCAATATATAATTAACTCATTATTATTGAAATTGTTTCAAGTATGTTAACTGATTATGAAATTTTTATATAATAATCAAGTCAGCTTATGACGGGTTGAAGTTTCTATGCATACTCTTCATATATATCCATTTCATATTAAGTGTCAATACTCCCTTCCTACATGGTGAGATTGAGAAGACAATTTATATGCAAACAAACTTAGGATTTTGAAGTTCAAGGCAAAGAGGATAATGTTTGTTTGCTTAAATAAGAAATCGCTATATGGATTGAAGCAGTGTCCTCAAATGCGGTACAAGCGATTTTACTCATTAATTTATGGTTGGGCATGGTTATATATTTTAGGAGCTAATGTGATAGTTGTGTGTATTTCAGAAAACTTTCTGATAGCTCATTTGTTTATTTGCTGCTCTATGTTATGATATGCTTATTGTTGCCAATGATATATGTCAGAGATTAACAGGTTGAAAGGGAAGTCTAGTGGTGAATTTGTGATGAAAGTTTGATAATAGACAAGAAAATTCTTGGTATGGAGATTAAAAGACGTAAGAATGCTGACAAACTTTATCTAACTATGGGAGTTTTGTTGAAAAGGTTTTAGGGTTTTTTGACATGAAAAATGCTAAACCTGTAAGTACTTTATTAGCCGCTCGTTTTAGACTCAACTACTTCATCACCACAATTTGAGCATGTCACATGTTATTTCCTATAGTGTTGTTGGTATTATTATGTATGCTAGGGTTTGTGCTATGGTTTGTACTCGCCCTGATATTGCACATGCAGACAATGTTGTTAGCAGATATATGTCTAACCCTGGTAAAGAGCACTAGCAAGTTATGATGGATCTTGAGAAATTTAAGGAGTGCTACCAACACAAGTTTGAAATTTTGAAGAAGTAAGAACATTGCGGTTAGTTACCTTGATTTAGATTATGGAGGTGGTCTTCATAAACGAAGATCAATCGTATTGATTGTAAGTTGTCACTTGGAAAGGAACTTCACATTCTACAGTTACATTATCAACTACGAAACATATTATATGGCAATAGTTGAATCTATGAAATGAGCTATCTGTTTAAGAGGATTGTTCGGCAAGCTCAGTTCAAACTTACATTTAACTGTTGTTGATTGTGATAGCCAAAATGCTATTCATCACTCGACAAAGGATCGGATGTTTCATGAACAAAAGAAGGACATTGACGTAAAGTATCACTTTATTTGAGATATTATTTCACAAAGGAAATAGTATTGTCAATAAAATTGGTACTGCAAACAATTCAGGACATGAATTGATGACAGAGCATCTTTCAGTGAACAAGTTCGAGCACTGTTTGAGTTTGATTGGTGTTCGTACGTAAAAATTAAGACCTCTTGGAGTATTTCGGTGATGGTGGAGAAGTTTTATATGCTTAATTAATTGAGTCAAGGTGAAAATTGCTGAATGAGATAGGCAGGGCATAAGCATCAAAATGCCAACTGAAACACAGAGTGTTTGGATGCCCACAAACAGGGGACTTTTTTATTAATAATATTTTTTTAAAAAAATAATTTGAATTTTGTTATGTTTTAAAAATTATTTAGACATTTGGAATATTTTACAATTCTACAGAATTGGATTTTATTTCTGCAGCACACTGCTGCGGAGATGAACTTCATTTTCTTTTTTTTTTTTTTTTTCTGTTGGAAAGCTGCAGTTTTCCATTTGGAATGGAAAGCTCATCGGCAGCCTTTCCAAGAAAAAGCTGCTTTTTGTTTATTTTATTTTTTTGAGATAAAAGATATAAATTAAATCTTGTCCTTCATTTTATTAATATGGAAAAAAATATTTTTATTTTATTCAATTTGATAAATAAAATATAAAAAATTGTAAATTAATAATAATTTATTAAAATTTAAAATTAATTATGCAATCAAAATAACTAAAAATAGAAATAATGCATTCATTATATACATAATCTGTTATAAATAAAAGTAAAATCAAAGTAGAAATATAGAGAGAATTAGAATAATATATTCTCTGATCATTTTATTGTGTATATTTAATAACTCACAACTAGCATATTTATAGGTACAAAAACTAAGTAATAGAATTTGATTAGGAATACAATACTAGTAGACTTAGAGTCTAATTAGAACTTAGGATGGTCATCCAAATAGGAATATTTCAATATTCCATAACACTTCCCCTTGGATGACTATACACTATGAATATGCCTCGTTAAAACCTTGCTAAGAAAAACCCAGTGGGACAAAAACTTAGCGAAGGAAAAAGAGTACAATATTCATAGGTACTTCCCCTCAAAAATGAATGAATTATACTAAATCTTTCAATTGACGCATTCTAATATCGTGCACATGTTTCTTGAAAATTGAACTTTGTAAGGTCTTTGTGAACAAATCTGCTGGATTGTCACTTGAACGAACTTTGCAAACATCAATTTGTCCTTCCTTCATAAGTTCATGAGTGTAAAAGAACTTTGGCGAGATATGTTTGGTTCTATCTCCTTTGATATAGCCACTTTGGAGTTGTAAAATACATGCTGCATTATTCTCATGCAATTTTGTTGGCTTATTTCTACAATTAACCCACTTGCTCCTTTAATGTGTTGGGTCATGGATCTCAACCATGCACATTCACAACCCGCTTCATGAATGGCTAATATTTCTGAATGATTTGAGAAAGTAGCAGTGATTGATTGCTTCACAGATCGCCAAAAAATAGCAGTGTCACCATGTGTGAATACATAACTTATTTGTGACCGAGGTTTATGAGGATCTGATAGGTATCCGGCATCAGTATAACCTTCAAATTCTGACTTTGCTCTTTTTGAAAAAAAATAAACTCATGTCAGAAGTGCCACGAAGATAACGTAAAACATGTTTTACACCATTCCAATGTCTTCAAGTTGGTGCAGAACTAAATCTTGCTAGCAAATTAACTGCAAAAGGCATATCTGGTCTAGTGCTATTTGCAAGATATAAAAGTACACTTATTGCACTAAGATATGGTACTTCAGGACCAAGAATATTTTCGTTATCTTCTTGTGGACGAAAAGGACATATCTTGACAAAAAGAGAACGAATAACCATTGAAATACTTAATGGATAGGACTTATCCATATAAAATTATTTCAAGATTTTCTCAATATAGGTTGCTTGATGCACAAGAATTCCTTTTGTCAAATATTTTGCAGTAATAGAAATCTCTTCTGGAGTCTCCACTATATTTAAATCATCAATATAAACTGCAACTATACTAAATCCAGAGTTTATCTTCTTGATAAAAACTCATGGACAAATGGAATTATTCCCATATCCATTTTTCACTAAAAGATCTGTCACGCTTCTGGCGGACTTTAAATTCATTGACAATATTGTAATATGTCTTGCATAAACAATTATTGTTTACCTTTTCCTTTTGATAAGCCATGCTATCAATCTTAAGGGGTAACAGACATTCATAATCATGGGATTCGTAGTGCATACTTCCCCTTGAATGTCCATTAATACATACTATGTCTCATTAAAAACCCTACTAGAAAAAACCCCTGTGGGATAAAAACCTAGTGAAGGGAAAAAGAGTACACAATATCTTTAATACACATCATAAGTTGCCTTATTAAAAACCTTAATAGGAAAAACCCAATGGGAAAAAAACCTTAATTAAGGAAAAAAGAGTACAATGTATATTTTTCTTCCCCTTATAACAATATCAGTACACAATTTTAAACTTGTGCATGTAAAATTCTGATATGTCATATTATAAAATTCTTTGTCTAAAAATGAGGCACATATCTTCTGGATATGCTAGCCATATATCTTCTGGATATATTATGCATTAACTGAAAAATAACAACTAAAACTTATTTTTCAAAATTACATGTTGCATTTTTACAAGCATGTACAAGTTCATTTCCACATCTTTCATTTTTTAAGATGGAGAATTTATAAAACTTAATAATATGATAATACGTACAATAGGTACGTGATAAATATACTTTCATATCATATAATGGATAAGTTATCCATTCTCAAATGGTTTTCTTAACCATTCTTATTTTTCTCTTAATTATCAGCCACTTCTGGTGGTGAAAATTAGTAATATAATAATATTACTTATCATTTCTTCAAAATACCATTTTTATGGCTATAATTTTATATTGCTTCATTCACTTCAAGAAATAAAACAAATGCAATAAAATAATTTTTATGACACATATACAACATAATCATATAATGACTATTACAAACGAATGCATTTAGTAATTTAATTCAAACATGTCTAAAGCAATACTTAAAAATTAAATGAAAATAATAGAATTTTTTCAAATAAAAATATATGATTATACAGAGAAATATAATCTTTAAAACAATATGTAATTTTAAGTAACAGTTTGACAATTACCTTATAATGCATGATTATATAATACATCAATAGCAATAATATATGATCAATGAATATGTTGTCTCTAATGACTTTACAACCATTGGGGTATTCAATGAAAAATAATTTATAAACATGTAATTATTTTATCAAAAATTATATTTTCAATCGAATAGTATTTGATTTTCAGGTCGATACAAAATTTTAATTTTCAATATCTGTTAAAATATTTCAAACTCTTCAAGAGCCAATAATAATCAAAATCATAAATAAATTATGATAATATGCAACATTATAATACTTCAAAATCATAAAATCTAATACATATTTGTATTAAACAAAATTTTTCAAAAATATCTATATATGCTTCAGGCATGATAAATCTTTCAGGGATAATAATTTCATTATCAAATAGGCAAATAGCATCAATTATTTATATATTAACATATTGCCAGATTGATAAATACTTTAAAATTATTGCATTCATATCCATTGTAATAAAATATATCTCTTCATAGTAAATGCCAATTCATTGCAATAAATTTGCACCCAACTGGCATCATATTTTGAACTACAGGTCCAAAAATGCATATTATAGAATTAAATGCAATTAACATTTGTATTTTTCAACAAATTTAATTTCAAGATCCTCATTATGTTGAAAATATCAACATCAGAAATATTGTCGACAACTTTATCTTTTTCGGTTCCTTTCAATGACATAACATATTGAGATCTCTTATTTAATTTCAAGTACTTGAACCACTTCCGGGGTCTTGAAATTAGTTATGTCATATGTCTCTTCAAGAGCACATGCCTCCATAATGTGACCATATTGATTTATTGGCTCCTTATTATTCAAAGCTTCTATTTTTATTTGGAACCGAATAATTTACCCTATAAGGCAAATTGTCCTACTGGGACATTACTTTAAATTGGAGCTTTTGCAGCTGATACACATGAGATTTAATAAATCTTTACACACTAATAAATACATTAGCATCATAATTTGAACTTCAGGTTCATAATATGAGGATCTAAATTACACATAATGTATTTATTGTTCTATTTTTCAGCTGCTTACTTCCCCTGATATTAGAAAAACTATATAATCAAAATGCAATTTTTAATTAAAAATTGCAATAGAGGAATTTAATAATCTTTATTGGCATAATGCATGTAAGTATTGCTTCAAGCAATAATATTCCTATATAAAAATAGGAGTACTGTTGTTCTCTTAAAAATATCTAGCAATTGATCAGAGACATTTAATAAATATTTTTGCTAGACATTTGGTATAAATATGTATATCGGGCTTATAACAATCATTTACCCGCAATATATGATCACTAGTATTATCAAGAAAAATGTCTTGATCGCATAATCTGGAAGTTGTGCACTTAATTTGAATAATCTCACAAACTACAGGTTGTGAGTTGATAATAACACACATGTTACCATTTTATCGATGCATCTCTCAAAAATCATAAAATATTTGAGTGGTTAACATGGTGGATAGTGGGCCCACATATATTATCTTTATTCATTCCAGAATAAAGGGAATTCAATTCCTTTATTAGCTAGTGATACTTTAATAATATTTTTTGAGAACAAATATCTTATGAGAATTTCTTAAATTAAATTAAAGAAACTTCTGGTTCTCTAATATATATGAATTCTCAATAATTTATGCATTATAATTGATCCGGTATGGTCAAACCGGTCATGCCAAGTAATCAATTGTCATTCAATTAGTAAACTTCAGGTTCACTATTTTTATTATATCAAATATTTATGTCAATTGATAGACAACAATTTCTTAATGTTAATATCAATCAGTTAGCAAACTTTGAGTTTACTAATATTTGTATTTATCAATAAACTTCAAGTTTACTGATATTAGTATCAATTAATTAGTAAACTTCAGGTTACTAATATTTGTATAACAGTTAGTAAACTTCAGGTTACTAATATTTTTATTTGTTAGTGAGATCAAATAATTTTCAAAAATATTTTTCGATACAAATATTGTCATATATATATATTTCAATATTCTAATTTCGATGTCAAAGTGATATTGATTTTAGTAAATATCTTTTAGAAATCAATAAATTTATTTGAGAAATATTAAAAAATAATATATTTAATAACAAATTGTATGTGGGTATTGGCATTACAGCTCTTCAGGAGTTTTCAAATAATTGTATTAATCATAACAATTATACAATTTATTATGCCATAACTCAATCTATAATCAATTTTATTGATTCACGAAAATTCAAAATTTACGGATTAAATTTACTTACCGTCTAATTCTTGAAAATTAAAATCTTGATTCCTTCGAGCCGGGTTGTAGTAAACCACCGACTTCCAATAATTAATTGAGACTATCGTGCTGATAACGTGTTATAAATAAAAGTAAAATCAAAGTAGAAATATAGAGAGAATTAGAATAATATATTCTCTGATCATTTTATTGTGTATATTTAATAACTCACAACTAGCATATTTATAGGTACAAAAACTAAGTAATAGAATTTGATTAGGAATACAATACTAGTAGACTTAGAGTCTAATTAGAACTTAGGATGGTCATCCAAATAGGAATATTTCAATATTCCATAACATAATCAAAATTAAATAATTTTTTCGTTTTAATGAAATAATATATATATATAACGCGTGCGCACGTGTATGTGTGTGTTTGTGCGCTCGCACGTTTGTGTGTGTGTTGGATAAATAGATATTATTTAAGGATTAATTATTAAACCCAAAAAACAGAAATTAAAAAAAAAAAAGAAAAGAAAAAGAAAAGCGATCATTAATTGTATCTTTCACTAATTACTAAACTGGCAACAAAATGGATAATTAAAATGCCTGAAGGTTACAAAGAAAGAACACCTCAGCTCATAGGCTCATATTATTTTTGTTGTGGATATAATAATTGGTAGTGGTGGTGGTGTTCCTAAATCACCGTGTTTTGATGGTTTTAAAGCAGAAAATTATTAAACAATTAATGGAAAGGTCAAATTGCTCCAATTTTAAAAATTTAGGTATAAATATTGTATAAAATAAAGTAGAGAAATTATATTATATTTTTTTGTAAAAGTATATATGTGTTCGATAGATAGAAATTTGTCAAATTTAATAGACCGCTGATAGAGGAATAACATTATTCCAGTAGAGATTTAGGATTAAAAGAAATAAAATATCTAAAATTCTTAATGATTCTCTTTTTTTGAAAGATAAATGATTTTCATTAATTGTTAAATTCGTGTTAACAACATACACCCACATACATGCACGTCGAATTAATACTCATGAAAAATTAATGATTAAACCTAAAAAAAAAAGGAAAAAACATCATTATCTTCATTGATAAACTCACATAAAAATAGATAATAGAGCGAATAATTGAAGGATTAATTATTAAACCCATAAAACAGTAATGAAAAAAAAAAAAGAAAACGAAAAACCATCATCCATATTTATCATTTTTGTTGTGTAAATAATAATTGGTAGTGATGCTTTCATCAAAAAAAAAAAGAAAGAAAAAATTGGTAGCTGTACTGCTGCTTTCAAAATCACATGCAGTTTTTGATGGTGGAAAAGCAATAATTATTAAACCCAATACCGATTGATGAACTAAAAAATAATATAGTTTCTGACCCAACTCATCCATAATTGAACTCACAAAAAATGTAAATTAAATTATATGTTTCTTCCCAGGTTGCGAAAATCGGACTCATCGGTTTAATCATAAGACCAGAAACTGATCATTGGTCTGATCAGGTTTCATATCAGAATATCCAATCATGAACTAAAAAATGTATGGGGAAAGCATATTAGCTAGTGATTGTCAAGCACCGTTTCTTGAATGGAGGGTACACCAAAGGCCTATGCCCTTCCATCTATATAAACTAAATGAGCCGGAGAAAAACCCATTTTTGGCTGGTTGCACCTTAATCCGGTCAGGCCGTACACTGGTTTGTCCGGTAACGGTCTGATTTACTTCCTTTTTAAAATTAAACTACGTCCAGCAGCAGATTGGTTTTATTTTAAGAGCTTGTGCTCATGCAAAATTACACTTTTTATCCATTTAAATTGCAGTTTTTCTTTTTAACCCCAATATATATATATATATATATATATATATATAATCACATAAATTTGACTTTATAATTTATTTAAATGACAAAATTTTTAATAATGATCTCTTGGCCCCTTATCACTTGATTTTTTTTAGCCATTAGGCCTCTCTATTTCCTTCCTTATAACCCAAGCAAACATCTAAAACTGAAAAGTTGCATAATTTTAGAAATTGAATCAAATTAAGAAAATTGAATTGAAATAATTAAAATTTATTTATTTCGATTCAATCGATTTTATTAACTTATATAATTCCATTTATATAAAAAAAAAACGATTACATTTTCAATATGTCAATTCGTAATTTTAAAAATTAATCCAATTGATAAAATCAAAATTTATATATTGAGAATTAGATCAATTTAATTAAAAATAAAAAAAAAAACGAATATAACAAATTATCCACAGTTGGATTGGATTTTTTTTATTCCGATTCTGTTTTGCAAAGTCCTCTATATATATCTCCCTACCGAAGAAACTTTCAATTTTCTTGTGTGACAATTGCCAAAAAGAAAATGAGCATTGAAGTAGAGTTCGTCTCCGAAGAGCTAATCAAGCCATTATCCCCTACGCCTGATCATCTTCGCCATTACCAACTCTGCTTTCTCGATCAAATCCATCCCACAATTGTGGTTCCTGCTGTAATGTTCTACACTAAAAATCCCAACAAAACCAACTTAGAAATATGCAATATGTTGAAGCAATCCCTACGACAAATCTTAACCCATTATTACCCTCTCGCCGGCCGTGTTAAGAACAATTATTACGTCACCTGCACTGATGAAGGTGTTCCATTCGTAGAAGCCAAAGCTAACTGTCCGCTTGCTATCATTCAGCGAGATAGAACTCCTTCTAATAACTTAAAATTGGTTCCCATTGAACTTGATAATGCAGGTGAATTAATAGCTTTCTGCCAGATTACCTTCTTTACGTGTGGCGGATTAGCTATTTCATGGGGTATATCCCATAAGATTTGTGACGGTTTCTCTACGGTGATGGTTATGAAAACTTGGGCTGACATTACAAAAGGAAACATTGATATCAAAATTCATCCTTTTGGCTGGGCCACCCTCTTTCCACCTGCAAGTATATCTACTTATGAGCCAGAGAATTTGGTTGTGAAGGAAAAGATTGTAACAAAAATTTTCTTGTTCAAAGCTTCTGCGGTAAAAGCTGTTATAGAAAAATACGCTGGAAATGGAGTAAGGCTGTCGCGGGTCGAGGCTTTGGCTGTTTTTATATGGAGCCGGTTCATGGCCAGCACTCAGGCTGAGCAAGCTAAGAAGAATCACCAGTATTCTGTGATTCAAGGGGTGAACTTGAGGTCAAGAGCAGAACCGCCACTGCCAATGCTTTCCTTTGGGAATCTTGTGTGGTTGGCTATAGCAGAGGCTGATATGGAAGCTAAAGCTGACGAATGTTATGGAATTGTGAAGAGGATGAAAGATTCTACAAGAAATATAAATGCAGACTTTGTAAAGAAGCTGCAAAACCGCGATGAAAATCTTGATCTGCTCAATCAGATTGCGCAGGGACTTGGCAAAAAGGACTTAGTTACCTTTACTTTCAGTAGTTTGTGTAATTTTGGTGCATATGAAATTGATTTTGGATGGGGAAAGCCTGTATTGGGAGAAATAGCTCCACTTATTGCTAAGAATATGGTAATGTTCTTGGACACTAAAGAAGGGAAGGGCATAGAGGCATGGATTAGTTTGAAAGTAGAAGACATGGCTAAGTTTGAGTCTGATATTGAGCTTCTTGCATATGCTTCTTCTCTTTCTCCAAATGATGAGATTCCATTGCATGCTCAATCACGGTTATGAACACAACCAAAAAAAAATGAATTTTAGTGACGAAAATATCCGTCTCTAAAATTGATTTTTTTTTGGTAGCGTACGGAGTCCATATCGAATTCAAGACCCTGCACCCCTTTGATGACCGTCCGGCCGAATCCTGATGGTTACCTAATCTTCTTTTATTATTTCAAGTATCTGTTTCTTAGTTCTAAAACTGTAATTTTTTTTATTTCTTGCTCATTTCCTTTTGTTTGGTACTTTTGTGTTGCGTATGATGATTATATAACTAATTTATTTCAATCTGCTTCTTGTTTCAGCTTATTGATATTGCCATAATTGGATCTACTGATTTTTTTTTCTTCTCGAAATTTAATCTAGAAATAACGAAATATATTTTTTGTTGGATGCAATTTATTATTTGAACGGGTAGAGATTATCTTTAAGGAAATTCTACATTAATGCCTAAAACCATTTATAGTGTAGGGATTATTTTTTTGTGTTTACGTGAATTATATCCTCGCCTTTCCATATACTAATAGATGCCCATTTTTGTGATTACGAGGTTCCCACTAGGACGTAAAACTCGAGATTAATAAGGGGGAGCGTGGTTTAGTTTTAATCGAATTTCAAACTGAATCGAATTAATTTTGTTAGCTTAATTCAATTATTTTTAAAATTAGTTTATTTTTTATTAGTAAAATATGTAATTTTAATTTATCTGTTGGATTTGGTTACTAATCGAAAACTAAAAATGAAAATTTTTGAAAAGGTGTAGTTTTTATCTAATAAAATTTATAAATTATTAATTGGTTTAATTTCGATTGATAATATAAGATAAGTTTAGTTATCAGTTCTATTTGATTTTAATTTATAAATTTTATCAAACGTTGATTTACCGTTATTTTCATTTAATTTGATTATAATAATAAAAAAAATAACCTTACTCACCCCTCTCCCAAACCACAAAACTAAAGCCTATTAGACAATGGATTCCCATTTAAGCCGGAGTGATATATAATAATTAATAACAACAAGGAAAAGCGCGTCCCTATAGTACTAGAATTTTACGTTTTTCCTGCATTCAATTTTTGTATTTCAAAAAGTTAATGTAGAGTTTTATATATATATATATATATATATATATATATATATATATATATATATATATATATAAAGTTTAATGTATTTTTCAGAATTTTAAAAAAATATTAATACAATTTTTTTTATTTTACTCTTATATTATATTATAAATATATTTATACGTTTGTTATCACTTTTTTATGTTAATTATTGAAATATTTCATTACTAATATTTTTTATAATTTTAAAATATATTAATTATTTATTTAATTCGTGTGCTAAAAGTAAAGAAAAACAAATGGAGTATGTACTATCCACAAATTTCAATTTAAGAATATGGGGATCATCTTTGAGTTGTGAAGCAATAAATTCAAATTCACTTTAATTTATTTAATCATGATAAAATTATTTTCAAACTGCAACATCATAGATTTCTATTTGCCTTTTTTTTTTTTTTTTTTTTTTTGAAAGGAATTTCTATTTGCCTTTTATATTTTATTTACCAGATCGAAAACGTATTAAATTATACATTGAATTGAGCCAATATTCATTAATAATTATATACAATATTAATAATAATTTATAGATTAATATTATTTATAGTTTGTATTCTATATTTATCATATAAATAATTCATAATTATTTGCATTTTAATACATAAAATTAAATAAGTCAAATTATATGAGTGATGTAATAAATCGAATTAAATAACATTATTTTATAGATTAAATTATTAATCAATCACTCAAAAGCCAGGAAAAAGATATACAAACCATAATAATAATAATAATAATAATAATAATAATAATAATAAAAGAATATAAAAAAAACTAGGTACAATAATAGATATCCCTACTAGCACTCTGTTCAGCATGTATAACACCTAATACCTGCTAAACGGCTGAATACCAAATATTAAACCACACTATACTTCTAGAACTGCATACAAGTGACAACAGAGATTTTCAATTTTTGATGGTTCTTGTAGTTGATTCAGGTCAAAATTACTTTTAAAGATAATTTTCCTGAATTAAGGTACTGTTAAGAAAATTTTTATTATTATCTGTGGATTATTTAGGTGTAAGTAGAAATTAATCTAAATTGACTCCATTTTAATCCACATGAAAGTTAAACTATCCATGCAGGAACTAGCTAGTTATTACACTCTGGGCAATATACATAGCGATTAACAAGGAAAATCTATGGAAGAATGATTGGCATACCTTGAGAATAGCTTTAATATTAGCTTTTGAGAATTGAATCCCGCCAGCAAAGTCATTTTGTGATCTCTCTATCTCCAAAAAAGCATCAATAACATCTCTTTCTCCATTTTCAGTATTATTAGTTCCTTTCTTGATATGATGATCAATAATCTTCTCAGAAAAAACATCAAATTCTTGAAAGTATTTTTCAAGTCTTGAGTGTAGACCACTCATTCTATCGACAATCCAACCCACATAAGGAATCATATCAGCTAAAAACGGGGCCCCTAACATAGACAAAGCTTCATGAATAACTTCTTGAAGTCTTTCAAAGTTAAATTCTCTTTCTCGGAAACTCTTGCCAAACGCTACTCTACAAACACCATTACTGGTAAAAGTCATAGTTTTCTCACTTAAATCAACAGGAGGAGGAGGAGAAGAAGAACAAGAAGAAGCAGATTTGGAAATTGATCTCATTAAACATACTTCTTCTTCTCTAATGAATCGAGAAGATTCAACTCGCTTAGAACCAAATAATTCAACAGCGCAAATCTTGCGAATATTCCTCCAGTAATCGCCATAAGGAGCGACAATCATATCAAGATAATCGTAAGATAATTTTCTATAACAATCGCGTCAGGTTTGGTGCAAGTTTTAAGATCGTGGGTTTTCAAGATCTCTTTTGCTGCTTCTGCTGAAGAGATACAAAGATAAGGTACACTGCCAAAATTGAGAAGCATCACATCTCCATATTTCTTGGAGAGCTTCCACAAAGAACTATGAGGTAATGCACCAATTTGGTGGAGGTTTCCGATAATTGGAAGCCCAGGAGGATTGTTCTTCGTCTTCTTCTTCTTTAAAGTAAAGTGAAAAAATACAGGCAAGAGTAGAAGAAGAGGAAGAAACAACAATGGAGGATAAGCCATTTAGTTGGATCTAAACTAGTGAGCTTTTCACTTAATTGGATTAAATTCAAATGAAATTATATAGGAGCCAAAGCTTCTTCTCTTTCCATTTTTTTATTCAACAAATCTCAATACTCTTTTTCTTATTTCTTCAATTTTAAATTTAAGCATTCTAACACGAGGGAATCTTAACAATGCAACTAAAGCATATCTAGGAGCATGCTTGTTAATTCTATATCATACTTGGCTAAGTAAAATTTAATAATTAAGTTTTCTAAGAGTTAATTTTATTTATAATCATTAAATTTATACCCCAATATTGACTAGATAAAAGAAAAATTGATTCACAAAAATACATCAATTTTTAAAATATTACTGCTAAAGTTATTTTGGCCGGAAAATTGTGAAATGGTGTCGGAAACGTAACATGTTCTAAAAGGTTACATGGGACAGTTTTTTTGAATATTTTAAGTTGACGTGTTTTGTCATATCAGCACTTTTTAATTTTCTTGCAAAAGTGACTCAAGCGGTAATTTTTTAAAAAATTGAGATATTTTTGTAAAATGAAATTTTTTTTTGACCAAATCTTTATTATAATATAAATAAATATATTGACAAAAGATGAATATAACCCATAAACACCAAAGAAATTTATCGATGGAAACGAAAAAGGAAACGCAGCAAAATTCTTAAGATTTATAAAAAATGATATTTCTCATTGCTGTTGAATGAATTGGTAATCCTTAAGAATTTGAAAAAAAAAAATTAATTGATAAAGATTTAATTTTTACCTGTCTCTAAAAAATGCAATTATAAAAAAGGATGGTAATAATGATGGGAAGTGGTGTTATTGTAATGGCAATTAGGTTTAGTTTCATTTATGTTATTAGATTTATACCTAATAATAATTCGGTTACATAAAAAAAAAAATTGTTTCTCAAAAGTATTTTAATTTCTAAAATATTATAATTAAAGTCATTTTCAAAAATTTATGTGGAAAATCAAAAAATATTAAACCCATCTTGATGAGTGTTGAAGCCACAAAAACTAACTTCCTAATTTTTTCTAACTAAATACATTGCAAATAGGTTGAATAATGGTCGAATCCACATGGATTAGTATTAATTTAATTTTTAACAATCAGAAAATAAACAATAAAAATAAATGGGGTTTTATGAGTTAAAAATCTAAAAGAAAGAATTAAATAATAATAAAAATTATGCAGAAAAATAATTAAAAATAGAATTGATGATGAAAAATTTTAGTTAAAGGTATTCGCAGCACATGATTCAATTTTACTGATTACGAATGAAAATATAACTCTAAAATCATATATTAGGCTAGTTATAGTCGTCGACTTAGTGCTCCCATCTTTTCGTATTAATAAGTTAACCAAGTATGACTATAATTAACCATTAACTCATCAAATAACTCTTTACAATCGAAAAAATTTAATTTAATTGACAGAGTTATGAAGTAGAAATACCCGACATAAGCCAACAAATTCTTATCTATGTTGATTCAAACCAAATCATGTATTTACTTAATATAATAATGACCATTTTTAGTATTATTATGCTAATTACAACTTGTTATTGAATCTACAAAACAATTTCGGATTTGATATTTTCAATTAATTATATGCTATTAAATTTAATGAACAATGGGGCCTCATTGATCAGAAAATAAATAATAATAGAAATGAAATTTTTCTAAATCGTAATAAATAACATGAACAATACATAAAATTAATGACAAATAAGTTAGAATAATCTCATAGTTTTGGTTGAATCCTACCCTTGAATTTAACCTTTAACTACAACAAAATCATTTAGCCACTCATGGCCATGAACAAAGTCACAAAAAAAAAATTGAAAGTAAGAAAAATATCATGTTACAGAAATGAAAAAACAGAAGTGGTGGCTTGCAAAGGTACTGCTCACGTTTCTGTTATGTTCCCCCTTAAAAGAAAAAACCTAAAGTATTTAGGATCAAAGTATTCTTTTACCCTATCTAAACTGAAAAATAAAATAAAATATTTAATACAAATTAATTCTCCTAAAAATTTTGTTTTTCTGTTCCTAAAATAAATGCTAATATTGTTGCATTAGATTTAAAAAAAAAAAAAAAAGAGGAAAGTCAAAATTTGTGGCTGGTCAGCAAATGCTTGCTAGAAATTTCCAGCAAATAATTTGCTGGCCATTAGCTGGTTTCTTGGCTAGCAAATCATTAGCCGGCCACACTGAGTCTTCTGCCTATATAAGGTAGGAGCTTGTTTCAAGCAATTGTTCCTCCTTTTAGTGTGTAAGTGAGGATCCCAAAGAAGGAGTTTAGTCTTTAGATATCCCAATGAAAATTTGTTTGTAAGCTTTAAAACTTAGATAATTTGTGAGAAATTCTCTTGGCTTTATAATTTATTAGGTGTATGAGAAAACACTATAGTGAGTCAATGTAAAAATTGTTCAAACACTTAGTGAAATTTTCTTGATTGTTCTCGGACAACAAGTGATTTTTCTCAAATTTAGAGTTTTTCACTATAATTTTTTGTATTGTGATTGTTATTTTGATTTCTCCCAATTTATTCCGCAATTATTAGAAGAGTTATTTTTGCAACAAGTGGTATCAGAGTTTTGGTTCGGCTATTTTTTCACACTGCATTATGACTGTTGTCCGATAAAATAGCGAATATTGGAGAAATTTGGTGAATAGTGGTACTGTAGATGGGTACTGTTCACTTATTCTAAGATGTCGGGCTTAAGGTTTGAGGTGGAGAAATTTGATGGAAGAATTAATTTTGGCTTGTGGCAAACTCAAGTCAAGGATTTATTAATTCAATTCGGATTACACAAGGTGTTGAATGATAAACGTCCTCTAGTTACTAACAAAGAAAGTGAAAAATCTACTATTAGTGATGAAACCTGGAAAGATATCGATTTAAAAGCAGCAAGTGCAATCCACTTATCTTTGGAGAAAAACTTTCTTGCAAATGTACAAAGAATTCTTACTGCCAAAAATTTATGGGAGAAGTTTGAAGAGATGTATCAAGCAAAAGGCATCTCAAATCGGGTGTACCTTAAGGAGAAATTTCATACTTTGCGTATGGAAGAAGAAACTGCCATTTCGGACCATCTGAGTGTCCTTAATGGAATCGTCTCAAAATTAGAGTGTATTGGAGTGAAACTTGATGATCACTACAAGAAAAACAACATTTCCCGACGGAAATTACCGACGGAAAATGTGTAATTTTCGTCGGGAAATGTGAATGCCGACGGAAAATGATTCTGTCGGCATAAAATCCGTAGGGAAATTTTCCGACGGAAAAATTTCCGTCGGTAATTTTACCGACGGAAATTTGTTTCCGTCGGTAATTTACCGACGGAAATTGTGTTTCCGTCGGTAATTTTTACCGACGGAATTACAATTTTCGTCGGTATTTTACCGACGGAAATTGCGTACCGACGGAAATTGCGTTTCCGTCGGTAAAATTACCGACAGAAACGCAATTTCCGTCGGTAAAAATTACCGACGGAAACACAATTTCCGTCGGTAATTTTAAAGAAAATTTGAAAATTAATTTTTTTGTATTTTATTTTTATGTAAATATAACCTGTTAAAACTAATTGCAAAATAATGAAAAAAATCATAATAATATCTAAATTTCAATATCCAATAATATTCAAATTTAATAATTGTGCTAATTATAAAGTTAGTAATTAGTTAACAACATAATATCCATGTATGTGTAATACAAAATGAGAACTAAACTGATGGCGGCGGCGGCGGCGTACGATCAGACTGATGCGATGACGAGGCAAACATACCCTTTAAATTTGCCATCTCAGTGCGTAGGTCAGATAAATTTGTCATCTCATTGCGTAACTCAGATATGTAGTCCAGAGATTGTTGCAATCGAACCTCTGAGTCTTGCCATCGAGTCTGTGACTGTTGCAATTCCGATCTCAGCTCACTTACAGTATTCTGAAGTTCAAGTACTTCTCTGGATGACCGTCTATTAGATGCGGCAGTACTTGAACCTGAGGAATGCGAGTAACAAGATTTGGCCAAAGAACCTAAGCCAAATACCCGTCCTCGCTGGTCTCTACCACCAGCCACTTCATAATAGATCTGATTCGCATCAACATGATCAGAAGTCTGTGAGCGTTGCTGAATTGCATCTTCAACTTGTTCCTGTCATAGGACAAGTGTTTTACAATAAGTAACGATTAATAATAACTAATCTTTAAAATTTGTATAATATAGTAATGTGGACATACATGTAAAATCCTTGACCGGGAATTGACAAACGTTTGACCATCATGCTTGTTTGTGTGGGTGTGTAAGAATACCTTAGCGTAGGTAGCCGGTCGACCCATCGATGCTCCCTACAAAAATAAAAAGAATTAAAGGCGAACTATAATTTATTGACTATTCCTATAAGTTTTTACTAAAATTTTGGCAGAATTTCCCCTATATTTGGAGCATACCTCCTGTATACAAAGATAAAAAAACACTTCAAAATTTCGACATTCAGCTACCATCCAACATTCCACAACAATGCAAACTCCTCACACAAGTAACATTCCCATCATCCTCTATGGTAATGAGATATATTTTAGAAATTGTAACCATTAATTACAGTGATAACAGTAATATTTTGTAAAACTTACTAGTCTATCTGCATGTTCCCGATGTGACATCGACCCTCCAGTGTGCGAGCATGAACTGAGTCCATCAGGTCCTCCCCGTCTATTACTAGAATTCCGCTCTGAAATGGAAATGGCTTCAGGGGTCACCCAATACTGTCTCCAATGTCCCCATAAATCTTCGGTCATGTAGCGAGGTCGGACACCACCATCCTTTATCAAGCAAACTAAATCTCTGTAACGTGCCCGCGCACGAGTCTCCCACACAGAATACATGATCTCGTCAAGCGCCGGGTTCCAATAACATTTTTTCTTATAAGGCAGACAGAAAAAAAAAACAAATTGTTAGCAAGAGTAAAATATAATTCGTTATGTAACATACAATATCATAAATGTTTTACCTTGAATTCTTCGAAATAAAAACTTTTTATTTCCTCTGACAAATTCTTCCAGGCAAATCCATCATATTCAATTCTATTTTTGAAAGAAGTTGTCATTATGCGTGAGCACTTTCCTGAAGGATTCAATCTAAAATATAACAATGTGAATAATGTTAGTACAAGTAATAACTGTCATTTAAATCATAATGAATGAAATATTATTCACTTACTCCTCAGCTGTGATATTGATGTACATTCTTCCATCAACTCCAATTGAGCCAGGCGTAGGCTCTTCCGCATCTTCTGTTCCTGACTCCTGAGGTGGCATAGATTCAGGGTGTGCTATAGGAGTGGAATCCGTGGAAGGAATGGTAGATGGCGCAACGGGTGGGATGGTCGGTGATGCGGCAGCCTGAGTGCTGGCATTGAGCCCATGCGATGAGGATCCTCCATCACCAGTACTGTTATCGCCGTCATGCAACCTCAGACGCGGAGGAATCGCCGTTCTCTTCTTTTGCTTAAACATTTTTGAACCTGTCATTACAATGAAAATGCATATTGTCAGATAATAGAAAATAATTGCATTGTAATAAGCATATTAAATTAATATCCAAGTCAGTGCAATATTAATTGGTCTCACATGATAAGCAAGTAGTAGTTAAACAAATTATTCGCTATCGTCACTAAGCTGTAAATCGTCATTCAAATCATCCTCATTTTCCGATGTATAAGATGAAAATTCTGGCTCGTCATCAGATCCATCGCCAACCAAAGTTTCTTCATCATCCTCACCATCAATGTCAACAAATTCATTGTGCGCATAGTTCAATGGTTCGTTATCTTCAAAATTCAGAGAGTTGTTGATTTCATGAACTTTCGATTCTTCCTCCTGAAATGCATCATTATTTTCATAACGTTCACTTTGTCCGGCGCCTTTCCTTTCATAAATGCCTCTTGGTTTTACTTTGCACGCATGCAACCATTCCGATCTGTCTCGCTTTACGCTTGGATAAGAGACATAATATACCTGTCCCACTTGCATTGCCAACACAAATGGTTCAAAGTTCCTCAATCTTCTACGCTGGTTGACTTCAACTAAATTGTATCTGCTATGTATTTTTGTTCCCACGTTAATAGTTGGATCATACCATTCGCACTTGAATAATACACAACGTTTTATTGGCAGCGCGGGGTACTCGACTTCAATTATATCAACAATTTGCCCATAATAATCCATCAACTCTCCTTGAATGCAAACCCCACTGTTTACCGTTTCCTTGTTATGACCATGACTCTGTGCATGAAATTTATATCCATTTACGAAATAAACCGGAAATGATTTAACATATCGCAAAGGTCCTTTTGCAAGATCAATGATGTACTTGTTGTCAATTGCATTTGTCGATGCCTACATATTCCAATAAGCAAACATCATTTAATTCATATATTTCATATATATTGTATGTATGGAAATATATGGTCAAAATCACAACTTACATATGTCTTGAACCAATGATGAAAGTGCTTTTCGACTTCCTTATTCACCTCATTTTCATCTTTTTCAGGCATTAGATCCCGTATCCATTCCTCAAATAATCTAAAATGCCAAAATCAATTTATATATTACACTCTTGACATAGTAAAACAAATGAATATTTGTGGGTATATATTAAACTTACCTCACATAAGGACGAACTTCCTCGCAATTCAATAGAATATAACTATGGGCCGCTATTAATTCATTCTCTACTAGCATTTTCCTTATTGAACGGCCATGTAAACGCCCAGGATATGTAAAAATGGATAAGTTTCCGTCCTGATTACTTGATTCCCCGCCATCATCATTACGTGGTACTTTCCGCTGTCTCGTGTGTATATGAGGCTCAAAATAATGCGAACAAAAAGTACTTGCTTCTTCGACCAAATAAGCATTACATATTGAACCTTCAACTCTAGCTTTATTTTTTACGTTTTTCTTCAAGTGAAACAAATACCTACATGATATATTTTAATGCCATTAATTAGCATACAAAGGTATAATATAATTGCAATTAAAGGTCATAGATAGTTACCGCTCAAATGGATACATCCAACGATATTGAACCGGACCAGCGAGTTTCGCCTCATGTGCTAAATGCACGGGGAGATGCTCCATACAGTCGAAAAAACTTGGAGGAAAAATTGCTTCGAGTTTGCACAGGATTACTGGAATTTCTATTTCCAATCTAGCCATATCTGCTGCATTTATCTCGCATGATGTCAATGTTCGGAAGAACATACTTAGCTCTGTTATAGCTTCCCAAACTTTTGTCGGCAATAACTCTCGAAATGCTATTGGGAGTAGCCTCTGCATAAAAATGTGACAATCATGACTTTTCATACCGAATAATTTGTACTTTCTCATGTCGACGCACCTTGCCAAATTGGAGACGTAACCATCTGGAAACTTTAATCCTTTTAGCCAATCACACAAGACTTCCTTATGTTTTTTGTCCAAAGGGTAGCATGCTTTGGGATATTTTCCGGTTAAGTAATCTTTGTCTAACTCAGGCCTTCTACATAACAACTTTAAATCGGATCGGGATTTAGCATTGTCCTTGGTCTTCCCTTCTATATTCATAATGGTGTTGAATACATTATCAAAAATATTCTTTTCTATGTGCATCACATCCAGATTATGCCGTAATAAATTAGTCTTCCAATACGGCAAATCCCAAAAAATGCTTCTTTTTCTCCAGCCAAAATTTTTTTTGATTCTTCCATTAACTTCATTAGCATCAAGTTCTGTTACCTTCAGTAAACCCAACTCATCAATTTCTTGTAAAATTTGCTCACTGCTTTTCATAACCGGCGGACTAGCAAGTACAACTCTATTCTTAATAAATTTGTTCTTGTTCCGTCGGAACGGGTGGTCAGGTGGAAGGAATTTCCTGTGGTTATCAAACCAAGAAGTTTTGCACCCATGCTGAAGATAAAACGCATCTGAATCATCGCCACAGTAAGGACATGCTAATTTTCCAGCCGTACTCCAACCGGACAACATAGCATAGGCGGGAAAGTCACTGACCGTCCACATTAAAGCTGCTTTCATCATGAAATTCTGTTTAAGTGATGCATCATATATTTCAACACCGACATCCCAAAGTTGTTGTAACTCATAAATCAACGGCTGCAAGTATACATCAATTTTGTGCTTCGAATTTTTAGGTCCTGGAATAATGACTGTCAAAAACATATATGCCTCATTCATGCACATCCACGGAGGCAAATTATAAGGAGTCATTATGACTGGCCATGAGGAATATTGTTGCCCTGATTGACCAAAAGGTTGAAACCCGTCAGTGCTCAAACACAGCCGAACATTTCTAGATTCAGCAGTAAAATCAGGATGGATGTTATTAAAATGTTTCCATGCAACTGCATCTGATGGATGGCTCATTATTCCACCTGTACTTTCGTGCTCATCATGCCATCTCATATGAGGTGCAGTAACTTCGGATGCATATATTCTTTGAAGCCTGGGAGTCAACGGAAAATAATACATACGTTTCCAAGGTACCAATATATGCTGATTACTGCCACTTTTAGATTTGTACCTAGGTTGACCACAAAATTTGCACTCTTGTAAATTGACGTCATCCCTCCAAAACAACATACATCCCAACCGGCAACATTCGATTTTCTCAACAGGCAAACCTAAACCACTGATTAATTTCTTCACATTGTACAGATTAGGAACCATTTTATGCTCAGGAGGCAATGATTCATTGTACCAAGCAAGAATTTGGTCAAAACCTCGATCCGAAATATGTTGTTCGGATTTTATATTCAATATCCGAGCTACAGAAGATAACTGAGTCATGTTATCGCAGCCTGGCCATAACTCCTGATCTGCTGAATTTAGCAAATCGTAAAATTTGGTTGCATTTTCGTTCGGTTCTTCCATCATTGCTGTACTTTCTCTAAAATTATGGCCCGCTGCATCATAAACCATTTGGACGTATGGATTATCATTCACCCCTACATCATCGGCACCAAATTCCCCACCTCTTTCAAATTCACCCTCAATTGTTGACATGTTACCCACGTTTCCCATCGAGGTACTGCAAATTGATGGTTCTCCGTGTCGTGTCCACTCAAAATAATTTTGAACAAATCCCTTTTTTAACAGGTGAAAATATACTTCATCAACAGGAAGATAACTAAGGTGTTGGCACTTTTTGCATGGACATCTTATTTTAGCCCCGTCCATATGTGCAGGTTGAGAACTGGCGTATGCAATAAACGACTGAACCCCTTCCACATATTCTGGATTAATGTAACCATCCCTTGTTTTTCGTCTGTACATCCAAGATCTATCTACGCTACTCATAATTAATTCCAAAACTGTTACATGAACAAGGAGTCATTTAAACAATAATTATACGGATTATTATGCTATTAACAAAAAAAAAATACAAATTATCATATTACAGTTAATAACCTAGATAATAATACTAATTAGAAAAATAACTTTACAAGATTATTATACTCAACCACCAATATTATAATAATGATAAAAGTAATAATAATATTAATTTTTTAATTATATCAAATTATAATGAGTTTTGTTCACAGATGAGTATAAATCAATTTATAGATTTTAATTATATTTCAGAATCCACAATTCTACCAAAAAAGGGAAATTATTATTATTATTATTGAAAATACCATTAATCAATTTTTATTTTTAGGGAAATGAAAATTAATTAAAAAAAGGAGCTTAATGCATATGCATGAGGAAGGGATAGCTTTGATATTAACTCTTATCCAATTAAAGAAGGTTATTATGATATATCACTCTTTAAGTACCCATTTGAAGGGTTTTTGATCAATGAATCTTCAAAAGTCAGGTAAATGCTTGCAGTATATGTTTGGTAGTTGCGTGGTGAGAGGAGAAGATGTGCTTAGAGAAGAAGGATATGGAGAAGAAAGTAGATGGAAAAATGTGGGCATTATGGTTTGCTTTATTTTTGTTTACAGGTTTATTTCTTATGTCATTCTTAGATTTAGATGCTCTCTCACAAAACTCAAGGGTTCTTTGCTTTGATGAATCAACTTGTTCTCCTCTCTCTCTCACGAGAGTTAACAAGATAGTTCACATGTTTGTGTTTTTTACATACCAGCCAAATATACGATATTATATATAATAATGAAACAAAACCAAATGTAATATATAATTTTCAAGAAATTAAACATGCTCTCTTCCTTCACTCGTTTGCTATGTTAATTTCCTATTTGCTGCTTTTTTCAATCATTATCTTAGATTTGAAAAGCCAATTTGATTAAAAGAACAAGCCTACAATAATTGCATAAATGTTACAATTTGTTGGGCCATTTTTTAAATTTTATATCACTATATTATTTCAAATTTATTAGTAGGGAAATGTAGTATTTTATTTTCATTGTTTTTTTTGGTGCTCTATTTTTTTAATTTATTTTCATCGTTGAAATGATGTTAAAATTTCCCTATTACTGTTAAAAAAAATATGCTAAACACAACCATCTGCATAGCAATTTTTACCCTAAATTTAACTTAAAGAACAAAATAAAGTCCACTTTTGCTTATTAATTTAATTTCTTGGACAAATTGATAGTGAACTAGTGGAATTGGGCAAGTCATCATATGGAAATTTTTATATGATTCAAAATTTATGTATCCTAAAAATAAAATAAAAAGTAAAAAGCAAAAAGTTTAATACATTTATAGCCTTATATTTATATTGTTCAAATGTAAATTCAGCAAAGGGATTTTAAATTGGATCAAAATGAATCTATTGAAACAGATTAAATCGGTTTACATACGAGATAAATGGATATTGGTGCAATTAAATCGGTTTATCATTATTATAATATGGTGCAATTAAAAATAATATATATTCACACTACAAAAAAAATTGATTTTACCGACGGATTTTACCGACAGACGTATATTCCGTCGGTAAAATTAGGATTTTACCGACGGATTACCGACCAATTTTATAATGCGTAGGTAAAAAATTTAATTTGATTAATGACGACAATTTTACCGACGAAAATAATTATTTGTCGGTATTTTTGGCGGAAAATGTTGGCGCCAATTTTTAGTGACCGATTTACCGACGGTTAATTCCATCGGTAAATATTTTTTTCAATTAATTCATGTAGTGACGGAATTTTCGTCGGTAATACCATTATTGTTTTATTTACCGACGGGCGGTGCGACGAATTGTTATCCGTCGGTAAAAAATTAGGAAAAATTTTGGGAGTGTAGTTATAGCTACGGTTTGGTTTTGTTGGTAAGCCGTCGGTAATTATCACTAAAAAAATAGATTTTACCGACGGACATATATTCCGTCGGTAAAAATAATAAATTACCTATTTCTTTTCTTTCTTTTTCTTTTCTTCTCTCCTAAAATTACAAAACCCGTTTTCACATCTGCCTCTCTTTTGCGTCACCTCCTTCATCGCGCCTCCCCTCCCTTGCTAGCCTCCAGGCGCCCGATCCGGCGTCGCCTCCACCCCGCCGCCACTCGCTCCCTCACCGCCGTTCGCCCTTACCTCGCTGTCGCAGGTCAAGTCTCGCCGCTGTTGCTGCCTCAGGATCCGTCTCCCTCGCGTGCTATCAGATCGCTGCCGTCGCCCGTCGCAGCTCACCTCTCGTCGCCATCGCCACTCGCTCTCATCTTGTGTCTGGTTTCGAGCAATGGTGACCAAGAGCTTAAAATGGTTTGTATTTAAGTGCTTGCTGCCTTTATGAATTGGTTCGATTTTCTTGCTTAGGTAACTAATGTTTGCAAATTCTTTTTACTGTACTAGAACTATTCCATGCTTTTACAATCATTTGGTTTGTGATCGATGTTTATGGATGAATCAGATGGCTGATTTTGGGGACTTTACTTGAACTGTATCGGTGGAATTTTGTGTGCTTATGTTGCTAATTTGCCGTAGATGGGCTTTTATAGATAATGGCATCTTATATGAGTGGTAATAGAAACCATTAAACTCGAAATTGTTGTTAGAAGCTTTTAAATTGTTATTGGCTGAAGAAAGTTAGTTATTTTTCAGTCCTTTCCAGTGTTGTGATTGATTCCTGCCAATGGATTAGAATACTTATTAAATGAAAAAGTTCTAAATATTGGTTATTTGAAGGTCCTAAATGCATGACTCTATCAGACATTGAATAATTTCTCTCTGCATATAGCATTTAGTGTTCTCTCTTTTAGGACCATTTTTAGGTGTACAATAGTACACTTGTTTCTATTTTTTATCAGTTCAATGAATAAATGTGTGGGAGTTGGTTAAAACGTCAACTGATTGGAATGGGTTGAATTGTTCTAGTGTAGATCCAGATATCACAGAGTTAGCTGATGACATATTGGTTATGGCAGGTTCTAGTAGTCAGGCAGGATCTGAAGATGGGTACAGGAAAGATTGCACTGTAATAGACTAATTGCATACCACGAGGAACATGAACAATGGCATGAGCTTTTGTACTTTCTTTTTGTAAATATGCAGTACTTGTAGAACCTTTCTGCTCCTTGTTTGATTATGCTCTTACAATTCATTACACATATATGGCAATTAGAGTTTACTTTACTGCTAGATTTGACATTATTTTGCTGTATTTTTGCTTATTGTTGCATTAATCTGTTATTAGAAAAAGTGAGCAAATGAAATGAATTCAGCATTGTATTTTAATAATTTGTGACTTTAGCTTTTGTCAGTTTGAAAGAAATATTAGTGTAAGGAAATGATATCCTTGCTATAAATTTAAATATAATTTCAGGGCTCTGGGGTGAATGTAAATCTCTCTTGTTATTATTCTTTTTTTTCATTTATATTATTCTTCACATGTTATATTTTTGTTATTAATTTTTTTATGTATTCTTATTTCTCTTTTTTTGTTGCTATTGTTAGGTTCCGCCGGGTGAATGTCGGTTATACATTCTTCTGAAGATCCTAGGTGAATAAAAAATAGTATAAAAGGAGGAATGTCGAATGGTGAGCATAACAGGCAGGTAAGGAGAATGAAAATTTTGGGAATTTATAATTCGGATTTTGTTCCGGTTGGCATGTACAATATATAGATGATTAGGATACTATTGTATCGAAGAATTTGTATTAGATAATTATTTATAGTTAGTAGATAATGTATCACTGTAGTATCTTTGTACTTTTGTATAATTGATATAAATATTGAGTGGATAACAATTGTGAATTATTATATAAGTATGTGATTGGAAATTAAATTGGTGGATGGGCAAATTGTGTTGGAGTTTGAATTGGAGTTGGATGGATGGAAATGTGTTTGATTTTAGAAGTGTAAAGACTTTCTGTTTACAGGGGGATAAGCAATATTGTAAGGGAGATTTTGCCGAAATTTCGGTAGAAATTTAAGTAGTATATTTTGAAAATTGACTATACGAGTAGTAAGGTTTAATAGTTATAGATCAAATTGAAAAAAAAAAAATTATCCGGATTTTTTGCAAATATATTAATAGTAGTTTTAAGACAATTATCAATTAATATATATATTAAAATATATTATTTTTGTAAAAAATTAAGAAAAAATTAAATAACAAAAATTAATATTACCGACAATTTACCGACGGAAAAATCCGTCGCTGTTTATATTAAAAATTTATCAATAATTTATTAATTAATTTTACCGACGATTTATCGACGGAATATTCCGTCGGTAAAAGGTCAACGCGACAAAACTACCGACGCTTTTTTTATAAAATTACCGACGGAATATTTTTAACAATTCCGTCGGTAATATCCGTCGGTAATATTACTGAAGGAATTTTCCGCCGTTAAATTGGTACCTACGCGCGTTTTAGGGACGGATTTATTCCGTCGGTAAAATAAAAAAAACCGTCGGTAAGGTTATTTTCCGTCGGTAATATACTAAATTTCGTCGGTAAAATCCGTCGGTAAAATGCATTTTTTTTGTAGTGTCATTCAACAATACTTAACTAACATAAATAAATTAATAATAATAACAATCATATTAACAATAATAATAATATAATCAACTCAACAATAATAGTAATATTATTAGTAATAATAATATTAATAATAATTAATATTAATAAGCAAAATAAAATTATTAATATTATTATTATTATCTGAATTTAATAATAATAATATTAATAATAATAATAATAATAATAATAATATTTTTAACTAAAAAAAAAAATTAAGGGAGCAGATCGGTACCGGATGCTGGAGGAGAGGAGGAGGAGGAGCGGAGGGAGGAGGAGGCGGCGGAGGAGGAGAGGCGGACCGGCAAGCAGGCTGATCGGAGTGGAGGACGCCGGCGTCACGCGGAGGGAGGGAAAGAAGGGGAAGATCGGAGCGGGAAGAGGGAAGGAAGGGGAGAGAGGGAAGGAAGGGGAGAGCGGAGGAGGAGGGGAGCTAGGGGACCGGCGATCGAACGGGAGGGGCGGACCGCTTGCAGGGGCGCGGTGGCCGGCGGCGTGAGGGCAGGGGGCAGAGAGAGGGAGGAGAGAGAGAGGGAGGTGAGAGGGAGGAGAGATAGGGCAGAGGGAGGGGATCGGGTTTTGAATCTGAATTTTTAATTTTAGCGACGGAAGATTTTTTTCCATCGCTAATATTACCGACGGAAGAGATAAACCGTCGGTAATTTTAGCGACGGGATATACTTCCCCGTCGCTAAATAAAACGTAAATATTTTATTTTCTTTTTAGCGACGGTAAATGTTACCGTCGCCATATTTAGCGACGGTATATGATAACCGTCGCTAATTTTAGCGACGTTTTAGTTTTCCGTCACTAAATACTGTCGCAGAATATGGAGGGAAAAGTTGGCGCCATATTTAGCGACGGAATACATTTTCCGTCGCTAATTCACGGCGGCTAAATGCATCCATCGGCATTTAGCGACGGAAATAGTTTTCCGTCGCTAAATAGCGGCGAAATGTTACTTCCGCCGCTATTTAGCGACGGAAAAATCTCCGTCGCTATTTTTCCGTCGCTATTATTCTCTTTTCTTGTAGTGGATGAGGATATTGCATTGAGACTCATCTGGTCTCTTCCATCTTCCTATAATCACATGAAACCCATTTTGATATATGAGAAAGATAAAGTTGTGTTCTCTAAAGTCACTAACAAACTTTTATCAGAAGAAAAAAGGCTGAGTGGTAGAAAAAGTGTGTCACTTGAAAACTTGGTGTTAGTGACTGCGGGAAGTTGGAAAAGGAAAAACTCCGAGAATAAGAACCTGGTATGCTGGGGGTGTGGATAATCGGGTCATCTTAAAAGAAATTATCAAAAAGGTGGAGCTGGTAACTCAAAGTCTAATTTCGTTGGTGAAGCTAACAGTGTGTCTATTTCGGGGTGAGGTAGATTTTGGGGATACTCTCTAAAAGAGCATGGACATTCTCATCACATGCCGCTAGTCTCCACAAGTTGCCATGATAGAGGATGTGTTACCACTAGCGGATTTTTCACACGGATATTGGCTTGATCAAGATGTAAAGCGTAAGGTAGATTTATGTCAATGGTTGAGAAACTCTCGAAAAAAATAAAGTATGAGAGTTGCACCATAATTTTAGTAATTTTATTCGACATGTTACCAAAATATAAATAACTTATAATTTTTTAATTTTAAGTGAAATACTTTATATGGTGGAGTATGTATTTTTAATTATCGGTTATAGATAATTATTTCGTCAGTATAGGCGATGGTAGTTATTTATTTATTTTTTTAAATCTACGAAGAGATTGTTGTATTAGATTTTTTTTAAAAAAAAAAAGAGGAAAGTCAAAATTTGTAGTTGGTCGGCAAATGCTTACTAGAAATTTTCAGCAAACAATTTGCTGGCCATTAGTTGGTTTTGCTGGCCGCCAGCAAATCATTAGCTGGCCAGACGGAGTCTCCTGCCTATATAAGATAGGAGTTTGTTCCAAGCAATTGTTTCTCCTTTTGGTGCGTAAGTGAGGATCCCAAAGAAGGAGTTTAGTCTTTAGATATTCCAATGAAAGCTTGTTTGTAAGATTTGAAACTTAGAGAATTTATGAAAAATTCTCGAGAATTTGTGAAAAAATCTCTTGAATTTGTAATTTATTCGGTGTGTGAAAAAACACGTGAGTGAGCGAATATAAAATTTATTCAAACACTTAGTGAAATTTTCTTGGTTGTTATAGGACAACAAGTGATTTTTCTCCGATTTAGAGTTTTTCACTATAATTTTTTGTGTTGTGATTGTTATTTTGATTTTTCTCAATTTATTCTGTATTTATTAGAAAAGTTATTTTTGCAACAAATATTCCTAAATAGTTAGCTGAAACTCATCTGGTGGCTAGGGCTTTGTGCGCACAAAACAAGTGAATTAACCTACTGTCCCATTTTTCTTTTAGCCTTGGACAAGGCTAAGAGATAGTTCTGCTCTCCTTGCACAGCTAACTCCTCTCTTAGCCTTGGGCAAATCTAAGGGACAAATCTACATCTGTTCCCCTTTTTGCACCAAAATTGACCTAAACTTTTTCTATCATTTCAAATCAATCCAATTGTCCTCAAATTGCTCCATTTTATCAATTAAACTCTATAAAGATCAAAATCACATAAACAAGTGAAACTCTCCTATTGGCTAGAAATTAATGCATAAAAGTATGGAAAAATAAAGAAGAAATATGCAAAATTAAATACTTAGCACATCTAAACCTATGAAAGTAAAATAAAAATAAAATACATTGTGGCTATAAAATTAAAATGAAAAAAGAAAAGATAACTAAAATACTTGAAGAGCTTCTTCCATTATTAAACTCATGATCAAAAAAATTTTAATAAATTATTCATTCCATTCACAAATAAGTTTTTTTGCACAAAAATTAAAAAAAAATATTTATTATCATATGTTTTTACTAATTGATCCTTTTTAAAAATAAAAGATTAATTATTAGTTGTATTTTAAAAATTCAATTAATATTTATTATATAGAGGGCATATATATTTGAAAAATTATATTCAAATACACTATATTTTGGGAAGACGGGCACTTATTTATGAATAGATAAAAAAAAAGATAGATACTTATTTATGAATAAAAAGAATACCTGCAAAAAAACCATGAAAAGAAAAAGAAAATGAAAAGAGATAGATAAAAATTTGAAGGACCCATTAATTATTAAACGCATATGGAAACTCTCTTCTTCTTTTCTCATTAGAAAACTAACCTATTTATAGAGTTTTTCCTCCCAAAATAGGTTAATGCACCATTAACTCCCATTAAGAGAGTTTCCCCTTTTAATGTGCATTAAGGGGGAAGTTACATGTAGTAACTTCCCTTTTTTTTTAGAGGGAAGTTACACATCTTAAAACCCTTTAATTAAGTGAAAAATCCGTTAATTAAAAAACTCGATATTAAACCATTTTTTATATCTGTGAAATTTTCATATAAATATGGATCCGGATTCATATTGAAAGTTATGAGCGTATTCAGACTGTATCAATTACTAAACTCACATAAAAATAACAAAATAAAAATTCTTGAAAGATCAACAAATATGCACCATTTCAAAACTTTAAGGGTTAATATGGACCACAAAATCTAAATACCCCCAACCCATGAAAAAAAAAAAATGAAAACAAGATGAATAAAATATGTGAATGATTCATTAATTATTAAACTCATAAAAAATTAATTAATGTATACATAAAAGATAAATAAAAAAGGAAAAAGTAAAAGAAAAACTATAATTAATATTACCTTCATTGATTAATAAACTCACATAAAATATAGATAAATAGAATTGTTGAAGGATTAATTATGACCCCAAAAAAGAGAAATAAAAAAAGTAAAAAAAAGAAAAAGAAAAAGAAAAACCACCGTTAATTGTACTTGACTAATTACAAAACTCACCATTAAATAGATTAATAAAATTATTGAAGGTTATAATTATAAAGAAAAAGAACACCTATATTTATCATTTTTGTTGTGTAGAAAATAATGGATATCGTTATTAAAATCACCGTCTTTTGATGGGAAAAAAAGGCAAAAATTATTTAACCCATCCATACGCATTAAAATTAAATACTTAATGACCAAAAAAAAGATGAAAGGAAAAAAAAAACACAAATAAAATGCATGAAAATCTTTCATTAAACTCATAAAAAGATGCAAATAAATTACACCAGTTTGTCACTTTTTATACATTTCACTAATATTAAAATAATTATAGTTTTTCTTAATTTTTTAAAAAATTATATTGAAAAAATTAAAATGCTTTCATTTTAAATTAAAATTTTTACTTTTTTAATATAATTGTTTTTCAATGTCATTATGATTATGTCCAATAGTGTTTCAAAAGCATAAATATAAATATAGGAAATGGAGATGTAGAATAAAAGAAATATTAATGAAGCTGTTAAATATTTTGCCGATAAATGATAACACAACGATGTCAAATTGGTAATGCATGCAATAGAATTTATTTTAAATTTTATAAAATGATAATTAGGTGGGATAAATTGTTTATTTATGTTAGGACTGTCAAACGTCACTTAACTCCACACTAGTATGATATTGTCCGTTTTAAACCAAATCCGCACGGATTTGTTTTTGAACTCCTCCCAAAAGGTCTTATACTAATAGAGTTAGGTGAACTATTTATATTCAAGGTATTCCTCACTTAATTTTCCGATGTGACTTGGGTTGTACCCCAACAATCCTCCTCTCAAACCAAAGACCACACAATTTATATCCTCCATTCAAGCGATAATCCATTTGATTCGTCAAATTATCTGGTACCGCCGTTATCAACCAACGGGCACGCCGCCTGATCACCAAAATATCAGGAAAACTTTCGACACAAGGCACCAAACACGAACCTCTAATCGCGAGATCATACCGCGAGCCTTCCACACAACGCAGTCCATTATTCCAGATCGTCTCCAAATCACAGGTCTGATACCACTTGTTAGGACTGTCAAACGTCACTTAACTCCATATTGGCATGATATTATACGTTTTACGCCAAATCCGCACGAATTTGTTTTTGGACTCCTCCCAAAATACCTCATACTAATAGAGTTAGGTAAACTATTTATATTTAACGTGTTCCTCACTTAATTTTTCGATATGGAACTTGAATTGTACCCTAACAATTTAGTCCGGGTCAATAGGGAACCGAGTGTCCGACCCACAACTTACTATGTGACATGGGCCAACAGAGGCACAGAGTTCCGGCCTCGATTTGATATGCTGATACGGACCATCTGATTGTTGTGGAAACTCAGGTTGATTTCCACCAAATTCACCTCGAATACTATTGAGCAGGTGAATAAAGCGTAAACGATTGTACTGAAAAATCACACAAGGTAAAATTCTCAAAATAGAATTTTACTAAGTAATTTAACAGCACAATAATTCACTAACAATATACCCGACAATAACTATTAAATAGACAAATAAAGAACACCAGAATTTAACGAGGTTCGGCCAATTATGCCTACGTCCTCGGACACTACCAATATTATATTTCACTATTTCAAAGAAATAATACAAGTGAAATATTTACTAATTGCCTTAGAAAGATTGGCAATTTTGGGATGAGAAAACTAAACAAATGAAACTTGCTTATATAGGTGATCAAGCCTCCTCATTTCTATAGAATTCCCGATGTGGGATTCTCAATTTAAGTTGCCAAATTCATTTGTCAACTTTTGTAAGCTACAAAGTCAACAATTGTGTGAATTTGCCACAATTGTCAACAAATCTCCACCTTGGCAAATTCCACTTCTTGAAATCTCTCACAAAATTCAACTTTAGTAGTGTCACCAAATGCGCTTCAAAGCGCACAATTTCAACTTTTAACAATATTGATCAAGCCCAAACAATGTTGCAACTTGACCGCAGTCACCACTTTTGTGAACATATCAGCAGGATTGTCAGTGGTCCTAATCTTTTGGATTGTTACTCCACCTTCTTCGATATGCTTTGTCCTTGCATGGTAAACTTGATTCTTTGCAAAATGAATAGCACTCTGACTATCACAATGCACTTTGATGTGCTTTTGTTGAACCCCTAATCACCAAGCAACCCTTGAAGCCAAATTGCCTCCTTCACAGCCTCTGTAATTGCCATATACTCTGCCTCCGTAGTGGACAAAGCAACTGTTGACTGTAAAGTAGACTTCCAACTAACTGGTGCCTTCGCAAGAGTAAACACATAACCAGTAGTTGATCGCCGTTTGTCCAAATCACTAGCATAGTAAGAATCACAATATCCAACTACACATTGACTGTAACACCCCGAATATACCCTAGTCGGATTAGGGTAAGTTTAGGGTGTAACGGAAGCCGAATGTGATCGAAATAGGGACGGAAGTGTTAAAAAGGACGCAACCGTCATTAATTTAAAAGTTTCAGTGGGTTTCGGTAAATTGGACAGTTATATTTTCGTGCCCTAAATGACGCGAAAAGAATTATTTTGGTAACTTAAAATGTGTAATTGGATGATGGAAGTGATTAATCGTAATAGAGAATGTGACTAGTTTTATTTGTGTAAGGTAGGGGCATTTCGGTCATTTTGTAATTAAGGATTAAATTGATTGAATTAATTAATTAAGTGGGCTAATGTATGAAATGGAAAGATATTGTGTCAATTGAAGAAAGAAGGTAAGTTAAGGGGTAAATTATGAAGTTTGACATAAATATCTTGAGAGGACCAATCAACTTGTGACAAGTGGCATTTGAGATAGGAATGGAATTAATGGCTTTAATTAAATCACTTTGACTTCAATTAGGCCATTTTTGGCCGTGGAAATGAGGGAATCAGATTGAGGGAGGACTCTTCTCCTCCTTCCTCACGCCATTTTTCCCTTAGTTCAAGCTCAAAGTGGATTTACTCAAGTTTAAGTAATTGGATGCAAGTTTAGGGTTGAGAAAGGTAAGTGGTTGATTCTTTTCCCCTCCCTTTCTTCTTTTCTTTTAACGTGAGTAGAAGTGTTTATGATTCTAAGTGTAATTCTGAATTTTGTTGGTTGTGTTGAGGAAAAACAAGAGAAGCTAAAGATGGAGGAAGAAATCAAAGGTGTGCAGTCATTTGAGCAATTAGGGAGCAAAGGAAGTGAGGTTTGGAAACTAGTTTGATTTGGTGTGTTTTGATGATAAATAATGTGATTGAGATATATTTGAATGATATGTGTTGAATCTATGATGATGGTAGTGAGTGTTGCCTTAGTTTGTTAAAATTGTGCATGTGAGTAGGATTTGATGAAAACTGTGTTAGAAAATACTTGACCCTTCTTCGATTATTAGACTCTATCCAGAGTTTTAGAACTCCAAATGGAACGAAAATAGTGTCTTTTGAAAGCTAAGACATATTTCTACAAATGTTTTAGAAATAAGCTTGGGCTAATTTTAGTTCTAAGTGTCCCAAAAGTGGTCATGAATTAGAGTTATCTTCCCTGGCCGGGTTCAGGGGAGCAGTGTATATTGTTTTGTTTATATATGGAGATTTAGGTGTCCAAATGAACTGAAATTTGTTCTATATGAAAGATAACATCCTAAGGATCAAATGTTAAGAAGGGATCTTTGCCTGAAATTGAGTATAAGATATCGGTTTGGGCTGTACAAAATTGTGGTGTGAACCAGTGTCGAAAGTTAGCTTCTGTTTTGCTTAATTTAGTATGTCACGGTCACAACCAATTCATTGTCACTGTGACCCCCCTTGTTTTGTCTATTTAGGGTATTTTTCTTCCCAAAATGCACCCGAATTTCACCACGAGTTCCCATAGCTTGTCCAATACATATTTATCATTATAAAATGAGTATTTTAAGCATGATGAACTATGCATGCTAATGTGTATAAATATGTATAAGCTATAAGTGTTTTAAGTGTAATGAATCAAGTATGTGAATAGGTATAAATGAGTATGATTAAGATTGGTAATTTAACTAATAAAGTAATAATATATAATTATGTGAAGGATAGCAAATGGAATGACAAATATATGTGTATGAGAGCGATGTTAAGCTCAAGTGATGAATGATATATGTGTTATGAAGATTGATCAATGTGAAATGGATGACATAATCAAATAACTTAAGCCCGCGAGTCAAGTAGTGGATAGATAGGCATGCCTATAGGGTCAAAGTGCTGCAGCCCAATGCGTTTAATGTATCTGATTCCTTGGGAATCACAATGCGATTACAATGCGTATAATTCTTGTTGGATTTTATTATATATGAAATGATATTACTGTACCTGGGGGTACCAATGCGTAAATAAGATTTTAATGTGATTATAGTACCTCGGTGGTACCAATGCGAAACCCATTATTCGCGTCTTTGAATTGCAGGCAACTTAATAAATGGAAATAATAATAATACAACCATTATGTATGTTATATTCTGGAATTATGAGATTGGTTGCTTAATGCTCTATGTGTATGAGAATGCTAAATAAATCATGACATGCCTAAAATGGTACTTAATGTGACATGGTCAGTTAAGTATGATCTTTTGCGTATAATGTATGATGTTCTATTTGTATGATGTATTACTTGTTATGTGTATGTGTTTCCCACTAAGCTTTATGCTTAGCACGGATTTTCTTTTAATCCGTGTAGGTACTATTGATCGGGTCTTTCGAGAGTCTTTTCGCAGCAGTCCAGGCCAATGCAAGCTTATGAAGAGATATTAGCGTAGGATTTGTATAGTCTTGATAATGTATGCAAGATTTGAAATTCTGGAATTATAAGTTTTGTAAAAATGATATTGGTTATGTAAATGGTCTATCTATAGTAAATTCTGACGAAGTATATTTTACAGTGCGATTGTATAATGAATTTATAGTTAAATATAATGTGTTTTTGAAAATGAAAGAAATTTTATAACTCATATTTTAGCTTAAAGGTTTATAAGTTTTGCGTGTTTGTTTCGGTAATGCCCTTGACCGTCGTTATGGACCACCGGTTCACGGTGTGGTTTACTACGTACGGGTAAGGGGTGTTACATTGACCATCTTGATCATCTCGCTGAAATACCAAACCAACATCTACGGTGTTCAGAATGTACCGCAGAATCCATTTCACAGCTTGCCAATGTTCCTTTCCCGGATCATGCATATACCTGCTCACAACCCCAACTGCCTGTGAAATGTCGGGTCTTGTACACACCATAGCATACATCAAGCTACCAACATTATTTGCATACGGTACTTTTGCCATGTATTCTCGTTCTGCTTCATTCTTTGGAGACAAAGATGCACTGAGCTTGAAATGAGGAGCAAGAGGAGTACTAACAGGTTTTGACTTTTCATTCATGCCAAAACGTTTTAGCACTTTTCTCAGATACAGTTTCTGAGTCAAACAAAGTCTCCCCAATTCCCTATCTCTGCTTATCTCCATACCGAGAATCTTCTTGGCTTCCCCTAGATCCTTCATTTCAAACTCCCTGTTCAACTGAGTCTTTAACTTCTCAATCTCTATCAGACTCTTGGAAGCTATCAACATATCATCAACATAAAGAAGAAGATATATGTAGGATCCGTCTTGTAGCTTGCGCAAATACACACAATGATCATATTTGCTTCTTGTGTACTTCTGCCCCATCATAAACTTGTCAAATCGTTTGTACCACTGCCTCGGAGATTGCTTCAATCCGTATAATGATTTTTCAAGCTTGCACACCATATTATCTTTTCTAGCAACTTTAAATCCTTCGGGCTGAACCATATAGATTTCCTCCTCCAAGTCTCCATGTAAAAATGCAGTTTTTACATCCAACTGAACTAGTTCCATATCCAATTGTGCTACCAAAGCTAACAAAATTCGAATGGAGGAATGTTTTACAACTGGAGAAAAAATTTCATTATAGTCAATTCCCTCCGTCTGAGCGTAGCCTTTAGCCACCAGCCTTGCTTTGTAGCGCACATCATCCTTGTCAGGAAATCCATCTTTCTTTGCATATACCCATTTGCACCCAATTGCCTTCTTTCCCTTCGGGAGAGTAGCTAACTCCCACGTCTGATTCTTATGAAGGGACTGCATTTCATCATTCATGGCTTTCCTCCACTTCTCTGATTCTGAACTTTTGACTGCTTCATTATAAGTGGTAGGAATGTCATCTGTTGCAATTTGGAATGCGTAAGCCACCATATCAATATAGCGAGCAGGCCTTTTGATTGTCCTCTTTGGCTTACTTAATGCAATTGATTCAGGTTGCTGCGGAGGTTCTTGGGTTAAAACCTCTTCTTCATCTGACTCCTCGTCTACCATAGGAGTTTCTGCATCTGCTTCATCATTTGCTGGGATAACAATTTTCCTTTCAAACTCCACCTGTTTTGGAGTACCATTTGTCTGCTCAACACTTTTATTTGTCACCTTTCTCAACATGGTAGATTCATCAAAGGTAACATCCCTGCTGAAAATTATTTTCTTTGATTCTGGACACCAAAGTCGATATCCTTTCACACTAGAGGTGATCCCCATGAAAATTGCTTTCTTTGCACGTGGATCCAACTTCGATTCCTTAACATGATAGTATGCAGTGGAACCAAACACATGTAACGAATTATAATCTGTAACAGGTTTTCCAAACCATTTCTCCAATGGCGTTTTACCACCATTAGCACTAGATGGTAGGCGATTAATGAGATGGCAAGCATATGTAACAGTTTCAGCCCAAAATTCTCTGCCCAACCCAGCATTGGACAACATACACCGAACTTTCTCCAGCAATGTTCGGTTCATACGTTCTGCCACCCCATTCTGTTGTGGTGTATTTCTAACTGTGAAGTGTCTGATAATGCCTTCATTTTCACACACCTTCATAAATGGATCACTCCTGTATTCCCCGCCATTATCTGTACGGAGATGCTTGATCCTTGGCCTGTTTGAGTTTCCATCATCTTTTTCCATTTAAGGAAAACTCCTAGCACTTCGTCCTTAGTCTTCATAGTATACACCCAAACTCTTCGGGAAAAATCATCAACAAAGGTCACATAGTAGTGTTTTCCTCCCAAAGAAGTCATCTTGGAAGGTCCCCACACATCAGAATGAACATAATCCAAAATACCCTTGGTATCGTGGATTGTTGTTCCAAATTTCACCCTTGTCTTTTTCCCTTTGACACAATGCTCGCAAAAATCCAATTTGCAAGTCTGAACTCATTTCAATAATCCTTGTTTCACCAAGAGATTCAAGGATTTTGCACCTGCATGCCCCAAGCGCATATGCCATAACCTGTTTGCTTCTAACTCCTTTTTATCAGTAGAAGCCACTGCTGCTGTGCCAATAACAGTAGTACCTTGGTAGTGGTACAATCTGTTATTCTTTCGAATTCCCTTCAACACCACAAGTGCACCAGAGATTATCTTCATTACTCCGTCTTTTGCTCGTACCTCAAAACCCTTTTCTTCCAGAGCTCCCACGGAAATGAGATTCTTTGACAAACTGGGCACATAACGAACATCCTTCAAGATTCTGATTGATCCATCATGGTTTTTCAAACGAATGGAACCAATCTCATGTGTGTTGAGAGAGGCATCATTTGCTATATCTTCTAGTTCTCTAAATTCATAGAACCAATCCCGATTGGGACACATATGATGACTGCAACCTGAATCAAGCAGCCATACACTAGAAGAGCTCGTTGACGATGTAACAGCAAGTGAGAAATCTGAGTCTTCATCATTACACTCAGCTACATTTGAATCTGCAACAGCCTTTCCCTTATCAGGTTTGCCCTTATACTTCAGCTTAGGACAATCTTTCTTCCAATGCCCTTTTTTTCGACAAAAGGCACATTCGTCTTTGCCCAATTTGGGCCTCGACTTCGATCTTCCTTTCTTTCCTCTAGTCTGGCTCTGCAACCGACCTCTCACTACTAGAGCTTCTGTAGCTCCACTTGTGCTTTCTTTTTTGTCCTTCTTTCTCAGTTCATAACTATACAAGGCAGCACAAACTTCACTGAGAGTCACAGCAGCCTTCCCATAAAGTAGAGTCGTTTCAAGAAACTCAAACTCCTCAGGAAGCGATCCCAACAACAACAAAGTCAGGTCTTCATCTTCAAATGTCACATCCAAATTCAATAAATCAGCGACTAACTGATTAAAACTGGTGATGTGATCATTTATTGTGGTACCCGCAACATAATTGAAACGAAACAGTCTTTTCTTCATGTGAAGCTTATTCTGACTGCTTTTCTTCAAGAATTTTTCCTCCAGCGCCTTCATCAATTTACTTGCAAAAATTTCTTTCGAGAAAGCATATTTTTGCTCTCTAGAAAGGCACAATCGAATTGTACCACACGCCAAACGATTAAGTTTCTTCCATTCTTTCTCATCAACATCATCTGGTTTCTTTTCTTCAAGAGCGATGTCTAGACCTTGCTGAAAGAGAGCGTCTAGAACCTCACTTTGCCACATGCCAAAATGACCCATACCATCAAAAATTTCCACCGCAACTCTTGCATTTGCCATCATATTGGACGAGGAAGAAGCAGTGGATGGATTTGTCATTTCTGCTGCAATTACTATTCAATAGCTGTCGATGCGGAATGCCAATAGCCCAAGGAAAAATCTTTTCTGATGTGGAATATCAGCCTACGCTGCAACCACAGAGCATACTAAGAAAGAACCTAGGCTCTGATACCAATTGTTGTGGAAACTCGGGTTGATTTTCACCAAATTTATCTCGAATACTATTGAGCAGGTGAATAAAGCGTAAACGATTGTACTGAAAAATCACACAAGGTAAAATTCTCTGAGAATTTTACTAAGTAATTTAACAGCACAATAATTCACTAACAATATACCCGACAATAACTATTAAATAGACAAATAAAGAACACCAGAATTTAACGAGATTCGGCCAATTATGCCTACGTCCTCGGACAGTACCAATATTATATTTCACTATTTCAAAAAAATAATACAAGTGAAATATTTACTAATTGTCTTAGAAAAATTGACAATTTTGGGATGAGAAAACTAAACAAATGAAGCTTGCTTATATAGGTGATCAAGCCTCCTCATTTCTATAGAATTCCCGATGTGGGATTCTCAATTTAAGTTGCCAAATTCATTTGTCAACTTTTGTAAGCTACAAAGTCAACAATTGTGTGAATTTGCCACAATTGTCAACACTGATTTCAATGTATTTGGACTTTAAGGAGCTAAATAGACCCCAATGAAAAGTTAAAAGAGGTATTTTGTATAATTTTCTCCATTATATCAACATTACATCGGTTGATTATTCGATTAACCTAAAAGCATATTTTGGACTCTTTCATTCCATTATTCACTTCTTTTTGCTTCTATTTTCAATAAAAGCAATATTAATTAGATTTTCAGTTATTAAAGTGTATCTTTTCATGAATTTGTTATGTAATTATAGACATAGGAAATTAATTATCTGCATTTGCTTCCAATAGCACAGATCGTCGTGTCAATCTTAAAATTGACGCAATAACTAATGAAATTAATAATTCAATTAATTAATGTTATCAATTAGTTGTATGCTATTAAATTTAATGAACAATGGGGTCTCATTGATCAAAAAATAAATAATAATAGAAATGAAATTTTTTTAAATCGCAATAAATAACATGAACAACACATTAAATTAAAGACAAATAAGTTAGAATAATCTCATAGTTTTGGTTGAATTCTACCCTTAAATTTAATTTAACTAGAACAAAATAATTTAGCCACCCATGGCCATGAACAAAGTCACAAATAAAATTGAAAGCAAGAAAAATATTATGTTACAAAGATGGAAAAACAGAAGCGGTGGCTTGCAAAGGTGTTGTTCATGTTTCTATTATGCTCCATCTTAAAAGAAAAAACCTAAAGTATTTAGGATGAAAGCATTATTTTACCCTATCTAAATTGAAAAATAAAATAAAATATTTAATACAAATCAATCCTCTTGAAAATTTTGTTTTTCTGTTCCTAAAATAAATGCTAATATTCCTAAATAGTTAGTTGAAACTCATCTGGCGACTAGGGCTTCATGCACACAAAACAAGTGAATTAACCTTCTGTTTTATATTACAAAACAAGAGACATTTCTGTTTTCCTTGCATTGCTAACTCCTCTCTTAGCCTTAGGCAAATCTAAGGGACAAATCTGCATCTGTTCCCCCTTTTTGAATCAAAATTGATCCAAGCTTTTTTTGCCATTTCAGATTTTGAATAAGATTTTGAATCAAAATTTGCATATGCCAATTGTCTTCAAATTGCTCTATTTCACCAATTAAACTTTATAAAGGTCAAAATCACATAAACAAGTAAAAATCTCTATTTGGCTAGAAATTAATGCATAAAAGTAGGAAAAAATAAAGAAAAAATATGCAAAATTAAACACTTAGCACGTCTAAACCTATGAAAGTAAAATAAAAAAAAAATACTTTATGACTATAAAATTAAAAAGGAAAAAGGAAAATATAAATAAAATACTTGAAGAGCTTCTTCCATTATTAAACTCATGATCAAAAAAATGAAAATCAATTATTCATTCCATTCACAAATAAGTTTTTTTTTTGCACAAAAATTAAAAAAAATAATAATTTGTTATCATATGTTTTTACTAATTGATCCTTTTTAAAAATAAAAAATTAATTATTAGTTGTATTTTAAAAATTCAATTAATATTTATTGTATAGAGGGCACATATATTTGAAAAATTATATTTAAATACACTATATTTTGGGAAGATGGGCACTTATTTATGAATAGATAAAAATAAAAAAAGATAGATACTTATTTATAAATAAAAAGAATACCTGATAAGAAAACCATGAAATGAAAAAGAAAAAGAAAAGAGATAGAAAAAAATTTGAAGGACCAATTAATTATTAAACGCATAAAAGATTAATTATTAAACCCATAAGAGATAAATAATGAAGGAAAAAAAAGCATCATACCTTCATTACAGGTCAATTTCACTCATAATCACTTAACTTATCACTTATCGCACAAAAGTAACCGACTTTTTTTTTCTGACTTAAATGTCACTGAATTTCTAATATTTTTGCAAAAAAATCATTTAAACCGGAATTCGGCGAGAAGTCTTGCCGGATTGATGACATGGCATATGACACGTGGCGACGAATAGTAAATACATGACTTTTTTGCAAAAATATTAGAAATTCGGTAACATTTAAGTTGAAAAAAAAAAGTTTGTTATTTTTGCGCGATAAATGATAAGTTTAGTAACTGTGATTTAAATTGATTTAAATGTATCATTTGTTGGAAATATTGTTAAAAGACATTTAGTTTCTGACATGACATGCCATGTCATCAATCCGGCGCGAGTTCTTGCAGGATTTCGGTCAACATGACTTTTTTGAAAAAATGTTAAAAGTTCAGTGACATTTAAGTCAGAAAAAAAAGTCGATTACTTTTGCGCGATAAGTGATAAGTTGAGTGACCGTACGTAAAATCAACCCCTTCATTACTTATTAAACTCACATAAAAATTGCAAATAAAAATTCTTGAAAGATCAACAAATATGAACTATTTCAATACTTTAAGGGTTAATATGGACCACAAAATCTAAATAAACCCCACCCATGAAAACAAAAATAAAATGAAAAAAAAAAGAATAAAATATGTGAATGATTCATTAATTATTAAACTCATAAAAAATTAATTAATGTATACATAAAAGATAAATAAAAAAGGAAAAAGAAAAAGAAAAACTATAATTAATATTACCTTCATTGATTAATAAACTCACATAAAATATAGATAAATACAATTGTTGAAGGATTAATTATGAACCCAAAAAAGAGAAAATAAAAAAAGGAAAAAGAAAAGCCATCATTAATTATACTTAACTAATTACAAAACTCACCATTAAATAGATTAATAAAATTATTGAAGGTTATAATTATAAAGAAAAAGAACACCTATATTTATCATTTTTGTTGTGTAGAAAATAATGGATATCGTTATTAAAATTGCTGTCTTTTGATGGGAAAAAGGCAAAAATTATTCAACCCATCCATACCCATTAAAATGAAATACTTAATGACCAAAAAAAAGATGAAAGGAAAAAACAAATATAAAATGAATGAAAATCGATCATTAAACTCATAAAAAGATGCAAATAAATTTCACCAGTTTGTCACTTTTTATACATTTCACTAATATTAAAATAATTATAGTTTTTCTTAATTTTTTAAAAAATTATATTGAAAAAATTAAAATGCTTTCATTTTAAATTAAAATTTTTACTTTTTAAATATCATTGTTTTTCATGTCCAATAGTGTTTCAAAAGCATAAATATAAATATAGGAAATGGAGATGTAGAATAAAAGAAATATTAATGAAGTTTTTAAATATTTTGCCGATAAATGATAACACAACGATGTCAAATTGGTAACGCATGCAATAGAATTTATTTTAAATTTTATAAAATGATAATTAGGTGGGATAAACTGTTTATTTAGTCCGGGTCATTAGGGAACCGAGTGTCTGACCCACAACTTACCATGTGACATGGGCCAACAGAGGCACAGAGTTCCGGCCCCGATTTGATATGCTGATACGGACCATCTGATTTCAATGTATTTGGACTTTAGGGAGCTAAATAGACCCCAATGAAAAGTTAAAAGAGGTATTTTGTATAATTTTCTCCATTATATCAACAGTACATCGGTTGATTATTCGTTTAGCCTAAAAGCATATTTTGGACTCTTTCATTCCATTATTCACTTCTTTTTGCTTCTATTTTCAATAAAAGCAATATTAATTAGATTTTCAGTTATTAAAGTGAATCTTTTCATGAATTTGTTATGTAATTATAGACATACGAAATTAATTATCTGCATTTGCTTCCAATAGCCCAGATCGTCGTGTCATTCTGTAAATTGACGCAATAACTAATGAAATTAATAATTCAATTAATTAATGCGTTATAATTTTTTTAGTTCGCAACACTGGCAAAGACTTTATTATTTGATAATTGTTAAATTTTATTGTAATCTTTTTTGGTTTAAAATATATTTAATTACATAAAAAATTAAAAGTTCGAGATAAAGGCCCAAAACCAACGGAAATAATTTCAATCGGTCCGGTTTCCTAATATAACATCAATCGGCTCTGTTAATTATTCCCCAAAAGAACCTTTATCGATTCAGTTTGGTCGGTTTTCAAATTGAACCGACCGAATGCACACGAAAAAATCATCAAAAGAAGAAAGAACTAAGGTACTTAATTAAAGTAATTTTGTTATATAAAGAAAGATATTTCTGATTTATCTAAAAATTTTATGAAGTTCTATGAAAGATAATTTTAGTTAATGAGTTCTTAACCCTGACAAAAGATGAGCACTTTTGGATCTGTTTTAAGCCTATAATAAAGGAATTGTATTAAAAAATGACCAGTCAGATAATTGCATTCTTAATTTTTGTACAATCAGTCAGATTAACAGAAGTTTTAGGTAGATTTGTTATTTCGGAATTCACGCTGTAGAACTTACTTAGAAAATATCTGAGCAGTCAAATGTTTTTTGCACTACTTCCACTTATCAAAGGAAAACTGTCTCCTCCTTGAACAAAGGAATTTACCGCATTTCCCTGTTTTGAATCAACTAGTTAATAGAAAACGCATAAGAAAGTTAAATCATATAGAGATAATTAGCGCTTTTCCATTTCCGAGAACCACTTTGGCAATGATTTGGCGATCTATGCTGCTTGCTCCCACTGAGAGTATCCATGGTGCTTCACTCATGACAGATCATGACTGAGGGCCAGAATTGCCTGCGGATTGAGAGGTGAGAATTCCTTTGCCCATCGCATGAAAAGCTTCGATTGCAACTTCATCATCAGTGTAATCACAGACACTTTGAGGTCCCAGTGAAACCGATATGATGTCAACTCCATCAGCAATAGCATCGTCAGTGTAATCACAAACACTTTGAGGTCCCAGGAATTTGTGGTGTAGTGTCATTGAAACCCATGAAGATCCAGGATCCTGTAGTATGAAGCTGGTAAGTTTTGCTTGGAAAAATTGAGACTACTTTCTTTAAGCCTATATATGAACAGGTTAGTTTCACCCATAATTACAGAACTTGTGTTCAAATTATATAAAAGTAATAAAAATAAATTTTTGTTCTTAAAAATCACTGAACTTAACACTTACCTATTGAAAAATTACTTTAACTAGTTTCAGGTGAAATATCCACTGGAAAGTCTAGCTTGTATGCCCAATCAGCATCCACTGCACACGTGGCATTACAAATAATGCTACATTAGCACGCCACATGTCACTGTGTCCACGTCATTCACCATGTGAACTTGACAAATGCCCAGACTTGCCATGTCATCATGCCATGTGTATATGATGACCTGCCTGAAAGTCTAGCTTGCATTTCCAATCAGCATCCATTGCACACGTGGCATCACAAATAATACCACATGGCATTGTTTCCATGTCATCTATCGTACAAAGTTGTCAAATGCCCTGACTTGCCATGTCATCATGCCACGTGGACATGATGAGATGGCATGATAACTGTACAGGACAACATATAGGCTTGCAACACATGTAAAAAAAAAGTAGAATGCATATACTTACCATATTGTGAAACAGTTCGAAAATCCTATCTGAATACAAGGTGGTCCATTGTCACCTTCATTTAAGCTAAGCAGCTCCACCTCTCACTTTTACTTTAATTACCTTCGAAAATGACCCTTCGACTTTCACAACAAAATCTGTGCAAAAAGCCTTTTTACCCTTAACTGAAATCTTGCTTCAACTATTCAATGAGATGGAGCGAGAGAATATGGCATTCCGGTACATGATGGCAGAGAAGGAAATGCAATGGAGAAGGATGAGAGATATGGTGACTGTGATGAAACGGAGAAGGAAGAGAGGAAATGAACAATCTATTTTTAAGTTAGGGCTTTTTTTGGGTTTCTTTTTCTTTTTTTTTTTTTTACATTCTGTATTTGTTTTCTTTTTTTACATGTATCGCAAGCCCATTTGCTGTCCTTTACAGTCATCATGCCATGTCATCATGTCCTGTACTGTCTTTTTATATCGAAATTTGTTCTAAGAACTCTATTGATAAATGATGAGCTTGCATTTTGTTAGGATCGACGGGCTATTTAAGTGGTGATTTTATGGCAACAGTGAAGAAATAGCCAAAGTAATAAATACACACAAATTTACGTGGTTCGGCAGTGTGCCTACGTCCACGGGAGAAGGAGAGCAATAAATTTACTATCAAAGAAACAATATTACAAATGGAGAAAACTCTCAACCCAAAACCCAATTACACCCGCTCACAAAATGCTCTCTTTTTTAATTAGAGCATTAACTACACAACTCTCTAAATGTTTTTGATATTTTTCGGATGATCTACAAATGAATTTAGAAAGCCCTTTTATAGGCAAAATAAATATCACTGTAGCCCACAATTAAGCAAAGAATTCGGTGGCATGTGATAGGCAGCTGTAACTATTGACAAAAAAGAAAGAAAACAAAACAAATTCAAGGCACCAATTATGGCACCGTCTGACAAATCTCCACCTTGACTTGAATTTTATCAACAGTAAACTTAGCTCCACCTTCTCCAAATAACTTTAAGTTCTACGTACATACACCAATCAAGTCCAAACAATGTTTGAACTTGGTAGTAGTAAGAGACTTTGTCAACATGTCTGCTGGGTTGTCTGCAGTACCAATCTTTTTGACTAAAACATTTCCTTGTGCAATAATATCTCGAACGAAATGATACCTGCTGTCAATGTGCTTTGTTTTTCCATGAAACATCTGGTCTTTGGTCAGATGTATAGCACTTTGACTATCGCAGAAGACAACTGTCACTTGATGATCTGAATTGAGCTCATTGTATAAGCCCTTTAACCAAATAGCCTCTTTGATAGCTTCAGTCACTGCCATGTATTCAGCTTCTGTTGTAGACAATGCAACTGTAGGTTGCAATGTAGATTTCCAACTGACAGCACTATTTCCAAAAGTAAATACGTAGCCTGTCAATGATCTCCTTTTGTCGAGATCTCCTGCATAGTCCGAGTCGACATAACCAACCAAACTACTATCACCACCACTGAACTCCAAACAGGTGTCAACTGAACCTTTTAAGTATCTCAGAATCCATTTTACTGCTTGCCAGTGAACTTTACCAGGATTTGCCATGAATCTGCTTACAACACTAACTGCATGAGAAATATCAGGTCGAGTACATACCATGGCATACATAAGACTACCTACTGCATTGGAGTAAGGAACATGATTCATGTATTTTTGCTCTTCATCTGTTTGTGGTGATAGTGCAGCTGAAAGCTTGAAATGAGCAGCTAATGGAGTACTTACAGGCTTTGCATCTTTCATGCCAAAACGCTCCAGCACTTTCTCAACATATTTCTTTTGAGTGAGAAACAACTTCCCTGCTTTCCTGTCCCTTTGAATCTCCATTCCGAGAATCTTCTTTGCTGCTCCAAGATCTTTCATCTCAAATTCTTTACTCAACAAAACTTTCAGCTTTTCAACTTCAGAAGTATTCTTTGTAGCAATCAACATATCATCAACATATAATAGTAAATATATGAATGATCCATCATCTAACCTTCTGAAGTAAACACAATTATCATAATTACTCCTTAAAAAGTCATTACTAGTCATGAAGGAGTCAAACCTCTTATACCACTGCCTGGGTGACTGCTTAAGGCCGTATAGAGATTTCTTCAATAAACAAACATGGTCCTCCTTGCCTTCAACCTTGAAACCTTCTGGCTGTTGCATGTAAATTTGCTCTTCAAGGTCACCATGTAGAAAAGCAGTTTTGACATCTAACTGCTCCAGTTCTAAATTATACTTAGCCACCATAGCAAGCAACATGCGAATGGAACAATGTTTCACTACTGGTGAGAAGACATCATTGAAATCCACACCTTGAACTTGTTTGAATCCCTTTGCAACTAAGCGAGCTTTGAATCTTGCTTCTTCGATACCTGGGTTGCCTTCCTTCTTCTTGAAAACCCATTTGCAGTCGATAATCTTCTTTCCTTTTGGTGGTCTAACGAGCTCCCAAGTACCATTCTTATGCAGGGACTCCATTTCTTCTTGCATAGCGATCAACCATTTATCTGAATTGGCTCCTGAAATGGCCTCTGAATAGGTGGATGGTTCTTCAACATTGTTGATCTCCTCAGCTGCTGACAAAGCATAAGCCACCAAATCTGCATAATCGGTATATTTTGTTGGCTTCTTTATCTCTCTCCTTTCTCTATCTTTGGCAATAGAGTATGGCTGCTCCTGATCAACTGAGTTAGGATCTGAATCACCTTGCTGAGAGCTGGATGGTTGTGAATCTGACTGCGAAGTTGAATCTTGCTGAGCAGGATAGTCTTCAACATTCATCTCCTGTCTTTGACTGGCCTCCACCTGCTTATTAGAACTGCAAGGTACTAATACTTCATTTTTCGAGTGAAGCATAGAACCTTCATCAAATGTGACATCTCTGCTGATCATAACTTTGGATGATTTGGGACACCAAAGTTTATATCCTTTCACTCCTGATGGATATCCTAGAAAAATGCACTTCTTCGCCCTTGGTGCTAACTTGCCATCATTGACGTGCATGTATGCTGGACAGCCAAATATTCTCAAATTTGAATAATCTGCAGGTTTGCCAGACCAAGCTTCCTCTGGAGTCTTGAAACCAATTGGAACTGATGGAGAGCGATTGACTAAATAGCAAGCAGTTGAGACAGCTTCTGCCCAGAAACTCTTTGGTAATCCAGCATTTGAAAGCATACACCTTGCTTTCTCAATGAGGGTTCTGTTCATCCGTTCAGCAACTCCATTTTGTTGGGGTGTCATTCGAACTGTGTGATGCCTCACAATGCCTTCATTTTTGCAGAAGTCATTGAATTCACCACCACAAAACTCCAGGCCATTATCTGTCCTCAGCCTCTTTATCTGCCTTCCTGTCTGCTTCTCAATCATGGTTTTCCATTGCTTGAATGTGGAAAACACTTGATCTTTATGTTTAAGAAAGTAAACCCAAACCTTCCTCGAGAAGTCATCGATGAAGACAAGCATGTATCTGGCACCTCCTTTTGATGGAACCTGTGATGGCCCCCAAAGATCAGAATGGATGTAATCCAAGGTACCTTTGGTTGTGTGGGTACCTGTGCTGAAACTGACACGTTTTTGCTTTCCGAAAATACAGTGCTCGCAAAAATCAAGCTTGCAAGTATTTTGTCCACACAAAAGACCCTTTTTGCTTAACAGGGTTAAGCCTTTCTCGCTCATATGGCCTAACCTCATATGCCATAATTTGGTGACGTCGGTTTCAGACATTTGAGTAGTAATTGCAGCAGCAGCTCCTGTAACTGTGGTTCCTTGTAGGAGATAAAGTCTTCCAAACAGTTTAGCCTTCATCACCACAAGAGCACCTTTACTAACTTTCAGGACTCCACCTTCGCTTGTGTATTTGCATCCACCAGCATCAAGAGTGCCCAAAGAGATGAGATTTTTCTTCATGTCAGGAGCATGGCGAACGTCTGTCAAAGTTCGTACCACGCCATCATGCATCTTGATTCGGATTGTGCCCTTGCCAATAACTTTGCAAGCTGCATCGTTGCCCATCAAAACAACTCCACCTGCAAAAGATTCATATGTGGAGAACCAGTCCCTATTGGGACATATGTGATAAGAGCAACCTGAATCCATAATCCAATCATCTTTGAACCTGCACCTTTCACTGTTAGTGACTAAAAGAATATCAGATGTGGACTCATCTTCGGCAATACTAGCTTCGGCGGATTTTTCCCTTCTTTCTTCAGTTGATTGTTTATTTTTCAACTTATAACAGTCAGCTTTAATGTGCCCTTTTTTATGACAATAGTTACATGTCAAATTTTTATGTCTAGATTTTGACCTAGACCTGCTACTGCCATAATTCTTATTTTTAGACCTGCCTCTAGCAACAAGGCCTTCTGCTACATTATCATCTTTACTACCGACAATTCCTCTGTCAATTATAATTTTAGAGAGTAAAGCTGTCTTAACCTCCGCCAAAAACACACTATCTTTTCCATAAAGCATTGTGTCCCTAAAACTTTTATGTGACGGTGGTAATGAACACAACAATTTCAAAGCAGCATTTTCATCATCAACTTTAGCACCCACATTTTCTAGACTTACTAAAATTGATGTATATTCTTCCAGATAAGTTTTAATTGAAGTACCTTCCTGCATTTGAAATGTGTAGAACCGCGTCATGTGGTACAGCTTGTCGGTCAGGGTTTTGGACATGTACAAGGACTCCAGCTTCGCCCATAAGCCAGCTGCTGTATCTTCATTGATGACCTCCTGAAGAACTTCATTAGACAGACAGAGCTGAATTGTGGAAACTGCCTTGTTGATGATCTCCTCCTTCTTTTCTTCAGTCATTGACTCTGGCATTCTATTCTTCCCCAATAGAGCTTTTTCAAGCCCATTCTGAATTAAGATGGCGCGCATCTTAATCTTCCACAAAGAGAAATTTATATTGCGATCAAATTTCTCAATATCAAATCTTGTAGTTGCCATTCCGTATAAGTGAACAGTGCCGTATAGGTGAAAAGTGCCGTATGAACAGTACCCTTCTACAGTCCTCCGCACAGTATCTGCTACAGTGCTCTAAACAGTCTCCGCACAGTATCTGCTACAGTCCTCTGAATAGTAATCTGAACAGTACTGATACAGTGATCTGAATAGTAACTGGTGGCCCACGAAACAGTATTTGAGCGAAAACCATGCAAATGCAAATGCAAAATTTTTCACTTTGAATAGTACCACTATTCACCAAATTTCACGTTTTACACCCGTTTTCGAAACGGATCGTACCGAAAAATTCCTTATATTTTTCTCTTCCCGACAATATAATTATTTCTCCAAAATTCGCTACTTTTCCGGACAGCACTTCCAATGCAGTGTGAAAAATAGCCGAACCAAAGCTCTGATACCAATTTGTTAGGATCGACGGGCTATTTAAGTGGTGATTTTATGGCAACAGTGAAGAAATAGCCAAAGTAATAAATACACACAAATTTACGTGGTTCGGCAGTGTGCCTACGTCCACGGGAGAAGGAGAGCAATAAATTTACTATCAAAGAAACAATATTACAAATGGAGAAAACTCTCAACCCAAAACCCAATTACACCCGCTCACAAAATGCTCTCTTTTTTAATTAGAGCATTAACTACACAACTCTCTAAATGTTTTTGATATTTTTCGGATGATCTACAAATGAATTTAGAAAGCCCTTTTATAGGCAAAATAAATATCACTGTAGCCCACAATTAAGCAAAGAATTCGGTGGCATGTGATAGGCAGCTGTAACTATTGACAAAAAAGAAAGAAAACAAAACAAATTCAAGGCACCAATTATGGCACCGTCTGACACATTTAATTAGATCACTTTATGCTTATAATTTGAAAGAATAAATCATAAATAATTACAAGGATATTGTCTTACTCATAATCATGCAAATCTAGCATGTGAACTATAATCACAAGAATGTATACCCTAATAATAATTAGGTGACTAAATAAAGTTTAATTTCACTTTGGTCCAAAAATCTTAAATTTGATGTCGATGCATTGATTTAATATTAACTGAAAATATCCACATGACATGTTAAGAAAGATTACATGGGTATTTTTTGTAATATTTTAAATTAACATGACTTGCCATACTAATACTCCGACTTTAAATTCATGATTTTTCGGTTAAAATAACTTTAATTGTAATATTTCAAAAGATAAGATACTTTTTTATGGGACAAAGTTGTTATTTTTCGTGTCCAAATCGTTATTATGATACAAGTTTTGTAACCATTATAATCACATACTTTCAGTTAAAAAAAAAAAATTCTTAGTCCTATTTTCTAGCAGAATTTTGCTAGTATTTCTCCTGGTTTTTTCGGTATGAAAAGTTTTTTTTTTCCTTTTCCATCTATATTCTATTGCTTGTCCATCTTTATATGCTGTCATTTGAGCAATTTACAAGGCTTATGGAATCACCTTCATGATATTTATATTTTGAATGTTGAAGTTTTCTTAATTTTGGCTTTGAAAAATGTGATACCTATATTGTGGAGGCATAATGTCAAGGAAATTTCTTGTCTGAGTTGTATCCATGAGATTGCTTATGGAACAAGCCAATAATAAGCTGCGACGATAAAATAAAAGAAGTTAAATGTGGCTTTTGTGTACCTTCTTTAATATTGTTTTACGTGACAACTTGCAATAGTTGCGTCCAACAGTATTCTTAAAAACGCAGTTTACGCAAGATTTTTCCATTGGAAGAATCATTTTGTTATGCATATAACATATTTTTTCAACTGTCGTTGGCTTATGGAAACAATTTGATACGTAGTCTGCTCCAATCAACGCGAAAATGCAGACTTAATCTAGCGGCCCTCAAGTAAATCTCAAATCTGCTACAAAGTTTTGTTAAAAATATTACAATTTTTTTTAAGTTTAATTTTTAAATATTTTGTATAATTAAGTATTTTAATTCAAGATATATTTTTAATTTTGATATTTTGAATTTGCAATATATAATTAACTCATTATTATTGAAATTGTTTCAAGTATGTTAATTGATTACGAAATTTTTATATAATAATCAAGTCAGCTTATGACGGGTTAAAGTTTCTACGCATACTCTTCATATATATCCATTTCATATTAAGTGTCAATACTCCCTTCCTATATGGTGAGATTGAGAAGACAATTTATATGCAAACAAACTGAGGATTTTGAAGTTCAAGGCAAAGAGGACAATATTTGTTTGCTTAAATAAGAAATCGCTATATGGATTGAAGCAGTGTCCTCAAATGTGGTACAACCGATTTTACTCATTAATTTATGGTTGGGCATGATTATTTTAGGAGCTAATGTGATAGTTGTGTGTATTTCAGAAAACTTTCTGATGGCTCATTTGTTTATTTCCTGCTCTATGTCATGATATGCTTATTGTTGCCAATGATATATGTTAGAGATTAACAGGCTAAAAGGGAAGTCTAGTGGTGAATTTGAGATGAAAGATTTGATAGTAGCCAAGAAAATTCTTGGTATGGAGATTAAAAGAAATAAGAATGCAGACAAACTTTGTCTAACTATGGGAGTTTTGTTGAAAAGGTTTTAGGATTTTTTGGCATGAAAAATGCTAAACCTGTAAATACTTTATTAGCTGCTCATTTTAGACTCAACTACTTCATCACCACAATTTGAAGAAGATATTGACTACATGCATGTCACATGTTATTTCCTATAGTGTTGTTGGTATTATTATGTATGTTGTGGTTTGTACTCGCTCTGATATTGCACATGCAGACAATGTTGTTAGCAAATATATGTCTAACCCTGGTAAAAAGCACTAACAAGTTATGATGGATCTTGAGATATTTGAGGACTGCTACCAACACATGTTTGAAATGTGGAAGATGTAAGAACATTGCGGTTGGTTACCTTGATTCAGATTATGGAGGTGGTTTTCATAAACGAAGATCAATTGTATTGATTGTAAGTTGTCACTTGGAAAGGAACTTCACATTCTACAGTTACATTATCAACTACGGAATATAGTATATGGCAATAGTTGAATCTATGAAATGAGCTATTTCTTTAAGAGGATTGTTTGGCAAGCTCAGTTCAAACTTACATTTAACTATTGTTGATTGTGATAGCCAAAATGCTATTCATCACTCGACAAAGGATCAAATGTTTTATGAACAAAAGAAGGACATTGACGTAAAGTATCATTTTATTTGATATATTATTTCACAAGGAAATAGTATTGTCAAGAAAATTTGTACTGCAAACAATCCAGGACATGAATTGATGACGAAGCATCTTTCAGTGAACAAGTCCGAGCACTGTTTGAGTTTGATTGGTGTTCGTACGTAAAAATTAAGACCTCTCGGAGCATTTAGGAGATGGTGGAGGAGTTTTATATGCTTAATTAATTGAGTCAAGGTAAAAATTGCTAAATGAGATAGGCAGGGCATAAGCATGAAAATGCGAACTTTTTCAGTTGGCACACAGAGTGTTTGGATGCCCATAAATAGGGGACTTTTTTATTAATAATAATTTTTAAAAAAATAATTTGAATTTTGTGATGTTTTAAAAATTATTTAGACATTTGGAATATTTTACAATTCTACAGAATTGGATTTCATTTCTGCAGCACACTGATGTGGAAATGAACTTCATTTTTTTTTTCTATTGGAAAGCTGCAATTTTCCAGTTGAAATGGAAAGCTCATCGGCAGCTTTTCCGAGAAAAAGCTGCTTGTTGTTTAATTTTTTTTTTTTTGAGATAAAAGATATAGATTAAATCTTGTCCTTCATTTTATTAATATGGAAAAAAATATTTTGGTTTTATTCAATTTGACAAACAAAATAAAAAAAAAATTGTAGATTAATAATAATTTATTAAAATTTAAAATTAATTATGCAATCAAAATAACTAAAAATAGAAATAATGCATTTATTATATACATAATCAAAATTAAATAATGTTTTCGTTTTAATGAAATAATATACATGTATATGTGTGTGTATGTGCGCAAGTGTGTGCGCGCTTGTGTGTGCATGTGTTGAATTCAATTGAATTCTAAAATCATTTTATGATTTTAAAACATTCGCAATAATAAATTAAGTTGGCTTATAGCCATTCTTCTATTATTTATATATATTTCATATACTTTTTTTTAAAAAAAATATTAGTATGAAATTTAAAGGATAAATTAAATTAAATTGACTTTTCAGAAAAATAAATAAATAAATTAAAGTTCACAGGTCAAACTAACTGCTGAAATTATTATTATTAAAGTTTTTTAGACTCAATTTTTCAGAAATTATTATTAATATTATTAGAGTTTTTTAGACGTTTTTTTAGTTATCAATTTGACCCTGTAAACTTCAATTTATATATTTATTTTTTGACAAACCAAGCCAATTCAATTTAATTTATTCATTAAATTTCATACTAGTACTTTTTTTTAAAAAAAAAGGTACATGGAATATATATATAAATAATAAAAGAATGACTTTATTTTTGTGAATGTTTCAAAATTAAAAAATAATTTTAGAATCCGATTGAATTCAACACACACATATATATGTTATTTCATTAAAATCAAAATATTATTTAATTTTAATTATGTATAAAATGGATATATTATTTTTATTTTGAGTCATTTTAATTGTATAAAATATTACTAATTTTAGATTTTATTAAATTATTATTAACCGATAATTTTTTTTCTGTTTATCAAATTGAGCAAAAGAAAAGTAGTTTTTACCATATTAATAAAATGAAGGGTAAAATTTAATTTATACTTTTTCATCCTAACACAAAAATAAATAAATAAATAAACAACAAGCGGATTTTTCTAGAATGCAAAGCTGCAGCTTTCAAAAAAAAAAATTCTATTTCCGCAGATAAAATTACATAAAAGGTAAATAATACAGGAAAAAAGAAAAACCATTATTATCTTCATTGATTGATGAACTGACATAAAAAATAGATAAATAGATATCGTTTAAGGATTAATTATTAAACCCGAAAAACAGAAATAAAAAAAAAAGAAAAGAAAAAGAAAAACCATCATTGATTGTATCTTCAATAATTACTAAACTCACAACAAAATAGATAATTAAAATGCTTGGAGGTTGCATAGAAAGAACACCTTATAGGCCCATATTCATCATTTTTGTGTGTGGATATAATAATTGGCAGTGGTGGTGTGGTTAATTTCACTGATAGTTATCGAATTTATGCCAAAATTACGCAAAAATAACTAAATAATTTTTTTTTTCAAAAAAGTTATTGAACTTAAAATAATTATACACAAAAGTCATTATGAACGGATTTCGGTGTTGATGCTCACCGGAAAATCTAGCTGACAGCCCATATGCATACGCGAACTTAAAACAATTTCACTGATGGTCATCGAATTTATACCAAAATTATGCAAAAATAATTAAATAATTTTTTTCTTTCAAAAAAGTCATTGAACTTAAAACCATTATACACAAAAGTCATTATAAACAAATTTCAGCTAGATTTTCCGGTGAAAGTCAACGAGGATCAATACCGGAATCCGTTTATAATGACTTTTGTACATAATAGTTTTAAGTTCAATGACTTTTTTGAAAGAAAAAATTATTTAATTACTTTTGTGTAATTTTGATATAAGTTCGATGACAATTAGTGAAATCAACCCGTGGTGTTTCTGAGTCACTGTGTTTTCTTTTGATTGTGTAAAAGCAGAAAACTATTAAACCCCTCTATACCTATTAATAAAGTAAACTAAAAATAAAATAGTTTCTGACAAAAAAATGAAAGAAAAAAAAACTGAAGAACTCATCTATCATTAAACTCAAAAAATAAATAAATAAATATTTGTTTTTTCCAAGGTTGAGAAAATCGGACTGATGACCGGTTTAACCATATATAAGACCTGAAATTGATTCCGATTTACATGATTTTTTTACAAAAATATTAAAAATTCAGTGATATTTAAGTCGAAAAAAAGTCAGTTATTTTTACGAAATAAGTGATAAATTGAGTAATTATAAGTGAAATTAACCCATTGTTTAACCGTATATAAAACCTAAAATTGATAGCTGATATAGGCATCCCTCATATCAAACTAACAAGAAAGCCATGAGATAAAAATTAAAAACATATTGGATTCTCAATTTTACCTTTAAACTTTCAAAATTGACAGTTTATTAAAATAAATCAATTTTCATCAGCTAACCTTAAATTTGACAATTAATTTATTAATAAATGATATATATAACAACCATGTGGCTTTTATATGCATAATACATGGCAAAAAAAAAAAAAGTAAAACAAATATACAAATGCAAATTAAATTATTTCCAACTTAACACTAATATACAAGAAAAAATTGAAAGAAATAATAAAATCAACATGAAAATTGGTTTACTTTAATAAACAATTAATGGAAGGTAAAATTGCTCCAATTTTAAAAATTTAGGTATAAATATTGCATAAAATAAAGTAGAGAAATTATATTATATTTTTTTGTAAAAGTATATATGTGTTCTATAAATACAAATTTGCCAAATTTAGTAGACCGTCGAATAGAGATTTAGGATTAAAAGAAATAAAATATCTAAAATTCTTAATGATACTCTTTTTTTTGAAGATAAATGATTTTCATTAATTGTTAAATTCGCGTTAACTACATCCACGGGCATACACGCACGTTGAATTAATACTCATGAAAAATTAATGATTAAATATATAAAAAAAAAAAAGAAAAAGAAAAAAACATCATTAACTTCATTGATAAACTCACATAAAAATAGATAGATGGAGCGAATAATTGAAGGATTAATTATTAAACCCATAAACAGAAATGAAAAAAAGAAAAGAAAACGAAAAGCATCATCCATAGTTACCATTTTTGTTGTGTGAATAATAATTGGTAGTGATGCTTTCACCCAAAAAAAGAAAGAAAAAATTGGTAGCTGTACTGCTGCTTTCAAAAGCATAGTTTTTGATGGTGGAAAAGCAATAATTATTAAACCCAATACCGACTGATGAGCTAAAAAATAATATAGGTTCTGACCCAACTCATCCATAATTAAACTCATAAAAAATGTAAATTAAATTATATGTTTCTTCCCAAGTTGCGAAAATCGCACTGATCGGTTTAATCAAAAGACCAGAAACTGATCATTGGTCTGATCAGGTTTCATATCAGAATATCGAATCATATGCATGGGGAAAGCATATTAGCTAGTGGTTGTCAAGCACCGTTTCTTGAATGGAGGGTACACCAGAGGCCTATGCCCTTCCATCTATATAAATTAAATGAGCCGGAGAAAAACCCATTTTTGGCTGGTTGCACCTTAATCCGGTCAGGCCGTACACTAGTTTGTCCGGTAACGGTCTGATTTACTTCCTTTTTAAAATTAAACTACGTCCAGCAGCAGATTGGTTTTATTTTAAGAGCTTGTGCTCATGCAAAATTACACTTTTTATCCATTTAAATTGCAGTTTTTCTTTTTAACCCCAATATATATATATATATATAATCACATAAATTTGACTTTATAATTTATTTAAATGACAAAATTTTTAATAATGATCTCTTGGCCCCTTATCACTTGATTTTTTTTAGCCATTAGGCCTCTCTATTTCCTTCCTTATAACCCAAGCAAGCATCTAAAAATGAAAAGTTGCATAATTTTAGAAATTGAATCAAATTAAGAAAATTGAATTGAAATAATTAAAATTTATTTATTTCGATTCAATCGATTTTATTAACTTATATAATTCCATTTATATAAAAAAAAAAAAACGATTACATTTTCAATATGTCAATTCGTAATTTTAAAAATTAATCCAATTGATAAAATCAAAATTTATATATTGAGAATTAGATCAATTTAATTAAAAATAAAAAAAAAACGAATATAACAAATTATCCACAGTTGGATTGGATTTTTTTTATTCCGATTCTGTTTTGCAAAGTCCTCTATATATATCTCCCTACCGAAGAAACTTTCAATTTTCTTGTGTGACAATTGCCAAAAAGAAAATGAGCATTGAAGTAGAGTTCGTCTCCGAAGAGCTAATCAAGCCATTATCCCCTACGCCTGATCATCTTCGCCATTACCAACTCTGCTTTCTCGATCAAATCCATCCCACAATTGTGGTTCCTGCTGTAATGTTCTACACTAAAAATCCCAACAAAACCAACTTAGAAATATGCAATATGTTGAAGCAATCCCTACGACAAATCTTAACCCATTATTACCCTCTCGCCGGCCGTGTTAAGAACAATTCTTACGTCACCTGCACTGATGAAGGTGTTCCATTCGTAGAAGCCAAAGCTAACTGTCCGCTTGCTATCATTCAGCGAGATAGAACTCCTTCTAATAACTTAAAATTGGTTCCCATTGAACTTGATAATGCAGGTGAATTAATAGCTTTCTGCCAGATTACCTTCTTTACGTGTGGCGGATTAGCTATTTCATGGGGTATATCCCATAAGATTTGTGACGGTTTCTCTACGGTGATGGTTATGAAAACTTGGGCTGACATTACAAAAGGAAACATTGATATCAAAATTCATCCTTTTGGCTGGGCCACCCTCTTTCCACCTGCAAGTATATCTACTTATGAGCCAGAGAATTTGGTTGTGAAGGAAAAGATTGTAACAAAAATTTTCTTGTTCAAAGCTTCTGCGGTAAAAGCTGTTATAGAAAAATACGCTGGAAATGGAGTAAGGCTGTCGCGGGTCGAGGCTTTGTCTGTTTTTATATGGAGCCGGTTCATGGCCAGCACTCAGGCTGAGCAAGCTAAGAAGCATCACCAGTATTCGGTGATTCAAGGGGTGAACTTGAGGTCAAGAACAGAACCGCCACTGCCAATGCTTTCCTTTGGGAATCTTGTGTGGTTGGCTATAGCAGAGGCTGATATGGAAGCTAAAGCTGACGAATGTTATGGAATTGTGAAGAGGATGAAAGATTCTACAAGAAATATAAATGCAGACTTTGTAAAGAAGCTGCAAAACCGCGATGAAAATCTTGATCTGCTCAATCAGATTGCGCAGGGATTTGGCAAAAAGGACTTAGTTACCTTTACTTTCAGTAGTTTGTGTAATTTTGGTGCATATGAAATTGATTTTGGATGGGGAAAGCCTGTATTGGGAGAAATAGCTCCACTTATTGCTAAGAATATGGTTATGTTCTTGGACACTAAAGAAGGGAAGGGCATAGAGGCATGGATTAGTTTGAAAGTAGAAGACATGGCTAAGTTTGAGTCTGATATTGAGCTCCTTGCATATGCTTCTTCTCTTTCCCCAAATGATGAGATTCCATTGCATGCTCAATCACGGTTATGAACACAACCAAAAAAAAAATGAATTTTAGTGACGAAAAGATCCGTCTCTAAAATTGATTTTTTTTTGTTAGCGTACGGAGTCCATATCGAATTCAAGACCCTGCACCCCTTTGATGACCGTCCGACCGAATCTTCTTTTATTATTTCAAGTATCTGTTTCTTAGTTCTAAGACTGTAATTTTTTTTATTTCTTGCTCATTTCCTTTTGTTTGGTACTTTTGTGTTGCGTATGATGATTATATAACTAATTTATTTCAATCTGCTTCTTGTTTCAGCTTATTGATATTGCCATAATTGGATCTACTGATTTTTTTCTTCTTCTCCAAATTTAATCTAGAAATAACGAAATATATTTTTTGTTGGATGTAATTTATTATTTGAGTGGGTAGAGATTATCTTTAAGGAAATTCTACATTAATGCCTAAAACAATTTATAGTGTAGGGATTATTTTTTTGTGTTTACGTGAATTATATCCTCGCCTTTCCATATACCTAATAGATGCCCATTTTTGTGATTACGAGGTTCCCACTAGGACGTAAAACTCGAGATTAATAAGGGGGAGCGTGGTTTAGTTTTAATCGAATTTCAAACTGAATCGAATTAATTTTGTTAGCTTAATTCAATTATTTTTAAAATTAGTTTATTTTTTATTAGTAAAATATGTAATTTTAATTTATCTGTTGGATTTGGTTACTAATCGAAAACTAAAAATGAAAATTTTTGAAAAGGTGTAGTTTTTATCTAATAAAATTTATAAATTATTAATTGGTTCAATTTCGATTGATAATATAAGATAATTTTAATTATCAGTTCTATTTGATTTTAATTTATAAATTTTATCAAACTTTGATTTACCGTTATTTTCATTTAATTTGATTATAATAATAAAAAAAAATAACCTTACTCACCCCTCTCCCAAACCACAAAACTAAAGCCTATTAGACAATGGATTCCCATTTAAGCCGGAGTGATTAGGAAATAGGTCGATGATAACATACATATCTATCATAAGAGGAAAGGCAGAAAATAGTAATGAAATATTATAATAATTAATAACAACAAGGAAAAGCGCGTCCCTATATATAGTACTAGAATTTTACGTTTTTCCTGCATTCAATTTTTGTATTTCAAAAAGTTAATGTAGAGTTTTATATATATATATATATATATATATATATATATAAAGTTTAATGTATTTTTCAGAATTTTAAAAAAATATTAATACAATTTTTTTTATTTTACTCTTATATTATATTATAAATATATTTATACGTTTGTTATCACTTTTTTATGTTAATTATTGAAATATTTCTTTACTAATATTTTTTATAATTTTAAAATATATTAATTATTTATTTAATTCGTGTGCTAAAAGTAGAGAAAAACAAATGGAGTATGTACTATACACAAATTTCAATTTAAGAATATGGGGATCATCTTTGAGTTGTGAAGCAATAAATTCAAATTCACTTTAATTTATTTAATCATGATAAAATTATTTTCAAACTGCAACATCATAGATTTCTATTTGCCTTTTATATTTAATTTACCAGATCGAAAGCGTATTAAATTATACATTGAATTGAACCAATATTCATTAATAATTATATACAATATTAATAATAATTTATAGATTAATATTATTTATAGTTTGTATTCTATATTTATCATATAAATAATTCATAATTATTTGCATTTTAATACATAAAATTAAATAAGTCAAATTATATGAGTGATGTAATAAATCGAATTAAATAACATTATTTTATAGATTAAATTATTAATCAATCACTCAAAAGCCAGGAAAAAGATATACAAACCATTAATAATAATAATAATAATAATAATAATAATAATAATAATAATAATAAAAGAATATAAAAAAAACTAGGTACAATAATAGATATCCCTACTAGCACTCTGTTCAGCATGTATAACACCTAATACCTGCTAAACGGCTGAATACCAAATATTAAACCACACTATACTTCTAGAACTGCATACAAGTGACAACAGAGATTTTCAATTTTTGATGGTTCTTGTAGTTGATTCAGGTCAAAATTACTTTTAAAGATAATTTTCCTGAATTAAGGTACTGTTAAGAAAATTTTTATTATTATCTGTGGATTATTTAGGTGTAAGTAGAAATTAATCTAAATTGACTCCATTTTAATCCACATGAAAGTTAAACTATCCATGCAGGAACTAGCTAGTTATTACACTCTGGGCAATATACATAGCGATTAACAAGGAAAATCTATGGAAGAATGATTGGCATACCTTGAGAATAGCTTTAATATTAGCTTTTGAGAATTGAATCCCGCCAGCAAAGTCATTTTGTGATCTCTCTATCTCCAAAAAAGCATCAATAACATCTCTTTCTCCATTTTCAGTATTATTAGTTCCTTTCTTGATATGATGATCAATAATCTTCTCAGAAAAAACATCAAATTCTTGAAAGTTTTTTTCAAGTCTTGAGTGTAGACCACTCATTCTATCGACAATCCAACCCACATAAGGAATCATATCAGCTAAAAACGGGGCCCCTAACATAGACAAAGCTTCATGAATAACTTCTTGAAGTCTTTCAAAGTTAAATTCTCTTTCTCGGAAACACTTGCCAAACGCTACTCTACAAACACCATTACTGGTAAAAGTCATAGTTTTCTCACTTAAATCAACAGGAGGAGGAGGAGAAGAAGAACAAGAAGAAGCAGATTTGGAAATTGATCTCATTAAACATACTTCTTCTTCTCTAATGAATCGAGAAGATTCAACTCGCTTAGAACCAAATAATTCAACAGCGCAAATCTTGCGAATATTCCTCCAGTAATCGCCATAAGGAGCGACAATCATATCAAGATAATCGTAAGATAATTTTCTATAACAATCGCGTCAGGTTTGGTGCAAGTTTTAAGATCGTGGGTTTTCAAGATCTCTTTTGCTGCTTCTGCTCAAGAGATACAAAGATAAGGTACACTTCCAAAATTGAGAAGCATCACATCTCCATATTTCTTGGAGAGCTTCCACAAAGAACTATGAGGTAATGCACCAATTTGGTGGAGGTTTCCGATAATTGGAAGCCCAGGAGGATTGTTCTTCGTCTTCTTCTTCTTTAAAGTAAAGTGAAAAAATACAGGCAAGAGTAGAAGAAGAGGAAGAAACAACAATGGAGGATAAGCCATTTAGTTGGATCTAAACTAGTGAGCTTTTCACTTAATTGGATTAAATTCAAATGAAATTATATAGGAGCCAAAGCTTCTTCTCTTTCCATTTTTTTATTCAACAAATCTCAATACTCTTTTCTTATTTCTTCAATTTTAAATTTAAGCATTCTAACACGAGGGAATCTTAACAATGCAACTAAAGCATATCTAGGAGCATGCTTGTTAATTCTATATCATACTTGGCTAAGTAAAATTTAATAATTAAGTTTTCTAAGAGTTAATTTTATTTATAATCATTAAATTTATACCCCAATATTGACTAGATAAAAGAAAAATTGATTCACAAAAATACATCAATTTTTAAAATATTACTGCTAAAGTTATTTTGGCCGGAAAATTGTGAAATGGTGTCAGAAACGTAACATGTTCTAAAAGGTTGCATGGGACAGTTTTTTTGAATATTTTAAGTTGACGTGTTTTGTCATATCAGCACTTTTTAATTTTCTTGCAAAAGTGACTCAAGCGGTAATTTTTTAAAAAATTGAGATATTTTTGTGTAACATCAGTGCCTGCCTTGAATTTGTTTTTTATATATTTCTTTGTCAAAAATTGCTGCCACCGAATTCGGTGGCACAGTAAATCACATGCCACCGAAATAATATTTCGGTGGCACAGTGTGTCAACTTAGCCTATAAAAAGGCTTCATTTCTCATTTGTAATGTACATCGAAATAAAAAGAATTTGAGAGTTAAGAGAGTGTTTATGCTCTAATTAAGAGAGCATTTTGTGAGCGGGTGTAATTGGGTTTTGGGTTGAGAGTTTTCTCCACTTGTAATATTATTTTACGATAGTGAACTTATTGCTCCTCTCCTCCCGTGGACGTAGGCATATTGCCGAACCACGTAAATTTTGTGTGTTTCTATTTTTATTACTTTGGCTATTTCTTCATTGTTGCCATAAAATCACTGTCTAAATAGCTCGACGATCCTAACAAATTGGTATCATAGCTTTGGTTCAGCTATTTTTCACACTGCATTGAAATTGCTGTCCGGAAAAGTAGCGAATTTTGGAGAAACAATTATAGTGCCGGGACGAGAAAAATATAAGGAATTTTTCGGTACGATCCGTTTCGAAAACGGGTGTAAAACGAGAAATTCGGTGAATAGTGATACTGTTGAAGTGAATTTTGCATTTTGCATGGTTTTCGCTGAAATACTATTCAGGATACTGTAGCGGATACTGTTCAGGCCCTTTATCAGAAGTGAATTTTGCATTTTGCATGGTTTTCTCTTGCATTGCTGCCATCCACTGAGATACATCTGAACTGTTCATTGCTTCTTGGAGAGTTGATGGCTCCCCATCCTCAGTTAGAAGACAATATGCAACATTGCCCTCCATAATATAATCTGAGTGCCAATTGGGTGACCTTCTTGTGCGAGTTGATCGCCTATTATTTGAAACTTCAGTTTCGACTGGCTCTTCTTCCTCGTGCTCTGGTTCAGCTTCAGAAGAATTACTGGTTTCTGATTCTCCTTTTACACATACTTTTGTAGTCTCGGACCTTACTTCACTTTCTGCTTGCACTGAATCTTTATCTTCTACAAAGATAACTTCTCTGCTGACAACAACCTTGTGGGTAGTGGGATCCCACAGGCGATACCCCTTTACTCCTTCAGCATACCCCAAGAATAAACATTTTCTGGATTTTGGATCCAGTTTTGTAGTTTCTTGGGCATTGAACATCACATAAGCAGGACTTCCAAATACATGAAGGTTTGAATAATCCACCGGTTTTCCAGCCCACATCTCTATTGGTGTCTTACACTCAATTGCAGTTGATGGAGCTCGATTCACCACATAACAGGCAGTGTTGACTGCTTCCGCCCAGAATTTCTTATCTAAGCCTGCAGTTCTCATCATTGCTCTTGTTCTTTCCAACAGAGTTCTGTTCATCCGCTCTGCCACTCCATTTTGTTGAGGAGTGTATGCCGTAGTGAATTGTCTTTTGATGCCTTCTTGTTTACAAAATTCATCAAATTCTTTACTGGTGTATTCTCCTCCATTATCTGTCCTCAAACACTTGATCTTTTGACCAGATTCAAGTTCCACTCGCGCTTTGTAAGTTTTGAAAACTGGAAACACATATGCTTTCTTCTTGATAGGGAACACCCAACATCTCCTGGAGTAATCATCGATAAACGACACAAAGTAGTTTGCTCTTCCTAGGGATGACACCGGTGCTTGCCATACATCAGAATGAACTAATTCCAGAATGGCCTTGCTTCTGAAATTTGATGTGTTGAACTTCAATCGATGCTGCTTGCTTACAATACAATGCTCACAAAAGGGTAGTGAGACCTTTGTGAGACCTGGAAGTAGATTTCTTTCGGCAAGAATCTTCATTCCTTGTTCAGACATATGCCCAAGTTTCTTGTGCCAAGTCATTGCACATTTTTCGCTTGGACTGGTCGTGGCAACAAATGCCTCTCCTTCTTGCAAAGTTTCTCCCATTATCATGTATAAATTTGCAGCTATCTTTTCTCCCTTCATAAGTACAAGCGCTCCTCTTGATATCTTCAAGATTCCTTTCTCACCATTGAACTTGCACCCCAAATCATCCAATTGTCCTAAAGACAACAGATTTTTCTTTAGGCCCTCCACATGCCGTACGTCTTGAATAGTACAAATTGTACCATCATACATCTTCAGCTTAATAGTTCCAATGCCAACAATCTTCAAGGCATGATCATTGCAGCTGTACACAGATCCTCCAGAGATGGGTTCATAATGATGGAACCATTCTCTTCGAGAGGTCATGTGAAATGTAGCTCCTGAATCAAGAACCCATATTTCAGCAAATCTTTTTCTGCCTTCATTAGTCGTTGCTGCTTCACAACATAGAGCATCTCCGCTATTGGAACAGCTTGCCACATTTCCTTGAGAATCAGAGCTTTTCTTTAAACTCCAACAATCCTTCTTCAAGTGACCCTTCTTGCCACAGTTGTAGCATTTAACATTCTTCTTACTTCTTGATTTTGATCTACCATGATTGTAACTCCCACTTGAGCCACGTTCCGTTGATCTTCCTCTCATCACCGTCAAGGCTTCCACATGCTGTGAACTTGCCTGCCTGTCTTCCTTATTTTTGCGCCGATTTTCTTCTTCTAGAACAGCAGCTGCAACATCATCGAAGACTAGAGTATCCGTATTATTTGTTAAATTGATGATGAGTTGATCATACGAATCTGGTAAGCTTTGAAGTAGAATCTCAGCACGTTCTACTGGCTCTATTTTATAACCCAACGATGTGAGTTGAGAAAATAGAGTATTCAAAGTATTTAAGTGCTCCGTCACTGAAGTAGATTCCTCCATACGAAGAGTATAGAGTTTTCTTTTAAGGAAAATTTTGTCGTGGAGTGATTTGGCCTCGTACAATTTAGTGAGATGATCCCACACCTCCTTTGCCGTCTTCTTCTCTTCTATACTTGACAACACCCCATCTGCTAATGCCAGATGAAGATTTGCCATAGCATTTCCATCCATCTCGTTCCACTTATTATCATCTGTGAAATCAGCCGGCCTTTGACTTATAGCCGCTAGGCAATTATCTTTTCTCAAGATAGCCTTCATCTTCAATTTCCACAGTGAGAAATTACTCCCGTTGAATTTCTCGATCTCATATTTTGCTGCCATTGCTTCTATCACGAACTTCTCTGCTCAAAAATCAGCTCCCACTATTTCACGTGAATAGTAACCGTATACGTGAATAGTAACCGTATAGATGAACAGTGACCGTATACGTGAACAGTGTCGTATACGTGAACAGTACCCAAGGAAATATCTTTTCTGATGTGGAAGATCAGGCTATGCTGCAACCACAGAGCATACTAAGACATAACCTCGGCTCTGATACCACTTGTTGTAAAATAAGGACCGGATTAGAGCAAAACTGCAGCTAAAAATAGAAATAATAAGGAACAAAAAATTTAACGAGGTTCGGCCAATATTGCCTACGTCCTCGGGACTAAGAATATTATTTCACTAAAACTGAACTGTGAAATAATACAAGAGAGAAGAAATATGCTTAACTAATTTACAAGCTAAGCAATCAAGGGATGATTTAAACCTAAAACTAAAGGCTATATTTATAGTTACAAAATCCTATTCACTTTTCTTAAAATCCCGATGTGGGATTCAAAGAAATTGTATTTTTTTTTTTTTTTAACTTCCGCCAACAATTGTTGGCTTTTAACTTAGCCAACAATTGTTGACTTAATTTAGCCAACAGAAATTCCACTGTACATTGAGAAAATCATGGAAACTTTATTTCAAGGAATGGAGAACAAATTAATGCAACACATTATTATGAATGTGTTAATGTGTGAATAACAAAAGGACTTCTCACAATATGAGATCCATAAGCGAATTCCGCATCTGGATTCCTGCTAGCATTCATAGGAGAAGCTACATAAACATGGAACAGTGGGTGAGAGATTAGAAGGATATATCTACACCTGGTGCACTTATATCTGGCTGCAGCACATTGGAACATTAAAGCGACACTGTATATCAGAAACTAGAATCAAATTATACTTATGAATAGTCATAGATATATGCACTTTCAAAATATCTAAAGTAATTGTATTAGGCCCTCTAGATGAGAACTAAGCAACTACAGGTGCACTATAGTCTTTAATTGCATCTCTTTTTAGTATTTCTGCTGGAGTGTTTCTGCAAAAGAATTGGATTGTATAGATCACAGAAAACACATAAAAGGAATCGCTAGATATAAATGTACATGGATCCATACTTGGTGGAATTCGTGTAAGACTCCAGAGCAGCATAATTGTAAGGAGTTAAAGTAAATACCAGAAATGAAACAACATATGCAACATCAACAAAGCCAACAATAGTTGCTGCACATACCCAACAGCACCAGCTCTGTTAGGCTTAAAGAATCCCTGAGAACCGCCACAAAGCACAATTTTCCCCTTCACTAGATTACTTTCTAGGCAATTATCCAAGCAGTAACCGAAATAGAAAATTGTTTCAGTTTAAACTACTTTCTCCAGTCTATACATTTTGATGTTAGACCAATTTAGGTGATACAATATACCCAGCATCTCCATCTGTGCAGTTGCTCGTTTTTGCACTCTTTCCATTTATCAAAGGAAAATGGATTCCATTTACTCTATGTTTGGATCGAGGGGAGTGGATGGAAATAAGAGGAAAGTAAGTCTAATTAACCTTACTTTCCGTCGTTTGGACGATAAAATAATAAGAGAACTGGAAGGAAAGCGAAGTAAGTTAGAATTCCCAATTTCTCTTATTTCATCACTTTTATTTCCTCCCGATTTGGAAAGAAATGGAGGTAAGTGGAAGACAATGAACAGTAATTATAAAAATTGACCAAAATACCCTATTTTATAAATAAAGTTCTATTTATCTTTAATTTGGGTAAAACGTCGCTCACTTTTCTCTCCCGCACTCTGTTCTCTTCTCCCGCCATCTCTGCTTGTCTTCCGCTATCTGTGCTTTTTTACTGTTCATCATCTCCATGACTTTTAAATCAATGCAAAGTTATTATAACCTTAATTTTTTTGTAAATTTGGTATATTTTGGTTGACCAGCAAACATCATTTTTTGGCTCATATATATTTCAAACAAGCATTATCAAATGTTATTATTATGGCAGCTCATATATATTTATGTACTATACTGTGAATTGATAAAATTGGACTCTATCATTGCATCATCTTCTAGCCATATTCCTCCTGCATTGTTGTTCTTGCAAATCCAAGTTTTGGGCATTCCTTAGTTATTCTTGAAGCAAAAATAAACATTAACCCGTAAGTGGGTTAATGTTCATTTTACAGATATCGAATTGCAACATAAAATTCTTATTTTTGAAGCAAAAATAAACATTAACCCGCAAGTGGGTTAATGTTCATTTTACAGATATTGAATTGCAACATAAAATTCTTATTCTTGAAGCAAGAATAAACATTAACCCGCAAGTGGGTTAATGTTCATTTTACAGATATCGAATTGCAACATAAAATTCTTATTGTTGAAGCAAAAATAAACATTAACTAATAAGTGGGTTAATATTCATTTTACACATATCGAATCGCAACATAAAATTCTTATTTTTGAAGCAAAAATAAACATTAACCCCTCTCACCATAAATACATCTCTTTCATTTTCTTTTACGTTTCTGCTCTTTCTTTCATTTGTTCTGAGTTTGTTTTGCAGGTTTTATTTCATATGAGAATAAAATATTTAAATGTTTACAGGGAAAGTGGAGGGTTTAAGTTCGAATCCTCTACCTGTTGCCCTAACTTAGGCCCCTCGTTATCATCATGTCAAGATTTTATTTTTTTAGCCAAAAAGCTTTTCTTTTTTTAATTGAATTTTAACTTTTATTTGTTGCCATTGGGTTCTTAATTTTCTTTTTAGAAAATGTACTTAAAATTTTATTTTGACAGAGATTAAATTTATTTGTTATCAAAGTTAGATAAATATTAGCATAATTTTAGTATTTATTGAATTTTTAAATTTTATTAGGAAGAAATTTTAGTATGTATTGAATTTTAGAAAATTGTAATAATTAATATTATTACCATAAAATAATATCATAAGAGTATTAATGTCAAAGTTCCATCTACTATTCAGAATGAAATCTAATTTACTCTATATTTATTTTCGGTTAACCAAACAATTGAAATGAAAGTAGGAGGAAATTAAATTTACTTTACTCTCATTTCCTCCCATTTCCCTTCATTAAAGTAAATTTAACTTACTCTCATCCAAATAAAGCATTAAAGGAAAGGAATTCACTGAACTTCCCTCTTTCAAATGAACTAGTTATCAGAATGAAACATGAAATAGTTTATATCGTGTAAATTCGGGTTAATTTTCACTAAATTCACTTCGAATACTATTGCGCGGTTGAATAAAACGTAAACGATTGTACTGAAAAATCATACAAGTTAAAATTTTTAGAAAAAACTGGAGGGGTCATAAATGAACTCACTTAAAATCCAATCTTTTTAAACATAATTTTCCTAAATAATTTAGCAGTACAATGATTTACTAGCAATATACATGACAATATCTATTAAATAGACAAATTAACAACACCAGAATTTAATGAAATTCGGCCAATTATACTTACGTTTTCGAATACTAACAAATTATATTTTATTATTTAAAAAAAATAATACAAGTAAAATATTTATAAAAAAAGGGAAAAAATTTTGCATTAGGAAAGAATAGTAATTTGGAATAATTTCAATTAGGAAAGGGATGAATTATATTTATAACTTTAACAACTCTCCTTTCTTTACATTTTTCCGACGTGAGATAAGTAATTAAACCACAATTCTTGACTTTTCGAACAGTTTAATCATATACGTAAACCCAAAACATACAATTAATGTCTTTCCATTTCCAAGAACAACTTTATGAATGATTCGGCGATCTGTGCTGCTTGCTGCAACAGAGAGTATCCATGGTGCTAAACTGTGAGTAGTTCCCAAATTGGGACCAATATTGCCTGCAGATTTAGAGGTGAGTATTCCATTGTCCATTGGGTGAAAAGCTGCAATTGCGATCACATACTCAGAATAATCAGCTACCCCTAATCCCAATGAGATGCTTATAACGTCGACACCATCAGCAATAGCATCATCAAATGCTGCTAAGATGCCTGCTCCAGATCACCCAAGCGTTGTGCAAACTCTATAGATAGCAATCCTCGCAGCCTCTCTTTCGGTATCATTTGCCAACCCAAAAAACTTAACATCTTTTACTCTGTTTCCAGCTGCTGTTGATGCAGTATGCGTCCCATGACCAACATTATCTCTTGCAGAAGTCACGAATGAGGCATAATAACGAGCTCCAATTATCTTGCTGCAGCAAAAATATACCAAAATCCACATTGTTTGGCGTAATTTTATATATATATATTATATATTCTCTGATAACCAGATTAAAACACCACTAATAGAAACAGATTAGTGCTTGTTGCAGGTAAAATTTTGACCGCCTTTGCAGCTTCCTTTCCACTTCTTTGGAGGAGGACCAAAACCTTCATCATGGAAGCTCTTTCATTCAGGCCAAATTCCAGTATCAAAAACACCAATTATAATATCAGTGCCAAGATCAGGATTTTGATCAGGTGTAGTTTCATGGAAACCCAATAAGCTCCAGGATCTTGTAGTATGAAGATGGTAAGTTTTGCTTGGAAAAACATACACTACTTCCTTGAAGCCTACATACAGCGTTTTAGTCAACAAATTATGATTAAAATTTCTTTCATTGTGACGGCAAAAGTAGGTGTCTCTTTTTAGTACTTACTAGTAACTAGCAAGCTTGTTGGCACCAAAATCAAAGAGATTAGCAGCAAATCCAATGAAACTCCTTTTGTAACTTCTGACCAAAAAAAATTCTGTAGAGCTGGAGACAGAGAAACGTGGAGTAGATTTAAAGGACAAATAGAAAAAGATGGAATTTGAAGCAACTGAAATATGCAGCAATAGTACCTGCTCTTAGTAATTCCTTGAAGCAAACTAAGGTAGAATTTGTCATGTATTTGTTGTATATACAATATAACGTGATGGTTGAATTTAAATTTTAACTAGACAAACGCTGATTTACTCCATTTTTATAACTTAAGTAAAATCGATCTTTTAATCAAAATTTAGGAGTAAAATTGCTCGTTTAGTAATCCCAACATGATAACAAGTGTCAATTCTCAATGCTAACTCAAAAATAATAGACTGTTTAGTCAGAGGCAAAATTGCACCGACTTTGATACGAGTAACATTGCATCGGTTGAAATTTTATGGATAACATTGTATTTTTTGACAAAATTTAAGGGAAAATTTGCAACTTCGGCCTAAAAACAAATTGAAGTTCATTATGCCGAGTTTTATATGTGTGAACAACAATGGGACTCCTCACAATATGACTTCCATCAGACGAAACCATCTGATCATCAGTCAATCCTCCACTCTTAACAGTCATATTGAAAGATATCTTCTCATTTATGGACTTAAAAGAGAGGATTTCAGGCAACACTTTGACGAAGATTAAACCTTTGCTTCGTAGGTGAATTTTGAAAAACTGAAATTGGTGACTGTTCTGATAAAACTGATTTCAGTCATAGAAGCTAGAAGGGCAGTTCAAATTCTTTGGTGATGCCTTCTTATAACCTTGAGGACAGTTAGTCCTATCATCTTTCGGAATGTGTGTGACCGAATTTAAACTATAGCCTAAGCTGCAGAGAAATGTTATGCAGCCTACTTAATTAGCCTGTTTGTACCCTCTTCTTTAGGGCTTGACATATATATATAGTATTTGAATATTTGGACATAATTAACTGTATGTACCTGTCATTTCCTCTGTTATCCCAACACACAAATGTCGATGTGGACAAGAAGAGGTTAGTCATGTCAGCATATAGGTTAATTAAAATAATAAGGAAACAAGAAGTCCATGTGTTTATATATATATATGAAAATTAATGGTGTGTATCATGCCGAAAAGAAGTACACGCAGCATATATCATGGCAAAATGTGCCTAGTTTTGGATAAGCTTTAAGGAAATAAACAAGTTACTATTTAATTTACTAGTAGTCATATAGTTGCAGATTTAATTACTGAAGATGGCCATTCAGGATGAAATGTTTTAGCGTAAGCCGCTATACCAGTTGCATGAGGGCAAGCCATTGAAGTTCCGGATAACGTGGTGTATTTAACTTTCCTCTTATCTTGAGGGCTGTATGTTGGTGGAAATAACAGCAGGATGTGCTGCCGATATAGCTACTTCCAGTGCAAGTATATCTAGCTGAATTACATCTAATTATATTATTATTCGGACCTGAACACTTGATTGGCTTATTTGATGTTGAATGTCATTATTTTTTTTTTCCTAAGCAATGTTCAATTACATTTGTTTTGTTTTTTAGGAAATTCATTTACAAAGTTATGTTGCATTATTTTAGAAAATTTAATGGACTTTATCCTAAACTATTTGAAATAGAACAATTTTATTCATGTATTTTCTTTTAATTGATTTTTTGCCCCTAAACTGTCTTAAATGGAAAAATTTCGCTGTTATGTAATTTTTACCACTAAACTTATCAAAATACACATATACGTTGCATTATATGATTGATTGTCATATGACTGTCATATGACGCAAGAACAAAGTCTCCTCATTTTGAATAGTTGAGGGACAGAAACCGTTAACAAATAGTTAATAGAAGGGAAAAAATCACCTTACCCCATAAATTTATGATCTAAGAAGTTGATTTCCAAGACGATTTATTATTGAGTTTTACAGTGAAATCATGCAAATTCTATTTGAAGTAAGAAAACAAATGACGAACAAAATTATTTAAACAACAATGCGTGAATAACAATTGGACTTCTCACTGTATAAGTTCCATCAGACCAAACCAATGATGCAGAAACAATCTCTTTAGTGCTCAAGCCATCACTTCCAACAGTCACGTTGAAAGATAGTTTCTCATTGATGGACTTAAAGGAGAGAACTTCAGGATTCACACTGATCTTGAGTTCGGGAACTGTAAAGACCTTTGCTTTGTATGTAGAGTTAGCCATGCCAACGTTGGTGACTGTTCTTGAAAATACGATTTTCAAAGGCTTGTTCGGTTCGAATTGAGAAGTCATAGAAGGGTAATTCAAATTATATGCTGATTCTGGAGCACCTCCAGGACAAGTACTATTATCCCCAGAAATGAGTCTAACATAACTTACATTATTGCCTCTAATACTGCAGAGAAATTTTATGTAGTCTTCTTTATTTGCATCATACACAAGCCCTGGATTTATAGCTTTTAAAGGATTTACTTGTCCAGATCCATATGCGAATTCAGCTCCCGGACTTGTCCTAGCATTCATAGGAGAAGCTACATAGACATAGAACGTTTTTCTGTTTTAGAAACAAGAACCAATAATTCAATAACAGCAAACGAATTGTTTGGTATTAATTATATACTTAAATTACCAGTAGTCATAATAGCAGACTTGATTGCTGCAGGAGACCAATCAGGGTGAAATGTTTTAATGTAAGCCGCTACACCAGTGGCATGGGGGCAAGCCATGGAGGTTCCAAACATTATATTGAACTTTGTTCGCCGCATTTCGTAAGGGCTGCTTATGGGTGGAATACTAGAAGGAAATGCTGCCAATATATTTACACCCGGTGCACTTATATCTGGCTGCATTGTATTGAAACACTTAAAAATTAGTACCTTCAAAAAATGTAATTAAATTTATGAATAGTCATAGAAATTAGTACCTTCAAAATATCTAAGGTAATTGCATTAGGCCCTCGAGAGGAGAATGAAGCGACTACAGGCGCAGTAGAATCCTTAATAGCTTCGCTTTTTAGTATTTCTGCTGTAGGATTTCTGCAAGAGAATTGGATATAGAAAACAAATTAAAGGATTATAGAACTGAATCCATCAATGGCTAAGTATATGTGGCGATCCATACTTGGAGGACTTGATGTAAGACTCCACAGCAGCGTAGTCGGCATCAGTTAAAATTAGTGAAGGAAATGAAACAACAAAAGAAGCATCATCACTGCCAAGACTTGGTACTATAGATCCAATAGCACCAGTTCTGTTAGGCTCAATCAATCCCCTCCAACTGTTACAGAGCACAATTTTCCCCTTCACTAGATTACCATCTAGGCAATTATCAATGCAGGAACTGAAATAGAAAAATGTTTCAAAGTTAAATCACATTCTCCTGTCTGTGCATTTTGATGTTAGATTAATTTAGGGGGTAGAATATACTCAGCATCTCTATCTGTGCAGTTGCTCACTTTTGCACTGCTTCCCTTTATCAGAGGAAAATTTGTGCCATTCAAACCAAAGGAATTTACTGAGTTTCCCTGTTTCAAATAAATTAGTTATTAGAATAAGGCATGAAAAGGTTCAATCATATGAAGAAACCTAATACATACAATTAGTGTACTTCCATTTCCAAGAACAACTTTGTCAATGATTCGGCGATCTGTGCTACTTGCTGCCACAGAAAGTATCCATGGTGCTACACTTGCAACAAATCCTAGCTGAGGGCCAAAGTTGCCAGCAGAATTAGAGGTGAGTATTCCTTTGTTCATAGCGTGAAAAGATCCAATTGCAATCTCATGCAAAGAATACTCAATAGCAACCAGAGATCCCAATGAGATGCTTATAATATCGACTCCATCAGCAATAGCATCATCAAATGCAGCTAATACATCTGCTCCAGCACACCGACCAGGAGAGCAAACTCTATAGGCAGCAATCCTTGCGGACGTAACACCTCCTCTTGCAGTACCGTTTGCCAACCCAAAAAAACTAGCATCTTTTACTTTGTTTCCAGCTGCTGTGGAAGCAGTATGCGTTCCATGACCCAAATAATCTCTTGCAGAAATAGCTACACCTTTTAACCCATAATATCGAGCTCCAATTATCTTGCTGCAATAAAAACATGCCAGATTCAACACCATTTGGCTTAATTTCATTGAATTTTTGTGACAGTATATGAGAAGCTAGTAAGGGAAATATTAAGCTATAGAGCACACATAACAGAAACAGAATAGTACTTGTTGCAGGTGAAGTTTTGACCGCCTTTGCAGCTTCCTTTCCACTTCTTTGGAGGAGGACCAAAACCTTCATCACTGAAACTTTCGGATTCAGGCCATATTCCAGTATCAATAACACCAACTATAATATCTGATCCAGCAACAGGATTTTGCTCAGGTGTAGTTTCATCGAAACCCAAGAAGCTCCACGATCTGGTAGTCTGAAGCTGGTAGGTTGTGCTTGGGAAAACCGAAACTACTTCCTTGGAGCCTATAAATGAAGTTTTATTCAATAAATCATGATTAACATTTTCTCCATTGTGAGAGTGGAGATAGGTGTTTTTTGAGTACTTACTAGCAAGCTTTCCGGCCTCAGAATCAGAGAGCTTAGCAGCAAATCCATTGAAACTCCTTTTGTAACTTCTGACCAACAAATTTTCTGCAGGGCTGGAGACAGATTGCGAGAAAATTTAAAGGATAGCTAAAGAAATACGGATTTTGAAGCAATGGATCAGATATACAATACCTGCTCTTGTTAAGTCCTTGAAGCAGACTAAGATGGTGAGATGATGGTGAATATTTCCCTTCAGGAAGTGACCCCAAGTACACAATGTACAGCTGCAAAACAATATTAATAATTCAAATATAGCCATATGTAAATTAAAAAATTTTAAAAAAAATAGAAATTAATTGTTTGCCTAGAATTTTTTGGTGCAATAGACAAGAATGGCAGATTGACAAGAAAACTTATTTACTTGCCTTCCTATCTTCATCTGCAGATACACAGAATATGCTTGCAATGAATATGAAGAAAAATATAAAACAATGAAGAACTGGTGATGAAAAACTAGCCATTTTTCAGATTTTAATGGTAGTTAAGAGGCATAAAAAACACATTGCTGTCTTGAAAATTTTCTGAGGAATTTATAAGAATGCATTTCTTAGATCAATCCATTAATTAAGGGATATGTGCTGTTCCTTCTATATGTGGAGAGATAAATTCTTTCAGATTGTATACTTAATTAGCGACTTGGTGACCTTAAAACATTATGACAAATGGATTTGGATCAAATTAATGGTCAGGTTCAAGAGAAGAAAGCACTAGTTAACAGTAAGGATATACTGCAATGAATGAAAACATAGCAAGTTCTTGAATTTTGTTCTTGCCAGTTATGAAGACAGCATATACTTAGGTGGCTGTCTTGATATTTTCCTTCAATGGAAGATCCCATACATGCATGAAAGTTCAGCCAGTTTTTCTATCTCACATGGAGATAACAGTAGGGTGCAAGCAGATTCAATGTATAATTAATGGATAGATAAGGATAAGATTTATTTACGTGGAAGTATATATCATAAGCTATGTTTATGAATCTATACACTTACATAGTCTAGGCAAGTAATTTCTTTGAAAAGACTTACAAGTTCCAACATTTGGCATGCTATGTTACCAAGTTTTTGACAATATTAATTTAAGAAACTTTCTTTTTTTCTCCCAAAAAAAAAATATCAAGTTGCTACTGCCATGTATAGATATAGTTATAGATAATTGATGACATGGCATTCCAAGTCAGCCTTTTGGAACTGGATAATTGATTTCCTGGCCAATAGGATGAGGCTGTAATAAAATTTAAGATTTAGGAGTTTACTAATAACTTACTGCTACAAATTGATTTTTAAAAACACTAGGATTATATGACCAAAATCTTAAGAACCATTGGTGTACATTTAACCTGAAAATTTTATACATATATATATATATATATATATATATATATATTATAGGAACTCTATCAATAGCTCTTAACATGAACAAAAAATCATGCACTGGATCTAGCCAACTAAAATTCATAACTAAATATATATATGTTGGTATGTAGTAGAACGGATAAAATATAATTAGCTATTTATTCACTAGAGAAAAAGAAATTTTATTATTGACTCATTATTAAACAAATCAAATTTTATTATTATACAAATAAAGTTTTTTATGTCTGAACAATAATATGCTGTAGATGACCATTCAGGATGAAATGTCCATGTAGAGATCAATTTACCAGTAGTCATAATTGCAGATTTAATAGCTGAATGTGACCATTCAGGATGAAATGTTTTAACATAAGCTGCTATACCAGCTGCATGAGGGCGAGCCATTAAAGTTCCAGATAATATGTTGTATATGACTCTCCTCATGTCTTGAGGGCTATATGTGGTTGGTAAAACAGGAGGAAATGCTGCCAATACAGAGCTACCTCAGGTGCAACTATATCTGGCTGCATTACATTTAGACTAGTTATCCGGTTTGCTCAGGCATATGGACCTTCGGATTGCGCGCATTCACCAATTAGCCACATTCCTTACATTTAATCTTTAAATTAGAAAAAAAAATATTATTCAAAGTTATGCTCATGAAATGGTGAAACATTATATCTACCTTCAAAAGATCTCCAACGGCTAGATTTGGCCCTGTGACCAGAACGAAGCAACTAAAGGGGCAGTGGCATCTCTAATCTCGTCACTTCTTAATATTTTTGCTACAGGAAATCTGCAAGGTACAATAAGATTTCATCACTTCATGAAGATGCATGAGAATGCAATTCACTACTTGCTGCTTTTATCGGAAATTTCCTGCCTAAACAGGTTAACATAGCCATTAGACCAAGATACCTCTAAAAATGTTTTAAATGGGAATGAGTTATTAGTGGTTGGGTCTATGAATGAAGATATGAACTTAGTTTAAGTTATGATTTTCCACTAACAAAAGATGGTAGTCTGCATATTTTATGTAGGATTCCAAAGCACCGAATCTTTCATCATTTATAGCCAAGGAAATGGCACAATGTGGGAAACATCTTCTTCATTGTCACTACTTTTTAAGATAGACCCAATAGCACCAGCTAACAAATAATAAAAGGAGGTTTTTCTTGGCAAGAGGTTTCCAAATTAATTTGTGTTTGAATTGAGAAATATGAATTACTTGTCCAGCAATATAACTATTTCCATGTTGATTTGAAAGGATAACACATATTGACAATACAAGTTATCAGACAACTAACCCAAATTCATAAGACGGCTTGATTTGAAAAGATACAAAATAAAACCAGTCAGATGCAAGATTATGTAACGTACAAACTTAATTAACAAAGAAGAGAACCACAAACCAAATCAGTAAATCAGATGCTCAAAAATTTCAGTAAATACATTCTAACATTAACACAAATAGAAAACACAAATACTAAAACATAGTGAAGATCAACTGCGAAAGCAATCATTACATGTCAATTTTCTAGTCAAAATCCAAACTCAGAAATATTTTGTATAAATAGAAACACACACAAACACATTTTGAGATTCAAAGAAGAGATTTTTATGAATTTAGAGAAATAAGAGGTGAAATAACTGTTTGGGGTATGACGAGAATCAAAACCAGAGTGCCATGGTTGATTGGTGAGACCTAAGGAAGACACAGAGAGCCAAGAAAACCCTTTTTGTTGCTTTTGAAAATCTCAAAATAGATGAAGTAAATATCCCAACGAATAAATTAAAAGTTGACATTTTTAGGGAAATCGAAGGTTAGGGTTAGCAAAAATTTTGGAACTTTGTGCTTGAAAATTAAATTAAAGAAGAAGAAGAAAAAGGGGTGTGGCATTGGCGGTGGCGGGAAGTTTGGTTGAAGATACTAGGGATTTGAAAAGGCTTCAAAATAAAAACGACATAGTTTTGGCAACCATCAGAGCCCATGAGGAAATGGAAGATTCTCAATAGATTCTTCCTCACTGTGGAAATTTGACAAATGACAATAACTCGATCTATCAAAAACTTGGTCAGCTTATTTCAAGCAATGTTTTTATTTTTTATTTTTTCAAGCAAATTAATTACATAATAATAAAAATAATTTTTAAAATGTTACGTATCATTTATTTTAAAAATAAAATATTTATTTTAAATAAATTTAAGCGACAAAAATTAACTATTTTTCTTTCAATTTCAAATAGTGTTAAGACTAAAACTTTATTAAAAAAATATAAAAGTAAAATCACTCTATTTCTAATAGTTCGACAGCAAAGACAGCGGTTATCTCATTTATGATCTATAAAGTCGATTTGCATTGACCTATTTCTTCATTTGCTGATACAAGCTGAAGACAACTTTTGCTTCCAATTTCAATATCCATTTGAAATTTTATTTGAAGGAATAAAAACCAAATGAAAAACAAAAAATGCTAATGATAATAAGTGAATAACAATTGGACTCAGTGAATAACAATTGGATTTCTCACAGTATGACTTCCATCAGACCAAACCAATGATGCAGAAACAACCTCATCCTTGTTCAAACCATCACTTTCAACAGTCACATTGAAAGATAGTTTCTCATTTATGGAGTTAAAGGAGAGAACATCATGATCCACTTTGATCCTAAGTTTAGAAGTTGTAAAGACCTCTGCTTTGTAAGAAGAATTAGCAATGCCAACATTGGTGACTGTTCTTGAAAAGGTGATTGTGAAAGACTTTCGATTCGAATCGAGATGTCATTGAAAGATAATTCAAATTATAGGGTGATCCTGGAGTGCCTTTAAGACAAGTACTATTATCTCCAGATATGCGCCTGACATAATCTGCGTTATTGCCTTCAGTACTGCAGAGAAATTTGATGTAGTCTTCCTTATTTGCATCATACACAAGTCCTGGATTTATAGCTTTTAAAGGATTTATATGTCTGGATCCGTAAGCGAATTCAACATCCAGACTCCTGCTAGAATTCATAGGAGAAGCTACATAGACATAGAATGGTTTGATGTTTTAGAAACACAAACTAATAATTCAATGACACCGGGTTTTGATTTTGCTTATGGTCATATACTTAAATTACCAGTAGTCATAATAGCAGACTTGATTGCTGCAGGAGACCAATCAGGGTGAAATGTCTTAATATAAGCCACTATGCCAGTGGCATGGGGACACGCCATGGAGGTTCCAGATATTATATTGAACTTTGTTAGCCGCATTTCGTAAGGGTTAGTTGCAAGTGGAATATTAGAAGGAAATGCTGCCAATATATATCAACACTCGGTGCACTTATATCAGGCTGCATTGCATTTAAACATTTAAGCAACATATCCAAAAATGTAATCAAATTTATGAATAGTCATAGATATTAGTAGACTCAAAATATCTGAAGTAATTGCATTAGCCCCTCGAGAGGAGAACGAAGCGATGACAGGTGCAGTATAATCCTTAATAGCTTCGCTTTTTAATTAATATATTTGCTGAAGGATGTCTGCAGAAGAATTTGTTTATATAGATTATAGAAAACGAATAAAAGAAGTGAATCCATTAGTGGGTAAGTGTATATAGGGATCCATACTTGGAGGAATTAATGTAAGACTCCACAGCAGAATAGTTGGCATAAGATAATAAGTTAATGAAGGAAATGAAACAACAAAGGCAACATCATCAAAGCCAGCAGAACTTGCTACTATAGACCCAACAGCACCAGCTCTGTTAGGCTCCGCCACTCCATCTGGACCGCCACAAAGCACAATTTTCCCCCTCACTAGATTACTATCTAGGCAATTTTCCAAGCAGTTACTGAAATGGAAAAATGTTTCAAAGTTAAATCAGTGCAGCAGTGCAAAATTTGATAGATTAATTTAGGCTGTAGAATATACTCAGCATCTCCATCTATGCAGCTGCTTGTTTTTGCATTGCTTCCCCTTAATAAAGGAAAATTTGTGCCATTTAAAGTAAAGGAATTCGCTGAATTACCCTGATTCAGACAAACTAGTTATTAGAATAAGGCCATGAAACAGTTTAATCATATAAAGAAGCCTAATACATACAATTAGTGTGTTGCCATTTCCAAGAACAACTTTTTCAATTATTTGGCGATCTGTGCTGCTTGTTGCAACGGAAAGTATCCATGGTGCTACACTTGCAATAAATCCTGGCTGAGGACCACTATTGCCTGCAGAATTAGAGGTGAGTATTCCTTTGTTCAACGCGTGAAAAGCTTCAATTGCAAGCTCATCCATAGAATAATCATTGGCCCCCATAGATCCCAGTGAGATGCTTATAATATCAACACCATCAGCAATAGCATCATCAAATGCAGCTAATATGTCTGCTCCAACACAAACATCAGAAGAGCAAACTTTATAGGCAGCAATCCTTGCAGAGGTAGCACCTCCTCTTGCAGTACCATCTGCCAACCATCTTTTACTTTGTTTCCAGCTGCTGTGGAAGCAGTATGCGTTCCATGACCTTCATCATGAATCTCTTGCAGAAGTAACCACACCTTTTAAGCCATAATACCGAGCTCCGACTGTCTTGCTGCAATAAAAACATGCCAAATTCAACATTATATGGCTTAACTTCATTGAATTTTTGCAACAGTAGCAACATATATGAGAAGCCAATTAGTACTTATTGCATGTGAAATTCCGACCGCCTTTGCAGCTTCCTTTCCACTTCTTTGGAGGCAGACCAAAACCTTTATCGCTGAAACTTTCGTATTCTGGCCAGATCCCAGTATCAAGAACACCAACTATAATCTCTGATCCTGTTTCTGGAATTTGATCAGGTGTAGTTTTATCAAACCCCAAGAAGCTCCAGGATCTAGTCGTATGAAGCTGGTAGGTTGTGCTTGGGAAAACTGAGACTATTTCCTTGGAACCTGAATATGAAAATTTATTCAACAAATCATGATTAAAATTTCCTCCTCTGTAAGAGTAAAGGTGGGTGCTTTTTGAGAACTTACTATCAAACTTTTTGGCCTCAGAATCAGAAAGCTTAACAGCAAATCCATTGAAACTCCTTTTGTAACTTCTGACCAACAAATTTTCTGCTGAGCTGGAGACAGATTGGGGAGAAAATTTAATGGAAAGCCAAAGAAAGATGGAATTTGAAGCATTCGAGATATACAATACCTGCTCCTGTTAACTCCTTGAAGCAGACTTAAATGATGAGATAATGGTGAATATTTCTCTTCAGGAAGTGATCCCATGTACACTATGTACTTCTACAAAACAATATTTATAATTCAAATATGGCTATATATAATTTAAAAAAAAAAAAAAAAACTTATTTTCGTTACTTGCCTTCCTATCTTCATCTGCAGATATACATAATTCGGTTTCGATGAATATGAGAAAAAAGATGAAACAATGAAGAACTAGTGATGAAAACTTAGCCATTCCGCAGATTTTAATTGTAATTAAGCGGCATAAAAAAATGTATTTCTATCTAAAAAAATTTGTGAGAAATTTACAAGAATGCATTTCTTGGATGAATCCATTAATTAAGGGATATGTGTTGTTCCTTCTATATGTTGAGAGATAACAAATTCTTTCAGATTACATACTAAATTTGCACTGCCTTGATATTTTCCTTCCATGGAAGATGGCATACATGAAAGTTTAGCCCTTTCTTTTTTCACATTACTATTGCCAGGTGAATATGTTTATAAATCTATATGCTTATATAGTCTAGGCAAGTAATTTCTTAGAAAGGACTTGCGAGTTTCAACATTTGGCAGGCTACGTTACCAAGTCAGTGACAATGTTAATATAAGAAAATTTCTATTTTAAAAAAAATCTCAAGCTATATTGCCATGTAGAAATAAAATCTTGAGTTCAGACTAAAGGATTAGAATTGCTTTGCTACATATTTAGTAAAGATCAAATAACATAATAACTCATATCATTATCAAAATAACATGATGAAGATCCCGATATATAGTGTCATTTGAGAAAGCAATCTTCGCATATCAATTTTCTAGTTAAAATCCACACTCACAAACTTTTTTGTATAAACACACGCATTTTTGAGATTCAAAGAAGAGATTCTAAGGATTTAGAGAAAAAAGGGGTGAGATTACAGTTGGAGATGAAAGCCAGAGTGACATGGTTGATGGGTGAGAGATAAGGAAGAGACAGATGGCCAAGAAAACCCATTAAAAATTTCAACAACAAGAAGATTTTTATGATTTAAGCAATAGACTATTTCTTCATTGGTTGTTAAAAGCAATATAAATTGAAAAAAATTCATGCAAATTTTATTTGAAGGAACAGAAAATCAAATGAAAAAGAAAATTATACAAATGGTAATGTGTGAATAACAATTGGACTTCTCACAGTATGACTTCCATCAGACCAAACTAATGATGCGGACACAACCTCATCTTTGTTCAAACCATCACTTTCAACTATCACATTGAAAGATAGTTTCTCATTTATGGACTTAAAGGAGAGAACATGGGGATCCACTTTGATCCTAAGCTTAGAAGATGTAAAGACCTCTGCTTTGTAAGGAGAGTTAGCAGTGCCGACATTGGTGACTGTTCTTGAGAACGTGATTGTGAAAGACTTGTTCGGTTCGGATCGAGATGTCATTGAAGGATAATTCAAATTATATGGTGATCCTGGAGTGCCTTTAAGACAAGTACTATTATCTCCAGATATGCGCCTGACATAATCTACGTTATTGCCTTTAATACTGCAGAGAAATTTGATGTAGTCTTCCTTATTTGCATCATACACAAGCCCTGGATTTATAGCTTTTAAAGGATTTATATGTCCAGATCCATAAGCGAATTCAGCATCCGGATTCCTGCTAGCATTCATAGGAGAAGCTACATAGACAGAGAATGGTTTGATGTTTTAGAAACACTAATAATTCAATGACAGCAAATGAATTGTTTGGTATTGTTTTCGTTTATGGTTCTGCACTTAAATTACCAGTAGTCATAATAGCAGACTTGATTGCTGCAGGAGACCAGTCAGGGTGAAATGTCTTAACATAAGCCGCTACGCCAGTCGCATGGGGACAAGCCATGGAGGTTCCAGATAATATATTGAACTTTGTTCGCCGCGTTTCATAAGGATTAGTTACAGGTGGAACATTAGAAGGAAATGCTGCCAATATATCAACACCCGGTGCACTTATATCTGGCTGCGTTGTGTTTAAACATTTAAGCAACATATCAGAAAATGTAATCAAATTTATGTATAGTCATAGATATTACTACCTTCAAAATATCTGAAGTAATTTCGTTGGGCCCTCGAGAGGAGAACGAAGCAATTACAGGTGCAGTGTAATCCTTAATTGCTTCGCTTTTAAATATATTTGCTGAAGGATGTCTGCAGAAGAATTTGTTTATGTAGATTATAGAAAACAAATAAAAGAATTGAATCCATTAATGGCTAAGTATATATTGGGATCCATACTTGGACGAATTTATGTAAGACTCCACAGTAGAATAGTTGTCATGAGTTAAAGTTAATGAAGGAAATGAAACAACAAAAGAAACATCATCAACGCCAGCAGAACTTGCTACTATAGACCCAACAGCACCAACTCGGTTAGGCTCAACCATTCCGTGAGAATCGCCACAAAGCACAATTTTTCCCTTGACTAGATTACTATCTAGGCAATTTTCCAAGCAGTCACTGAAAAGGAGAAACGTTTCAAAGTTAAATCACTTTCTCCAGTCTATATGTTTTGAAAATAGATTAATTTAGGTGGTAGAATATACTCAGCATCTCCATCTGTGCAGCTGCTTGATTTTGCGATGCTTCCCCTTATTAAAGGAAAATTTGTTCCATTTAAAGAAAAGGAATTCACAGAAGTTCCCTGTTTCAGACAAACTAGTTATTAGAACCAGGCATGAAACAGTTTAATCTTACAAAGAAACCTAATACATACAATTAGTGTGTTTCCATTTCCAAGAACAACTTTGTCAATTATTCGGCGATCCGTGCTGCTTGCTGCTACAGAAAGCATCCATGGTGCTACACTTGAAATAAACCCTGGTTGAGGGCCACTATTGCCTGCAGAATTAGAGGTGAGTATTCCTTTGTTCATCGCGTGAAAAGCTCCAATCGCAATCTCATCCGTAGAATAATCAGCTGCCTCTGTAGATCCCAATGAGACGCTTATAATATCGACACCATCAGCGATAGCATCATCAAATGCAGCTAATACATCTGCTCCAGCACACCCATTATCATAGCAAACTTTATAGGCAGCAATCCTCGCAGAGGTCACGCCTCCTCTTGCAATACCATTTGCCAACCCGAAAAAACTAGCATCTTTTACTTTGTTTCCAGCTGCAGTGGAAGAAGTATGTGTTCCATGACCTTCTTCATCCCTTGCAGAAGTAACTCCACCTTCTGAGCCATAATATCGAGCTCCAATTATCTTGCTGCAATAAAAACATGCCAGATTCAACATTGTTTTGCTTAACTTCATTGAACTTTGTACATATATGAGAAGCTAGTAAGGGACATATTAAGCTGTAGAACACTCTTAATAGACCAAGAATAGTACTTGTTGCATGTGAAATTTTGACCTCCTTTGCAGCTTCCTTTCCACTTCTTTGGAGGAGGACTGAAACCTTTATCGCTGAAACTTTCGGATTCAGGCCAGATTCCAGTATCAAGAACACCAACTATAATATCTGATCCTGTATCAGGATTCTGATCAGGTGTAGTTTCATCAAAACCCAAGAAGCTCCAGGATCTAGTAGTATGAAGCTGGTAAGTTGTGCTTGGGAATACTGAGACTATTTCCTTGGAACCTGAATATGAAGATTTATTCAACAAATCATGATTAAATTTTCCTCCATTGTAAGAGTAAAGGTGGGTGCTTTTTGAGAACTTACTAGCAAGCTTTTCGGCCTCAGAATCAGAAAGCTTAGCAGCAAATCCATTGAAACTCCTTTTGTAACTTCTTACCAACAAATTTTCTGCAGAGCTGGAGACAGATCGGGAGAAAATTTAATGGAAAGCTAAAGATAGATGGAATTTGAAGCATTGGAGATATACAATACCTGCTCTTGTTAACTCCTTGAAGCAGACTAAGATGGTGAGATGATGGTGAATATTTCTCTTCTGGAAGTGACCCCATGTACACTATGTAAAGCTACATAACAATTTTAATAATTTAAATATAGCCATATGTGAATTTAAAGAAAAAAAAAACATTTATATAGTTACTTGCCTTCCTATCTTCATCTGCAGATATACATAATTTGGTTTCTATGAATATGAGAAAAAAGATGAAACAATGAAGAACTAGTGATGAAAAATTAGCCATTTCTGAGGTTTTAATTGCAATTAAGAGGCATAAGAAAATGTATTTCTAGCTAGAAAATATTCTGAGGAATTTATAAGAATGAATTTCGCAGGTCAATCCATTAATTAAGGGATATGTGCTGTTTCTTCTATCCGTGGAGAGATAACAAATTAAGAGATATTTGTTGTTTCTTCTATATGTGGAGAGATAACATATTCTTTCAGATTACATACTTAATTAGCGAGTTGGGGACCTTAAAAAATTATGAGAAATGGATTTGGATCAAATTAATGGTGAGGTTCAAGAGAAGAAATCACAAATAATTAACAGTAAGCAGATGCTGCAATGCATGAAAACATAGAAAGTTCTTGAATTTTGTTCCTGCCAATTATGAAGACAGCATATATATACTTAAGCGGCTGCCTTGATTTTTTTCCTTCCACAGAAGATGCCATACATGAAAATTTAGCCATTTTTCCTTGGAAACATTCACCCTCGAGTCCCTGGATTTATACATTTTTACTTTTAAATCCTTAAACTTTCATTTGGTCCCATCAAATCTTTAAATTTTTATTTTAATATCCATTGAGTCTAAATAATTATTTAATAAAACAAAAATAAGAGTTTAGGGCCTTAATGTATATTAAAAAATATATTAGTATTATTTTATTTAAATTTAATAACTATAGGCTTAACGTGAATGAAAATAAAAATTTAAGAATTTAAAGTGATCAAATGAAACTTTTTCTTTTCCTTTTTTCATTTCTTGATATCAAAATATTCTCAAGTTGCTATTGCCATGTAGAGATAAATTTATATATACTTGACGACATGCATGGTGTTCCAAGTCAGCCTTTTGGCACAGGAAAATTGATTTCTGGCCGAAAGGATGAGGCTGTAATATATATATATAGATTTGCTTATAGAAACTCTTATCACTAGCTCTTAACAGAACAAAAAATTATGCAATGGATGTAGCCAAGTAAAATTCATGATTAAATATATAAGTACTGGTATCTAGAACGTTTAAAAGATAATTAGCTATTTATTCACAAAAGATAAAGAAAATTTATTATCGAATCATTATTAACAAATCAAAGTTTATTACAATGCATGCAATGTTTTATATGTGTGAACAACAATAGGACTTCTCACAATGTGACTGCCATCAGACCAAACTAATGATGCGGAAACCATCTGATCATCCGTGAATTCTAACCCACTAACAGTCACACTGAAAGACTTCCTTTCATTTATGGACTTGAAAGAAAGGACTTTAGGTACCTGATAGAGAATTGATAAACGCACAACCAATTGGAAACAACAAGAGGAGAATGCTATAGCAATGTATATTGATAAAGAAGAAATCAATAACAGAAGAGTATCTGTAAACCAGAAATAGTAATGCAAAACTAGCAAGGGCCAACTATAAGAAGAACAACCAAACAGCTTGCTGTTCTCCTTTCCCTCACCTCCTCTTACTCCTATCCAAGGCAAATTCTTCTCATACCCCCCCCCCCCCCTTTACAGAAAGTTAATTATATATACACATACATTCCTAACTAACTTGTGCCAGGTCACTCTCCACCTCCAGTCCAACCTTCTTTTTGGGTCTTCTTTCATACACCCTCCAAATGGTGGGCCTGTGGGCTTCTTCATTTGCTGCATCTCCATCACTGCCACCGGGTGGGGTAGCAGTCTTGTCCTCAAGACTGAATTGAGGGAATTGGTTACATATAACAAACTCATCCTCCCATGTGGCATTGTCAATTCCTCCTTCGCTCCATTGAATCAACAATTGAGGAATCGTCTCCCCATGTTTGCTGATGGTACGTTTGGCCAAAACACAAGTAGGTTGCAAGGTAGTTACCTCATCCGGTTCCAAGCCGGCTGGTAGAGAATCAGTTACTGTAGCAGTACCAAGTGCTTTCTTCAACAGAGATACATGGAAGACTGGATGGATTTTGGCCCCAGGAGGTAACTCCAATTTGTAAGCAACAGGACCAAGACGTTGGCTGATAGTGAAAGGACCATAGAACCGTGGGGCCAACTTAGGCGTGATTCGGGCAGTGACGGAATATTGGCGATGAGGACGCAGCTTCACATACACCAGATCTCCCACAGCAAATTCAACATGCCGACGATGTTTATCTGCTACCTGTTTCATTTTGGACTGTGCACGAGCTAAGTGAGACTTCAATTGGCGCAGTGCTTCATCGCGGTCCAGTAACTCGCGCCCTACCACTGCCACTTGAATTTCCCCCGGTACAAATTGGAATACAGTGGGTGCCTTACGGCCATAAACCACCTCAAAAGGAGTCTTATCAATGGACACGTGGTAGTTGGAGTTATACCAAAATTCTGCCCAAGACAACCAGAGAGACCAAGTCTTGGGTTGGTCAGTAGCAAAGCAACGCAAAAAAGTTTCTACACACCTGTTTACAACCTCGGTTTGACCGTCGGTTTGAGGGTGGTAGGCAGAACTAAAATGCAACTTAGTCCCTTGCAACCTAAATATCTCCTGCCAAAATCGGCTGATAAACAGTGGATCCCGATCACTGAGTATAGACTTAGGCAACCCATGTAGGCGAATGACCTCCCTGATGAATAGTTCAGCCAACGATCGCGCGGTGAAAGGATGTTTGAGTGGGATGAAATGAGCATACTTAGATAAACGGTCCACTACCACCCAAATTGTATCAAACCCTTTTGATCTAGGTAACCCAGTAATGAAGTCCATAGAAAGGTCTTCCCAAACTTGATCTGGAATGGGCAGTGGCTGGAGCAAACCACCTGGAACCAAAGTGGATGCCTTGTAGCGTTGACAGACATCACAAGCTTGAACAAATCGTAGGACAGTTTTTGTCATGCCAAGCCAGTAGAACAGTGAGGCCAGCCGGCGGTAGGTGCGATAGTATCCAGAATGTCCCCCAAAAGGACTGGAATGAAACTCTTCCAAAAGAATAGGAATCCAAGGAGAGGCAGCAGGGATGACTAACCTGTTTTTGAAGAATAGTTTGCCATTGCGCTCCACAAACCCGGGATGGGAGAGGGAATCCCGTTGCAAGTCAGCAAGTATTTTTTGGAGCTGCTGGTCCTGTGCTAGGCCATGAGTCAACTCAGGTCCATCTAACAAACGGGGACTGACTGAAAAAGCCAACAACTCTCCTGCAATCCCTGTAACCCGTGACAAAGCATCAGCAGCCCGATTTTCTCTCCCAGGTTTGTATCTGACTTCAAACTTATACCCCATCAGTTTAGCAATCCAGTTTTGCTGATCACTGGTGGTGATTCGCTGGTGAAGCAATTGACGGATGCTTTGGTGGTCTGTGTGTACTATAAATGGCTCCCCTAGCAAATATGGCCGCCAATGTAATATAGCAAGAACTATCGCCATGATCTCCTTCTCGTAAGCTGACTTAGCCAGATTTTGGGGCGACAATGCCTTACTAAAGTAGGCCACCGGTTTGTGATCTTGCATAAGCACTGCCCCTATACCAAATCCCGACGCATCGCATTCTATCTCAAAAGGCTTGGAAAAATCCGGAAGAGCCAACAGGGGAGCAGTCACAAGTTTGTGTTTCAGAGCTTCAAAAGCAGCTTGAGCTGCTGGATTCCACTGGAAACCATGCTTCTTAGTCAGTTCTGTCAAAGGCTTAGCAATTTTCCCATAATCGACAATGAATTTTCGATAATATCCGGTAAGCCCCAAAAAACCACGCACTCCTTTAACGGTGGTGGGTGTAGGCCATGCTTGGACAGCGCGGACCTTGTTGGTATCGACCGTTACCCCTTCCCCCGTGATCACATGACCCAGATACTCCACGGACTGCTGACAGAAGCTGCATTTCTTGGAATTCAACACATACTGATTCTCTGCCAGAATACGTGAAACAAGCGCCACGTGCTGCAAGTGTTCTTCCCAAGTGCGGCTGTATACAAGAATATCATCAAAAAAAACCAACACACATTGCCGAAGTAAGGGTCGAAAAATGTCGTTCATGGCAGCTTGGAAGGTAGCCGGAGCATTGGTTAATCCGAAGGGCATCACCAAAAATTCGTAGTGGCCATCATGCGTTCGGAATGCTGTCTTCTCAATATCCACGTCTCGAACAAGGATTTGGTGGTAACCCGATTTGAGATCCATTTTGGTAAAAAATTTGGCTCCCCCTAACTCATCAAACAGCTCTTCAATGACAGGAATCGGATACTTATCTGGTACCGTCACCTTATTCAAAGCGCGGTAATCGACACACATCCTCCACGATTGATCCTTCTTTTTAACCAAAATAACTGGACTTGAAAAGGCGCTTTGACTACATCTGATAATCCCCCGAGCCAACATCTCAGAGACTTGGCGCTCAATTTCTGTCTTGTGATGGTAGGGGTAATGGTATGGTCTCACACACACTGGTCCTTGACCAGGTAGGTGAGTTATCGAGTGTTCCACTTCTCTCTTGGGTGGCAGGCCTTCAATGTCCCCAAAAACTGAACTGTGTTTAAGGAATAAGGCTGACATTTGTTGCTTTTGCTGTTCATTCAGGTGCTGCAACACTTCCACAGGTACTTCATAGGACTTGCCTTCATCAGCAGTAAGCTGAGAGAGATGTCCCTCTAGCCAAGATTGCAGCACTTGCGATTCCCATTGCCCTGTTTTCATCCCCTGTAGTTCAATTCTGGTTCCCTGGTGTTCGAATTTTAAACTCCCTAATGCCCAATTAGCAGTGATGTCCCCAAGAGTTCTTAACCATTCCACGCCTAAAATCACATCCAACCCGCCGAGTTCAGTGACCAACGTATCAATGGAGCACTGGTAGTTTCCTATTTTTATAGGAATTCCTGTACACTTCGTATCCACCCCAATTAGATTCCCATCCCCAAGCTTGATTCCCAGAGTTTTAATACGACATACCTGGAATCCTAAGGCAGTAGCCATTTGAAAGGAAAGAAAATTGTGCGTGGCTCCACTATCAACCAACATAACCATAGGAATGCCGTTGATTGATCCTGCAAGCTTGATACTATGTAATTCCCGCTCATGCTTAGCCGTAGCACCCACATGGTGGTTAAGTCGATTTAAGTCCAGGACCCTGCATTCACCATCAGCTGGTTCTTCTCCTTCTTCGTTCTCAACTTCGTAAAATTCGTCCTCATCTTCGATGTCTTCTCCCTCCCCTAATAACATCACCTTCAGCTGAGCCTTTGGGCATTTGTGCTGGGGAGAATAACTCTGACCACACTGGAAGCAAAGCCCCTTTCTCCGGCGCTCTTCCCATTCGGTCTTGGAGAGTTGCCTGACTCCCGCTCTCCGATTTCCCCATCGGTTTGTTTCTGATGGAGAAGAGTTGGGTGTGGGTTGGGTATTGGGTAAGTGAATTGGGTATTTACCTTGATTTGGGCCAACAGGTGAAGTAGGTTGCCCACGAGAAAAGCCATGTCTATTGGGCCCATTCCAAGATCCAGTGGATAAAGGAAATCGGTTAGGTGAATCTGTCTCCTTGAATGAATTCTGTGGAAGCCTTGTCGAGTTCATCCCCGATCGCCCGATCAACAGAGACGCCTCAATAGTGCGAGCCAACCTCATGGCCTCCACTCTGTCCGCCGGCTTGTGCACCTTCACCCATCCTTTAATTTCTTCCTTCAACCCACTTATAAAATATCCCACATATTGAGGCTCAGGTAAGCCTGGGGCTGTAGCTGCTACCATTTCAAACATTTCAATAAATTCATCTATGCTCCCATTTTGTTTAAGATCTGCTAATTCCTTGAAAGGGCTAGAAGATTGGATTCCCCCATATCTTCGCATTAAATCTATTTTGAACTGCTCCCAAGTCAGCGATGGTGATACATCCAGTAACATAGAAAACCAATTTATGGTCGGTCCTTCCATGCATATCTCAGCCAACTGAATGCGTATCTCAGGAGGAATTTGGTTTAATCGAAAATAAGTTTCAATCCTTATCGTCCAACCTCTAGGATCTGTCCCGTTGAACATTGGCATTTTTACTTTCTTCAAGGAAGCAAACGGGTCTGCGAAATGGTTTGAGTTGATGTGGTAATTCATCCGCTGCGATGAACCTTGTCCTTGTTGATTTCCCCCTCTGTCCATGGTGATTTCCCCTTGGGAACTGATTTCCTCAGCCTGACCGGGCTGTTTATCTGAACGTTTAATCCAGTTGAGCACTTGGCTCCGGAATTCGTCCTCCTTTTTCCGGTCTGCTTGATAACGCATTTCAGAAGTTGCCAAACAAGCCTGAATTTCAGTGACTGACTTCGTTAGTTCGTTCACACAAGCGGTTAATTCCCCTACCTTGTTCTCTGTTTCCTCTAGTCTGATGTTCACTGATTGTAAACGGGTTTCCATTTTAGTTTTCTCCTTCCTTCGGATCCGGCAGGTCGGACCAATGATAGAGAATTGATAAACGCACAACCAATTGGAAACAACAAGAGGAGAATGCTATAGCAATGTATATTGATAAAGAAGAAATCAATAACAGAAGAGTATCTGTAAACCAGAAATAGTAATGCAAAACTAGCAAGGGCCAACTATAAGAAGAACAACCAAACAGCCTGCTGTTCTCCTTTCCCTCACCTCCTCTTACTCCTATCCAAGGCAAATTCTTCTCATACCCCCCCCCCCCCCCCCCCCCCTTTACAGAAAGTTAATTATATATACACATACATTCCTAACTAACTTGTGCCAGGTCACTCTCCACCTCCAGTCCAGCCTTCTTTTTGGGTCTTCTTTCATACACCCTCCAAATGGTGGGCCTGTGGGCTTCTTCATTTGCTGCATCTCCATCAGTACCACTTCGATCTTAAGTTTTGATGAAGATGAAGCCTTTGCTTTGTAGATGGATTTGGCAAAGCCAACATTTGTAACTGTTCTGATAGAACTGATTGTGAAATACTTATGGGGTAGAACTCTTGCGGTCATAGAAGGGTAATTCAAATTCCTCGGTGATGCCTTCTTAGCACCTTGAGGACAAGTAGTGCTATTATCTCCCGCAATGCGTCTCACTAAATTTTCACTGTAGCCTATGCTGCAGAGAAATATTATGTAGTCTGCTTTCTCCGCATCATAAACAAGTCCCGGATGTATAGCTCCTAAAGGATTTATGTGCCCAGATCCATACGCAAATTCAGCACCTGAGTTCACTGTAGGATTCATAGAAAAAGCTACAAAAGCATGGAAATTTATGTGATGAATATTTTGAACTTACAAATCAATGAAAGGAAAAGGCTTCATGCATATCCAGGTACTTGTAGTGTGTTTTAGATTTGTTAGACACTTGAATTTGAATGTTTGTATCTAGTAAACGCTTTATTTGTCATTTCTATTATTAGCTTGTAGGTAATTAATATTAGGAACATTAAGTACATGTGTTTTAATATACCAAAAATTCAACTCAAGGTGTCTACAGGTCGAAAGAACTGGAAAATCATGCCAACTTAAGAAAAATCAGCCATGCTTTAAGCTGAGACACAAATGAGTATATGAAGTTACCAGTAGTCATAATTGCAGATTTAATTGCTGAGAGTGACCAATTAGGATGAAATGTCTTAACATAAGCTGCTACACCAGCTGCATGAGGGCAAGACATTGAAGTTCCAGACAATATGTTGTATTTAACTTTCCTCCTGTCTTGAGCGGTATATGTTGGTGAAATAACAGGAGGATATGCAGCTATTATATCGACTCCGGGTGCGACTATATCTGGCTGCATCACATTAATCACAAAATTAGAAAGAAATTATTATTCAAAGTTGTGCAATGCTTAAAGATTACATTACCTTCAAAAGATCTCCAACAACATTATTCGGCCCTCGTGAGGAAAAGGAAGCAACTAAAGGTGCAGTAGAATCTTTGATCGCTTCACTTTTCAAGATTCTTGCTACGGGATTTCTGCAAATGTAAAGTAAGAATTTCATCACTTGAAAGCATATATAAGAATGTAATTCATTATATATATTTTTTTTACTGAAACAGGTTCATGCATCTATTTATAGACCGAATTACCTATTTAAATGCACAAATGATCATAAAAACTAATATTTTGACACATGAATAAGAATATGCGCTGAGTTTAGGTAAGAATTTTTCACTTATGTAAGAGCATACTTGGTAGATTTCATGTAGCATTCCAAAGCACTGAATCTCTCATTGTTTATAGATAATGCAGGTAATGGCACAACATCAGATACATCTTAATCATTGTTTAAGATAGCCCCAGAAGCACCAGCTCTGATTGCCTCAAGATCTCCTAGTCCACCATTACAAATCACAATCTTCCCCTTCACTAGGCTGCTGTTTAGACAATGGTCCCAGCAAGTAGTGAAACAAAACAACACTTTAAAATTATATATAACTTTCTTATGTGGTTAGGCTGATTTTGGCAGTAGATTTTACCTAGCCAATAACTCTGAGCAGCAGTTCGTTTTTGCCTTGGTTCCATTAATCAAAGGGAAATATTCTCCTTTTTTATCATAAGAATTAACTGAATTCCCCTGTTTCCATTAAACTATTCATTAGAATGAAGCTTAAAAAGACTAATAATTGAAGAATATGACACCATATTTAAGTGTTGTTATACAGATGCATACTATAAGTTCCTTTCCATTTCCAAGAATAACTTTGTCAATGATTCTGCGATCTATGCTGCCTGCTGCAACAGAGAGTATCCATGGTGCTACACTTGATATATGTCCTAAATGAGGACCAAAATTTCCTGCAGCATGAGAAGTGAGTATTCCTTTCTCCATAGCATGAAAGGCTCTAATTGCGATTTCATCCTCGGGAAAAGCAAAAGCAGCAATGCTTCCTACCGAAATGGTTATAATGTTGACTCCATCAGCAATGGCATCATCGAATGCAGCTTAGATGTCTGCTCCACTACATCCAGTCGGTTGGCAAACTTTGTAGGCAGCAATCCTGGCAGAAGGTACTCCTCCCCTTGCAGTACCGCCTGCCAACCCAAAAAAAACTAACATGCTTTACTTTGTTTCCAGCTACTATTGATGCTGTATGCGTTCCATGGCCATCATCATCTCTTGCTGTATTAACTCTCAGGTCGAATGCAGTGTAATATCAAGCCCCAATTATCTTGCTGCAATGTAAACACTATATCCAGCTGAACCTTAAAGAAAGTAAGCTTAATCTATGCATATAATGCATTTGGGAATGACTAGACAGTACGACCAGACTAGAATAGTACAAGATATAGAACAACTATTTTCTGTCTTAATAGGACAGTTGTATTCTATCATATCTATTATATTCAATCAACAATTAACGAGTGGTATGCATGGATCATATTTGAGTAAGATATTTCCGATTTGAAAAATTGTTAAACATATTAGTACCTGTTGCAGGTGAAATTCTGACTGAAACCATCATCATTGAAACTCTCTGATTCAGGCCAGATTCCACTATCAAGATGACCAACTATTACATTATTCTCATCTGAGCCTATAAAAGAAGTTTTGATTGATCAAGTATAAAATGATATTTCCTTCGTTAATATAGCATCCAAAAGTATGAATTTTTTGAGAACTTACTAGCAAGCTTTTTGGCCTCAGAATCAAAGAGCTTAGCAGCAAATCCATTGAAACTCTTTTTGTAACTTCTGACCAACAAATTTTCTGCAGGGCTGGACACAGAAAGTGGGGAAAAAATTCATAGGACTATAGAGGAAAGGGCTGATGATTCGGTCAGTCTGGTCAAACCGAATAAACTGAAGTGAACACCAAATAAAACCGAATTGACCGAACATATTAGAGAAAACCGAATTGCACTGACCAACAATACTTTGAGTCGTTTGGTCCGTTTATTTTGATTTGAGCCCTTTATACTTTTATATGTATAAATGAATATCGTTACATAAATTACAGAATATATATTATATATAATAAATCAAAACGCCTATATTTTTATTAAAAGTTCGGTTGATTTGCTTATATTGATTCTCAACAAAAATTAAATCGCACAAATAGACCAATCTCTACAGTAAAAGCCAAACCGAACAGACAGATTCAAACATATAAATTTCTTATGGTTTAGTTTGATTTTTGGTTTCGGTTCGATATTAATAGATTGTTTAATTTTTATTTTTTTTCGGCTCATTGCATGTTAAGCGGTCTATGATTACCCTTATTAGCCACATTTAAATCTGGGCTCGGGCCAGGCCCAACAAGGTCTAAGTGAAGCTGATCTCAATGTTTTGTGTGGTGTCTTTTCCTCTATATATAAATAAAAAACTTCAGAATAAATCTTCCAGTTGCGTGCAGCCTCTATGATAGGTGCTCCATCGGATCTGGATATTTCTTGGGTCACAAATCCCGGGTCCGAAATCCGGATATAGTCATCGTCTAAGTTTTTGTCGTCACCAACCTGATCTCTAGTTTCTCTCAAAACAACTGAAACCCTAGCAGAGCTCCGATCCCATCACCATGGGGGACTACAATGACGCCTTCATGCGTAACCAAAACGCCGCCGTTCGCGGCACCACCAAGGGCCAGAACCGCGCCAACGTTCTCCAGCTCAAACTGGTTTTCCCTTACCCTAATACATATATAATTTCTTATTATATTTTCTTCTTCCTGGCCTAGAGAAAATTTAATTCAAGGTTTTCACATCGCGATTTTGCCTTTGCTGATTTGATTATTTGGTTGCTTGTTTCGGCTTATTATCGATTTGGTTTAAAATTATATGTATAAAAACTAATCGAAACTGGTTGAGAGATGCTGATTTTTTTTAACCTGTTTTACAGATTGGGCAGAGCCACCCGACTGGTTTAACAGCCAATCTGTTGAAGCTCTTTGAGCCTCGACCTCCACTAGAATATAAACCTCCTCCAGAGAAGAGAAAATGTCCACAATACACTGGTATTTCTTTGTTTTGATTTTTCTTTTACGTTTTCTCGATTTGTTATATCAGATGTTTTCTCTTGTTTGATATTTGTTGATTCTAATTTACCATTGTTTTCTCTGTTAGGAATGGCTCAGTTTGTGAGTCATTTTGCTGAGCCTGGGGATCCTGAGTATGCTCCACCAGTAAAGGAAGTTGAAACTCCTGTAAGTTTTCCTATATTGAATAACACTACCTGTCTTTCCTATTCTCGTATAGTTTCCTTGAGTTTATGTTAAATGCTGATGATCTCAAGTTTTTGTTTTATGGATGTTTGTTTGATTGACTGTATGTTTTTTGTTTGTTGAAATGATCAACAATTTCAATCTTACAAGTAGTACGCAAAATTATTTTGATTGTTAATATCGCTATACAGAAATTATTTATAGATCTAATGAAGAGTAATGCCTGACTTGATGCTGATTGTATGAATGAAAAACATAATATGGTTCTGTGTTTACGGGTCATTGTTTTTTATAATTATTTGATTAGAAAACTATGGATGCTGTGTTTCATATGAAAAGGGAGAAGCTTTGTATAAGCAAAGTATGCACAGGATTTTCTTGTAGGAAAAGAAATGGATCCTATTAGTTTATTAGGTTTTTCTATGCCTTGGATGATGCATCTTCTAGTATCCTATGTTTTTTCTTCTAATTCATTCTTAAAGATTGTATGAAATATTATTTCCTTTGGTTTGATTTTGTTGCATGCATGATTTTTTTGGTGTGGTGTTAGAAGTTCAATAACAATCAATGCAAAATATGCCCTTTTATCAGTAAGTTTAACTTGAGGGTACATTTGGTGTATGTCTTGGGTTTGTGGTTTGTTTGAACAATCTTCTTATTAGAGAACTGTCTTTGTTAATTGATACCTCACAAAGAAAAACAGGTCCCTACAAAAGTTGGAAATCTTGAAATATGATATTACTTTTTTAGCAACTCATGTACCAAGGATATGAATTCTTGCAATTGCACCCGGTTCTGTTCCATAACTTAAATTTTTTGATCCCTTTTTATGGATTCAGGCACAAAGGAGGGCAAGAATTCACCAGTTACGACTAGAGAAGGGGGCGGAAAAGGCTGCTGAAGAGCTTCAGAAATGTGGGATTTCTTTTCTTGCTGTGACCAATTTGGCAGTCAGATTTTTTATTTCTACCCTGTGTGTATTAGCTTATTCATAATTAATACTTGTGCTCTTTCAGATGATCCAAACAGTGACCCAAATATTTCAGGAGATCCATACAAGACATTGTTCGTTGCCAGGCTTGTGAGTGCTATTATACTTGTTTTTTTTAAATATAAATTTTCAGGTGTACAAAATTACCTGTTAATTCTTGAGTTCAAACTGTCTTCTTGCAGAATTATGAGACAACAGAGAGTAAAATTAAAAGGGAGTTTGAGTCTTATGGACCAATAAAACGGGTAGGTATTTTCAAGTATACCTGAGCGGATTTGGTAAGAAATTATGCAGCAGCATTATTTAATTGTTCCACAATGAAATCTTTGCCCTTATTATCTTAACAAATTTCTACTTTTAAAAATTTTAAATTTTGATGCCCTTTCTCCCCAGTTTCTAAATGAACTTCAAATTTTTAGGCCCCAAAATTTCTTCAGTATTCATGTAAACCTATATTATTCAGTGTTTAAGCTTTCATTTCTTGGTAAAATTGATTTGAATTCCTTTTAGCCAAACTTGAATACAGTAGAGCATCACAGTTGCAAAAGTTATATATTGGTGGTAAGGTACCTAGTCATGCATACTACATTTTATATCCAGCATTTTATAAGGAAGGATGCTGAGCATCTATCCTGTGTATAGTATCATTGGAGGAGAATGCAAGTAATAGTACAGGTATTACTTCCTATAAACTGGTACAAGGCTTGGATTTGTTCCACTGGTTCTTTCATAACTCTGCTTTAAATTTAGTGTGGTTTAGAAATCATTGCGGGATGGAGTTTTCGATTTCTAGGCACCATTTTAGCTTAAGATCTACATCCCTGGTAAGGGGGCTTTTAGCCACAAATGAAAAGTTTTTCCCCTTTTTCATACCATCCAATTCCAATGATGTGCTACATCCTGCTGGCATAGCTGGAATTAAGTTGAACAGAGCAGTGATACACTTGTGCCTTTTGGCCGTTATTTTCAAGCAAGAAAAGGAGACTGCCATTTGTTCTTTCCCCTGAACTGGGTAAAAAATTTCGGGAGTATTTAGCATCTCTTTCTCTTTATTTGAGTATTTGTAATGCATTTCCCTGCTACTGAAAATTTTATTTTTGGCTTCAAAGGCTACCAAAATATATCAGCAGTTGAGAAGATGTCCCGGTATTTCCTATTTTATTTATAACTCTATTTTCTTATTTAAAACATTTGTTCCCTGGTAAGGGGATGTAAGTCTGTTCAAGAATTGGTCACTAGGCAATGAAATGTCAGTTTTTTCTGCAACTCTAGCACTGGTGGTGATGCATCACGCGATTGGGAGCTCTATGGTTAAAAGGTGAGCACGGCTAACAAGGCGTAATGCCTTTCTGCCGTGCCATTTAGGTTTTGGTATTTACTTTCGTAGAGGTGCCATTTAGTTCAATGAACAAATAGCAAATATTACTATGGATATGCTTGAAGAATCAAGAACTCTGAACCTGTAATGCACTTCATTTATTCTTCTAATTTGAGTTTTGCAGGTCCGACTGGTTAGTGATAAAGTAACAAATAAACCTAGAGGCTATGCTTTCATTGAATACATGCATACTCGAGACATGAAAGGTTTGGTTTGATATGTTTCAACAGTTGATTTATTTTACTGGTCAAGTCATGTTTTTACCTTCCTTTCTAACTCTTCTCATATGATGTCCAGGTGCATATAAGCAAGCTGATGGGAGGAAGCTTGACGGCAGAAGGGTACTTGTGGATGTCGAGCGGGGTAGAACAGTTCCAAATTGGCGGCCACGTAGACTAGGTGGTGGACTTGGGACCACACGTGTGGGGGGTGAAGAAGTTAACCAGAGGTATTCTGGGAGGTAATTTCTTTCATACAATAAGTCACAAGATAGATATTGTGCTTGTAGATGCAATCTGACTTTGGCTTGGAATCTGCTAAGTTACTTCTTTGACTAAATCTGACATTCCTCCTTGGTCAGAGAGGTACAACAATCTGGAGGACCATCTCGATCTGAAGAGCCAAGGGTACGAGAAGATCGTGATCGTGAACGGTCTGTCAGACTTGCCCTCTTTTTCCCCATATTTTGCTCATTACTTCTATGTTTATTGTTTGCAGTGTTCTTGATGGGAATTTACAATTCATTTTATGAAGTGTAGCCATGAAATTTCTGCAGTCTGTTGATTCGTTTATCAGCTCTAGTATAATGCGTTTATGATTGATAAGTCATATTAATATATCAGGGACAGAGAAAAATCACGTGAAAGGGGAAGAGAAAGAGATAAGGAGCAGGAGAGATCGCGTGAGCGCTCCCATGACAGGCCAAGGGACCGTGAGCGCTCCCATGACAGGCCAAGGGACCGTGAGCACAAAGAAGATAGGCACCACAGAGATCGTGACAGGGAAAGGGACCGGGAGAGGGAGAGAGAACGTGGACGGGACCGGGACCGCACACGCGATCGAGGTCGAGAACGTGGTCGTGATCGTGATAGAGACCGTGGTCGTGAACATGATCGCGATCGCACACGGGATAGAGATAGGGATTATGATGCTGTTGAACATGATCGCGGGCGTTCACATGATAGAGAATCCGATTATGACCGTGTTGAGTCAAAACATGAAAGGGATCGCCGTGCTGAAAGGGACTATGATCATGCTGAGCCGGAGGATGATCGTGGATGGTATGAACAACCTGACCAGGGACACAGGAGGCATGATGCAGATCATGACGCACACTATGATCACTATGACCATCATAGGAATAGGGGGCAATATGATCATATGGATGTTCAAGGTGACCATGACCGCTATGATCAGTATGCCGACCATGACCACGATCGTTATGATCGAATTGACGAGGATGATTACCATTATGATCGCAGAGAATCACATGACAGGGAGCATGATTATCGGCGCTCAGAGCGGTCAGTTTCAAAGGAGTATGAGAACTGAGTGCAAGTTCGCTAAAATATGCTCTTCTGCTTTAATGGTAAGGTCAGTGAGGTTAACAGAAGATCTTTTGCGCTAAGTGTTCTTTGGCTTTGGTCCAACATATGGTTTTGATATATGAGACTGAGTTTTGGTTAATGTTTGATCAAAAGCCTCGCTGGTATGTATCTCAGCTCTAAATGACTGATATTGGCTTTTCTTGTTACTTATTTTTCTTTTGGATGCAATTTGGTAGGATTGAAGGATATATTATTGCTTATCAATGGTGTCTATTACTAAATTTGAAATGCTTAAAATGTTACTGTTCTAGATTGTAATGCCATCTTAGCTAAGTAGGATCATCATTTTGTGGGGTCCATTATAATGAACGTATTGTTCTTCATTTGCAATGCTATTTCTATTGGTGTGCTTGTATATTGGATCATCCCGATAAGCTATCGGGGTGTCATTTTGAAGTCCCAAAAATTAAATCATGGGAGATTTCTTTTCAGCAAAAATTAACTGACAGCTTCATGCATATCCTTGTTAGTGTAGATGGTCTGCTGCATTGGCTTTCCATTTGGTTTTTGGAATGATTGGATTGCCAGAATGCAAGTAATTAATGATTTTGTAGTAGAATTCATATATTCGGAATACATTTTGAGAATGGAATTCATTTAAATTCAATAAATTCTAGTGCTTAACTTAGTTATCATTCAGAATTTACTCTCTATTATTGTAATTCATTTCGATGTTATCAATTTTTTTGTGAATGTTTCATCAGCTTTTACATTAGCCAGATTTTTTTTTTAGTGAAATATTTCTCATTATATGAAAAACCTCAAACACAACTGCTGTAGGTAACTCCAATAAGTTTTAACTAAGCGTTGTTGGTTTGAAGATGGGCTGCGAATTTATGCATCTAACGAAAACAGAAAAATGCAAAGTGTAGGAAACATGACATAGATGAAATTTCTTCTAGGTCCGTTTATGTACCTAAAATAAAATCTCAATTTTAGGCACATACTAAATATGCAAGGGAAAATTGTTAGTCGTTTATTAGACATTGACACGCTCCGGGGTTTTATTGTTACCAACCCCTTTGGTAAGGAGCATCCGTAATAGACATTCTTTTGGGCGGGATAGTCATGGCCACTGCAGAGGCAGTTGTGATACTTCGGCTTCATAAAATCTTAAGATTTGTGGAGATATATGTCCTATTTGCGAGTTTGCTTGCTACATATGTGAACCAAGCGTTATTTCAATTAAAATATGCTATTGTATACCATCAGTTATATCTGTTTACATTTAAAAATTTTATAGCAGTCAATGCAATATGCATGTAGGGATACCCACCAATATATTAACTGTTAAAATATGTATTTCGGTATTCCAATAAGTACCATTTGACAGAATTGAAAATTTCTACCCTTTATTGTGGTATATTTATGTATACGTTTATATGATTTATTGTAAATTTGATAGCGATTAGAAGTAAAAAAAAGTTGATGAAATCTTTCACAAAATTACAATCTTGAAAAAAAAAAAAAAAAGAATACGATGGATTGTAAAAGATATATGAAAGTTTATGTTTGATTGAGGGAAAAATAGAAGAAATTCTATTAAAATAAATTCTTTACTTTTTTAGATACAACATATGACAATTAGGTAAAATCATTAAAATTTAATTTAAAAAGTAAAATAAAATAATTAATAGTATATTGTACCACGGGATTAAACTGGGGAGAATTTTTTAATAAATGTTTTTCTTAAAAAAAAATTACAAAAGTGGGTGTTTTAAAAAATATTTATAGATTTAGAGTGTGTCAGAAATCGCAATAATAGATTGTGATTTTAGAATGTGAGATCCACGGATACCAATTTTTTTTTTTACTTTTTTTTTTATATAGCTGCCGGTTTGACGGTTTTTCTCTTAAAGTGTTTTTTTTTTCTTTTTTCTTTTTTATAAATTGTTAATGCTAGACTGGCAGCTTTATACTTGCGGGTTTGACATCTTTTATCCTTTTTTTTTTTCAAAAAATAATTGTTAATGTTTTTTTTGTATAAATACTAAATTTTGCACACATGACTAATACAAATATAAAAATTTTATTTTAGACATATGTTGCCTTGAATTTTTTGTAAACAAAATTTACAAACTGAATAAATAAAAAATTGTTGCATACACTAATTAATTTGCGGGTACTACATTTGTCAATTTGTTACTATATAAATTTGTAAATGTATTTGTATATATGGTTTAGATAATATGTTACAGTGTTTCTGATTATCCAATACAAGGGGAGAGAGGTTAATAAATAAATAAATATTATAGATTTAATAAATCAGAAAAAAATAGTTTCTTCGGATCTTGAAAGAATACCCATAAACATATTTTTTATATCTATCAAGAAATAAGCAAATAAAAAGAATAAGAGATGACCAGTTACAAAAATGGAAGACAAAAAAATTAAAAAAAAAAAGGACAGTGCTTAAAAAAATTAATTAGTTACATAAATGAGAAAACTAAAAAGTAGAGATTATACTAAATATAAAAAAAATTCTAAAAGGGTTTAACCATTAGCCATCATTATTGTACTTCGATTAGGAAAATTAAACTATTTTTTAAGAAAAGTAGAGAGAAATTGGCTTTTGATTTAAAACAGCGGAAAAGGCTTTTGATTCGATTTGTAATTTTTTTTTACAAAAAATTCAAGACAATATATGTCCAAAATAAATTTTTTATATTTGCATTAGTTTTACGTGCGAACTTTAGTATTTTTTTTAAAAAAATATTAACCATTATTCTTTGAAAAAAAAGGTAAAACCTGTCAGATCAGTAATTGTAAAAGCTGTCGGTCTGACATAACAATTTATAAAAAAAAATCAAAAAAGAAAATAAGAAAATAAGACACTTTAAAAGAAAAAATTGCTAGAAAAATGCCGGTCTAACATTAACAATTTATTAAAAAAAAATATAAAGCAATTTGTTACGATTTTAGTGAAATTTTTTTTGGAACCTATGGATTTCACATTCTGAAACCGGAATATATTGTTGCGGTTTTTGATTCATGTAAATATTTTTCAAAATACCCCATTTTTATAATTTTTTTTAAGAAAATATTTAAAAAATTATCCCATTAAGCTGACGGTTAAAAAATCCACACAAATATTAAGATATAAGAGATTTCTTGCGCAATGAGTTGTCTTGAACAAATTTAGGGGAGTTTTTATACTACATCCTTTTCTATATAGTATTGGCATATATGTATAAAATTTATATACAATTTTTTTTTACAAATTTTTAAATTTTAAAAATATTAATTATATATATTTTTTATTTGACCTTTATGCATGTACTAATAAATAAATAATTAATAAAATAAAAATATATAATTGTACAGAATTTATAAAAGAATATTTTAATAAATTATAATGAATATTTTATAGAATTAATATTAATTAATAATTTTTTTTTCTGGGTGAAATCTTAAAGATTTTCATGTTGAGTGGAAAACGAGTAATTTTTAAGGTTTTAGCATAGACTAAAGAAAAATATTAATTAATATTAATTTTATAAAATATTTATTATAAATTACTAAAACATTTTTTTATTACTTCTCTCTAATTATATATTTGCATTTTATTAATTATCTCTTTATAAATTGATGTAAAATAGAAAATATTTAAAAATTAAGACTAAACTAGAAATTGACACCAAACCATGTACGAATCTATATCTGCATACTCAACTAAGTTTTAACCATTATTTTGCCCGATTAATTACGCCGTACGACCGGTGGTCTCGTCTCCAAACTCGACTGCTTCACTTGTACCTCTGTAAAACACCTTCCTTTCAGAAACGAATTTTCTCCTTCCGTAATCTAATGGCTATTCGCGCCATTTCAAGATCAAAATTCTCAAGATTCAGCACTGGACTTCTTCAAAACTTAACGAACAAACCGACAATCCAGACTCCATTACCTTCAAACTCCCAAATCCCAGCTTCAGACTTGAATATATTATGCGTTTCCTTTGCTGCGTTGAGGCAATACCACGATGGGAGGCCGAGAGGACCCCTCTGGAGAGGCAAGAAGTTAATAGGAAAAGAAGCGCTTTTTGTAATTCAGGGATTAAAGAGATTTAAAGATGATGAAGAGAAGCTTAACAAGTTTATAAAAACCCATGTTTTAAGGCTTTTGAAAATGGACATGATTGCTGTTCTCACTGAGCTTGAGCGCCAAGAGGAGGTCTCTTTAGCCACGAAGGTGATTGCTTTAATACCCGAGTTGGTTTCTTTTGCTTTGTTTTTCTTATATTTGTCTCATTTTCTAACTGGGTTGTCCTTATTAAAGTTAAAAAAAACAAATTTCTTTTTGATGGATCATGTTGTTTATGCAATGTATTTATTGGCCTGGCATTGGTTTTATGGATGGATTAGATTAGCATGGAGGAGTGTTTATTTCACTACCTGATATTGCTTGTAACTGTTTGATATAATGCTCCAAAGAAATTTTTTCTTCTGGTCACAACTCTGTTTGTGAGTATTTAAGGTAAGGTTATAAGGAAAACTTTTAAAATGTGTGGCTAAAAGGGGTGATTCTTGAAATACGCTGTTATTAATTTTCGTTATTACCGTTAACTTGTTTCACTTTCTCTATATTGATTAATTTGTTTATGTACAACTCGTCAAATTTTCAGATGTTTGAAGTAATTCAAAAGCAAGACTGGTATAAGCCTGATGTCTATCTCTACAAGGACTTGGTTATTGCGTTAACAAAAGGTGGAAAAATGGATGAAGCAATGAAGCTTTGGGAAGCTTTGAGAAATGAGAATTTGTTTCCCGATTCTCAAATGTACACAGAAATAATCAGCGGCTTCTTGAGGGATGGATCGCCGGCTGATGCAATGAATATATACGAGGACATGAAGAAGTCACCAGATCCACCGGATGAGTTACCATTTAGAATTTTGTTAAAAGGGCTTCTACCGCATCCACTTCTGAGGAATAGAGTGAAACAGGATTACGAAGAGCTTTTCCCGGAAAAACACGTCTATGATCCTCCAGAAGAGATATTTGGCATGCGCTAAGGTTTGCATAAGTCACTCTCTATTGCATTTTGTGTTGCATTTCATTCATACAGGTTTTGGAGATATTCAGGATAATGTATGGGGAAAGAGAGACTCTTATGCCTGGATCTTAATTGACCAAAAACTTGAGAGGAACAAGTGATTTCTGTAAAATTTTGATGGCCTCTTGGTACTCATTCAACTGAATTTCTTTGATTTATGTACTGAGTGATCCAAAACTCCCTCTTGCAATTGGTTTGTGACTGTCCGTGTCTACATAGGTGTATGATTTATCTCAACTTCTACTGTTATTAATGCAAGAACTTCTCTGATCTTGGTGCATTATACATTAAGAATTGCTCGGTGCAAGCATAGAATGAGTCTTGATTGATACATGATAAGAATTGGAAAACAGAATGCTTTCCTGGGTGCTACAACTGGGATTCCCTTGTCCTCATTAATTCAAATTCATTTGATTTCAGGTGTATAACCAATCCTTTACTTCACCGAAAGGGCATGACCATATCTCAACCACTTTAAAGAGCATCAAATGATGGGCAAATAAGCACAACTTTACAGCAAGAGAGTAGGGTCTTCGGTGCAAGACTATGGACCACAATGGATGTTGTTGCTACATTTGTCAAAGTAGTGGACTTTTTTAATTGTCATCTTTTTTTTTTTTTTTTTTTCAATTTAAGATGTGGCTGAAGGCTAGGGGTAGGGAATGCAAGATTCTTTGAGTTGAATTAACTTTAAACAGAACTGAAATTGGGATCGACAGAATTCAAGTTAAAATGTTGTTGTAGATAGTGTAGTACTGAATTGTCTTTCAATATTATTCTACTATGTATTTTTAGGCAGTTTAGATCTTCCGCTCGAATCCAAAGGTGGGATAATTAAAAAAAATAAAAACGATTTATAATTACAGTTGAACAGTTTTCAAAATACTTTAAAGTCATTTTGAAACATTAATAAATTCACAATTATTAACTTTTACTCTCTAAACCTACATAAATTTAGCATGGTATCTGGCTATAAAATGATTCTCCTTTTACTAGCAATCATCCATCACTCGCTGCCATAATAACTTCTTTCTTTTTCTCAAGTACTTTAAGTGTGAAAGCAAATTGAAAGTTGCCAGATCAAGTGGGCGTGCCGGAGTGGTTATCGGGCATGACTAGAAATCATGTGGGCTCTGCCCGCGCAGGTTCGAATCCTGCCGCTCACGATTGTTTTTTTTTCCGTTGTATTTTATTTCTCTCTCTTATTTAAAATATTATTATTTTTATATTTTTTTGGTTTGGTTTTTGCCAGTTGTTATTCCACTTTTGTATAAAATCCCTTTTTTTCCCTTTGAAAAAATGGTATCTTTATTATTTTTGTTTGGTTTAAAAAGTAAAATATTTCTTTTATTAACTTTTTTCTTAAAATGCTTTGATATTTTGAGTTTCTTGTTTGGTGCAAAATATTTCTATTTTCTTGTCCTGTTTTTCCCCTCATAACATAAGACAATGCCTTCCTTTGTATGTAATTGTAATTGTAATTGTAACTGTAACATATCTCCTTCTTCCTTCCTTCTTGTTTTTCTTTTATTTTCTTTTCTTTTCTTTTCCTTTTGGAAACAATGGTGGTCAAAGGCACCTTCTTTTCTTTTCATTTATAGTATCTTTTTTTTGAAAGTTAATTTATAGTATCTTTGTTTGTGTTTTCTTTTTCTTTTTTTTTTAAAAAAAAAATATTTCTTTTTGTTCTTTTTTTTCGGTTAGAAGAGAAAATTATATAACCAACTATCAATAAGAATCCATGCTTTTATAAATCTCTTACACATTTAATTGAATTTTGGTATTTTTTTATTTGATATAAAGGCATGGAGCTTTCTCTTTTTTGTCTTTCTTTCCTCTTTCTTGTAATTTTCTATATAAAATAAGATGGTTTTCTTGGTTTTTCCTTTATTAAGTAATATTTCTTTTTCTCTTTATCTTTTGGTGCAATCAATTGCGTTGTGATTGGAATATTGAATTACTCTATCCCCACTTTTGTATAAAATATGGTTATAAATTAAATTTGCTTTAATTTCCATGACGAAACCAAGATTTTTCAATATATAATCATGTTTGAAGATGACTAAAATTAGCAACCAATCATAGTCAACTACTAGTGAGCCGCCAAACCAATCAAGGAGTTGGATGATTAGGCTTTCTAAGTTAATTATTAAAATGAATCAATAATTCTACTTACTATTATTAATAGTGGAATTACTATTATTATTATTATTATTATTTCTTTTAAAAAAATCTCATTTCCGCATTTCATTTCGTAATTAGGAGTGTTAATAAATGAAATAAATTGATTTAAAATGTTATCAATATCCAGCAATATATCAATATCTATATCCATAAAAGAGAAAAAAAAAAAGCTCATCCAAACACTTAAAGCTAGCCTATGAATTAGCTGGTTGGATTATATAATAATCCATATAAATATTTTTTAAATTTTAGAATGGATTATAATAACTCAATAAAATTATAAAAAAAATGGTTAGATGGGTTGAATTAAATGATCTGGATGAGTTATGCTATTTTTGAACACTCCTATTTCGTATAACTCAACTAAGAACATGATTAGGAATTTATTCCCAAGAATAAGATTGTGATAATTAATTTATTAAGTCAAAGTTATAATGTTTTAGGAAAAGCTTAAAAAGCGAAGAATGGTTTAAATTTTTTATTGCAAAAATTAAAATCCATTTGGTAGATATTTTGTTATATGCAGCATCAAATTTCTTTAACTCATTACATCAGAAAAATAAAAAATAAAAAGCAAGAAAAACAGGTACATTGACAATTTTTTTGCTTATCAATTTAAAATATTTATTCATCTACTCATCAATTCTAATTTATATGTGTCATTTGAAAGTAATTCATATGTCCAAATTAAAATTAATTTTGATATAATAATGAATTATTCATTATCCGGATTAAATTAAAAGTATAAAATGTAGTATCGATTTATAAGGGTATCTATTAATTATTATGCTTATAATGGAGAGGAATGTGTAGTCAACTATCCATATCCAAAAAGGAGGGTTGAGAGAAAACAAACCTTATCTATATATCCTGTTTTGGTATCAAAAAAGACTTGAGCTTTGCTTTGAAATCTTAGCATCTCTTTTTCAAGTTAATATCCAAAGAAAATCAAATCCTAGGAAAAAGGATCATTGGTCAGGAAATATGTTAATATCCAAAGGAAATCAAATCCTAGGAGAAAGGATCGTTGGTTATGGAAACATATATGTTAGGAAAACCTCAAAAAGATTATTAACCAAAGAGAGGTTGCAAAGCAGTTATCCACTACAGTACACATGTCTGTCATTGGCAAGCCCCACTTGGGATGACATGTGGACCCCACGTGGCACTTATCCACTCATGTTTCGTGGAGAAAGGATGATATCATGGCTGGATTTATTATTATTGTTTTTAAAAGAGAAAGAGAGTGAATTTGCAGAGAAAATTCCTAATACCTTTTTATAAAAAAACAATAAATAATACAAGGAGTTGAATCTTTCTTGCTTTCTTTTCTTTCTTTTCTTTCCTTGTTAATGATGGCACATGGGCGGCACTGTCAGTGCCGTCTGCTGTAGGATTTGGCTATAAATATGCACAGGCTTGATGTTTTATTATCAGACAGTTCTACATTTTCACTCTGCATATGGTGTCAGGGTTTCTAAATTTTTAGTCTGTTAGAAGAAAAGTATACAATGGAGGGTCAAAAGGAAGGTTCTTCTTCTTCTTCTTCATTCACAGCTGATCTTTTTGGGACCAAGGAGCCTCCACCATCTTCTTCAACTGGAATATTTGCTTCCATTTTCCCACCTCCTTCCAAGGTATTTACACTATTTCAACTCATAATGATGCTTCTCTTAGATAAATGCATTGATATAATACAGCTGTTCTTTCCAGGCAGAAAATAACTTTTCTGAACTTTTCTGTTCAGACATAAAACAACTGTTTTGGATTGGACTGTTCTAATCTGATTGTAGTATATCCGTTCCGTTATGGATTGTTCTAGTCTGACAGTACTGTTTTAGTCCGAATTTATATGATGATTTAGGATTATTTCACACATATAGTTCACAATTGATGAGAATAAAGATTTGAGGAAATGGGGGAATAGAGAAATGGATTTTGCCATTATATGACATTTTATTGTTTGGGTTTTAGTAAACTAGCGAAGGATTGAGCAAAAGGGGAGGAAAGAAAATGGGTATTTTATCACCAAATCTGGAAAAGGTTCATTACATGGTTAAACATAATTACTAATTTTTGAACTTTGCTTTTGGTTGTTCAGGTTTTAGGGAGGAAATCATCATGCTCTGAAGGGATTGGATCAGGGCAAAAACCCTCTGGAAATCAAGGGTGGAAGACTAGACAAGGAGCTCCACGTCTGTGATGATGATCTTGTTCTTTGATGTTATATTAACTTAATTTCCTATCTACTAACGGTATAGCCATTGACAATTGCAGCTGCCAGCTATAGCATTCCTAACAAGGAGAGGAATCCAAATTTTATGGAAGAAAGAGTGGAGCCATGTCATCTAAGTTCATCACTTTACTATGGTGGGCAAGACAACTATTCTCAGCCCCAAAGTAGCCAAATTTCAGGATCATATCCCATTGTAAATCTTAATCACTATACCAGTAATTCAAGTGCTATACTTGCAGTATTATCAAAGTATACTAATGAACCTTATTTCTGAACTAGTTCAAGAAAGATGGGGGAGAAGATGATCCTAATGGAAACAATTCAAACAGTGCTTCTAGAGGAAACTGGTGGCAAGGTATCATGTCCTACATCAAGCTCAAATTAGGCTCTTAATCTCTTGATCGAAAATAATAATTAAGTTTTTTATGTGCTTTTATGCAGGTTCGCTTTATTATTAGGACCTTGTCCTTCCCTTGGCATATGAATTCCTCACTATTTTAACAGGTAGATAGCAGCTATTCTAGCGGCTATTCAGTTTTGACAGAGAGCAGAATGGTTTTCAAACTTTTTGGAAAAGGGAAAACTCCTATAGCTAAACAAATCTGTTTCTTTGCTTTATCTTGCAGGAATTCATGAAGCCCAGATGGTTTGCAAAATAAATAAGCAGCTGATATGGGTATATCTTGTCAGCAATTTGTAATGATTTCTCCCAGTACAGACCTCATGTTTTTTTTTTATATGAGTGTAGCCTCAGTGCAAGGGATGTTCGAGAAATTGTGTAACACACTGCATTTTTACAGAGTTGGTGTATCTAAGTTATTCAGTATTGTTCTGATGCTTAAGAAACAATTATGCATAGATGATTTGAGTCACTTTTGTATCCTGTCCAAATGGATACTCAGTGTCAATCACTAAGTCTTATGCAACTTTCCTCTTGCTTGCTGATAGAATTGTATGATATTTAATCAAACAAAAACAAAGTTTGGAAAATTACTGGCTATAATCATGTTTTCAAGAATAAATATATAGTTGCATATATCTTATACCAAATATCTTTCATGTTTTCATTAGCACAAATGTGATAATTAGTCTGTCTAGCTTTACAATCTATGGGCAAAAGCAGCAGCTCAGAATAAGTACCTTGTTTAAGGGCATTTAATGTAAAAATTCATCCTGGCTTGACAAAAATTGATTTTGGAATCTACAAATTCAAAAACACAGAAGTTAGAGAACAGTAGGCAAGAAGATTCAGACATGAAGATTGAACTATGAAGTAAATTTAGTTACCATTAGTTAAATGGAGAACAGACGAACTTTTAATCCTTACAAATGGCCACAGCTATCTTGGATATTTATTCAAAACTATGACATATCTGTAAAGGATCAGAACAAGAATAGCATCTTGGTTTCTGTCCTCTCGCCTGGCACCCCCACAGCCTCTACTTGATGTCTTGAGAATGACAACAGAAGATCTCTTAGTTGAGATTACAGAATGCCATACAACAGCTGGTCTTGCAAAACTGATTAAAGGCAACAATGCTGCTGTTGTTATTGAAGGGAGATCAGTAATGACAATAATCTTCTCCTCTCTTCTCATCATTTGACATACAAAGGAAAAGCCTTTCATAAGCAGCTGCCATTTTGGTAGCAGTAAACAAGTGCAACCCTCTCTGCCTAGCAGTTTGACCTTTCTGTTCTAAAACTCCTCTGCCATCTTCGAAAACTCTATAGAGAGCATTCTTCAATGAATCTACAGATGGTGAAAATACATAACCTAGTTCTTTGTTAACAATCACAGATCCGGTAATGCTAGCTACCCTTGTAGCCATCACAGGCTTACCAGAAAGCATTGCCTCTAGCAAAGTATGATCCAACCCTTGAGCCCGAAGGGTTGGGTTTAAAAAAATGTCTATTGCATTGTAGAACCTAGCCAGTTGAGCTTGTTCCAGTGGTCCCAAAACAAGTATTTTAGCCCCAAGATCTTTGTATCTAGGACCCCAAGGACCATCTCCAGCTACCAGAATGACAGCATTCTTGCTAAATGTAACATTTTCCGCAAGTATCTGCTTCAGGTCTTCAAAGATTAGGGGGTGTCCTTTATCCTTCACCAACCTCCCTGCAATGCCAAGAACCAATGATCTCTCAGTAATACCAAACTTCTGTTTGAATTCCTTTCCCTTTGCCGGATCTAGCTTGAAAATCTCTTCATCTACACCATTGAGAATAACATGAACTCTTTCTTCTGGGATCATATAAATCCTTTTCAGGATATCCCCAGCATGATCACTAGTAGCAACATGATGAGCATAACTTGGGAAAAATTTCACCTCTTCAACAACCTTGGTAACTCTTTCAGTCAATGCATATGCTTGTGGTTCTTCAGGGTTCCGTAGAAGTTCTTGAATAATGTCAGTATGAATGGTTTCATACGCAATCCCATGCCAAGTAACAGCTAAGTTGGTCAGGTTTCTTGACCGGCCATGCCAAAGCCCTACACTTTCAGTGTGGACCACATCAAAAGGTCTTCCAGTTGTGTTTTGAGTTTGAAATAGATTCCAGACTAAAGCCTGGTCCAGATATCCGGCAGCTGTTGGTTTTGAAAGATGAAAGTGGAGATTACTCATTGGGTACCTTGGGAAGGAGGTGTTTGGGGAAGAAGTGGTGAAAACATGAAGCTCATGCCCTCTTCTGGCAAGAGCAAGATGAAGGGTCAATGCGTGTCGTTGGAGCCCTCCAGCACGAGATTTTTGAGGCCACTTCTTAACAAAGAGGGCAATTTTAAGGAATTTTGAAGGTGGATTTGGGGAAAAGGAAAGATGATTCCAAGCAGAAGGGAAAGAAAGGAGATTAACTGATTGGTTTTGCTTCTGAAACATCACTTGGCTTTTCAAATAGAATGGAGCAGGTGATTGAAACCAAAAGAGAAATGAAATGAATGAAAATGCAGCTAACTGTGAAATGATGAAACAGAAACAACGAAAATCCAAGATAGCAACCTGATCCCTGGCCATGGAAACAGTAATTGTGAGATCCAATCCTCCTTACAAACTTCCCCTCAACACACCAACACAAAAGAAACATTCAGTGTGCGAATCAAAATGAAAAATCTAAAGAGAAATTGAAGAAGATGCATTTCCTCTAAATACAGATGGACATTAGTTTTGGTTCTTGAATTAGAAGGCAGCTCCACATGGTTCTCTGTTAGCGGTACAGGTGAAGCAAATACCAAAACCCCTCTCATTCAGCTGATTTTTTATGAGTAACTTACAAAAAATATAACGAAAAATGTGGTTAAGCAATGGCATCATTCATTGACTTCTAGGATTAAATAATGCTGTCTTGGTATCTACACTTATTATATTTATAAGACAAAATACAAGTCATACGCAATGGCTCATGGCCAACTCCCTAGATCATGCAAATATTATAGAATTAACCAAATGAAGCATTCCCAACACAACCTGAAATTTAATAGTTTAAATCCCACAGAAGTAATGTACCTAAACCAGTAGACCAAATCTAAGCAGTCAAAATGGCAGAACTCACACAGTTGTAGTTCATTAAAAACTATAATTTATCAATTTCCCGGCTAAAATTAGATCAGGTCAAACAGCGTTATACATACATAATGAAGGCCAGCTAAGCATAATCAGATTAAAAGAACATATTGAATAATTTATTCACTGATTTTTTTTGACCTTTTGAGTTTGCAAATAACCAATAGAAAACAAAAATACAATCTTTTCTCATTAATCCTGTAATAATTTAAAAAAAAAAACCTCTAGCGAGCAAAGGAATAAAGCATGAGAAAAACATAGATTATTAAAGCAGAAGGAACCAAAATCACCAGAGGAACAATTGCAGCAACAGTATAAAAACTCCCACAAGCCAAAATCCCTAACTTTATCTCCACCAAATCCACCAAAGCCATCATCAAGAACCCACATCCAAAAACTGATCCAAACCCAGAAACCAAAGTCCCCACTCTTAAAGCCACCGTATTAACATGAACCAGAGAAGCACTACCCAACTCCTGAACAGTAACAATGCTATTATCATCTTTATCTGCAATTTTTATGGCCTGCTTCAGTGCTAAGGCGATAAGACTAGAAAACAGGAAGCAGCTAAAAGCGTAAACATGGAAGGAGATGAGTTCCTCGGCGACAGAGGAGCTAGCGGCGCAGGAAGGATCGGAGACGAGGCTGGTGGCTGGATTAAGAACTGGGTACCAAGCAAGACCAAGAAAGAGTGCTAAAGTGAATAAAGAATTCACATTTACAATACCATCTAATGCCATTATGTGGATTTTGGTGGTGAGTTGATGTGCAAGAGAAATTTGCGGACGCACGGCGGCGGCGGAGGCGGCCATGGATGAAATAGATGAAACAGGGGAAACAGAGCAAGCATTTTTTAATGGGAATTAATGGGGAGAAGGAAATAAGAGAGTGGAGCTTGTAACGTTGAAGATTGAAAGATTGAAGAAGTTTGGGATCAAATTATGGCGTGACTTTCCCGGCAAGTGAATCAATGTGAAGCCAAACACGTGAACTGTTAATAACAAGCAAATATGCATCTTCACTATAGGTTAGGGGTTAAATTGAACGAAATTTTAGTTAAAGGATTGCATTTTATTTTTTGAATAAGCTTAAGGAGCAAAAAAAGTCCATTTTTTCATAAAACAAAGAAAATGTGAAATGTCAATAATTTTTTGGAAAATTTCATAATTTAGTTACTAAATTTTAACGTTTTTAGACATTGAATTCCTACATTTTAAAAATTACAAATTAGATTTTTAAACTTTAATGTATTTATACATTAGATTTATATACTTTTAAAACTATATATTGAATTTCTAAATTTATCTATTAAAACACATTAAATCTAAACGGACGGTAAAAATAATACTGTTCCGTTAAAATACACGCGATTTTAACCGCGTGCTGCCTATTTTGAATTTAATATATTTTTCTCGAAAAACTTGAGAATCTAATATTTAATTTTTAAAGTACAGAAATTCAATATATAAAAACGTTAAAGTTCATAGATAAAGTACAGGTTTTTTTTAATTCTTTTCGAAAAGTTTTTATGGTCCCTTTACAACTTAGACTTGTGATCACCGGGTACTCATATGATCCAGCTCAATTCACCCGCAAATTTAAGAGGTTTTATAAGAAATTTATGCATGCAGGTCTAATTCGGGTTGAAAACAATGGAAAAGCCGTAAAATTGATGGTTAAAAATTAAGTTTAAATTGGTATATACGATTAGAGGTGGCAAATTGAGTGTGAGAATGAGTTATAAATGGATCAAAAAATATGAATTATAAATAGGTCAAATGTCTAAATACATTGAACAGATTGGGTCGACCTTGGCACTAAAAGTTTGACCAAATTTTTTTTCTGAAGATAATTATCGATATAATAATATAATTCTAAAAATACTATCAATATTAGCCTAAATAGATCGGATAATGGTCTAAACGGGTCAAAATAGATCAGGTGATAGTCCAAACGAGCTAAAATATGAGTCAATTTATTTGATCTATTTTTTAATGAAAATAACTCTATATAATAATGGGATACTAAAAAACCGCAATAAAAAAATATTATCCGAATGGATCGAGTGTTGGTCCAAATATATCGGATGGATTAAATGGTAATCCAAACGAGTCAAAATATGGATCAACCTATTTAATTTATTTTTTAATGAAAAATAATTTTCAATATAATAGCGGAATACTAAAAAATTAGTTTAATAAAAATATTAAATATATAAATAGTAAGTAATTTTTTATTTTAAAAAAACTAATTTTTGGCTAATAAAAAAGTCTAGTTGGCTTACTAAAAAAAATCTTTTGTTTGTTTTAAAAATTTCCGTTCTCTGCGTGTCGGGCTGAGATTCTTTGGAATATAGGCCCGTATCTGGAACCTCCAATGGGCCTTAGCTATCAATGGATGGGTTTAAGCGTATGAAATTGATCCGGCTCTTTCCCATAATTTAATCATATCACGTCATTCTTGAAAAATAAAATTTCTGCGAATGGCAAAAACAAGATTACCCCAACCAAACATAAAGGAGCAACATGTTCAATTATATAAGAACCCAAACAGCTAACCTAATTAAAACAAAAATCAAAGACTCACCGACAACGCTCCCGTGACCCAACGACAACCCATTATCGGTCCACCCAAATTCAGGCTGACCCAATTCTGGCGATGCTGATTTCTCAACTGGCGATGCAGCGACAACTTTGATTTTGGCAACCATAGTGGGTTTCTTGTCATTTTCTTTGAGGGTTTTGTTTAATAGAGGACTCATTTCCGTGATTGCAACCGTGACATCTTTTAGTTGACCACATTTTTGCTGTATAATAGATACCGAGAATCCAAAGCTAAACTGGATTGGGATGGTCCCGATTCAAATGGACTTGGTTGAGATAGACCTGAAAAGTTCCTAATCCATTGTTGATAATTCAGTATTAGAGATTACTCTTAAGATTATTCCAATATCCAGAAGAATAAGTTTTCCATGGGATGAAATTATCTTTCCAATCAAGCCAAAGTTTCTAGCCCATTGTTAATAATTGCAGATTACTTTTGAAATTATTCCAATATGCAGAAGAATAAGTTTTTCATAAGATGAAATAATTTTTCCAATCTGGCCAAATTTCTTTAGGAATCATACAATTCTTTTCAAAGAGATGATGTATTAAAGCATATCATTTATCACGTCTTTCTATAAATTTTTTATTTTCATATAACTTCTAAATAGAAAAATCAAAAGTACCATAAAAATAAATAAAGCGAATTATTAACAATTGATACACAGGCCATAGCTCCTATTATGCAACAAAAATGTGCTTAACTAAAAGAGGTTACAACTACGGACCATTGATAAGAAACTGTCTTCTCTTTGCATAATAAAAACTATGACTTGTGCAAGAAAAGGATACTATACTTGTGCAAGAAAAGGATCATAGCATAATAACATAAAGTAGAGATATTAAGAAATCATAATAAGAGAAGAGAGACAGATTGTGTTTAAGCAAACATTTTATTTCACAATAAAATGCAGTGTCTAGTAAACTGTTTTTTACCTTATAAACTTAGACTAATTCTCCTTATATGGAAGAGGAAAATCCAAAAACCAAATAATTGAAGCTGAATAAATAACTTTACTTTGGACAAAATAAAAAGTAAAGAGGTATCAAATAAACTACTTTATTTTAGATAAGATAAAAAGTAAAAAGGAATCATTCATATGCTTTTATCTTGTAATTTTTAAAAGTTTCTTATCTTCTAGCAATTATTTTTGGATAAACTCATGCGAAGAAAATATGTTTGATATCACTATTCCGTCTTACTCCTTAAAATTAATAATTTGATTTTTAATTGAATATGATGACTAGAGTTTATAAGCAACATTGTGATTAATCTGCATCTAAAAACCTACTATTAAAATTTAAACAAAGTAATTAACTGCATTTTATAAAAACTGATATGACTGTTTTTTCAGTCATAATTCAGAAAAAAATAGAAAATAAAATAAAAAAAAGCCATATATACAGACAACCAATGAAGCTATTCGGTGAAGGTCCAACGGAGGCGAGTCAAAATTCGGTGATTGTGGCTTTGGGTGAAAGAAAAACAGTAGTAGGAGATGGAGAAGAACAGTGGTACGGACGAAAAAATAACATATTACGTTAGTTGCACAGGAGTAATTTATTTTTAACAAATTATCAAGAGAATATTATAGTTTTTTCAAATTTAATTCTGAAAAATATGAAATTTATTTGCAAATTTCACATAATTTAATGGAATTTGGTGGTAATATGATAAATTTCATGAAATTAAATTTTTCGATTTCAATTCTTATTTTTTTTACATGTCAAGCATAAAAAATAAAAATTACAAATAAATTTTATAAAATTTTATGAAATTAATTTGTTTTAAGCAGAACTTTAATTAATTGCTGTCGGATACAAAATAAAGAAATATTTTTGCCGACTCTTGACAAACACTAAAATAAAAAAAATAATTTCATAATATTAAAATAACTTAATTGAGTTTTTTTTTAATAAAATATATTTTAATATGTTAAATTAATAATAATTCAGATATTTTACTGTGTAACTTTTTTATATTAAAATTAGATAAATTTAATGGGGACAAAGATTTGATTAGGGTTATTTAAAAAAATATTTACACAAATAGGGTTGTTTGAAAAATAATTCCGGGCGTGGGGTTGCGTCAGAAGCCGCAGCTGACACCTGCGGCTTCTGACGGTGGGACCCACGTAGTGGGTCCCTTTTTATTGAAGGGTGCCGCAGCTCTTAGCTGCGGCATCCATAGGGGCAGCTTTGTGCTGCCCCTTTAATTTGAGTAAAGGGGCATCAGGCAAACCTGCCGCCTGCTGCCCCTTTATTATATATATATATATATATATATATATATATATATATATATATATATATATATATATATATATATATATATATATATATATATATATATATATATATATATATATATATATATATATATATATATATATATATATATATATATATATATTTTCTAAAATAATAATTTAATAATAAATAATATTAATATTATAATAAAATATAATTATAATAGAGATAAAATAAATATAATTATAATAGAATAATATTTAAATAATATGTAATATATATTACATAATTTTTTTTATCACTATTAGTATCTTTTTTAAAAATATATGTTATTATTTTTTATTTTTATTTTTTTTAATTAATACATATACATAGCATATGATAATTGTTTCATTTATTTATGAAAATTTATATTTTTTAATTAGTTTTTTGCACTAAATTGTTTGTTTTAGTTACTTATAAAATTTTTATATTATACTATCTATAAATTTTCTACCTTACACATAAAAAATAAAAATACAAGAAAAATGTTAAAATTTTATGAAATTTTAATATTTTTGTAAAATTTATAATTAGACAATTAAAAAATAACGTTTCATTTTGTAGGGGTGAGCAAAAAAACCGATGGACTTGGTTAACCGAAAAAAAATCCGAAAATCGAACTGATAGACTGGTTAATCGATTGTAATAGACTAGTTAATGGTTAGTGTTTTGAAAAAATCGATATTAATGGACTGGTTAATGGTTTTTGACTCATGTGACTGGTTAACCGAATTTTTAGTTAATTTATTAATAATTTATAACAATTTATATAACAATTTATCCTAATTAAAGGTGATCGTATGCCTTTTTTTCATTATACTAATTATTTTAAACTTTTAAAATTTTTTAATTGGATATTAGTAGGTATAACAATTTATCTAATTAAAAGTAATTATGAACAAGTTAATATATTTACTTATTAAATATTAATTTTTAAAAACAAATTTGCTTATATCCACCAAAATTTTTTATTTTAACAACAATAATGTTATATTATAGCGAAAAATTTTAATTTTTAAGTACCTTCAACATTTTAATTTTATTTATAAATATATTTATAATTATAATAGTTAACCGAAAAATATTAGGTAACCGATCCGAAAATCTGAAACCGATGGACTGGTTAACCAATGGTAATACACTGGTTAATGGACTGAAATTTTAAAAAATCGATATTAATGCACTAATTAATGGACTCGAATTTTAAAAAATCGATATTATTCTATTATAATTATATTTATTTTATCTCTATTATAATTATATTTTATTATAATATTAATATTATTTATTATTAAATTATTATTTTAGAATATATATATATATATATATATATATATATATATAAAATAAAGGGGCAGCAGGCGGCAGGTTTGCCTGCTGCCCCTTTACTCAAATTAAAGGGGCAGCACAAAGCTGCCCCTATGGATGCCGCAGCTAAGAGCTGCGGCACCCTTCAATAAAAAGGGACCCACCACCGTCAGAAGCCGCAGGTGTCAGCTGCGGCTTCTGACGCAACCCCATCCCCGGAATTATTTTCCAAACAATCCTATTTGTATAAATATTTTTTTAAATAACCCTAATCAAATCTTTGTCCCAATTTAATGGCGGTATGTAAAATCAACCCGAAGCTAGCACTGTTTTTTTTTTGTTTAGGATAACTCGGAGTAGTTGGTACTTGCTATCTATCAATCAATCTGTGTCTTTTGGTCTTCATGATAAAAGTTTGACAACCTCCACATGAAATGTTAGCCACAAAATTGATGTTAACTAGGAAATTTTTGATTAGGTTATAAAATATGAATTTAGACCAGGTCAAAAATTCATTATTACTGTTTCTCATTACATAAAGTACGAATTGATTAAAGCTGTCAACTTTAGATCCCGTCTAAATCCGCCCAGTAAAATAGGTTCAATTAAATCCAACTCAACCCATGAAATATCTAATTGGATGAGTCCAAAAACAATCCGCTTAATGTACAATTCGTTTGAGTCTATTTTATGCGCCCAATGGATCTGTTGCCTTTAACTCAGCACTTCTCCAAATACGCTATTCTTTTCTTCCTCCCTTACCTCCCTCCACTGTTTCTCTAATTTGATCTTCAATTTCACTCTCAAAAATGGCCACCCAACAACAATGGCACCCATAACAGTTGCAATCGCGAGGAATTGAGTCCTCTTTTGAACAAAACCCTCGAAAAAATGACAAGAAACCCACCAAGGTGGCCAAAAGCAAAGCTGCCGCTGCATCGCCAGCTGAGAAATCAGCATTGCCGGAATTGGGTCGGCTTGAATTTGGGTGGACCGCTAATGGGCTGTCATTGGCTCACGGGAGCATCACCAGCGAGCCTATGGGTCATCAAATTATCATGATGACCAAATGACAAATATTGATAGGTAGCAAGTACCAACTACTAAGAGTTATCCTTTAAAAAAAAAAACTGCTAGGAGTTATCTTCGGGTTGATTTTACATGCCGCCGTCAAATTTGCCTAATTAACATATTAAAATCATAAAAAAAAAAATTTGTAGAAGTAAAATATCTGAATTAATATTAATTTGACATATTAAAATATATTTTATTAAAAAAACTGTATTTTAATATTATGAAATTATTTTTATTTTAGTGTTGGTCAAAGATGTGAGTCCCAAATATATGATCTAGAGGGGGGGTGAATAGATCATTTCATAATTTTTTCGTGATCTGGACAGATTAGAACACATACAGTTGATATGCAAAATACCATCATCATAATAAATCCATTTCATGCAATTTACTTTAAATAATTTTTTAATTATCCTTTACCATTAAAAACTACACATATGGACGAAATTATTAGTGGCAAAAAATCAGACTTTCATTGGATAGATTAATTTAGAAAAATCAATTTCATCTCGTTTTTCAGAACAGAGGTGATTTTCTGACTCTGTTCTATAGAACACAGAACAGATACAGAACAGTTAATTTCAGCATAAAAATTATAGAGCACAAAATAAAAAGAGAGTAAGGGATAGAGAATTTAACACCGGATTTATAGAGGTTCGGCCCTTGCCTACATCCTCTCCTTAAGACAATCCGTCTTAAGAGTTTCTCTCTTTCTAATGTGACTCTATTTACGGGCAAGAGTCAAAAGCCTATTACATGTAGCTACCCCAAGTTTTTCTTCCCAAGTGAAAACTCTAAAAATACTTAATCATTTTTTCCAAGTAAAATGATCAAAACACTTAGCCCTTTTTCCCAAGTAAAAAAACCTAAACACTTGCTAGTTTATTTTCCTAGGTTCTAGCAACCTAATCTCACCATTTTATCTCACAAATTTGATAAACCTCACTAACATGATTACAATATAAAAACTATAATCATATTGAGGAGATGTGATCGTGTAAGCACATGAAGGAATGAAAAACTTACAAGATAAAATACACTTTAGAACAAAAACGTTTTCCACTCACTTGCTTGAACACACCAACAATACTTATTTTTATAGTTGAAAAAATATGGCTGTTAGGTGTGAACAACAATTCAAAAATGTTTCTTTGTTTGAAGAGATTTTTGTTTTTATGTTTATTTAGTCAATGAAGATCTGATTGAGAGATATTTCTACAGATTTTATGCTTCTTTAAATAAGAAAAATCAGATTCAAATAAAAGAATTTCTTTCCATATTCAAAAATTATAATTGTGAAAAATTCATTTTAGGAAAGAAATAAATTTGATTTGAATGAAGATGTGATTTGTAAAATATGTTAAATGCAGAAAATAATGCAATTAACGTGCTGTGAGTGTATAGATTCCTCAAAGATGATTTTACAAACTTTATTTCCTAATAAACCTTCATTGCTGTAGGTCTGTTCTGACAAATGTAGAACACGAACACGTCTGTTCTGTTCTTGATAGAATACGCTGCATCAGTATCTGAAACTTGGACCTGCAATATAAATTCTAAGGAGAAACCCAATTTTGTTAAGTGCAAATATTTTTTTAATACATCAAAACTTATAAATTAGCCTTTTGAGCCAACATTCTCCCCCTTTTTGATGATGACAAAACATTTATTTAGTTAAACTAAAGCTTCCCCTAAATATATGCTCAAAAATAATTAATCAACAAGGTTTTAAATGCTTCCCCTGAATATATGCTCAAAAACAATTTAAACAATAAGATAATCAAATAATGAAGCATAAATATTCAGATATCAATTTCATGCAATAAAGATCAATATCAATTTCATGCAATAAAGATCAACAATACATCACATATTCAGATATCAATTTCATGCAATAAAGATCAACAATACATCACATATGCGTTTCTTCTCCTGTGCATATCTTCTCCCCCTTTTTGTCATCAACAAAAAGTGTAAAAATAGATCATATATATAAATCACTTCTTGCATAAGATAATTAGCATATCAGCCCTGCATATAATGTATTTTTTAATTTTAAGCACATCAGCATAATCAAGATCAAGCATATCAAGATCAAATAATCATTTTGCATCTGCACAACTTACCCATTTATTCTGCATAGTTGAATGCTCAACTAAAAATTTGATTAAAAATAATCAAGTTAAATAATTAAGCATCAAGTCATTATCAATCAATTATCCTCTGCATAAATAAAATCTTGTCCAACCTGCAAATTTCATCCTGCATAATCTAAATTATCTGATCAAAATAATCTGCATACTCAGTATCAAGACCAAGATCAAATAATTATTTTACCATTCTCCCCCTGAATGTATGCCTTTGAAAATATTTCACAAAATCAATATAATACATAATTCAAAATTGATAGCATGTTGCATAATTTAAATCAATACAGCAGGATAATAAAAATCAAGCATTCTCACAAATTAAGCATATGTTTAATTCAACCTGCATAATGTCATCATTTTTACAATTCAACTTGCATAAGCATAAATCAAACATCTTCAAGCATATTAACAATCAAGCACACAAGATCACACAAAACTAAATGATCATCAATTATGCATAATAATCAAAATATTTTGCTTCAAAGAAATCAAAATCAGATAGGCATTCTAACTAAATATTCAAGATTAGGCATAATCGAAGAAGCAATTCATATTATTAATTATGCATAATATCAGCCTGTACAAAAGTAAGTTTGTATAATCTCAATATCTTTCAGCTCAACATGCAAAAATCAAGTCTACTGCATAATACAATTTGCTGCTCAATTAAAAACTTAAATTTGCACACTTCAAATTAGTTCAGCAGCATTTTGTACAAATCAAGCACATTTGATTGCATAACATTATAATCATATATGCATATATTTATTTTTGCTGCATAATAACAAATCTGCATAACATATATTTTGCATTAAAATCAAAAAATCTGCAGCATAATGTCAATATTCACACACAATTCTGCACACAAAAATTCTGCATATCTATCATAAAAATTCTGCACAATCGCACAACTAAAATTCTGCATATAGTTAAAATATCACAACTTTGCACATATTAATTTTTCCCATCTGCACATTTAATTTTTTGCATAAACTAAAATATCATCACAACTCTGCATAATCAAATGAGTAATTCACAATTAAAATTAATCAAGCAAATAATCATTTTCCTCCATTATAATTCTGCATAATCAATTAAAATCAAAATCAATCAAGCCATACCTTAAATAGTACAACCCAATACTTTGTTACCCAATAATCAACTCAATTCATCAGACCCACATAATCAAGAAGCCATTTGAAGCAATCATTGCGCCTTTTCTTTACTGGAGAATTCAAAATAGATCTTTGATACGTGTAAAATTATATAAAGAAAAAAAGAGGTATGCAGAGGAAGAAGAAGAGCTGGAGAGAGAAAACTTAGAAGAGAGAGAATAATTTCTTCATATTAAAAAGTGTAGTCGATCCTTGGCCAAGGATTACAATATAACTGTTGCCCTTTTGGCAGTATGTGCCAGCAAGGAAGGCAATAACAGAATAACAATTCACTATAATAAAGACAAGGTAAATAACAATTTATTCGTTCTAATTTTGCCATAACAGAGCCTTCTCCTTAAGGAACCTTGTCCACAAGGTTGATGTGAGGAAACCTTTGCTGTATATCGAAAAGGAACTCCCAGGTAGCTTCCTCAGGTGGCAGGTTAGACCATTGAACCAAAATTTTTGTTGCAGCACTGTTACCCCTTTTAACCATTTTTCGATCAAGAATAGCTACAGGAATTGAGGGTGTATGAGGTGGTACAGGTAAGGTAGTAACGGTGGTAACAGAAGCAGGGACAGACTTCTTAAGTTGAGAAACATGAAATACAGGGTGTATTTCTGCTTCAGACGGTAACTTAAGTTTGTAAGCTGCAGCACCGATTTTTTCCTCTACACAGTATGGTCCATAGAACAGAGGAGAAAGTTTAACATTTTTCCTTTGTGTCACACTGAGCTGCCTGTAAGGCTGCAATTTTAGATAGACCCAATCTCCAACTTCGAAGGTTCTGTCAGTCCTGTGTTTGTCTGACTGCTGCTTCATACGATGCTGGGCACGTGTAAGACAGTATTTCATAATCTGCAAAGCTACTTCCCTGTCTTGGAGAAATTGATCTACTGCTGCAATCTTGGAATCACCAGGGAAATAGGGAATGTGAATTGGAGGTGGCATCCCATAAACCACTTCAAATGGGGTTGTTTGAATGGCTGAATGGAAGTTGGTGTTGTACCACCACTCAGCCAAAGGCAGCCAATTGCACCATTGATGGGGGTTAGCACCTGACATACACCTAAGATAGGTTTCCAAACAACGATTAACCACCTCAGTTTGCCCATCAGTCTGAGGGTGATAAGCAGAAGATCTCAGTAACTCAGCGCCCTGCAATTTAAACAACTCTTCCCAAAAATTGCTGATAAACACAGGGTCCCTATCAGTCACAATGGAGGAGGGAATCCCATGTAATTTGAACACATTAACAATAAATGCTTGGGCAATGGTGGCTGCAGTATAAGGATGGCTGACAGCAATAAAGTGAGCATACTTGCTGAGTCTATCAACCACTACTAAAATCACCTCCTTCCCTTGGGATTTAGGCAAACCCTCTATGAAATCCATGCTGATGTCAGTCCAAATACCTTCTGGTATGGGCAGTGGCTGTAGCAGCCCCGGAGTGTTGATATTTTCAGGCTTACATGTCTGGCAAATAGCACAGTTCCTTATGTAATTCCTCACATCTTTGTCTATACCCTTCCAGAAAAAAAGCAATTTAATTCTTTTCACTGTTGCTTGCATGCCGGAATGTCCTCCTATGGCTGAATCATGCATCAATTGAAGGATTTTCCGCTTGAGCTGATCATCATTACCCACTACAAGTCTGCCTTTCCTTCTCAACAACCCTTCAATCCATGTATAAGAAGTCTGAGTTAATTTACCATCCTGCAAAGCTTCAATAATGGACTGCAAGTTAGGGTCTGAATGCCAACTAGCCTCCACTTCAGGTAGGAGTTGGCTCACTGGTGAAGAAAGAGTCAAAATTGCTAGCTCTGAAGATGGTAACCTGGAAAGTGCATCAGCTGCTGTATTGTCTTTTCCCTTCTTGTAGCATATCTCAAAATCATATCCAAACAACTTTGCTATATACCTTTGCTGGTGAGCAGTGGTGATTCTTTGTTCCAATAAAAACTTGAGGCTGTGATGATCTGTCTTGATCACAAAGTGTCTGTGAGCAATGTAGTGATCCCACTTCTTCACTGCATAGACCACAGCTAAAAGCTCCTTTTCATACACAGAGAGAGACAAGTGCCTTGGAGAGAGTGCCTTGCTGATGTAAGCAATAGGGTGAAATTCCTGCATAAGAACTGCTCCAATTCCCACATCACATGCATCAGTTTCTATTATAAATAATTTGTCAGGGGATGGTAAAGCCAAAACTGGCGCTGTAACTAACGCATTCTTTAAAGTCAAAAATGCTGTCTCTGCTGCAGGATTCCAAGCAAATTTATCTTTTTTGAGAAGGTCAGTTAAAGGTTTACTTACTACACCATAACCCTTAATAAACCTTCTATAGTAACCGGAGAGACCCAAAAATCCTCTCAACTGCTTCAAATTCCTGGGACTTGGCCAGCTTGCTACCACTTCTACCTTTTTTGGATCAGTAGCTACTCCAGCTGCACAAATGACATGGCCAAGATATTCCACAGAAAGCTCCCCAAATAGGCACTTACTCTTCTTAGCAAAGAGTTGATGTTCTTGCAACTTTTGAAACACAATTCTCAAATGGTCAAGGTGCTCCTGCATATCTCGACTGTAAATAAGTATATCATCAAAGAAAACAAGCACGAATTTCCTTAGGAAAGGCCTAAAGATCTCATTCATCAAGCTTTGGAAGGTTGAAGGGGCATTGGTAAGCCCAAAAGGCATAACCACAAATTCATAATGCCCATCATGTGACCTAAAGGCTGTCTTCTGAATGTCTTCAGTATACATTCTGATTTGGTGATAACCTGATCTAAGGTCAATTTTAGAAAAGATGGTGGCCCCATGAAGTTCATCTAGCAATTCTTCAATCACAGGTATAGGGAACCTGTCCTTAATGGTTTGCTTGTTCAATTCCCTATAGTCTATACACATCCTCCAGCTATTATCCTTTTTCTTCACTAACACTATAGGTGATGAGAAGGGACTGACACTGGGTTGTATAATTCCCTTTTGTAGTAATTCTTGGATCATATTTTCTATGGCTGTTTTTTGAATTGGGGAGTGTTTATATGGCCTAATGTTTACTGGTTTTGACCCTTCAATCAAAGGAATTCTGTGGTCTCGAGTCCTTTGTGGGGGTAATTCTTTTGGTTCCTCAAACAAACAATTGAATTCTTGCAGTAATTGAGCGAGTTTAGGATCAGTTACCATAGCTGCTGGTGGTGAGCTCTCAGTGGTGAATGATTGACTCTCCTGCACCTGGATAGCATAAGCAAGAGTTGACTTACGCTGTAATAGTTTAGCCATAGTATTCTCTGCAATCAACTTTACAGCAGTGGAATTTTTCCCCAGTAACCTGTGTTGCTTGCCATTGACAGTGAAAGACATACAGAGATGCTTAAAATTCCAAGTGATATCGCCCAATGTAGACAGCCATTGCACTCCTAACACCATTTCACAACCTCCCAAAGTCATAACATAGAAATCAGCTTCAAATCCTTGTCCCTGCATCTCCCAACAGAATTGTTTGCAAATATAAGAGCATTTAACTTCTTGCCCATTAGCAACAGTAATTTTCACAGGAAGAATCGACTGTAACTTGCAACCTAACCCCTTAGCCACTGTAAGATCCAGGAAATTATTAGTGCTTCCTGAATCTATCAACAAGTGGAGCAACTTCCTTTTGTGATTCCCAATCAATCTCATAGTCTGATAGGATCTGTCAGTTAGTCCAGATAAAGCATGAAGGGATATGACTGGTCCAGCATCACTATTTTCTTCGCTGTTCCATAAAAAAGTTTCATCTCCATATTCTACCTCTTCCTCTGGATCATCTTGTACAACAACCATGTGTAAATGTTTCTTCTTACATATGTGGCCAGGCACAAATTTTTCATCACACCAGAAACAGAGATTCTTAGCCCTCTTCTCATTTAATTCTTCATCAGATAACCTTCTGGTCCTTGGAGGAACAAATTTGGGTTTATTCGGGGTTTGTGTTTGTTTAAATATATGAGCTGGGGTGGGTAACAATGGTGGTTTGAAGTTTGATGCAATAGTTCTGGTATTGGAATTAGGATTTGGAGATGAGGTTGCAGTTGGGTATGATCTATTGAGGTAAGTTTTTGGAGACTTAGCAACAGAGAGATAAGAGTCTTGTAGCCTGGCCAATGCATATGCTTGCTGCAGTGATTTAGGGCCAAACATTCTTACTGGAATTTTGATCTCGTCCCTGAGCCCGCTCAAAAAGCAACTGAGAGCATAATCTTCGGTTAATGTGACTTTGTGAGATAAAATATCGAATTCTTCTAAATACTCTTGAAGAGCTCCTGTTTGAGTTAATCCTTTGAGATCTGCCATAGGATCCTCATAGACTTGCTCCCCAAAACGGCCCCTGAGAGCCGTGAGATACTCCTCCCATGGGGGTTCTCCCCCTTGATTCCTATTCTTCACATAGGATTGATGCCACTGTAAAGCTCTTCCCTCTAGGTGTATTGCTGCTAATTTCACCTTAGCATTGTGTGGAGTGAAGTCTATTTGGAAAAACCTCTCACACCTGAATAACCAACTTTCCAGGTCCTCTCCATCGAATTTGGGAAATTCAATCTTGGTAAATCGGGTGGCCAATCTTGGTAAATTTTGGTTCAATGGATTAGTGAGATCAATGAGTGGAGGAGTTGTCTGGTGTGCCGGTAGTATATCAACAGTGTTTTGGGTATTTTGGTTTTGCGGGTGGAGAGCTGGGTTTTGTGGACTTTGAACAGAGTTTTTTTGGGTAGCAGGATTTTGGGTATTTTCAGTGGGTGTTGAAGAAGTAGAAGGTGACTGTAATGTAGGAGTAATAGAGGAAATAAGAGTCTTCAATTCACTGAACATCCCAGTAAATAGTTCCTCTTGTTTTTTGTTATTTTCCTGTATCATTCCTTTTACCATGTTCTTAATGGATTCCTCCATTTTTTTCAGCTCCTGCAACCTTGTGTTTTCAGCTATAGACATGGCTCAACGATTTGGATATTAGGGAGATGATGACTGGTTCAGGCGCAAGGATCGATGCTCTGATACCAGATGATACGTGTAAAATTATATAAAGAAGAAAAGAGGTATGCAGAGGAAGAAGAAGAGCTGGAGAGAGAAAACTTAGAAGAGAGAGAATAATTTCTTCATATTAAAAAGTGTAGTCGATCCTTGGCCAAGGATTACAATATAACTGTTGCCCTTTTGGCAGTATGTGCCAGCAAGGAAGGCAATAACAAAATAACAATTCACTATAATAAAGACAAGGTAAATAACAATTTATTCGTTCTAATTTTGCCATAACAATCTTATGGTTAGCCAAGAGAGAATAGAAGATGAAAAAAAATCTGCTTTGACTCAAATTGGCTAGAGGCGACTGAAGTAAGAGGCACGACAGATGATGATCGCTTTGATTTGTGAGTGGCGTTGAAGTTAATTCCTCCAGCGAGCAAGTGATTGAAAGTAAATTGGGGTTTGAGGAAGTAAATCGACGAGAGAGAAAAAGAGATAAAAGAAGAGGTGGTAGGTGAAAAAGCTGTACATTTCAAATATTAAAAGATGGACTTTTAAAAAAAAAATAGGAAGTTATTTAAAGAAAAAAAATGACTAAAAGGAAAGAAGTCAACTTTTCCTTTTTATGCCCTTAAAATATCTCCATTGAAATAGGATAAAAACTGATTTTCCATAACTGACACTTTTGAAGAAAAAGAGAGTATGAGATCAGTCTGTAAAATTAATTCAACACACTACATATAAAACACGAATAATGCAGACATTTAAAGCATATCATTTCTTCAAAAAATATTAAACACACGAAAGAAAAATAAATTTTTTTTTTTTGAAGAGAATATGATTACCTTTTTAAGATGAATTTTCTAACATACCCATGCCCAATTCTCTTCTTAACTTGTAAAATTGTTCTTCCTTCAATGGTTTGGTGAAGATATCAGCTAATTGATGTTCAGTTGAAACATAATTCAATGCAATGTCTCCTCTTTGAACATGATCTCGTATGAAATGATGTCTTATTTCAATGTGTTTTGTTCTTGAGTGCATCACTGGATTTTTTGTGAGATTTATCGCACTGGTATTGTCACAATAAATAGGTATTTCCTTAAGCTCAAAACCATAATCAACTAGTTGTTGCTTAATCCAAAGAATTTGTGCAGTACAACTTCCTGCAGCTATGTACTCTGCTTCTGCAGTTGATAAGGCAACAGAGTGTTGTTTTCTGCTAGACCATGTAATGAGAGATTGTCCTAATAATTGACATGTTCCAGAAGTGCTTTTTCTCTCAATTCTGCAACCTGCAAAGTCAGCATCTGAAAAACCAACAAGATCAAAACTTGAATCCTTAAAATACCATAAGCCAATATTTTGAGTTCCCAACAGATATCTTAGAATTCGTTTCACTGCTGATAAATGAGACTCCTTTGGATTTGACTGAAATCGAGCACATAGACATACACTAAACTGTATATCAGGTCTACTGGCAGTTAAATATAATAACGAACCAATCATTCCTCTATAAAGCTTCTGATCCACACTTTTACCTTTCTCGTCAAGATCAAGCTTAATTGATGGACTCATTGGTGTACTGATAATATTTGCTTCCATCATTTTGTATTTCTTCAGTAATTCTTTTGTATACTTAACTTGACTAATAAAGATTCCATCTTTATTTTGATTAATTTGCAGTCCCAAAAAGAAGGTCAGTTCTCCCATCATACTCATCTCAAATTCTTCCTTCATTAATATTTCAAATTCCTTGCACATTGAGATGTTAGTAGCACCAAATACAATATCATCCACATATATTTGCACAAGCATGATATCAATTTCTTTATGCTTTATAAATAATGTATTATCAACTTTTCCTCTAGCAAAGTCATGCTTTATTAAAAAACTTGAAAGTCTTTCATACCAAGCTCTTGGAGCTTGTTTTAAACCATACAAAACTTTTGTCAATTTATAAACATGATTTGGAAATTCATTGTTTTCAAAACCAGGTGGTTGTGCAACATAGACTTCTTCATTTAAGTATCCATTTAAAAATGCACTTTTAACATCCATTTGATAAAGTTTAATTTTCTTAAAACATGCAAATGCACATAGGATACGAATGGCTTCTAAACGTGCAACTGGTGCAAATGTTTCATCAAAATCGATACCTTCTTCTTGATTGTAGCCTTGAGCCACAAGCCTTGCTTTATTTCTTGTCACATTTCCTTGTTCATCTAGCTTGTTTCTAAAGACCCACTTTGTACCAATAATTGAATGATTTTTCGGTTTGGGAACAAGAGACCATACCTTATTTCTTTCAAATTGATTTAATTCTTCTTGCATAGCAAGAGTCCAATTGTTGTCATCTTGAGCTTCCTCAATATTCTTTGGTTCAATTTGAGAAACAAAAGCAACGTTACCACAAAATTCTCTTAGTTGTCTTCTGGTCATCATCCCTGTTGATGGACTGCTTAGCAAATCTTCTTTTGAATGATTTCTATGAACATTCCATTCCTTTTGTAGATCAGTGTTCTGTTCTGGTTCAACGTGTTCTACTGCATCTAGTAGTTTTATCTCATCAGTTCTATTTTGATCAGGTTTCAGTTCTGTTTCTGTGTGTTCTACTGCATCTGACAGTTCTGTCTCATCAGCTATAGTCTGATCAGATCTCAGTTCTGTTTGATCTTTCTTCTGAATTTTCTCATCTTTATTTCCTGTCTCATCATCAGAAACACACCTTTCTCCAGTGTAGACATCAATCTCATCAAATTTAACATTAATTGACTCTTCAACCATGTGTATTTTCTTATTATAGACTCTATATGCTTTTCTTTTATGTGAATAACCCAGAAAAATACCTACATCAGATTTAGCATCAAATTTTCCTAGATTATTTTTGTCATTTAAAATAAAACACTTACAGCCAAATGTGTGAAAATAACTGATGTTTGGCTTCCTCCCTTTCCACAGCTCATATGGAGTTTTATTTAGAATTGCTCTAATTAAAACTCTGTTGATAATATAGCTTGATGTGTTCACTGCTTCAGTCCAAAAATATTTTGGCATACTATTTTTATTTAACATGGTTCGTGCCATCTCCTGCAATGTTCTATTTTTCCTCTCTACTACTCCATTCTGTTGTGGAGTCCTTGGTGCCGAAAAGTTATGATCTATTCCTTCCCTTGAGCAAAAATCATCAAATTCTTTGTTAACAAATTCACCTCCATTATCACTTCGGATTTTGACAATGTGATATCCCTTCTCATTTTGAATTTTCTTTGCCAGCTTCTTGAAAGCCCCAAACGTCTCATGTTTATGTGCAAGAAAGAGTGTCCAAGTAAAACGTGAGTAATCATCAACAATAACAAATACATAACTCTTTCCTTTTAAACTAGATGGAGAAATTGGTCCGAATAAATCCATATGCAACATTTCTAAGCATTTTTTAGTTGAAATTTCTTTCTTGGATTTAAATGAACTTCTAGTTTGCTTACCAAGTTGACATGCTTCACATATATATTTCTTATCAAAATTAATTTTAGGCAAGCCAACAACTAAGTCCATTTTCGATAATTTTTCAATAGCATGTAAACTTGCATGACCTAGTCTTTTATGCCATATCCAATTTTGATCAACATTTAAAATTAAGCAAGTTGAGTTATTATTATTTTCATTTTTATCCAAACTTACTTGATAAATATTTCCAGTTCTATGGCCAGTAAGAACAATGTTACCTGAGTTTGCATCCTCAACCTTTCAGTCTTTTATTTCAAAGATAACCCTTTTATTTTTATCGCATAACTGACTTACACTAAGAAGATTATATTTCAATCCCTTCACTAGTGAAACATCTTCGATACATGGGTTGGTTCCAACAGTTCCAACACCAATAATTTTGCCTTTATTTTTGTCACCAAAACTGACAGTCCCTCCATCTTTCATAGAGAGTTCAGCAAACTTCTTTTTGTCCCATGTCATATGTCTTGAGCAACCACTATCAAGGTACCATTTGTTATTCACATTGCTCTTTAGACAAACTACATTTTGGTTTTCTTCAACAAATTGATTTGTTCCAGCCATTTGAATGGATCTCTCTAGGTGGTTAAACCTGTAAATAAAGAGACCTGCTCTGATACCAAATGTGAGTCCCAAATATATGATCTAGAGGGGAGGTGAATAGATCATTTCATAATTTTTTCGTGATCTGGACAGATTAGAACACATACAGTTGATATGCAAAATACCATCATCATAATAAATCCATTTCATGCAATTTACTTTAAATAATTTTTTAATTATCCTTTACCATTAAAAACTACACATATGGACGAAATTATTAGTGGCAAAAAATCAGACTTTCATTGGATAGATTAATTTAAAAAAATCAATTTCATCCCGTTTTTCAGAACAGAGGTGATTTTCTGACTCTGTTCTATAGAACACAGAACAGATACAGAACAGTTAATTTCAGCATAAAAATTATAGAGCACAAAATAAAAAGAGAGTAAGGGATAGAGAATTTAACACCGGATTTATAGAGGTTCGGCCCCTTGCCTACATCCTCTCCTTAAGACAATTTGTCTTAAGAGTTTCTCTCTTTCTAATGTGACTCTATTTACGGGCAAGAGTCAAAAGCCTATTACATGTAGCTACCCCAAGTTTTTCTTCCCAAGTGAAAACTCTAAAAATACTTAATCATTTTTTCCAAGTAAAATGATCAAAACAATTAGCCCTTTTTCCCAAGTAAAAGAACCTAAACACTTGCTAGTTTATTTTCCTAGGTTCTAGCAACCTAACCTCACCATTTTATCTCACAAATTTGATAAACCTCACTAACATGATTACAATATAAAAACTATAATCATATTGAGGAGATGTGATCGTGTAAGCACATGAAGGAATGAAAAACTTACAAGATAAAATACACTTTAGAACAAAAACGTTTTCCACTCACTTGCTTGAACACACTAACAATACTTATTTTTATAGTTGAAAAAATATGGCTGTTAGGTGTGAACAACAATTCAAAAATGTTTCTTTGTTTGAAGAGATTTTTGTTTTTATGTTTATTTAGTCAATGAAGATCTGATTGAGAGATATTTCTACAGATTTTATGCTTCTTTAAATAAGAAAAATCAGATTCAAATAAAAGAATTTCTTTCCATATTCAAAAATTATAATTGTGAAAAATTCATTTTAGGAAAGAAATAAATTTGATTTGAATGAAGATGTGATTTGTAAAATATGTTAAATACAGAAAATAATGCAATTAACGTGCTGTGAGTGTGTGGATTCCTCAAAGATGATTTTACAAACTTTATTTCCTAATAAACTTTCATTGCTGTAGGTCTGTTCTGACAAATGTAGAACACGAATACGTCTGTTCTGTTCTTGATAGAATACGCTGCATCAGTATCTGAAACTTGGACCTGCAATATAAATTCTAAGGAGAAACCCAATTTTGTTAAGTGCAAATGTTTTGTTAATACATCAAAACTTATAAATTAGCCTTTTGAGCCAACAAAAGAGAGTCAGTGAAATTATTTCTTTATTTCCAATCCGACAGTACTTTTATTAAAATTGTAAAAGATACCGAATTGGATTAATATTTATAGTTATAATTAACCTTTTATTCATATTTAATCCAACATGTAAACATCTATAACCCTTAGCAGAAACAAAGAAAAACATCAGATTCCACAATAACATTAAAAATCAAGCCGAAAGAAAAGAGAAAATACAAACTACAAGACAATGAAATTGTTTTTATTTGGAAACAAAATTTTAAGCTACAACGTAAACTTTCATACGAGCAACATGCTTGTCTCTCGGAGCCAGGCATTCTTTGATCAAATCAATTTCACGAAGCTTTAATTTGCATCCATTTGTTCAAAGCTGGAAATTTCTCTTCAGTAATAAACTCAAGTTTCAAAAGATCTTCACGCATTACTTGAAACCAGTGTAGTATAGAAAATGCCACAATGTCTACGTACCCAAACCTCTCACCTCCAAAGTATTCTTTTCCCTTTAACTCATCTTCAGGAAACTTCATAGTTCCATATACTTCGTCCATCACCTGCTCTCGTTCCTCCCCTTTTGTTGTTTTAATTTTGAGGCCCACTGGCAGTATCTGCATAAATTTGCATGTAAGATATTTTTTTAATGAGAAAGAAATACATAAATGAGTGAATAAATTTACCCTCCATCTAACTCCTCATTCTTATATGAAATAGATGAAACAGGGGAAACACAGCAAGCATTTTTTAATGGGAATTAATGGGGAGAAGGAAATAAGAGAGTGGAGCTTGTAACGTTGAAGATTGAAAGATTGGAGAAGTTTGGGATCCAATTATGGCGTGACTTTCCCGGCAAGTGAATCAATGTCAAGCCAAACATGTGAACTGTTGTGTAAAGAACTGAAATAACAAGCAAATATGCATCTTCGGCCGTGAAGGCGATATAGGCTAGGGGGTAAATTGAACGAAATTTTAGTTAAAGGATTTTATTTTATTTTTTGAATAAGCTTAAGGAGCAAAAAGTTCATTTTTCCATAAAACAAAGAAAATGTGAAATGTCAAGGCTTATTTAGTTCTAGAAAATAAACCCATTATTCTAGAAAATTATTCTAAAAAAAATTAAAAAGTGAAACTAATTCTAATATTTTTCAATTTAAAAAACTAAAAATTTATTTTCAGGATTTTTTAAAATTAAACTATTATATAAAAAATATATTTTTTTTATTTTTCCTTTATTAAATGAGTGTATTTTTCAAAATAAAAAATATGGGTTTTCACCAATTGACACCACACTGTCGGTGCTGCCCCCACAACTACATCGCTGCCGCCACCACAACTATACAGCTGCCTCCGCCAATGCCACCACCACATCGCCGCCTCCGCCACCGCCACCGCCACTACCACTACATCGCTGCCGCTGCCACCACTACCACTACTGCAATCACATCGCCGCCCCCACCACAACCACAATGCTACCGTTGCAGCTCTTACCACCACCACACCATCATCGCCTCCACCACCGCTACCGCTATCGCCACCGCCATCACGCCGCGCTCACCGCCACCACCGCTACCACCACAACCACATTGCCGCCGCTTCCACCACCACACGCCGCCGCCGCCTCCACCACCACCCCCAAAATCAATATTATAATATTCATGAATAATTAAAAAATATACATGAATATTGATAAAAATTTTAAATATATAAAATAGTTTTATAAAAAGTAAAAATGAAAACTGAAAAAAAAAATTATTAATATAAACAATAATTATTGTAATTATATTGATAGAATATATAGAATATAAAAAAAATATAAAAGATAAGAATGAAAACACTAATAAAAGAAACGAAGCAAACATGATTTCCATTTTTCAGTTTTCCATTTTGTAAAACAGAAAAACAGAAAATTAAGAAATGAAACTGAAACTGAAAAAAAAAATGAAAAATATTTTCTAGAACTAAATAGCCACTCAATAATTATTTTCGAAAATTTTTTATGGTCCCTTTACAACTTAGACTTGTGATCACGAGCTAGGGTACTCGTCCGATCCAGTTCAATTCACCTGCAAATTTAACAGGTTTTATAAGAAATTTATGCATGCAGGTCTAATTAGGGTTGAAAACATTGGAAAAGCCGAAATTCATGGTTAAAAATTAAGTTAAAATTGGTATATAGAAGTGTTAAAATTGGTATATAGAAGAGGAGGTAGCAAATTCAACGGATTTACGATGAGTCATAAATGAGTCAAAAAATATGTATCATAAATGGATCAAATATTCAAATGCAAGGTTCAAATGGGCCAAGATATTTGATTTATTTTCTAATGAAAATAATTTTATATAATAACGTGATACTAAAAAGTCACAATAAAAAATATATTGTCTCAGATAGATCGCATGTTGTTTCAAATATGTTGGATGGGTCAAATGATGCCTTAAACGGGCCAAAATATAGATTAACCTATTTAATCTATTTTATAATGAAAAATAATTTTCAATATGATAGCGGAATACTAAAAAAAATAGTCTGATAAAAATATTAAATATACAAATTGTAAGTAATTATTCATCTTAAAAAATTAATATTTGATGAATAAAAAACTCTAATTGGCTTACAAAAAAAATCTTTTGTTTGTTTTAAAAATTTCCATTCTCTAGATTCTTTGAAATATTGACCGTATCTAAAACCTCTAAAAACCTCAAATGGGCTTTAGCGATCAATGGATGGGTTTACGCATAAGAAATTGATCCAGTTCTTTCCCATAATTTAATCATATCACGTTATTTTTGAAAAATAAATTTTCTACAAATGGGTTCAATTATATAATACAAACAACTAGGCGTGAGAAAAAAAACCGATGGACTCGGTTAACCGGAAAAAAAAAATTCGAAATCGAACCTATGGACTGGTTAACCGATTGTAATAGACTAGTTAATGATTAGTGTTTTGAAAAAACCGATATTAATAGACTGGTTAATGGTTTTTGATTCATGTAACTGGTTAACCGAACCGAAACCGAATTTTTAGTTAATTTATTTATTTTTTAATAATTTATAACAATTTATCCTAATTAAAAGTGATCATGTACTTTTTTTTATGATACTAATTATTTTAAAGTTTTTAATTTTTTTAATTGGCTATTAGTAAGTATAATAATTTATCTAATTAAAAGTAATTATGAACCGGTTAATATATTTACTTATTAAATATTAATTTTTAAAAACAAATTTGCGTATATCCACCAAATATTTTTATTTTAACAACAATAATGTTATATTATAGTGAAAAAAATTTAATTTTTAAGTATCTTGAACATTTTCATTTTATTTATGAATATATTTATAATTATAGTGGTTAACCGAAAAATATTGGGTAACCGATCCGAAAATCCGAAACCGATGGACTGGTTAACCGATGGTAATGGACTGTAATTTCAAAAAACCGATATTAATGGACTGATTAACCGACCGTGCTCACCCCTACAAACAACTAACCCAATTAATTAGGAGAAAGGTACTGATTTACCTTCCAACTTATTTAAAAATAGCCGATATGCCCCTATCGTTTTTTTAGAGCAAAAATGCCCTTCAATTTACAAAATTCGGATAATTTTGCCCTTCTGATTAGCTTCAATTAACTGGATGTTAACGGCACTGACGTGGCATTGACATCTGGCAAACTATGCCACGTCAGCGTCACGTGTATTTTAATTCAAAATGCTTTTAAAGTTATCTTCATGGTACTAAGATGTCCGTATAGTTAATTTTAGAACAAAAATACCTCTAATGTTAATAAAAAAATATTAAAATACCTCTGAATATTTATATTTTTTATATTTAATTTTATTTTTTTTCTTGTAAACATAAATATTTATCAACTAGTGATAATATTCAAGTTATCATTTCTATTTTGGGCCGAACTGAATATTATCATTTCTCTTTTGGGCCGAAATCAAGCTCGGCCCAAAACTCAATAAGGTGCATGGGTTGAGAATTTTAGAAGACTAATGCTTATAAGGCATGGTGCGTGTACGCACCGACCCATAGGCTTGCTGGTGATGCTCCCGTGAGCCAATGACAGCCCATTAGCGGTCCACCCAAATTCAAGCCGGCAATGCTGATTTCTCAACTGGCGATGCAACGGCAGCTTTGCTTTTGGCCACCTTGGTGGGTTTCTTGGCATTTTTTCGAGGGTTTTGTTCAAAAGAGGACTCAATTCCTCGCGATTGCAACTGTTATGGGTGCCATTGTTGTTGGGTGGCCATTTTTGAGAGTGAAATTGAAGATCAAATTAGAGAAACAGTGGAGGGAGGTAAGGGAGGAAGAAAAGAATAGCGTATTTGGAGAAGTGCTGAGTTAAAGGCAACAGATCCATTGGGCGCATAAAATAGACTCAAACGAATTGTACATTAAGCGGATTGTTTTTGGACTCATCCAATTAGATATTTCATGGGTTGAGTTGGATTTAATTGAACCTATTTTACTGGGCGGATTTAGACGGGATCTAAATTTGACAGCTTTAATCAATTCGTACTTTATGTAACGAGAAACAGTAATAATGAATTTTTGACCTGGTCTAAATTAATATTTTATAACCTAATCAAAAATTTCCTAGTTAACATCAATTTTGTGGCTATCATTTCATGTGGAGGCTGTCAAACTTTTATCATGAAGACCAAAAGACACAGATTGATTGATAGATAGCAAGTACCAACTACTCCGAGTTATCCTAAAAAAAAAAAAACAACTGCTAGCTTCGGGTTGATTTTACATACCGCCATTAAATTTATCTAATTAACATATTAAAATCATAAAAAAAAAGTTACACAGTAAAATATCTGAATTATTATTGATTTAACATATTAAAATATATTTTATTAAAAAAAAACTCAATTAAGGCATTTTAATATTATGAAATTATTTTTTTTTTTATTTTAGTGTTAGTCAAGAGTCGGCAAAAATATTTCTTTATTTTGTATCCGACAACAATTCATTAAAGTTCTGCTTAAAACAAATTAATTTCATAAAATTTTATAAAATTTATTTGTAATTTTTATTTTTTATGCTTGACATGTAAAAAAAATAAGAATTGAAATCGTAAAATTTAATTTCACCAAATTCATCATATTACCACCAAATTCCATTAAATTATGTGAAATTTGCAAATAAATTTCATATTTTTCAGAGTTAAATTTGAAAAAACTATAATATTCTCTTGATAATTTGTTAAAAATAAATTACTCCTGTGCAACTAATAACGTAATATGTTATTTGTTCGTCCGTACCGTTGTTCTTCTCCATCTCCTACCACTGTTCTTCTCTCACCCAAAGCCACAATCACCGAATTTTGACTCGCCTCCGTTGGACTTTCACCGAATAGCTTCATTGGTTGTCTGTATATATGGCTTTTTTTTTTTATTTTATTTTCTATTTTTTCTAAATTATGACTGAAAAAACAGTCATATCAGTTTTTATAAAATGCAGTTAATTACAATTTGTTTAAATTTTAATAGTAGGTTTTTAGATGCAGATTAATCACAATGTTGCTTGTAAACTCTAGCCATCATATTCAATTAAAAATCAAATTATTAATTTTAAGGAGTAAGACGGAATAGTGATATCGTTTTTCTCTCTTAGATATCGCTATTCAAAAACTGTTCAATTTAATGGTTGTTAGAATTTTTTTTATTGTGAGTAGTTAGAATAAAATATCAAAATTGGCATTAAGGATATTTTATGAAATCAAATAAAAATAAATTTATTTATTTATTTATTCCAATTATAAAAATAAGAAATTCATTTTCAAATTTATATTTTAATAATTTTATTCCAAGTTATTTACAAATAAATTTTATATGAAATTCAATTATAAATGAATTTCATAATTTAAATTTATTTGTTTCAAGAAGAGTCTAAGAGTGTAAAAAATTTCTAATTGGATTAATATTTATAGTTATAATTAACCTTTTATTGATATGTAATCCAAGATGTAAACATAACTCTTAGCAGAAAGAAAGAAAAACATCAGATTTCACAATAACATTAAAAATCAAGCCGAAAGAAAAGAGAAAATAGAAACTACAAAACGTGAGCTTTCACACGAGCAACATGCTTGTCTCTTGGAGGCAGGCATTCTTTGATCAAATCAATTTCACGAAGCTTTTGCATCCATTTGTGCAAAGCTGGAAATTTCTCTTCAGTAATAAACTCCAGTTTCAAAAGATCTTCACGTACGCATTACTTGAAACCAGTGTAGAATAGAAAATGCCACAATGTTTACGTACCCAAATACTCTCACCTCCAAAATATTCTTTTCCATTTAACTCATCCTCAAGAAACTTCATAGTTCCATATACTTCTCCATCACCTGCTCTCGTTCCTCCCCTTTGTTCCATAAATTTGCATGTAAGATATTTTTTAATGAGAAAGAAATACAGAAATGACTGAATAAATTTACCTTTTCATCGACGAATTTAACCCAGAAACGAGAAAGGGCTTTGCTGTCTGGATCCTGAGGCAATATGGGATTGTTTGGCCAGGTTTCATCTATGTACTCAAGAATTACAATTGATTCAGCTATTGGCTTTCCATTATGAACAAGTACTGGAATTTTCTTGTGGACTGGGTTACACTTTAGCAGCAACTCACTCTTGTTCTTGAGGTTTCTTCTATGTATTCGTATTGAACTCCTATCAATTTTAGAGCCAGTTTGACTCTGAAACTATATGGACTTGCCCAGAACCCTAATACCTTAACTTGTTCTGCCATTTCTGCAATTCTTATGTGTGAGATTCAAACTTAGTTATTCACTAGTATATACACTAAACTCTCATTTTTATATTATTAAACTCTAATTTGAATGCAATGTATATTAAAATAAAAGTTTAAAAATTTTATATGATAATGAATAAAAATTTAAACATTTAATAGAAAAAAATGTGTAAGTTCTGTACTTTGCATGTATCCATTAAAATAATCTAAAATGTATAGAAAGATCAAAATTAAAATAATAATTCATTCAATTATGGTTTGTTTTTCTTGATAATTAAGAAAAGTATGTAGTGACTTTTCTATAATTTTTTTCTTTCTTTGATTTGAATTCAAAGTTATTGACATTGAATTTAATACAAAAATACCATAGAAAAGTGGATTTTTTTTTTTAAAGAAAATAGATTCAAAGTTTTGGATTAATTTCACAACTTATATTTAAATAATACTAATATAATAAAATAATTTTTATTATTTTAAAAATCACTGAACTTAAAATATGTATACAAAAAAAATCGTTTTAACCGCTTTCCGACAAAGGAACTGCCAAAAAATCCAATTGGTGTGCATATTCAACACCTTATACATGTCAAGTCACGTGGAAAAAATGACATGTAAGTATATCACGTGACAAGTTGACTTGTCGAAATTTTCATGTGGCATGTCACATGGCATGTTTATATGTCATTTTTTCATGGGGATACTGAGTGTACGCTACAACTAGACTTTCTGAAGGTTTTTTCGCCGAAAAATGGTTAAAATGACTTTTTTTTTATACATGTTCTAAATTCAATGATTTTTTAAAAAAATAAAAAAAAATCATTATATTGGTATTATTTAAATATAAGTTCAGTGATTACGGATGAAATGAATCAAAAACTTTATATATATATATATATATATATATATATTAAAATTTTCAATTTGACAGGTATGCTTCCAATTCAAATTATACACACATTGGGTTAAGAATTCAAATTATCCATGATTTCTTTTTTTTTAATTTTTTATAGATTGGCCTCCCAAATTTTTTACTCTAGTTTTTGGCCCACTTATTCCTTCATACTGGGTACGTCCCTGTGATGTCATTTCTTACAAAAAAAAAAAATTGTACTATTTTGTATAATTTAAAAACAAATTTATTATATGGAAGAGTTTTTCCTCTATAAAAACGTAGCTAGCTGATCATAAATCATATGTTCTTTAAACATCAAAGCAGAAAAATTTGGCGACTTTAGTCTCCACTCTCTTCATACCAATCTCAAAAATGGCATTGCGTTTCCCATCAGCTGTTTTGCAATTAAACACACGTAAAAGAAGTAATTTCCTTCCATTCTTAAATATACGTTATTCTACCAAGTCCAATAGCTTTCCTTTCTCTTCCATTAATAAAGCACCACAAGCTTGTTTATCATCAAAATCACACCCAGAAGTTCGTCCATTAGCTCACTTTCCTCCTGATGTATGGGCTAATCTATTTAGCTCCACTGAATTCGATCAATCAGTAAGTCTCAATTACTTGATTATCTTTATTAAGTTTTTTTTATTCATATAAGAATATGTTAGTTACTATATTATTTTCTAAATTTATGCAGAAATTCCAATGGTATGATAGACAAGTGAAAACGCTTAAGGAAAAAACTATGGATATGTTATTAGCTTGTACTTGTGATTATGTTGAGAAGATAATGCTGATTGACATATTGTGCCGTCTTGGTGTTTCATATCATTTTGAAGATGTGATCGAAGAGCAACTAAGTCATATTTTTCACACCATACCTCAAATTATTAATGAAAAAGAATATGATCTATATACCATTGCAATTGTGTTTCGAGTTTTTAGACAACGTGGATTTAGAATGTTTTCTGGTAAGTTTCTAAATAAAGAAAAAAGTCCGTTTTTGGTATGAAATATCTTGGAATAGTTGAAAGGTGTTAAGAATTGAATCTTCTTGCGAATTTTGTATTTATAAAATAGGTATATATAACACCATAAAGTTACAACTATAATAGAAAATAATTTTATAACATTCCTTTATAACAGGAATGTCATTACAATATAGTAAATAATTAATAGAAATTAGGAAATTAAATATAACCATATCATATTTTATCATATCTAATCAGATCATGTATATTAAATTATAGCATTCCTGTACAGTTAAAAAGAAGATCAGAGCACAGATAAAAGCGTAATTATTTAAGACATCAAGAACTTGATTCACGAACACATAACCGGTTTCACCATTACTAATACCAATCATATTATATTTTATCACACTATATCATATCACATACCATGACAAGTACCCAAATTAATCTTCCTAGTGAGCTTCATATACATACCAAATTATTTAAAAATAAAAACAAAAAAGAATTGCATTTTATTTCATCATTGTTATGTTTGAAGAATTATAAGATCACTGATACAAAGTTGTCCTCAATACACATGTTATCCAATCTTCTTTTTCTTTTTAACGTAAATATACCTAAAAACAGATGTGTTCAACAAGTTCAAGGATAGTGATGGCAAGTTCAAGTCATCCCTAGAAAAGGATGCTAAAGGTATGCTGAGTCTTTATGAAGCAGCCCATCTAAGTCTCCCTGGAGAAGACATTCTAGATGAAGCCTTGACTTTCAGTAAGCAGTACTTAGAGTCATCGGCAATGGGGTCAAGCCCTCATCTTAGAAGATACATAATCAATGCTTTGGATAAACCTTTGCACTATGGCGTGGCAAGGCTAGAGACTAAGAAATTCATTCATTCATACGAAGCCGATGAATCCCCAAATGAATCTCTACTTTTGTTTGCAAAGTTAGATTACAACAGAGTACAGTTACTACATCAACAAGAGCTAAGACACTTCTTAATGTAAACAATCTTCTTCTTCTTTCTCCTAATGCTTTTTTATTATTTTCTTGGAATGTTCTTTTGATTGATTTCTGTTTTTCTATTTTGATGTTGTAGGTGGCAGCAGAGCTTGAACCTTGCATCAGAGTTCCCTTATGCAAGAGATAGAACGTTGGAAATTTTCTTTTGGGGAATTGCACTTAATTTTGAGCCTGATTATGCCCATTGTCGATCTATTTTTGCTAAAGTTTTCGCGCTTGCATCACTGCTAGATGATACGATTGATGCATATGCCACTATTGATGAAATTCGTCTCTTTGCAGATGCACTCCAAAGGTTTATATTTTTATATTATATGCATTCTTTTTTTTTTTTCCATACAAATAGACTTAGTATTGTATTGAAAGAAATTGTCAAAATATTGTTTCCTATTAAAAAAGGAGATAGAAAAAAGACAGATTATTAAGTGTCGGACAATGATGTCTACGTGATCCTGATCGTGATCGTGAAAGAGCCAAAAGAGATTTCCACTCTAAAATTGAGAAAAGTACAATGCGAATTTCTTTGCTAAATCCCTTAAAACACTTTTGTAACTTTCCAAATTCCTACTGGCCAAGAAAATAGAATAATTCAACAGGTGTTACCATGAATTCTCGTGTCGGGTCATATTTACATGCACCAAAATTCAATACAAAAGTGACATTGACAATGATTTTTATTTTCATATAATATGCGTCAGGTGGGACATGAGCTGTGTTGATCAATTGCCAGATTACATGAAGAAAAACTACAGATTGTTCCTAAACACGTTTTCTGAAATTGAGGAGGAATTGAAGGTTAAGGGAAAAGGTTACAAGGCTAAATACGGAAAAGAAATGGTAATATACTAAATTTATTGTTTATATATGAATGGACTTGATGCCTCTGTGAATGAAAAAGAGTAGTTCTCTATTTGGTCCAAGGATAAGAAACACTTCAAAATTAAGGTCAGTCTAATAGGAAGAGAAGGATACTTAGGAATGGGTGTCCTGACTAGAGAGGGGACCAATTGATCTTTTTTAATTATTTTTTAATTTTTATTTTTCTAAAATATAGTTTCAAGAAATAGCGAGGGGAAACTACCTGGAGGCTATATGGCGTGATGAGAGCAAAGTTCCTTCTTTTGATGAGTACCTGCAGAATGGATACATCACCTCTGGAGTGCCTCTTCTCACCGTTACAACTTTTATGGGAGCTGACAATATTAAAGGAACTAAGGAATTTGAATGGTTGACAAATGAACCCAAACACACTTTTGTCATTGGTTCAATTATCCGCATAATCAACGATATTTTTACTTACAAGGTATGATATCTTAAATTTTGTAATTAATTTCATTTACTATGACTAAATTTATATTTTAATAAATATATTATTATAAAAAATATATATATCTCAACTTTTTAAATATTATAATTAAAATCACTTTAATTATAAAATCATAAATTCAATACCATAATACTGATGTGACAACTCACGTTAAATATCTAGAACATTATGTTCTAAAAGATTTCATATTGTATTTTATGATCAATTTCATTCACGGTTACTCAACTTATCACTTATTGTGCAAAAATAATTTTTTTTTCCGACTTAAATGTCACTAAACTTATAATATTTTTGCAAAAATATCATGTAAACCGGAATCCGGCGAAAACCCTTACCAGATTGATGATATGGCATATGACACGTGGCGACGAATAGTCGACACGTGACTTTTTTGCAAAAATATTAGAAGTTCAGTGACATTTAAGTCGAAAAAAAAATTTATTATTTTTGCGCGATAATTGATAAGTTGAGTGACCGTTAGTTAAATTGACCAAAATGTAGCATTTGTTGGAAATACTGTTAAACGACACGTAATTTTTGACATGGCATGCCATGTCATCAATCCGGCAATGATTCCTCGCCGGATTCCGGTATACATGATTTTTTTGCAAAAATGTTAGAAGTTCAGTGACATTTAAGTCAAAAAAAAATCGGTTATTTTTTTGCAATAAGTGATAAGTTGAGTGACCGTAAGTGAAATTAACCATGTATTTTATAAAACATTCTAAACAAATATCACTTGCAATATCAATACTCCTACATTGAATTTATGGTTTTTCAGTCAAATTAATTTTAGTTGAAATATTTAAAATATTAAATTATTTTTGTTAGACAAAAAAATTGATTGAATCGATATTAAGGTATAAATTAAGTGGCTGCAATTTTTTTTTTCATACACATCTACTTATAATCAATTTTATATAAAAAAAAATGATAGAGCGAACGGAAAAGAGGTATTGTAGTATCGAGCATCGAATGTTATATGAAGCAGTATGGAGTAGATGAGGAAGAGGAAGCAATTAAGCAACTGCTGAGAGTGGTGTCTGATTTTTGGAAGCAAGTCAATGAGGAAATAATGAGGCCAACACAAATCTCAGTTGATCTGCTCACGAGAACCGTCAACGCCATACGCCTTACACTTGTTACTTATACATATGGAGATGGGTATAGTGATCCTCAAGGAATGAAGAAATTTGTGCAAGAAATGATTATTGATCCAATTTCAGTTTGATCCCAAATAAATGGTCCAAGGTATATCTTGGCATGTTAGTTGAATAATTATTTCAAAACGACCCAATCTAGGCAAATAAATATATAAAAAATGTAACTTTCTTTGTCGTGTGGAAAATAAGGATTTTCTTGAAAATTATGTGGTGACAGCATTTATTATTTATTATGTTTTCGTTTTTTTATATTAAATCTTTTGTTTCAAAGAGAAAATGTCCGCATTAATAATTTAACACATTAAAATAAAATAAACTGGATAAGAAACTGGAGATTGAAATCAGATTGTTATTGGTAATTATATTGAAATTGCTAAACAGAAAAACAAATAAATTTTACAATATTTGGTACATGAGAATACAATTAATTTGCTGTTGAATTTCTCTTCATGGTCTAATTATAAATTAAAATATTTTTTGCAAAATATGAAATTATATACTACTTTTTCACTCATCATGCAAAATTGTTTATTACACCCTCACATTCTGAATGGAATTTATTTCTTACAATAAACTTTTCTATTCCTTTTTAAACTCCTCTATTCAATGCGTCATTAACCACTCCAAGAAAATGGGACATCATTCTTGAATGAGGCGTTTCTTTAGCCTAAAAAGTAATATAGATATACAAATAGATAGATAGATAGACATGGAGAGAGGGGGGGGGGGGGGGGGGGGGGGGGGGGGGGGGGGGGGGGGCGCACAAAAGGGAGATAGAGACTAATGGTGCCACAAGTTACTATTTTATGCACAGATAATTTTCCATGGTTGGCCACGCCAAAGCTTCTATTCTTACATGTTAGCTTTAGCTTCTGTGTTTTTTGTAGCAATGACAGTAGAGTGGATTTCACAATCAAGCTTGGTGAAATCCACTAACACAAACTATGTTACTGCTGGGATCCAACAAACCCTAATGAATGCTATTAGGATTACTCTAGTTGACTTGGTCATGCTTGCAGTCATGTCTTTGAACATTGGAGTTCTGCTAGCTGCTGTTGCTGGATATTCACTTGGATTCTTGATTTTTGGCAGCCTGGTTCTCAAGAAATCAAAGATCCAACCTACCGGATCCGATCATCCTTCACTCATTTGCTTATAGGTTTAGATATAGTGATATCAAAGTGCATGTTTAGAATTTTAAGATTTATATTTAGTAATTTATGAATTTAAATCGAGTCAAAGCAGATGAAAATAGAAAGGGGTTATTGTATATGTAATGAACCTATCTTTATGATGATAAGATGCATGCAAAAAATACAATAATTTGTTAGTTTAATTTGCAAGTGAAATTTAATGAGAATTAATTATTATCTAATGGTTCATTAAAATGGTGCAGTGCAGATACTGCCCATGAAAAAGAGGACATGGACCGAATTGTACCGTTGACTTTTTTTATTAGAACTGAACCGAATTGTACTGTTAACTTTTAAATTAGAACCGAACCGAATTGTAATGTAACCGAATCGAGAATCGTATTGAACCATACCGAACTGTTCTGTACTGAATCGTATGGAACCGATATTTATTAATTATTATATATAATATTAGTAATTTATATATAAATATTATTTATAATTTCTATTATATCATTATTATATAAATTTAACTTCATAATTATTTGTATTTTTTTAAACTTTCATAAGTATTTGTATTAAATATTTTAATTTACGAAATTAATATAATAAATAGTTAATGAATTAAAATAAATATTTTGATTATTAATAAGATAAATTTAATTATCATATCTATATGAATGTGCAATTAAAATAACTTGTGTTTAATTTAATTTACGTTTAGTGTTACTCAACTACTACATAATTTTTCATTTTGTACAAATATTTATATACACACACAAATATAATTATTATATCAATTAAATTTTACTAATTAATGTAATTATATGAGTATATAATCATCTTACCAATTAATTTCATTTACTTTTAATATCACTCAACTAATATTTATCTATTGTAAGTTAATAATTTAAATATATATAATTAAATTTTACTAATTAATATAAATATATAATTACCTTATTAATTAATTTCATTTATTCTTATTATCACTCAACTAGTACTCATATATATTTTTGTACAATACCTATATGAATAATTGAGCATATAAATTAATAATATAATTTTATATAATAATTATTATATATAATGAAATTTACCAATTCAATTCATGCATGTAATTATATAAATATATAATCACATTACCAAATAATTTCATTTGTTTTAAGCATCACTCAACTAATATTTATTTATTTTGGCACAATACTTATATGAGTAATTGAGTTGTAACTTAATAATTTAATTATATATAATTAAATTTTACTAATTCGTATTTAATTTAATTTAACTTTAATGTTACTGCACCACTACTTTTTTTTTTGTACAAATATTTATGTACACAATCACTTTACCAATTAATTTTATTTACTTTTAATTCTACTTTTACATTCACCCTTATAGTTATTAACTATAATATTAATTAATAATCTTTTAACTATTAAGTCAAATTTAATAAAATTGAGTATGATAACTGAGACAAGATAATATATATGGATGGATTCTAACCATATAATCAGCCGAGACTATATATATAATTAACTTATCAATTAATTTCATTTATATTTAATGTCACTCAATTAGTAGTTATCTATTTTTGACACAATATATATTTGAATAATTGATTTATTTTAATAATGTAATTATATACAACTGAATAATTTATTATATAATCATTTTATCAATTAATTTCATTTGCTTCTAACACTACAAGAAATTTTACTTTTTGTGACAAATTTTTTAATTACGCATAACATTTCGTAACTAATTGTAATTTACAACGACTAATTTTTTAAAACGTCACTATACTATTTATTACTATGGTAAAATTATTTTTCATCATTTTATGTTTTAATTTTCGTTACTAATAGATTAATTTTGTGATGAAAAATATATGTCGTCATGATTTCTGTAGGAGAGATAATTTTTCACCTTTTTTTTGGAGGGAAAAAATATAATGACAAAATAATAGCTTATTGCAACGTATAAAATCGTCACAAAATATTTATTTTTTGTGATAAATTATTTTCGTCATAATTGAATCAATTAGTGATAATAAAATCATTTCGTCACAAATAACGTATCGATATAAAAAAATTCGAATTAATTATTTTTTTTGAAAAATTTTAGTTTAAAAAATAATTTTATTTATGACAAATAAATGTGTCATAAAAAATGAATATACTGTAACGAGATACAATTTCGTCAACTTTGATATGGAGAAAAAATTTACAACCATTTTCTTTTGGAGGGAAAAAATATAACGAAAAAATAACTATTTACGACATATAAATTCGTCATGAAATATTTATTTTTTATGACATGAATTATTTTTGTCACAATTTAATGAATCATTGACGGTAAAATTATTTCGTCACAATAAAGTTAATTATGATAAATAAATATGTTACAAAAAATAATATATTATGACGAAATACAATTTCGTCACCAATACAATAAATTTATGACAATAATAATTTTTTATCGCAGTTAGTTGTAATGTTAATATATGACAAAAAAAATTACGTCATAACAATAATTGAATTTGATGTGGAATAGATTTCGAAATATTTTTTGGACTGGTTCGACCGGCTGAAAAATCGAAAATTTTGAGAAGTCATAACTTTCGACTCGGGTTGAGTTACGAGAGCCATTACATGTTAAAACGGAGTGATTTGTGCGATTTATAGTCGTTACAGGGTGAAACCCATAATAGCTTGTAGCAGACCTAAATTAAATCATCTTCTGCTGTTTCGGACTGTTTAAAGTTTTTTATTCAGGATTTATTGTAATTTTCGGTTTATTTTATTTTTAATTACCAAAATTACTTTGTCTTCTATATATTGACAAAAATAACTAAATTGTATATAAAAGTTAATTAATTAATAATATAATAATAATTTAGAATAAAAGAAATTAATTATTAAAATAATATTTTAATGTAAATTATATAACTAAATGACATCGTTTTAACATTACTTTCTCCCCATATCAGCGTGAAAAAATTGAAGGCATCAGCGTGAAAAAAATTGAAAGGGAACAAAGGAAAACAGAGACATTTTTTTGTTAGGGTTGAGCATGGTCGGTTAACCGGTCCATTAGCCTCAGTCTATTAACCAGTCCATTAATATCGATTTTTTGAAATTTCAGTCCATTAATCAGTCCATTACCATCGGTTAACCAGTCTATCGGTTTCGGATTTTCGGATCGGTTACCCAATATTTTTCGGTTAACCACTATAATTATAAATATATTCATAAATAAAATTAAAATGTTCAAAATACTTAAAAATTAAAATTTTTTCACTATAATATAACATTATTGTTGTTAAAATAAAAATATTTGGTGGATATAAGCAAATTTGTTTTTAAAAATTAATATTTGATAAGTAAATATATTAACCGGTTTATAATCACTTTTAATTAGATAAATTATTATACTTACTAATAGCCAATTAAAAAAACTTAAAAACTTAAAATAATTAGTATAATGAAAAAAAAGTACATGATCACCTTTAATTAGGATAAATTGTTATATAAATTGTTATAAATTATTAAAAAATTAATAAATTAACTAAAAATTCGGTTTCGGTTCGGTTAACCAGTCACATGAGTCAAAAACCATTAACCGGTCCATTAATATCGGTTTTTTCAAAACACTAACCATTAACCAGTCCATTACAATTGGTTAACCAGTCCATCAGTTCGATTTCGAATTTTTTTTTCGGTTAACCAAGTCCATCGGTTTTTTTGCTCACCCCTTTGTGACAAAAAAATTCGAAAATCTTGGGAAAAATTGCAGACTCACCCGAAATAGAAAACCCACAGACCTAAAATCCGAGAATCCTCAATTTTCCCCAATCCCCCAGCACTGGTCCCGCCGCCCCTTGTCGCCGGCGGTGTATAAGGCAGCTAACAACTCCGGTTGCTTCTAGTTGTGAGAGGTAAGTTAGATTCACGTAAAACTCGAATAAATTTTAGTGTTTAAAAGTTGTTCTGCTCCTGTATCAGTGTTTTTAATGTTAAAATTATCATCTTTGTTGAGGTTTATGGCGAGATTAGACAGCGAAAGGAAGAGGAAGGTGAACGTACGATCTCGTTTTCTACCATCAGATGGTTTCCAGTGAAGCTAAACGGACAAAAAAGGTATGTTCCCGTAATCCACTGTAGATTTTGTTAAGTTTAAAGACTTTCTTGTGAATCTTTGAGGTTTATTCCTTTTATTTTGATAACTTCATAAGTGGATCGTGTATTTTTGTTGGCAATGAGGACGATTTCTGTGTTTGTACAGAGAATATCCTCTGTCTTTATTATCTTTCCATGAACGAGAATATTAGAATAGATAAAGTCTTAAAACTTCAATCCGAAATGAATGATTAAATGCTTGACAGATATGTTATTCAAAATTTTGAGGAAATCCTTGTCTATTTTCATGAGAATTTGGAAGGTAATCTTGGTAGACCAACCAAAATGAACCTATTTGGTGATTCCCCAAGTAGCATAAGTCTTGTAGCTGATGTTCCCTGGTCCAAGTATACTGTCAACCCCTTAGCTCCCCCAACAGTGAATTGAGTTGCATTACCTTGCTGCAACGACAACATCAAACAAAAAAGACCAAGAATATAAACAGTATTGTGTTGGTAATCTGATCTTGACATAGCCATTGAAAATGAATGATTTGTCATTTTAATTTATTTTTTTTTCAGCCAAAATCTGATAATTCAGTTTTGGATGAAATTAGAGTGTGAGAAGAATGGTGCGGTAATTAGAGGGTTTTGTAGGCCAAACTTGGGTCAGCTTTACAAGCTGTGGCATAGAAGCTTTATTCCACTTGTTCTTTGGATTTCTTAGATGATAGTGCAAAGTATATATGTTCACTTTTTATTATTTAAACCAGGTTTTGTGTTATTCTTGATTCTTTTCAATTTATTTTAAATGCAAACTTGGACTACAGGTAAATACTTTTTTTTGACTATTATTATAAAGAATATTCATGTCTTCTTCTCTAGGTTAAGCTAATGGTATAAATCATCATTTTAGTTTGTGTTCATTACTATCTCTAATTATGTGTTCAAACTCTTCCTTAAATAAAATACTATACTAATTGTTCTGCGGAGATTCAGATAAGTTAAAGCACATGCACCATTTGGTTGCTTTAATAGATATATCAATGAGAGTTTTATATATTTGCTGGGTTATTTTAATGAAGTTTAAGGGCCCAACGTTTTACTTTCTTATTTTATCAAAATTATTTAATGTATATGATGACTAAAGAAACAAAGTTTCTAAATCAAAATAATAAATTTTGATTTATATAATAATAGAGTAATATTTAGATGACTTATAATGAAAGCCCCCTCACTGATTTTCTTGAAAAACTTGCTGATGGAGAGAAGGTTCTTTTCCATTTCCTTGCTCATTCTTTCTTTCTTTCTATTTTATTTTTTAATTCTTCTTTTTATATGTGCTACTTATGCTACTTGCAGTTGTGTTCAGATTGCATCATCAAATTTACACTATATTGCAGTTGTTTTCTTAGGCATATTTACTTGTGAAGTAAGCTCTTGGTATTATAAATGTGCCTAGAAGTTTTCACACTTCCTTTCTTACAAGATAGGTACTCGTATGCTTTTGGACTCTGGTACCTGTCATGAATCAATATATACTTTCCTCACTGAAACCGTTTTAGTACCAATTTTCTTATTACTCATAGAGTCTTTACCTACAACTTTGTATATTGAAGGAGTGTTGAATTATATATGTTTTTCCTACATTCAAAAACCTTGTAAGTGCTAATTTTCTAATTCCGCAGAGAAATTGACTTCTAGCTCTGTTTATTGAAGACTTGTGCTGAATTGATATATCTAATTGATTGAAATGGAGTAACTTGCTTTTTTCAATTTGAAATGGGAGGTCTACATCAATTCACATTTTATTTCTTCAACGGTAGAATTGTGTTAACTTTTGGAAAATTAACATAGTAGATTTCTTCGGGATCTACTAGAATATAACGCATTATCAATGTATAATGGTGTTCTATTTGGGAACATAAGATGGACTCTTCCAGTCTTCAATTACATTTGTTGAACCAAATATTATATTAACATTAATTTCAGCTAATGTTAATTGTAAGAAATACTTTTTGTTACAAAAGAATAGTGTGAGTTGAGCCACTGTCCACTAAATATATGTCGTCCTCCATAACATAAAGTATATATGGAATTATCGTTTAATCTTGTAAATTAGAATTCTTGATTCTTTCGAGCCGGGTTGTCGTAAACCACCTACTTCCAATAATCAATTGAAACTATCGTACTGATAACGTGTTATAAATAAAAGTAAAATAAAAATAGAAATATGGAGAGAAAAAAAGAGGAGAATATGTTCTCTGATAATTTTATTGTATGTATTTAGTAACTCACAATTAGCCTATTTATAGGCATAAAAAAATTAGTAACAGAATTTGATTAGAAATATGATACTAGTATACTTAGAGTTTAATTAGAATTTAAAGTAGTCATTCAAATAGAAATATTTCACAAAAATATTCCACAAACATTTTTCTATTATACATACCCTTGTTTAATATGAGGATGTTCATCACTCTACAATCAAATCCGATAAGAGCATCAAATACGAATCCCGTTGGAGACGGGAGAAAGAGAGTAGTAGTAAAGGAAGAGCCCACTTGCGTACTCCAAAGTTCAGACTGACTCACGTTGGCCATTAATGTCTTTGAATTTTTTTATTTAAAAAATGTTAATTTTCATCTTCTAGAAAAAGTGTTAATCACAAGGCAAGTTTAACAAAAGGCGTATAAGATAATTCATATCTTAACCATATTTTGTAAAGCAAAAGAGGACTATACATTTGGAACAAACATAAAAGAAACTAGTTGGAATTTTCGGTTAATCCAGAAATTAGTCAGAAATCGAATCAATTTGTAGGTTAGCTAAATCGACAATTTAGTATTATAGTTTTTATTTTTAAAAATTAGCAGTTAACTAATTTATATACATTTTATACTTTATATTTTAATTTTTACATTTAAATTTTTTAATGTTTTGTATTTTATAAATATTATGATATATGTTTTTCTAAAATATTATTATAGTATATATTTTTAGTAAATAAACATTAAAACTATCTTTTTATTACAATAATTTATTCATTGCATGTGCATAATAGACACTCTATGGTTCATTTCATGTTGAATATATTCAATATTTAGAATTAATTATGAAATTTGTTTTTTTTTCGTTTGATTTTTTTTTAATGGATAGTAAATTTGGTTTTTATTTTTAATTTTTGAAGTATTTTTAACAATTAAAAACAACATTACAATTTGTATAATTTATTAAATTTATATGTTAATTAAAAATTTTTAATGGCTAATTGATTTGAAAAATCCAAATAATAACTGAAACGGATATAACAGTTAACCGAATGTAATAAACTGATTAATAAAATTATTAATATACTAATTAATTGGTCAATGCTCATTCCTAAATGAAACCACAAATTTTTTGATAAAAAAAAAAAATAGAAAAACAGAAATTTAAATTTGAAATTTCTTACTGTGTTAGGATCAGTTTTACTACTGTACAAATGAAACGAGACTTATATTTTGGAAAACAACATAGTATTATTTTCTTTTTGTCAAACAAGCATTCTTAATTTATGCTCAAGCACTTTGGAATAATTAAACCAAAAGTTGCTGCTCAAAATTTCAATTTCCAGCTTCAAGAAAAAGAAAAAGAATTCAGACAATAGTTAGATAGTTAATTGGTATATTTACAAGATTTTCCTTGTATTAATAAATAAATGAGCAAATATATACATATACATAATAATACACATATATATCTACGTTTATACGATTTCGTAAGTTTATCATAAAAATAAATATCGCTATTGATATAGTAATTTGTTTCATAACCTAACTGCAATTCAGCAGTTCTAAATGACTTTAGTCATAGATAATTATACGAACGTTAGTTGATTGACCAGTAGATATTTAGGATAAATATTATATGACAAGAGTGATGCATAACCTTATATAAGAAGTCATTAGTCATTACGATTAAATATCCTTTTTTTTTTCTTTTTTAATTTATAGAAAGAGTGGACTTAGGTAATTACACTACAAAATTCAAAGTCCCAACATGTTCTTGTTCTTCCTTGTCTCCCTATTACTTAATTTTCTAAATCATAACTACTCCATCAAGAAAAAGAAATACATGTGTTGGTTTCAGATTAAATCAACTTAAATTAGGTAAATTCCTTTTCAATGCTTTTTTTTTTTCCTTCAGTTTATGACTAAATTCATTAAAAATTCATTAGATGTTTGATACAAATTTAAATTATTTGAATTAATAAATTTTTAATATACTATATATGGTTATTAAAAAAATTAAATTGGAGGATTGATGACGATGCTATAATGCACCATATAATACAATATGAAATATTTGACCAAAAAACAGATACATGAAAGATTAGTTGAACTTTACGTAATAACATAATTTTTTTCTCAAATTATTTCATAAGATCATGCAAATTAAATATGTGGAAAATGATTTCATCACTTGAAACAAGTTGATCAATTTAGGGATGATGAGCAGTCGGTCAATTCAATTTGAAATTCAATTAAATTGAACAAACCGAAACTGTTATAAAAAAAAAAAAAGAATTGAACCAACCGAACTTATTAGAGAAAATTGAAATAATATTTCTATCGATTCAGTTGGTTATTTAAATTTCAGGTTTTAAATTCTTATGCTATTTTGTATACATTTTGAACAATAAAATATAATAAAATTCAAAAATTTTCAAATAATAAATTATAGAGTATTAATATTTGAATTAATTTAGTTGAAAATTCATTATACAGCTTAAAATTCTAATGCAACTTTTAAATATTATGCATAAATTAATTATAATTGAAATATTAGATAGTTAAAATAAAATAATAATGCATATTATATAATTATAACTAAGCAATTATACTTAATTAATATATAAATACTAAATTAGTTAATTAATTAATTATATAGAGTTATATATAAAAAGTTGAATCGGTTTGGTCTATTTGATGTTTCAACATAAAAACTGAATCAAACAAATCAAAATACTCGAACTATATATAATTACCGAACAAATCAAATTAACCAAACCAAAATAATCGAATTGCTCATGGTTTGATTGAGTTTTAGATTTTACTCACCCCTATCTAGATCTATTATATATTTTTAGAATAACTAATGGTGGATGTCAAATTAAATTATAGTTACAATTTTAAAATTTTTATCTGAAATTTATTAGAGTATGCTAAATTGTTTCAGTAGTAAAATATAATATCTTCATGATTAAGTAATTTAATGGAAATTATTTGGTTTAATTATATTATAATTTGTTTTGATCATTTGAAATATTGTTTTTATATTTGGTGGTACCAAGCAATATAAACAACCATGTCTGCGTAACTCGTATTGTGTACTGTTTGATAACTTAATTACTGATATAATACGTAGGAACAAACTATGTATTGGATTTTTTCCAGTTGTTATAGACTCTTAACAACCAAGATAGCTTTTTCTTCTAGTATTATAATATCAAAATAGCTAATATTCTAATCAAATCAAATCATGATTTGAGTTATAATAGAATTAAAATCAATTGTAACAAAACGGTAAATAGAACAAATATATTATTTTCTCAATTAGTCAGATCATTTTAATTTGTTGACAAATTAGACCTAAGAATACATATATTATGAAATATATATATATAATGTGTGCTTGTATATACAAATATACAATTTCTCTCAATCATTAATTGTTAATACTCTCTCTGTCAACTATGGTTTATAGTTATAATGAGAGGATGGAATTATAACAAATTTTAAATTATAGTTATTAAATTATAGTTATAATTTAATTGTTAAATTATAAATTATAACAAATTTTAAATTATAACAAATTATTAAATTATAGTTATAATTTATTAAATTTTGATTGGTAAATTATAAATTTAATAAATTTAAAAATCACAAATTATAATTTATTATAATTCTTAATTAACACCAACGAATTGGAAAAATAATATAACTATAATTTATTAAATTTTAAAAATTCAAAATCGCAAATTATAATTTGTTTGTCAACTATGGTTTGGAAAAATAACTGTTGAATCCTAATTCAATGTCAAATTTAGTAACAAATTTATAATTTACCAATCAAAATTTCCATAAAAATAGACATTTATGTTAACAATATATGAGTAAAATATACATAAAAGATAATATATTCTGTCACTAATCTAAATATGGAAAAATAATATTGACTAATTAGTATCCAACTAATTGTGTGGCTGCTAATGTTTATTTTAAAAGAATAATAATAAAAAAAAATTGAAGTATTCCCATAAAATGAAAGCCATGTCCCAAGTAGCCAATAAATCGGAAATAGGTGGCTAGTCAACTCAAATAAACATAAAGAAATGAATTGGAAAGGAGCAGTGCATGGGAAGTCAAGTATGGCAGCAAACTTCTTCACGTGAAGCAAGCTGGAAATCGGCAGTACTGTGTGCCGGTTTCTATCAGGATTTTGATAGAAACCGGCACATAGTACTGCAGGTTTCTGGTACTCTAGCCAATCGGATCGATTGAGCCTACACTGACGGAAACCAGCACATTTTTATATTGATTTTTGACACTTTTATTTTCTAATTTTGTTTACTGTTACACAATTTTTTAAAATTTTTTTAAAATTAACACCAAAATTAAAAAAATTCCGCATTAAATACTATTTTGCATTTAGTAAAGTGACAATTTGGCGGTACAATTTTTTCTTTTTCAAAAAGTGATAATTTGATGAGAGGGAATACACAAAAAATTATTGTTAATTAATAGTTTACTAAATTATATATATCTTGAGTTTGTAACCACAAGTATTTGATTCAATCAACCTACAATTTCGTATATAGCAAGAATGACAACATATAACACCCATAAATTGATGAAAAACAAATTAAATAAAGCCATAGATCATCACATTACTCAACATCAATGGATATGACACCTAATCTTGGCATAGTTTAAGATTATATGAGGCCCTAGTTTTATTTTATTCTATTCTATTTTTTTTTTTAAAGATGTATACATGCAATAAAAAAACAGAAGTCAATTCTTTTATGTTGACATTTCAATTTAGCAGCCAGGCGATGCATGTGAGTTTAGAAATTAGAAACAAAAACTCGTCACATTTATTGCTACTTCTCAAATCTCACATACCTGCTACCATATGCTCTAATTATAATTATAATTATAATATTGGTTTAGGCTCCGACTGGCCAATCTTCATAATTGTTCGCAAAACCTATACTTATACTGGATCTTAGATGTATTAATGGATTATATTAATAATGTAATATTATTTTAAAACACTATTTTTATAATAATTACAATACCATTAATTTTAAACATGAACATGAATACATTTAAACAAGAAATTTTAATTTAGACTATTTTTTAAATATACTCCATTCCTTTCATAATTTTTATCACATTTCTTTTTTTTTTATTTGTTTCGAAATATTGTCTACGTTATTTTTTGTTATATTATAGTTCATTTATGAATTGTCCATTGTATCCCTATTTAATTTAATTTTATTAATTATAATTTAAATTTTTCATGTCAATTATGGGTTTTATAGTTTTAATAAAACTTAATTACTAATTGTATATTTAAAATGGGTATAATAGAAAATTTTTGTCTCTTAAGTCTTAACCATAATAATTACAATTTTTTAATTTATGTAAAAAATCAAAGTGGATAAAAATTATGAAGAGGGAGAATATAAAATATTTTGTTTTGTTTGCCTTCATAATAAAGTTCCTTAAAGCATTAATCATATATATGAATTAGAGGGAAGCATGCAATAGGTCGGTTGGGTACGCTTGATTTAAAAACAAATAATAGACCCTCAATATATATATAAATAAGAATGACAACGTCACTGATGATCATCCAATTTGCGAAAAGAATGAAATTATATAACTTAACTCCAAAAGTTAACATGCAAGATAAGGATTGTTTAATCATTTATAAAGCATATTTAGTTTACGTATCCTTTCATTTTCAGAGCTAAATACATGTTTGAAATACTTAATGCAACAGTTCACGTTCAGAACTGAACACATTAGAAAATTTTTTATATCTATAAGTGGCCCAACATAAAAAACTGATGACTTTGATATCAAGTAAAAAATTAAAATTTAATTCAACTCTAAAAATTAGCTAATGATGTGAAAATTGTACAAATTTTTATAAGAAGTATTTAGTTATTTACTATTAATGTTGATCAAATAAGTTCTTAATAGGCCTTATCAAAATAAAACCAAATAAAAAATAACAATAACAATCTCTATTTGTTGAAAAAAAATAATTTAAGAACAAGGGAAAAATCGAGAGATTGGAGATTGCTTAGAAACTTAGCAATTAACATAATCTAAGCCTCCTTTTTTTTCTAAAAAAAAAAAAATAATCTAAACCTAGTTGATATATAATATAAAACTTGGAATATATATTCCAGAATTAATCATTCCTTGAACATGATCAGAATTGAATTGGTATATCATAAGGCAAATTGCTAATCCAAATCTTCTTGGATCAGTTAAAAATGTGGTGATTGATGATAAGGTCAAATGTCCAAGAAAGATAAACTTTAAACAAAAATATAATATAATTAATCATCAATTTGGTCATCGATGACATTGCTGATATTAAAGTTTGAATTCTTGCCAATTGGAACATTCCATGCATACGTACTCATCACCAAAAATTTCTCTATAAATACCCTCTTAAGTTTCCCATTAACATTCACAGCAAAAACAAGAATTTAAATTATAAATACTAATACTAAAACAAGTTCTTGAAAACCCTAAAAATGGGAGATGAAGTGAAGCTATTTGGTTCATGGGCAAGTCCTCACACTCGCAGAGTGGAATTGGCCCTAAAATTGAAAGGTGTTCCGTTTGAATTTTGTGAGGAAGAGGACTGGCACAGGAGTGAATGGGGATTGAAATGTAAGCATATTCATAATACTTGTCCCGTGCTTGTTCATAATGGAAGAGTCATTTCTGAATCGCTAGTGATTCTGGATTACATTGACGAAGCATGGGAACATCATCATCACCGTCTTCATATCCATCACAAAGATCACAGGGATTTCGCTTATTACAAAGCCAACGCTCGCTTCTGGGCTAAATGCGTTGATGAGAAGGTTTGTGTTGTTGTTGTTATTATTATTAGTATTATTATTATTTGTATCAATTTAATTATAGTCGTCATTCTTTATACATGACAATTTATAATTGATTGATTCATAAAATTATCATTTTTCTATCTTTTCCTGATAGGATGGTGCACATCGTGCAATACTGCTACACAGGTGCAGATTAATGTTCTCCTTATACTAACTAAACTGTGGAATTAAATATTTCTTACAGATCTGTGAAGCAGAAAGAAGGTTTTGGTTTGCAAGAGAGGAAGAGAAACACATGATAAAAGAAGAAATTCATCATTATCTGAGGTTGCTAGAAGAGGAGCTGAGAGAAAAGGAATACTTTGGAGGAGAGAATTTTGGATATTTAGACATTGTGGTTATCTCAATGGGACATTGGATTCAAGTTAAATCTGAAGTGACCAAAGTTGAAATTATCACTGAACACGAACATCCAATTTTACACAAATGGATCCATAAGCAGCACAAGCATGACTTTGTCCATGGCTGCCTTCCTCCAAGGGAGAAGCATATTGCTTTCTACCAAACTCATTTTGAATCTGGAAACTTCAGGACCTTCCCATACTGATCTCATCATGGTTTTCTTCATATATCTAAACCAAGCTCTTGCCTATACCTATACTGGTTACATCATAAACTGAACAATCAGGCGCGGTACGAGTCTGATTGGTTTGGTCTGTGAATACTCGGTATGGGTTTATAGTTAAAATGAAATTCATGTTTACGTTTCTATTTTTCCTTTTTCTTGTGTATTTCCTTTTCTTTTTGTTGTTGTTGTGTTTACCACTTGTGGTCATGTGCTAATAAATGTGTGTTGCAAATATGGAATAAAAGCTTGGTTTATTTAAGTATTTATTTCAATATATTGGTATTGTTATAAATGATTTTATATTTTTGTATTTTAATTAGTTAACTTGTATTTTGCTTATTAGTTCCGGGATGCTGTCTTATATGAATCTATGAAAATTTTATGTATCAAATTAATAAAAAAATTGATATAAAAATTTATTGGTAATTAACACGTCGACATTTTGTCACTAATTTAGTCCATGTAAAAAAAAAGTTTTTCAATTATTTTGTTACCCTTGAATTAATTACCCTATAGTGAAATTTAAATTTGATACTCCAAAGTCTAAACATAAAATTTTAGCTACATCAATCCTTATAAGATTCAATTCTTGTACATCTTGTTCTGTTTAAAATTTTCGTAATAAAAAGTTCAAGAATGCTTCAAATCCAAATAAAAAGTCAAAAGGACCCTTATTCGAAGATGAAATTACTAGAACCATCCGCTGAAATTCGAAGCCCAAGCCTATTTTTCGGTCCAGAATTTTCTAAAGAAGAAAGAAGTTACTAGAACCATCCACTAAAATTTTCAAGTCCAAGCCCTCAGAAAGTACCGGATGTTTCATCTGCACTCTGCTCCCCCTCTATATATACAATCAAAGCTTCTTCTTCTTCTTCTTGATTGCATCGTCGAGCAACAATTACCAAAAGAATTCAATTTCTTTTAGCCATCTAAGTTGTCAGAGAAACAAAGAAACCAAAAATGTCAATGATTCCAAGCTTCTTTGGTAATTCAAGCAGCAGCTTCTTTGACCCATTCAAAGACTTCTCTTTTCCTTGTTCTACGCTAATTTCTGGGGAGAATTCTGTTCTTGCTAATGCTCGTGTAGATTGGAAAGAGACTCCTGAAGCTCACATCTTCAAAGCCGATCTTCCCTTCATGGGCTCAAAAAAGAGGAAGTGAAGGTGGAGATTGAAGATGACAGAGTTCTGCAGATTGTTAAGTTGTGGTCCTATGAAATAGCTAATCGTCGCTTTGTGGGTTTAGTGCTTTTAGTTTTATGGCTTTATAATTCCTAGTTTTATGCAACTTGTTATGCAGGCGGTTATCTGATGAATAAAAGCGGTGTTCAATTCATATTTTCTTTCCCTCTTATTGCAGTACTTGCAAAAGCTTTTAGTTAACAGTGGTATCAGAGCCCTCAAAGATCTTGAGAGACCTGTGAGTGATCAATCCAATTTAAAAAAAGGTGAGCAGAGTGTGAGTGCTAGCAGGACAAGCAATGGCAGCTGAAAGTTTCGTTCAACCAGCGATTCCTCAATTTGATGGTCATTATGATCATTGGATTGTTGATGGAGAACTTCTTGAGATCCAAGGAGTACTGGCAAGTTGTCTCGGATGGCATAACAGAACCAGCAACTGGCACATCAGTGTCTCCACCCCATTGTCCACATCCTCATCTTCCTAATCCCCACCCCCCCCCAGGCTCAACTCCTAAGCGAACCCCTCCGCATATTCCGTCTTCGGAGTACAAAAGGTTGCGTTCCTCCAGGTCAGGATTTGATTTGCCTTTTGACGTTGATTAAACCAAAAATAGACCTGGTTCCTTCAAAATTTTCATGGACAACCTTCCTAGTGGATGGCCTGCTTTTGGTCTTCGAAAAATTTTCTCATGGTTCGGATCAGTCAAAAGGGTTTTTGTCGCAAAAAAGCTTAGTAAGAGGAATACGAGGTTTGGGTTTGTATCTATTGAAGGGGTAAAGAAGATTGAGTTGTTATTAAAGAAACTTGATGGTTCGTGGTTGGGGAATAAAAAGATCAAGGTTAACCTAGTAAGATATGATAGGAGGTCAGGGGAGCAGAACAGCAAAAAGGTATCAGAAGAATTACCAAAAAGTCAGAAGGTGGGAATATATAAAACCAGGGATGGTAGAACATATGCAGATATTGTCAGGGTTAAGAAGACAAATGAACAAGGGATTAGGGATGATATAACGGTGAATGATAGGCCAGGAGCTGTAAATTTTCAGTATAGTGTGGCTGAGGAGGAAGTAAAGTGGCTTGAACGGAGTTTGGTTGGCTGGTTGTACCACCCTACTAACGCCTTGAATATCCAAGATAGCCTATTGAGCTGGGGCTATCTTAATGTTAGTTATCGTCCCATGGGTGGAAACCTTATCCTTTTAACATTTGATTCCATTGAGAGTAGAACAGCGATGCTAAAGAGTGGAATGAGCTGGCTTGCAGAATGGTTTGAATTTGTTAAACCGTGGGAGCCAAAAGATATTTGTACCAAAATATTTGCCTGGATTAGATGTGAAGGAGTCCCTCTGCATGCATGGAACGTGAAGTTCTTCAGTACATTGGCTTCTTTATTTGGTAACTTCATTTGCCTAGATGACAGCACAAGAAACAAACTAAGATTTGATATAGCAAGAGTTCTGCTTGCTACTTCAGCGTCAGAAACTATTAAGGAGGTGATAAAAATTCGGATTAATGGAAAAATTTTCCCAATTAAGGTAATCGAAGAACCATGTATGGTCTTTCCTCCTGTTGATGGGCGGAGAGGCCAACCTGCTCAAAAATCTCCGGCAAGGTCATCTGCCTCTTCTCCTTCTGAGCCGACTCTTGAGCTTCCTTCTCGTTCCCTAGACTCCAACTTAGAGGACCACGTGCTTGCTTCTGCAGATGGAGTGCATGAGATTGAGCTTCCCGAAGCTGAGGACGTGGCTCAAGGGAAATTTAATGATTGTTCCCCTTGCTATAATTATTCGCAATCAACGAATGGAGAATGTTGGGATGTCCTTAGATCACCTGGTTTTGAGAATGGGCCTTTAGTGTCCGGGCCTAATGATTCAGTCATGGAAGAGCTAGTGGACCCAAATAGTGCTATTGTGGTTTATGGATCCAATGGAAAGCCTGATGGTTTTGAAGCCCATAAGAAGATGAAGTCAAAAAAGTCCAAAAAGGTTAGAATCTTGTATTCGTTAAATCAGGAAAATTCCTTAAGGCAGCAACCTTCACTTCGAAAAAATAAGAAGAAAAAGAAGGGGATAGTGTTAGAGAGGAACGGGGGACAGGAACGGGATATGGACCTAGAGGGGAATTCCAGTTCACAAAGGGGCGAGACAACTGATGACTCATTATCTAATAGTTGTTTTAGAAATAGTAATTCTCGTTTCTTAAAGCAATATGAAAATGTCAGCAGCAATTCTGCTCTATCAGAAGCTACTAAAATTTGGGAAGTTGCCACTTTAATGGGCATTGTATTGCCTGAAGGGAAGGAGAACTTCATCAAAAAGATGGTTAATATGGAAATTGAGGAAGCCCATGCGTGGGAGGATAACGTATTTAGCAATTTCCACGGTCTGGTAGCAGTGGAACCATTGAATTAACTGTCTTAATTGGATTTTTATGGGGGTTTTCTCTGTATTGGCTCTCAATGAATTTATTAACTTAGAATGTGAGGGGTTTAAACACAGGGATCACAAGGTCTCGGGTGGCTAATTTATTGACTAAGAACAATGTGGATGTTTTGATTATGCAGGAAATAAAATTAAAAAAATCTTCTGCTGTGGTGGCAAATCAGGTGTGGGGTTCGATTAATCACGATTAGGTAGCAGTGGACTCAAATGGAGACCAAGGGGGTTTAATGACGACCTGGAATAGGGATGTTTTCAATTTGAAGGTTTGCAAGTCAGGCGATAACTGGATTGCTATGTATGGCCAAATATTACCTTCTAAGCTTGATTGTCTTATTATCAATGTCTACTCTCCATCGGCTGAAGAATCTCAGCAGAGTCTTTGGACAGCTTTGGGCACACTTGTTGCGGACTCAGTACCCCTAGTCATTGGAGGGGATTTTAATGCTGTTCTTAAGGCAGAGGAGAGGTGGAAACCGACTTTATCTAGGAAGGATCTTGCATTCATTAGATTTGTCAGCAGCTCTAGTCTTATTAACTTACCTCTAGCAGGTAAGAGATTTACTTGGGGCAATCTGATCAGTAAGAGTAGGTTGGACAGATTCTTAGTCAATTGTCTCTGGCTGTCTTATTTTCCAAATTATATTCAAAGTGGCCTCTCAAGAGGAATCTCAGATCACTCCCCTATTCTCTTTTCCAAGCCCCCTCTGGATCTTGGCCCCAAGCCTTTCAGATTTCTTGATTGTTGGTTACTAGAACCTGATTTTCTTCAATTGATCGACGAATGATGGGTGGAGGCAGATAAATCAGGAAACCTTGGAATGTTAAATAAGTTTAGATTCCTGAGGTTGAAATTAAAAGGGTGGATCAAAAACACATTTGGTAATATCAACGATGCTATAGCAAAACTAGAAAAGGAGATTAATGAAGTGGATGTTAGCCTTAAGGATGCTGATCTACAGGATGAGATAAAAAGGAACCTATGGGAAAAAAGAAATATGTTGTTGAGTTGTCTGTGGAATAAGTTTAGATATAAGGAATCAATCTGGAGGCAGAAGTCTAGAATTAAGTGGCTCAGGGAAGGGGATAAGAACACGAAGTTTTGTCATGTGACGGCCTCTAATAGGAGAGCTAAGAACTTCATTGGGAATTTGATGACCTCTTCGGGTCTAGTGAATGATCAGAATATTATTAGGCACAAAATCTTGTCTGTCTATAAGGATCTCTATAAGGAAAAATGTCCCAGCAGGCCTAAATTCCCCCAAAATTTTTTTAAAAAAACTCATGAGTTCAAAGCCCAGTTATTGGAATGCCCCTTCTCTTTTAAAGAAGTAAGAGTTGTAGTTTGGAGTTGTGATAGCTCGAAAGCTCCAGGTCCTGATGGGTTCAATTTCAGTTTCATCAAGGCTGCTTGGAAGACCATTGGACGAGACATCTTTTTGCTAGCTCAGAACTTTTGGTCCTCTGGAAAATTGCCAAGAGGTATCAACTCATCTTTTATCACTCTCATTCCCAAGGTCCCTGGCGCCAATCATGTTAAGGATTTTTGACCAATTAGCCTCATTGGATGCATCTATAAAATTGTTGCGAAGCTTCTAGCAAATAGGCTGAGGACGATATTGGGAGAGATCATCTCCGAAGAACAAAGTGCCTTTGTTAAAGGTCGGCAAATTTTGGATAGCGTAATGGTAGCCAACGAGTTAATTCATTCTCTCCAATCTTCTAAGAGCAGTGGAGTGTTACTTAAAGTTGATTTCTACAAAGCTTTTGATTCAGTGTCGTGGGAGTATCTGGATTCGGTTATGGAACAAATGGGTTTTGGCTCTAAATGGAGAAGTTGGATAATGGAATGTTTATCCTCAGCTAAGGTGTCAGTTCTCATTAATGGCTGCCCATTAGAGGAAATATCCTTTACTAGAGGACTTAGACAAGGGGATCCCCTCTCCCCTTTTCTTTTTAACATGGCTGCTGAAGGACTCTCAAGTCTTATCAAAAGGGCAATCGACCTAGAATTGTTTGATGGTTTGGATGGGGGAAATACATCACAGTTATTCCCAAGAATTACCCATCTTCAGTTCGCAGACGACACAATGATCTTTGTGAAACCAAAAAGGGAGATGCCGTTGAACACAAAAAGGATCTTGAAAATCTTTGTAGTTGTATCTGGCTTGGAAATTAATTTCTCCAAAAGTTTCCTTGTCGGCATTAACGTTGACGATAATTGGCTCTCCATGTCTGCTGATGCGATGAGATGTCGTGTGTCTTCCTTGCCATTCTCTTATCTTGGTTTGCCCCTGGGGGCAAAGCCAAACAAAATAGCAACTTAGAAACCGGTGCTGGATAAATTCAGAGTCAAGCTAATGGGTTGGAAAGGTAAATTACTATCTTTCGCCGGTAGAGTCACACTTCTAAAGGCAACCCTCTCCAGTCTTCCCCTGTATTTCATGTCCAATTTTAAAGTGCCAGAAGGGGTATTAAAGACTATAAGCTCTTTAATGCGTAGATTCCTTTGGGGTGGGTCGGAAGAGAAGCTAAAAATATGCGCAATCAGTTGGGATGTATTGGAGAAAGCAAAGCTTTTTGGGGGTCTGGGTGTTGGATCCATCGCCTTGAGAAATAAGGGTCTTCTCTACAAATGGATTTGGCATCTAAACCCACAAGATTAAGCTCTATAGCAACGTGTGGTAAAAGCAAAATATGGATTAGGCAATGATCTCAATCCTTTGGATTTTTCTGCCCCAGCCAATATGTCTAAGGTTTGGAAAGACATTATGAAGGTTTCATCTCTTCCTCCTTTTGTTGATAGTCTTCGGATTTGTGTGGGTAAAGGAGACTTGTGTAGGTTTTGGCTGGATATTTGGGTCACGGATAGGCCCTTAAAAATCCTTTTCCCTCGTCTCTTTTCTCTGGCAGATAATCCCTCAGTTCTGGTTAAAGATTATGGACTTTGGTATCTAGGTAGATAGCAGTGGAAGCTAGCGTGGAGAAGAAATTTACGGATCTGGGAAAGGGAATTGGAGGACCAGCTTCTCATCCTTCTTGATCAAGTCTTGCTATCTAAAGTGTCTGGTGATAGGAAAATCTGGGTCCACGATCCCAAAGGCGTGTTTTCAGTCTCTTCCTCTTGCATCAAATTGCAAGAACTCTAGTGCTCTGCTTCCTCATTGCCGCTTGGTTTTAAGTTCTTATAGAAAAACATGGTTCCTCCAAAAGTAGATGTATTCATCTGGAGAGTTTTGATTAACAAAATATCTACAAAAGATTTCTTGTCTAAAAGGGGTATTCTCGATAGTAATTCTGTTGTCTGCTCCTTATGCCTGTTGGGATCTGAGACTGTCAACCATCTCTTTCTTCACTGCCCACTTGCCTGCTCTGTCTGGTATAGAATCGCAAATTGGTGGGGAATCTCCTTTTGTTTACCAGAATCCTTTGGTGACTTCTTTACACAATGGCCAGATTTAGTTATTAGGAAGACCCAAGGCAAGATTTGGCTCATTATAACCCTGGCTGCCATTTGGTCCATTTGGCTTGAAAGAAATGCAATGATCTTCAATGGGAGAAAAGCTTCTTCCATTAGACTCTTCAGTGTAATTCTGGCTAGATCCTCTTTTTGGATCAATAATATTAAGGAATTAGATTTTCTTAAAGGACAAAGTTTGTGTCTAGCTGTTGATGCTATTAAAAGGTTCCATCCTCCTGCTAAATTAAGGCCAAAAGTTTCTTGGTCTCCTCCGATGGAGCCTTATCTAAAGTGGAATACTGATGGTTCGTCATTCGGGAAGCCTGGCCCCTCTGGTGTTGGGGGTGTTCTGAGGAATCAGAAAGGTGACTTCTTATGTATTTTCTCTGGCTTTGTAGGGATCCTGGATTCAAACGTAGCTGAACTTTTGGCTATTGAGAGGGCCTTACAAATCTCATGTGTTTCTCCTCAAGTTTCAGGTTCTTCTTTTGTTTGTGAAATAGATTCTCTTGTAGTGTATCACTGGTTGACTAAGAGCAATCTTCAGAGGCCTTCGCATCTATCTGCAATCTTTAATAAAATTGACAACCATCTGTTATCTCTTGGCAAGGTGGAATTTCAACATATGCCTATAGAATGCAACTCGATTATTGACGGTCTTGCGAAGCAGGGCGTTTCTAGGAGCTGTGATTTTGTTGCATGGCTTATCTGAGCTTATTTTTGTTATGCTAATGGGTGAGTTGTATAGCTTAATCTAACTGGTGGAGCTTGCAGGCCGAACCATTTTTGCTTGATGAGGGGCTGTCTCTAGTTTGAGAAATGAGAACTTTTGGGTGAATCGGTTTGGTCTACTTCCTACTGGTTAGTGGCCTTTCTGATTTGGCCTGGGTTCTGAAGCCATTGGAGCTGCTATCTAAAGCAATGTGCTGGTTGGTGTGGAAGTATCTTTAATTTGTTCCCTAGTGGCTTATGATTCGAATGTTTTTTCTTCCTGTGTTTGCTGTTCTTTTAACAAGAGAAGTGATGTTTTGCTATTCTTCATGCTGGTTGGGTTATATTGGTCCTCTGCAGATTTGTAAATAATTCTTTCATGCTGGTCTTCAGAGCCTCATTTGATTTCGTTTTGTTATATTTTTGCTGGCTTTTTAATCTACAGGAGATTCAAAGAAGGCTGCCTGCCAACGTTGGCTTAGAGAATACTATCTCAATTGGATCATTATGCTGCCTCATTGTGTGATGCTGTATAGGCAGGGTCCTGTGTCCAATCTGGTTGTTGACTGCATTATTTCTTATATTCAGTTGGGTCTTGATCCCTTTAGAGATTTCTTCATTTTGGCAATTCTTGATGCTATTGATATCTCAATTGCATTTGCGGCTGCGAGTAGCCATCTGTTTTAATAGGATGAATAATTGTTATAATTATCATTGAGGTTGTCATGAATTGGGTTGTTTGGTGAGCTGGAAGTGCAGCAAAGGATGATATGCTCCAGTTGTCTTTTCTGTTAAGTGGGTTTTGCTGTGAATTTATTGGGATTGCTCTGTTGCATTGCTATGGTTTTGGAGTCAGGTTGATCTAGGAGGCCAGACTATTTTTTCTTTGATGGTGGACTGTCTTCGATTTTGAGAAACTTAATTTCCAGTGTGCAGCATGGATATTGCTTTGCAGATTGAAGAAGGCAGAATTGGAATTCCAGACTTAATAGGGGGTTTAATTAGATGTATGTTTGGCTTTAGGCTTTAGGCTTTTGGCTTTTGTTTTTATTTCGTTGCTGGCCTGTTAGGCTTTGGGCCTAGGTTTTCTTGGCTGTACCTCTTCCTTTTTAATGATTTTCTTGATTTATCAAAAAAAAAAAATTAAAATCACCGATGAAAAATTCTGTCGGTAAAAATAAAAAAAATTCGAAAATTGCCGACTGAATCATAAATTCCGTAGGGAAAATTCCCGAAGGAAAATTTTTCCGTCGACATTTTTGTCTACGGTCAAATTGCCGATGGAATTGACCGTCGGCAATTTCATTTCTCGACGAAAAATTTTGACTTTTCGTCGGGAAACAGTTAATTTCTTATAGTGATGATAGCATATATATGACACCCCATAAATTGATGAAAAACAAATTAAATAAAGCCATAGATCATCACATTACTCAACATCAATGGATATATGACACCTAACCTGAGGCCAAATTGGCATAGTTTAAGATTATATCATGAGACCATAGTTTTATTTTATTTTATTCTATTTTTTTTTAAAGGTGTATTAAGTATGTATATATGCAATAAAAAGAAGTCAATTCTTTTCCATTGACATTTCAATTTAGCAGCCAGGTGATGCATGTGAGTTTAGAAATTAGAAACAAAAACTCGTCACATTTATTCCTACTTCTCAATTCTCACATACCTGCTACCATATGCTCTAATTATAATTATAATTATAATATTGGTTTAGGCTCCGACTGGCCAATCTTCATAATTGTTCGCAAAACCTATACTTATACTGGATCTTAGATGTATTAATGGATTATATTACTAATGTAATATTATTTTAAAACACTATTTTTATAATAATTACAATACCATTAATTTTAAACATGAACATGAATACATTTATGCAAGAAATTTTATTTTAGACCCTGTTTTAAATATACTCCATTCAATTCATAATTTTTATCACATTTCTTTTTTTTTTATTTGTTTCAAAATATTGTCTACGTTATTTTTTGTTATATTATAGTTCATTTATGAATTGTCCATTGTATCCCTATTTAATTTTATTTTATTAATTACAATTTAAATTTTTCAGGTCAATTATGGGTTTTATAGTTTTAATAAAACTTAATTACTAATTGTATATTTAAAATGGGTATAATAAAAAAATTATGTGAAAAATTTTGTCCCTTAACTCTTAACCATAATAATTACAATTTTTTAATTTATGTAAAAAATGAAAGTTAATAAAAATTATGAGACGGCAGAATATAAAATATTTTGTTTTGTTTGCCTTCATAATAAAGTTCCTTTAAGGCATTAATATCATATATATGAATTAGAGGGGAGCAATATTAGGTCGGTTGGGTATGCTTGATTTAAAAATGTATGGGTATATATATATATAGAAGCATGACAACATCACTGGTCTTCCAATTTGTGAAAATAATGAAACCCATCTAACTCAACTTCAAAAATTAACTTCTGAGACAAGTATTTTTCAATCATTTATAAGGCATATTTAGTTCTTTAACCGGTCGATATGAGATATTTAACACATCTTATCACTCTCAAAGCCAAACACATGCAACATCAAAAACTGGTGACTTTAATACCATGTGAAAGACTAAAATTTAAATAAACTCCAAAAGTTAAATTATGAGTAAAATTTGTCTAGTTGGTATATAATATAAAACTTTGAACATATATTCAAGAATTAATCATTCCTTGAACATGATCAGAATTGAGTTGGCATATCATAAGGCAAATTGCTAATCCAAATCTTCTTGGATCAGTTAAAAATGTGTTGATTGATGATAAGGTCAAATGTCCAAGAAAGATAAACTTTAAACAAAAATCTACAATTAATCATCAATTTGGTCATTAATGACATTGCTGATATTAGAGTTTGAATTCTTGCCAATTGGAACATTCCATGCATACGTACTCATCACCAAAAATTTCTCTATAAATACCCTCTTAAGTTTCCCATTAACATTCACAGCAAAAACAAGAATTTAAATTACAAATACTAATACTAAAACAAGTTCTTGAAACTAAAAATGGAAGATGAAGTGACGCTATATGGTTCATGGGCAAGTCCACACACTCGCAGAGTGGAATTGGCCCTAAAATTGAAAGGTGTTCAGTTTGAATTTTGTGAGGAAGAGGAGTGGCACGAGAGTGAATTGGGATTGAGATGTAAGCATATTCATAATACTTGTCCCGTGCTTGTTCATAATGGAAGAGTCATTTCTGAATCGCTGGTGATTATTGAGTACATTGACGAAGCATGGGAACATGATAATCACCGTCTTCATATCCATCACAAAGATCCCAGAGATTTCGCTTATTACAAAGCCAACGCTCGCTTCTGGGCTAAATGCGTTGATGAGAAGGTTTGTGTTGTTAACTTGTTATTATGATGTGCACCGTTTTATTGAAAAAAAAAATATATCATTTTTCTATCTTTTCCTGATAGGATGGTGCACATCATCGTGCAATACTGCTACACAGGTGCAGATTAATGTTCTCCTTATACTAACTAAACCGTGGAATTAAATATTTCTTACAGATATGTGAAGCAGAAAGAAGGTTTTGGTTTGCAAGAGAGGAAGAGAAACACATGATAAAAGAAGAAATTCATCATTATCTGAGGATGCTAGAAGAGGAGCTGAAAGAAGAGGAATACTTTGGAGGAGAGAATTTTGGATATTTAGACATTGTGGTTATCTCAATGGGACATTGGATTCAAGTTAAATCTGAAGTGACCAAAGTTGAAATTATCACTGAACACGAACATCCAATTTTACACAAATGGATCCATAAGCAGCACAAGCATGACTTTGTCCATGGCTGCCTTCCTCCAAGGGAGAAGCATATTGCTTTCTACCAAACTCATTTTGAATCTGGAAACTTCAGGACCTTCCCATACTGATCTCATCATGGCTTTCTTCATATATCTAAACCAAGCTCTTGCCTATACCTATACCGGTTACATCATAAACTGAACAATCAGGCGCGGTACGAGTCTGATTGGTTTGGTCTGTGAATACTCGGTATGGGTTTATAATTAAGTTTATGTATACGTTTCTACTGTGTTGGAATAAGGATTGTTGTGTTTACTACTTTTGGTCGTGTGCTAATTAATGTGTGTTGCATGTATGGAATAAAAGCTTGGTTTGTTTAAGTATTTATTTCAATAAATTGGTATATATTGTTATAAATGATTTTATATTTTTGTATTTTAATTAGTTAACTTATATTTTGCTTATTAGCGCCGGATGCTGTCTTATATGAATTTATGAAAATTTTATGCATCAAATTAATAAAAAATTGACACATATAATGAATTAATTGGTTGAAAATAAAAATTGAATGTTAATTAATACGGCGACACTTTGTCATTAATTTAGTCCATAAAAATTTCATTTACTGTATATAAAAAAAAAGTTTTCCAATTATTTTGTTACCCTTGAATTAATTACCCTATAAGGACATTTAAATTTGATACTCCAAAGTCCAAACATAAAATTTTAGTTCCATCAATCCTTATAAGATTTAATTCTTGTACATCTTGTTCTGTTTAAAATTTTCGTAATAAAAAGTCGAGGGGAACCTTATTCGAAGATGAAATTACTAGAACCATCCGCTGTAATTTGAAGCCCAAGCCTATTTTTCGGTCCAGAATTTTCTACAGCAGTGCTCGTGTAGATTGGAAAGAGACTCCTGAAGCTCACATCTTCAAAGCCGATCTTCCCTTCATGGGCTCAAAAAAGAGGAAGTGAAGGTGGAGATTGAAGATGACAGAGTTCTGCAGATTAGCGGAGAGAGGAATGTTGAGAAAGGAGATAAGAATGGTACTTGGCATCGCGTTGAGCGTAGCAGTGGGAAGTTCTTGAGGAGATTCAGGCTGCCTGAGAATGCAAAAATGGATAAAGTGAAAGCTTCAATGGAGAATGGAGTTCTCACCGTCACTGTTCCTAATAAGGAGAAAGCCAAGAAAACTAATGTCAAGTCTATTCAAATTTCTGGCTGAGTTCAACAACTCCGTTGTCTTTGCCGATATGTAATGTGAGAAAGAATGTGTATCCATGTTATAATAATATCATTCAATATTTTCATCATTATCTCGCTCTTTTGAACCTATATATAACTAGAGATGATCACCGGGCGGGGCGGAGGCAGGGAGCCACCTACGGCCCCGCCCTGGGGACGCGGGAAAAAAATTCCCTCCGTTCCCGCCCCCTCGGGGATCTCCGTTCCCCGCAGAGATCCCTGTCCCCAATAAAAATATCTAACTATAATAGAAATTTTCGATTCCGATTAACATTTTCGACCCGAATAAAAAATATTTCACAAAATTTAGTTTGCAAAATTTAATAATTAATGATTTTAAAATTAAAAATATCTCATACAATTTAAATACAAATATTTATAAGCATCTCATTCAATTAAAATACAAATATTTGTAAATATTTCATACAATTCAAATATTAATAATATCACTTGAATAACTTACACGCGGACAAATATTAACTTAAAAAATTTAATATATATATATATAAATTAAAAAAATATTAATTTTTTTCGGGGTGGGGATCCCTTTCCCCGTGCTCGCCCCGAATTTAAGGGCGGGAATTTTTTTCTCCCCACCCCCGCCCTCGTGAGGGAAAAATTCGGGAATTTCCCGCCCCTTTCGGGTCGGGTCCCCGCCGAAGACGGGAAATCTCTGACCCGTGATCATCCCTATATATAACCATAGCAAAGACGCCCATCCAAAACAATATGCTATTCAACTGGAAGTTCCAAAATAAATGTACCATTGCTTCACATTTTTAGGTTTCATGCTCAGTTATTAGAAATGTCATTTTGATCTACGAAAATCAGAACCGCTAATTGTAACAACGGCAAACTGAGAACTTTGATTTTCACTTGAGAGGAACAGGGCAAGAGGACTCTACAAGTGTTTTTAAGTGGTTGACACAAAAGCATGAACTTTAACTGCTAGAATTCTTTATCACAGTACAATTTCCTCTCAAGTATGAGATCACTGCAATTACTAGTAAATATCCATCTATTCCTAATCATGAAATCAACCAGTAAATCATCCTCATTGTATAGCATTTCAGTTGCACGTTTGAAATCATATATTCACAAAGAAACTAAAGCAAAGAATCACAAGTAAATCCACTACATGTCTGTAACACGAAATCAAGAGATCAAGAGAGAGATATAACATTCAAATTAACATTATAATAGCTGCTCAATATACAGCAGGCTACTGAACTTCCAACACAACAATTCCTTGAAGTCATTAAACAACAGTTTTAGTTACAACTCATCTGTAATATAATCACACGACAGACTTAAGATCTATGCTTCAATCGAAATAGTCCTTTCATGGAATAACAAGCACATTGTCCTCCATTGTCGTCTGAACCACTAAATCATAAAATCAAGAACAAGTGACATCCAAATTAACATTATAACAGCTGTTCAACATAACATACAACAGGTTACTGAGCTTCCAAACAGAAGCATTCATTGAGTTCATTAAACTTTAAGCTACAACTACTCAGCTTTATAGTTGATACACATTTGTAATTTTATCATTAGACAGACTTAAGGCTCGAGGCATACACACCGATCAATGCAGATAATGTAAACATCCATGTAATCCTTTCATGGAATTTCCCTACACAAAAAAGAAACATAAACAAGCAAGCTATTAAAACCAGGGAATCAAATTGCTAGACAGGACAGCGACAAGATAATCATTCACCATCATAATAATGAAGACATTATGGGAAAACATAAGTTAACTTACTAAGTTATGTTGACTTACAAAGATAATTGATTAAGATCATACAGAAACAAGGCTTTCGAAGTATGGATACGAATCCTGAAAATCAAATTTCAGTATAGGAAACTCATCAGAATCAGCTTCGAAATTGGAATCTAGTGGCTGATCTCCATTTCCAGGCCTGGACCGCATATCATAAATTTTTTCGTATGTCCCATCAGGAAGATTAAACCTCACTATTGCAATATCAATACGCAGCACAATCACAGACTCATCATTTTCAGCATTAAAATAGCTCAATATGCAGCAATCACATCCAGGAAACGCCATTTTAAGGGAATAAAGATTGATATGATACTTCATAGACCAACCAGAATAGTCAGCTGCTATCTCCAGAACATAACCATTGTACTCATCCTTGAAACCTACAACAGTGAATTGGCCCTGAGACTGTCCAAAATACCAATAACTTAATTCATCGGGCAGATATAGTTTCTTGAATGTAGGAGCATCAAACAAGAAGCAGAATAGCAATCGAGGGATCTGAATACCACCCGAACAAAACGCGCAGAGATTTCCAAAAAAGGTTGCATGACAAAATTCCCACCTATAGCCAGTTGCATCTGATGTTTGTGAAGTCCAGGAATCATTTTCCGATGAATATACATAAAATTCAAGAGGAGCACAAAGGCTATGTTCCAAAATAGAAATTAACTTGTAGTGTGGAGATATATTAGGATCAAATGCCAAAGAAACACTTCTCAAACCGTACATTCTACATTTTTCATGAAGTGAAGCAGAACAAGAGAGTCTTCTAGATTGCCGAGTAGTAGGGTTACAGATAACCAACTCGTCCACCACACAATTGATTTCTGGCAGATTCTGCTTAGACTGGCAAAGAAGCAAGCCATTGCAGGATTGTAGAATTAGCATCTCATCATGGTCAATAAAATCAAAGGAGGGAAGCGACTCTTTTCTAGTAGATAGATTTAGAGGAACCACATTTACGGAGTGTCCACGGAGCACGAGAGCAGTGGGAGTGGAGTTGCTTCGGCAGAATCGAGTGTGGGCGATTCCGAATTCGGTACTAGAAATCAGACACAGCCATTTCTTAGATACACACTTGAACTTCATCAGTGATCTTGCTGGTAATCGGAGGAGAATACTGATGAGAAGATCCTCGTTTCCGGCTACCGCCATCGCCGCCGGCGACGAATTTATCATTTTTGTTAATCACAGTGTTTCGATTGTCGGTGTGGTTTCCCAAGACGACTGCATTTGAGGTTATTAAGGGTGGCCATGGGCTAGTTTGGGGTGTTCAATGGGCCAGGCCTAAATGAGTTCAGAATATGTTTCTATTGTTCCTGTCCTACCAGCCCGATTATGTAAACATCGGGTTCAGATTTGGGCTTGATGTTTACATTGATATTGAATAAATTGCTAATTGATTTGCTTAATTTCGCTTTTAAAAATTAAAATTTTATGAAATAAATTCTAATTTAATCCATTTAGCAGATAGTGTTCTCAAATAACCGGACCCGAGACTAATTGAAAATAGTACTAATTAAAAGGAAAAAAATTGCCTCAAAACATGTAAATAGAATCTAATAATAGCAGATTGGGGGTGTAGACACCGGGTCCCGAGTCGAGTTTAATGTTAAAAAAAAAAAAATGGCAATGGCAATGTTTGGGCCTTGATAATTCCTCCAAAAAAAAAATAGGTAGGCTAAATTAAAAATTAGATTAAAGTGCATTACAAATTAAGATTAGGTTAGTTATTAGTTAATATTATAAGATAAGATGAAAATTAAAATTAGTTAGTTAATTAGTATTATGGGATAATTAAAATTGAAAAGAAAAAAAAAAGAAGAAGAAATAGATATAGGATTTAATTAAATAGATTAGACTGATTATTTAAGAAGATTAATTAAATTAAATAGATATAAAAATATAGAGTATTTAATTAATATAGTATTTAGTTAGTTAATATGTTAATTTGAGTAAATTAATTAAAATCAAAACAAATTAAAATATGGAGGGATTTATTAAGTGAACATCCTTTGCCCTAATGGGAGGTGGTATAAAGAGGAAAAGATAGGGCAAAATAGAGGGAGAGAGGGGGCTCTCTCGGCTGAAGAAGACAGTAGAACCAAGAAAGAGAGAAAGAGAAAAAGAGAAAGAAAAGGAAAAGAAAAGAAAAGAAAGAGGGAGCTGAGCACAGGGAACCGAAGAACAAAGAAAAAGAAAAACAAAAGGGAAAGAAAAAAAGAAAGAAAGGAGAGAGCAATAGAGAGAGGGCCAAATAAAGAAAGAAAGAAAAAGAAATAAGGAGAGAAGAGGGGAACAGGGACCAATGGAGACCAGAACCGCCGGAGAGAAGAAGAAAAGGAAGAAAAAAGGAAAGGAGGAGGCGTTGCCTCCGCCGGCCAGCCACACGCGCGCCACCACGAGGACGGCGACGCCCGGTAGCCACCAGGGTCTCCCACTCGCCGGGGAAGGCCAGATCGGAGGGAGCACCCCGAAACGCTTCAGGGCATTTTCCGGCGAAAAGACGGCGCCGTTCGGCGCGTGACCACCGGAGGCGGCTTCCCGGCAGCCAGGCGAAGAGGATGGAGGCGGCGGTGACGTCCACGGCGGCTCCGGCGACGCTCCGGCGGTGAATCCTATTCCTTTTTTATTTTTTTATATTATTTCTATTTATTATTATTATTATTATTATTATTATTATTTATTAATTATTATTAATATTCTGTTATTATTATTATTATTATTGTTATTATTATTTGTAATTATTTAACATTCTGTTTTATTATTATTATTATTATTATTATTATTATTATTATTATTGTCATTATATGTTTATTATTATTATTATCATTATTCTGTTTTTACCATTATTATTATTATATGTTTATTTTATGTTTGTTGATGTTGTAATGTTGTATTATTATTATTATTATTATTATTAGGATGGTGTTAATATTATTACTATGTTTATTATTGTTGATCATAATTATTATTATGTGATATTGTTATTGTTATTTATTGGTTATTATTAATGTTACTTATTTAATATTATAATTATTATTGTGTTTATTATTATTATTGTATAAATTTAATTATAACTTATTATCATTTTAATATTATTATTATATTCATTATTATTGTTATGTCATTAATTTATTGTTAGTATTGTTGTTATCATTTTGTTATCATTTTATTTACTTATTATCATTTATGTTATGTTTATTTATTTCATATTATTAGTATGTTATTATTATCATCATTAGAGGTGGCAAAATGGGTGGGTTGGGTGGATTTGGGTTGGGTCATAAATGGGCGGGTCATAAATGGGTTGGGTCATAAATGGGTCAAAAATATATGGGTCATAAATGGGTCAATACCCAAATGGGTTGAGCGGGTTTGGGTCGACCCATTTTGACCCATGTTTTTAACGAAAACTAATTTTTAATATAATAACGGGACGGAATATAGGTCGATCTATTTGATCAATTTTTTAATAAAAAATAATTCTCGATATAATAATAAAATACTAAAAAAATTATTATAAAAAATGTTATGCCAAATGAATTAGGTGACCCAAATGGGTTGGTGGAGGCCTAAACGGGCCGGAATGTGGGTCGACCATTTGACCCATATTTTTAACGAAAAATAATTTTCGATATAATAACATGATACTAAAAGAATTATTATAAAAAATATTGGTTCAAATGGATTTGATGACCCAAATGGGTCGGTGGAGGCCTAAATGGGCCGGAATGTAAGTTGACCTATTTGACTCATAATTTTAACGAAAATTAATTCTCGATATAATAATGAAATACTAAATGGACAAGTATAAAAAATGTTATCCCAAATAGGTCCGTAGATGATAAATGTGCCGAAATATGTGTCGACCATTTGATCAATTCTATTGAAAATTATTTTTAAATAAAAAAATTGATCAAATAAATCGATCCATATTTCGGTTTGATCAACTAAAAAATTAATTTAACAAAAATATTAGATATATTTATACATATTTATAATATTTTAATTTCACCATGATTGTTCGATTTAACCCTTATATTAAATTTTTATATACTTGTAATAGAATTTAAATTTTCAATTGTTGTGGATTAATGTTCAATTTTTATATACCTGTAATAGAATTTAATTTATATATGAATATGATTTCTTAATATACAGAGAAGTTAATGTGAGCTGAGAATGAAAAATTATGGGATCGGATTGCGTATCAACATTTTTTTCAATTTTCCATTGGCTATCCATATTTTCATAATAATTATGTCAAAAGTTGCTAAATGAAATGAATTATTACCACTAAAGAATGTAGGTAGTACCAGTTAAGTTATTTCCAAATCACTTAGTAGTTTATCAGTTAAGTGATTTGGGATTTTCACAAAAAAAAAAAAATACTTTATAAACTTTAATGTTATTTTCATGTTAATTACTGATTTTTTTTTATTCATTAAAAATATACGAATTCAGGTTAGAAAAAAAAAATTCCCCAGACAACTAACGAAGAAACATGGAATTAAAAGCATGCGCAAGAATATTAGGTCAAAAGCCTAGCTAATGCAGTAATGCATACATTTCAGCCGACACATGAAAATATAATTAGTGATGACCCGTTGGGTATAGGAGTCAGACCCAGTTGGGTTGGATTCTAGGTGGGTTGATTTTTGATGGGTTTAAATGGGTCATTTTTTAATTGGGTTGGGTTTGGGTCAGTATTTTTTAGTTGGGTTTGGGTGTATTATTGGGTTTGGGTCAATTTTTGACAGGCCTAATCATCATCATTATTATATTTATTTATTATTTGTTATTGTATTTTGGGATTATTTATTATTATTATTATTGTTGAGGTTATATTATTGATAGTATTGTTATTATTATTGTTATTATTGTGTTTATTATTATTGTATATGTTTTGTTATTATTATTTATTATTGTGTTTGTTATCATTATTTTAATGTTATTATTATTATTGTGATATTATTTATGTCATTGTTATTTTGTTAATTGTTTACATTATTATTATTATTATTATTATTATTATTGTTGTTGTTGTTGTTGTTGTTGTGTTAATATAATTGTTGGGATTGTTATTGATTATTATAATACTGTTATGTTCATTTATTTTGTTACTATTATTATTATTATTATTATTATTATTATTATTATTATTTCATATTTATTGTTAAATTATTATTATTATTATTTTATATTTATTTATTTTCTGTTTATTAATATTATATTATTATTATTATTATTATTATTATTATTTATTACTACTATTATTATTATTATTATTATTATTATTATTATTATTATTATTTATTTGTTATTAGCATTATTGCATTTTATTATTATTGTTATTATTTTATATTATTAGTATGATTATTATTATTATCTTTGTTGTGTTGTCATATATATTATTATTGTTACTGTGATTGTCATTATTATTATTATTATTATTATTCAATTTATGTTTATTGTTATTCTTATTGTGTTTATTATTATTATTGTATATATTTAGTTATTATTATCTATTGTTGTGTTTTGTTAATCATAATTTTATTATTATTTTATTTAATTATTATTATTATTTGTTTATTGTTATTAATATTATTATCATTTTATTTGTTTATTATTATTATTGTTATATTATTATTATTATTTGGTTCATGTTATTATTATTATTATTATTATTTTATCTATTTATAATTATTATTATTATTTTAGGTTTATTTATTATTCATCATTATTTTATTCATCATTATTAGCATCATTATTTTTTATTATCATTGATCATTATAATTGTCATTATGTTTTACATCTATCATTTCTTTTAATTTATTTCATTCAATTGTTTATTTAATGATTTACTTATTTATTTATTTATCACTTAATTTAATTTAATCAATTATTAACTTTAATTATTTCTCTTAACTTACTTTATTCAATTATTTGTTTGTTTGTTTGTTTATTTATTAAATTATTTATTTAATCATTCAATTACCTATTTATTTATTATTAACCAATATTAATTTTATGTCATGATTGTAATCACAAGCGGCACATGGCTCGTCCAAGGAGCACGGTCGAGGTGAGTAGATTAGGATTTATTTATTATTATGAAATGTGTAATAATTATTTTATTTTGTTTTATTTACTAATTTGTAATAATTAAGGATTTTTGATTGCGGTTATAAAGAACCACAACACAAATGTTTTCTACTAAATGGGGTTTTTATTAATAAAACTGGACCAATGTCCGCGTTTTCACCCCAAACCAAAAGATTTAAACCGAATCAAGAATTTTATACTTTTTTATAAACCAAAGTAATTGGGAACAACAGTTTAAGTGAATGACCCGATTTATGCATGTTTACATTTTAATTTCTTTTACGCATATATTCATTTATTTATTTACTTTAAGCAAGTTTTAGTTATTCTTATTTATTTGGGGGATTGTTCTGTCCCACTTTATTTATTTTATAATTTTTTATTGCTTTATTTAATTGCTTTCCTATGTGATTGTAATGCGCTTATATTTATTGCATGATTCGTGTGAGAGGAGAGATAAAATAATTGATCCTAAAGACCCGTTCACATAATATTAACCAAAGGTATAAATAAGAGTGAGGTCTCGAACTCTCTCTGGTTTTGGGCCTCATAAGGTTAGATTTATTTCCCGACGTTTTATCGGGTGGCGACTCTGTGATCCTGCCTTATGATAACCCAATAGATGCTCTCGTAAGTTGATTGCCAACAATGGATTTGGATATATTCCTGTCTATTGCGAAGCGATCGGCTTTCACGAGTTTTAACGAACCTCCATCCGGCCTCGGGTCCTAAAAGCGGACTCTCGAGGGCCATCCGGATCGCGAGCGGGGTTCGGCACGCGTCACAGGGGGCAAATAAGATCTAAGGTATATATTTACCAAATGGGACGAGTTTAGCAAATTTGGATTGGATCGTAGATGTGCTATTATTTATGTGTCCAAACAGGTAAAACAAATTTGGGTCAATCTATGAATTTGCTATATGTTGGCCCAAATAAATTGTATAGTGGCCCATATACTAAATAGGATTAGTCGAGTTTAGATCGGACCGGGGCATAATTGAATTTGAAAACATTTTTCAACACAAATCTACATAAAATAAAACTCAGGCCCATTTCGGGTTAGGCTGTAATAGGTTTGGTTTGGGCCAAGTTCAGGCCAAGTCAAGATGGGTCAAATTTGGATTTGGATGGACCGAGTTCGGATCATACCAGGTCTAATAGGCATTTGAAGATTTTTTTTCTTTTCTTTTCTTTAAAGCCTGATAAATAAAATACAAGACTATTTTGAGCTGAGCTGGATGGGTCAAGTTCAGACCGGAATGAGATAGGTCGAATTTAGACCAGACCTGATCGCAATTTGAAAATCTTTTTATACACAAATCTACATAAATAAAATTCAAGCATATTTTGGATTGGGCTGAATTCAGGCTGGGTCAGCCATAGCTAAGTTAAGGGTGTGTAATGGGCTTGGTCTAAATGACCTCAGCCCGGTTATGCAAACATCAGGTTCAGATTTGGGCTTGAAGTTGACATGAATATTCAAATAAATTGTTCAGTGATTCCGTTAATTGAAAATACTATTTAAGAGAAAAAAAAAAGGCTAAATGTTAAATAATAATAATAATAATAAATATATATTTTTCTAAAAGGAAAAGTAAATACTGAAAAAAAATGCTCATCATCAATATGGTTGCATAGTTCAAATAAAATCAAAATATTATGTACCTTTCGACGAGTTTAATTTCAAGAACCAAAGTTTTGGTCCAGAATATTCTAGAGGACGAGAGAAGTTACTAGAAGCATCCACTCAAATTGGAATCCGGAGACCCGAGAGATTACCAGATGTCTCATTTGCATTCTCCTCCCACTAGATATACCAAGCTCCCCTTCTTTATTGTCATCGTGGATTAATAATTACCAAAGCAATTCAATTTCTGCTAGCATTCAAAGTTTTCACTGTCTGTTCTAAGGAGGAAGTGAAGAAACCTGATGCCAAGTCTATTGAAATCTCTGGTTGAGTTGAACAACTTTGATGTCTTGGCTGATATTTATATTAAAAATAATGTGTCAACAGAGAAGATGCTCATGAGTCTCAAGGCCACAAGGCCATGATACGCTATTCAACTAGAAGTTCCAAAACATATGTACTGATCCTTCATATATTTAACCTTGATTGTGAGTCAGAAATGTCATTTTGATCTAATAGTAACTAAAGCAAAGAATTACACTATTATGTAACAAGCACAGTGCCTCAAAGAAAATTCAGTAGATCTAGGAAGGGCTAATGCGAAGAAGCTAACTATCATGTAAAACTACTTAACGTCTGAAATACTAAATCAAGAGAGAGATGTAAAATTAAAAATTAACATTAGAATAGCAGCTCAATATGCCGCAGGCTACTGAACTTCCAACACAAGCACTCCTTGAGTTAAATAAACTTAAGATTTAACTACACAGTTTTATTTACTATGCAATTGTTATTTTATCATTAGACAGACGTAAGAGCTAAGGCAAACCCACCGATCAACGCAGATAATGTAAACATCCATGTATTCCTTTCATGGAATTTCTCTGCACAAAAAGGAAAGACAAACAAGCAAGCTGTCAAAACCAGGGAATCGAATTAGTAGACAAGAAAGTGACAAGATAATGATTCACTATCACAAAGATAAAGACATGATAGGCAAAGATATGTGAACTTACTAAGATACTTGATTAAGATCAGACACAAAAAAGGGTTTCAAAGTATTGATACGAATCCTCAAAAGTATAATCCAATAGAAGATCATATTCATCAGAATCAACTTCGGAGTCGGAATCCAGTCTATATCTAGGCCTGGTCTCTAAATCATAAACTTTTTGGAATGTCCCATAGGGCAGATTATAGCTCACTATTGCTCTATCCATAAGCACTACAATCACAGGCTCATCATTTTCAGCACGAAAACAGCTCAATATGCGGCAATAACTTCCAGGAAATTCCATTTTAAGGGATTGAATATCGACATGATACTTCACAAACCATCCAGAATAGTCGGGTGCTATCTCCAGAACATCACAATTGTACTCATCCTTGTAACCTATAACATTCAATTGGCCCTGAGACTCCCCAAAGTACCAAATTATAAATTCCTCAGGCAGATACAGTCTCTTGAATATCTGAGCATCAAACGAGAAGCAGAGTAGCGATTGAGACGATTGAGATCTAGGCAATCTAGTCATCCAATGAATACAACCGTTGAAAAACGCGCAATGAGTTCCAAAATTGGATGAATCAGGAAATTCCCAGTCAGTTGCATATGCTATTTGGGAAGCCCAGGAATCATTTTCTGATGAATATATATGAAATTCAAAAGCACATCGATCTTTTTGTTGGCAAGGTTCCAGAACAGAAATCACCTTGTAGTGTGGAGATATGTTAGGATCAAATACCAAAATATCACTCAGTCTATAGTTTTCGCGAAGTGAACGAGGACAAAAGAGTCTTCTGGATTGTCGAGTAGCAGGGTTACATATAACCAAGTCGTCAATGAAACATTTTCTGTCTGCCGGATTCTGCAGAGAATCGCACAGAAGCAAGCCCTTGCAGGAGTCTAGAATTTGGAACTCATTATACTCCATAAAATCAAAGGAAGGAAGAGAGTCTTCTATAGAAGAAATATTTAGAGGAACCACATGTGTGATGGATTCGAGGCCTTCAGCTTGGGGTTTGAAATCTCTACTGAGCAAGAGAGCAGTGGGAGTGGAATTGCTATGGCGGAATCGAGTGTGTGAGAGACCGAATTCTGTACTACAAATCAGAGACAGCCATTGCTTAGACACACACTTTAACTGCATCAGTGATTTTGGTGGTAGTCGGACGAGAATATTGGTGAGAACATCCTCATTTTCTGCTACCACCGTTGTCGGCGGCGGCGAATTCCTCATATTTGTTAATTTCAGTGTTTCGTTCTGTTGTAGGGTTTCCCAAAATGACGGCCATGACGGCCAAGTATGGGGTGTGAAATGGGCTGGGCCTAAATGAACTCATGAGTCAGAATATGTTTGGAGTTAGTTATATAAAGACCAAGTTTACAAGTTTACCTTTAGGCCCATTTCAACTTTGAAAGAGGATTCTGCGATTCTGAGGCCCAATTTGCAGGTCCTTAATCCCTCCCTCTTTTGCTTGACATCTTGTACATGCTTTTCTTAAATTCAATACGCAAGAGTGCAAATTTGCTATTATTAATATTTGTTAATACGTAAAATTTTATTTTTAATGTTTGAATTGATGTAAAATTGAGATAATATTTTCCTTTTTAATAATATCTTGACACGTAACACTCGAACAAACAAATAAGTCATACAAAAATGAAAATTTCTTTTAATTTTAAAACATAAAAGATAATATTGCACAAACTGATAAATTGCATTATTTTTATTACATATTAAGGCAAATTTCAAAACAGTTTTATGTGGAGCTCCCAAGTCTCAACTAAAATTTCACTGATTTCTTTAGTAATATTAACAGAGTTTACTCTTGATGGCTGCCAATTATGTTGATAGATCCAGCATTGCTAAAGAAAGGCACCTCTTCTATCTTGCTATGTAGTTTGTGCTGCCCACTCTTTACATAATTTTTCGAGTTAATTTCATATATGGTATTTGAATTTATATCATACAATAACGATTCGATCACAAATGAAATTTTTATTTCATAAGAGTATTTCAATTTTTGAAATATTATCACTAAAGTCACGAATATTTTAATATAGAAAACACAATTATAAGGTGTTATAATCTATTTAGGTTCTGTAATGTAATTGGATAACTATGACAGGAACAAAAATATAAAGAAATAGCAACTCAAATCAAACTCAAAGGCTACAGACAAACCTTCTATCCATCCTAAGCTTCTCCACACTAACACAGTGCATAAAATGACATTTATTAACATAACAGACTATAACACCATTTTGATCTAAAATCTTTCTTGATTGTCGCCAACTAACATGATGTCAATCATCTTTCATAACTTTTGGATAAGTTGATGCTAATACTGTGTGCAAAATTGAGAATGATAAAGAGTATTACAGAGCTAGGAGAGTAACAAGTTTTTGGATACATATATATCTTTTCAGGCCAAGGAGAATCAAAACGCCTAATGGTAACAATGGCAGATTGAGGACTTTGATTTTCACTTAAGAGAAACAGGGCAAGAGAAACTCTTCAACTGTCATTTAATTGGGTGACACAAAATTATAAACTTTTATTGCTGGAGTTCTTTATCACAGTCCAACAATTTCTTCTAAAAGTTGAGATCACATTGCAATCACTACATTTAATGTAAATACCCATCTATCCCTTTTCATGAAATCAACCAGTACATCATTCTCACTGGGAAACCTGATACTGCATTTTAGTTGCATACTTGGAATCATATATAGACAATGAAACTAAAGCAAAGAATTACATTATTATGTATATAACAGATTGTAGATCTTCGTTTGTTGTATATGAGAAGGGTGTTACTTCTCAAGGTAACAATTACAATTCTGTTACTGTGCATTTCACAAAATTGAGTAAACTGTTGGATGAATTAAATGGTATTGTTCTAAAGCTACATGCTGGTTCCAATATATGGGTTTGGATGAATTAAATGGCATTGTTCTAAAGCTACATGTTGTTCCGATGTATGCGTTTAAGCTTATGCTCTTCTTGTTCTCTCCAAAAAAATTGCATTGTTCCTATACTTAAATGCACATGCTAAGGACGTACATGGTCTTATACAAGTAGACTATTTGCAAATTTTTAGCATTGTTTTCAAAGTCAGAATATTTTCAAGATTAAATTTTGTATATTTTCTTAAATAGTTGAGACAATTCGATACAGTTATTCCAAAAAATTCAGTACATTTGATAGTTATTTAATTCTTTGATAATCCCTCCATCCCATTTTAAAAGGCTATTATTATTTTTTCACTGTAATTAAGAAAATAATTGAAATACATCAATTTCATAAAAAAATAATATAAAATGATAAAAATGTCCTTATTTATTACATTGGGGAAAAAAAAAGTAAGTGATATATATTTAATAAATTATATAATAAATAGGGATAAATACGTAAATTTCTTTCTTAAATTGCGAAAAGAACATTTGGAGTGGGATAAATAAAAAAAGGAAAACAGACTTTTAAAGTGGAACGGAGGGAGTATTAAATAATTCAATAAAAGATAATTCAATATTTTGAAAATTTTAATTGTAAAAAAGAAAATCGATAAAATAGACTCCATCCGTCCCCCTTAAAAATGTCATTTTTCTATTTTGTTTTATTCCACTTTAAATGTCTTTTTTAGAATTTGAAAAGAAAAGTTTACATGTATGCCCATATTTATTATACACTCTGTTAAATATTTCTCGTTTTTATCACTCTCTATTTTTAATTAGAATTAAATGAAATACTTGAAAATATAAAAGGTTATTTTTTGTTAATGGCAATAATTTTTTTTAATTCCCATTAAAAAGAGAAAGTTACCTATTAAAGTAAGACGGAGAGAATATAATATTGTCAACAAATATAATTAACATAAAAATATTTTACAATTCAACTTAATTACATATATTATTCAACTTATAAAAATACAATCTCAACTTAATTAACAAATAAGTATAATCATAGGTTCCATAGCCGCCAAATTATTAACCTAATTTTGGGGCTGCCGTCACTTCATTTTCTGGCGGCAGCCCCTTATCTTTTTTCTTCTATTTCTATAATAATTTTCAGATCAGTACAGATCTGAATTTTTAATTTTATTCGTTGTTTTTTTGTGTTTTTGAGTGTGTTATTTGTTTTAATAAATTCAGATTTGAATTTTTTTTTGTATTTTTCTTTCGTTTTTGGATTATTGTGTTAGATCTGAAACCCTTTGTTTTTTGTTTCTGTGTTTTTGGTTTCAATAAATACAGATCTGATTTAATTTTTATTTGTTTTTTATTTTTTTGTATTTTTTTGTTTTTATAACCTCAGATCTAAATTTTCTGTGTTTTTATTTCGAGTTTGTTTTTTATCAAATCTGAAATTTTTATTTAGATCTAGTTTTTTAATTAAAATTGAGTGCAATTTAAATTTTTATTATGAAAATTTGTTCTCCAAATTTGGAGGTTGTGGTCTTCCTTCATGGAAGTTGGATTGTCTTCCGTTATGGAAGTTTGATAGTCTTCTTTTATGGAAGTTTTCCTTTGAACAACAGATGGACGGAGTTTCCCGCTGATAACCAGATTGCGCACCGCATGTTACCATTATCCACTGTTATTGTCGAAGAAGTTCAGAGATATAATCCAGTAACTTCATTTATTTCATACATCTTATGTACTTTTAACTTTTATAAGTTTAGCTGTACTTTACAGATGTATTTTTTATTATATTAATGAAAGTTTAATTTGCATTCAAAAAAAAAAAGTATAATCATATAAATATATTTCAAAATTCACAAATCAAACATATTTTTAAAAAATTGTAAAATAAAAAATACACATATAATAAATACAAATATAATTAAAATATTTTAATAAATATAATTTAAATTTAAATTAAAGTACACAATTTAAGAAATCAACATTTTACTGTCTTTCTTTGCATGATATTTGCTTCAATTCGAGAATTTTGAGCAACATCTTAAAAAAAAAATTACAAAGAGAAATCTAAACATTGAATACACAATTTAAGAGTTTATGCAGATATAATAATTATTTGATTCAAAATTTTTCAAATTTTTAATTGATACATCCGAAGCAAAAAAATGTAGCATATTACAACCAATTTTGATAATAAATAAGAAAATTAGCTGTAATCAAAATTAAAGAACTCCTAAATTATGTTCAACATACAGCAGGTTACTGAACTTCAAACACAAGCATTCGTTGAGTTCATTATAACTTGTAGTTATATCTACACAGGCACAGTTTTAGTTACTACACATTTGTAATTTTATCACTAGACAGAGTTAAGACTTGAGGCATACGCACCCATCAACGCAGATAATGCAAACATCCATGTATTCCTTTGATGGAATTTCCCTGCACAAAAAAGAAAAACAAACAGGCAAGCTATCAAAACCAAGGAATCGAATTACAAGACAAGCTGGCGACAAGATAATCATTCACCATCATAAAGATAAACACATTATAGTCAAAGATATGTTCACTTACTAAGATAACTGATTAAGATCAGACGCAAAAAAGGCTTTCAAAGTATTGATACGAATCCTCAAAATCATAATTCATTACAGGATCAAGTTCATCAGAATTAGCTTCGGAGTCTGAATCCAGTGGCTGATCCGTATTTCCGGGCTTGGCCTCTAAATCGTAAATCTTTTGGAATGTCTCATCAGGCAGATTAAACCTCACTATTGCACTATCCACACGCAGCAGAGTCACAGACTCGTCATTTTCAGCATGAAAACAGCTCAATATGCGGCAATAACGTCCAGGAAATGCCATTCTAAAGGATTGAAGATTGACATGATACTTCACAGACCATCCAGAATAGTCGGCTACTATCTCCAGAACATCAAAGGCTACTATCTCCAGAACATCAAAATTGTCCTCATCCTTGCCACCTATAACATTCAATTGGCCCTGAGACTCCCCAATGTACCAAGTTAAGAATTTATCAGGAAGAGATAGTTTCTTGAATGTCGGAGCATCAAATGAGAAGCAGAGTAGCGATATAGGTCGAGGCCACCTAATAATCCAGTGAATAGCACCGTTAAAAAACGAGCAGCGAGGTTGAAAAAAGGATGAATCAGGTAATTCCAAATCAATTGTATATGTTATTTTGGAAGCCCAGGAATCATTTTCCGATGAATATATATGAAATTCTAAAGCACGTATATCTTTATATTGACAAGGATCCACAACAGAAATCACCTTGTAGTGTGGAGATATGATAGGATCAAATGCCAAAATATTGCTCATTCTATGGCTTTTGAGAAGTGAACGAGGACGAGAGAGTCTTCTATATTGTCGAGTAGCAGGGTTGCAGATAACCATGTCGTCATTTAATAAACTTCCGTCAGGCGCATTCTGTAAAGAATCGCACAGAAGCAACCCATGGCAGGAGTATAGAATTTGTAATACATTATCGTTCATAAAATCAAAGGAGGGAAGATATTGTTCTCTAGAAGAAAGATTTAGAGGAACGACATGTTCGATGTAGTCAAGGCCAACAAAATGGTCTCTGTCTTCTCTACTGAGCAAGAGAGCAGTGGGGGTGGAGTTGTTATGGCGGAATCGAGAGTGGAAGAGAGCGAATTCTGTACTAGAAATCAGAGACCGCCATTGCTTAGATACACACTTGAACTCAATCAATGATTTTGCTGGTAATCGGAGAAGAATATTGATGAGAAGATCACGTGAGTATTAGGAACGAACATTCTGCTCTCATGAAAGTTGGCGTTGAATCGGCAAATTCTGCTTCCAAATAAAAATCGCATTTAGCGTAATTTCCTCTAATTCTTTTAGGGGGAGAGCCCATCGGAGTTTCTTGCTATTGGGCCCTCGCCCATGGGTTTCACTGCAGCAAGGGCCTGGTGCGCCTAAAAGAAATAATAATAATAACATATAAATTTTCACAATTATTCAGCGATGGTGGTTCGACAGTATTTCGTTTCCAGGCTTCTATGAGCCTCATTATTAATTTGTAGTTGCTGTTTTTTATTACTATTAAAAAGAAGAAGAAGAATGCGATGATCCCGAAAATAAATCGAGCGAAGATAGACGAACAATTAAGATGAAGCATCCAAGAAAGTCAATTAACATTTATTAATTGTTTTCTTATAGCTCTTACTTAACAAACAAATACACCCATGATTCAATAAATTAATCTTTTAACTCTGAGCTGTTTATCAAGCCAGTAGAAAAGAAAAATTGTTTTTCAAGAAAGTTAATATGGCTGTGCTATACATATGTATCAGTACAGATCTAAGTTTCAATTTCACATGGAGGAATTGCAGAACACAAAAATGGCTGAAGAAGTGAAGCTATTAGGGTTCTCGGCAAGTCCGTTTAGTTGCAGAGTAAAACTAGCTCTCAAATTCAAGGGGATTCAATACCAATACATAGAAGAAGACCTCAAGAACAAGACTGAGTTACTGGTAAAGTGTAACCCAGTTCACAAGAAAATTCCAGTACTTGTTCACAATGGAAAGCCAATAGCTGAATCACTTGTAATTCTTGAGTACATAGATGAAACCTGGCCAAACAATCCCATCTTGCCGCAGGATCCCTACACCAGAGCCTTAGCTCGTTTTTGGGCTAATTTCGTAGATGACAAGGTAATTTTTCTTCACTTATTTCTGTTCTTCATTCAAACTTTCTTTTGTAATGCCAATTTGCCAGAGATTTACTTTTGGATGAAATTAATATTTAGCTTTTAATCTGAGAACATTTTATCTCATTTTAAAATGGACTTGCATCTAATTCAACGATAGCTTTGAATATCAAGATTGCTATATTATTTTAATTAGCCGACGTGAAATATTTTGAATATCGTTATCTGTATAAAATATTTATGCAGATAGTGACAGCACCAATGACAGCTAAAGCGGAAAAAGGTAAGGAGGTAGAGTATGTGATGGAAGAAATATATGGATATTTGAAGTTTCTTGAGGATGAGCTAAAGGGAAAAGAATTGTTTGGAGGTGAGAATATTGGGTACGTAGACATTGTAGCATTTGTTATACTACACTGGATTCAAGTACTGCGCGAAGATATTCTGAAATCGCAGTTTGTTACTGAAGAGAAATTTCCAGCTTTGCATAAATGGATGCAAAAGCTTCGGGAAATAGATTTTATCAACGAATGCCTGCCTCCAAGAGACCAGCATGTTGCTCTTTTTAAAGCTTATATTGAAGATGAAAGTTCTGTTTCCAAATAAAAACAATTTCATTGTCTTGTACTTTCTATTTTCTCTTTTCTTTGGGCTTGATTTTCTATGTATTTGTGGAATCTGATGTTAGTTTGATTTTTAATAGAAATAGCATACAAATTTTCATAATTATTCTTCCATGCTGGTAATTCATAGTTGATGTTTCTTTATTATTTATGTCATGTTGCAGAAGGTAGAACGAGTAAAGATAGAGAATATAATTAAGATGACGCAGCCAGAAAAGTCAATAAACTTTTGTAAACTGTTTTCATCATCATCAGTGACGTATTGCTATTGAAAAAATAGATCCATAATTCACTAAATTAATCTTTCAATTCTGACTTTCCTAACTAACTTGTTTATCAAGCCAATAACAAGATTGAAGAATGTCGGTATTATATATGTAGATCTAACTCTTACAGAAAGGAAGTATAGAATACAAAAATGGGAGAAGAAGTGAAGTTATTAGGCTTCTGGGCGAGTCCATATAGTTGCAGAGTAAAACTAGCTCTCAAACTGAAAGGAGTTCAATACGAATTTATAGAAGAAGACATCAAGAACAAGAGTGATTTGCTGTTAAAGTGTAACCCAGTTTACAAGAAAATTCCAGTACTTGTTCATAATGGAAAACCAATAGCTGAATCACTTGTCATTCTTGAGTACATAGATGAAACCTGGCCAAACAATCCCATCTTGCCTCAGGATCCACACGGCAAAGCACTTGCTCGTTTCTGGGCTAAATTCCTCGGTGAAAAGGTAAATTCTGGATTTGTTATTAACTCATATTACTTTAACCTAAACTTTTTCAACAAAAGTAACTTTGACTGAAAAATGGAAAGTAGATACCGAAACTCCTTTTAGCATTCTATGCAGGGCACATATTAACCAATTATTAATACGTGACAACCTACATCAAAATCTAGTAAAAAAAAAGTCATGTCAGTAATACATGTGCTATCTGATATGATAGAAACAGATAAAAAAAATCACTTTTTTAAATTTTATGTGTCAATTTGAGTGATGTGATATCTGACTGGATGCTGACATAAATTGACACATTTACATTTACATCCTACCTATATTGCTAAGGTGATTTCAATGTCTAATTTTATTTTTCTGATGAAACTTATTTTTATTGAAAATTAACGTTAATTTAGATGTTTTACCATTACAAAATTTCCCTTTTTATAATTTTAGTATTAACAGGTTGCAAATCTAATAACTGTACGCTGGAAATTTCTTGCTTAATTTGAATATAATGGAAGAAGTAATACAGTCTTCAATACGTTTTGAGGATGCCAAATTAAATTTACTTTTAGATGAAATCAGTTTTAAACTTCTAATCTACAAGCATTTTATCTGTTTTATCCCAAAAATATGGAATGATTTAGATAAGAATTATTCATATTGGATATCCTTATTTGTATAAATAATTGGGATAAAGTCATTTTGTGCGTTTAAACATTTTGAAATGTAGATATTATATCCCTACACTATTTATGCAGATACTGGCACTTGGCATCAAAACTAGAACGGCAAAAGGGCAAGAAGTAGAGCAGCTGATGGAAGAAATGTATGGAAATCTGAAATTTCTCGAGGATGAACTAAAGGGAAAAGAATTCTTCGGAGGTCAAAGCATTGGATACGTAGACATTGTGGCACTTGTTGTATTACACTGGATTCAAGTAGTGCGCCAAGATATTCTGAAACTGGAGTTCATTACTGAAGACAAACTTCCAGCTTTGCACGAATGGATTCAAAGGCTTCGTCAAATTGATTTGATCAACGAATGTCTGCCTCCAAGAGACCAGCATGTTGCTTTTTTTAAAGCTCACATTGCAGCTGCAAATTAATTCTGCTTCCAAATAAAAGAATCTCAATATTATCTTGTAGTTTCTATTTTCTATCTTCTTTGGGCTTGATTTTCTACGTATTAGTTGTGGAATCTGATGTTTTTCTTAGTTGCTGCTGAGGGCTATGTCGATGTCTTGGATTATGAATAAAAGGTTGTTTGTCTTTTGCTAACTGGACGCGTGAACTCCAATCCAAACACGATGACATGGCAAATGAAGCTGTTGATAATTGACCCTTGGCACTCATGCACTGTGAAAAGATTGCGAAAGTCAATTGATCTCTCTCCCCCTCTTCTTTATCCTCTGTTAGTCTGCAACGTGCATTACATTGATAGGAACCATAAGCTTGAATCACAAAATATAATTATAAAGAAATAGCTAGAGATATCATTTACTTCCATATTCCATATATTCTGCTATATATATAAAAAAAATTGTCCATGCATATCATATAACCCCGCTACGTAACTAGAGCTTGCTTGTTCCTCATGAGTACCAGTGGACAATATACAGGAAATTGTGTAGGCTGGTTTTATGTGCAAGCAAAGTCATGATCATCTAATTATATAAATATAGGTGTGTTGGGTTTTGGATCAAAAGAAAAAGAAAAACTGCAACGAGGAATAGCCGGGGAGGAGCTTTTGGATGGTTCATTGTTCCGTTTCTCATATCGAAGAAAGATTGAAAATTGAAAAACAGGGGATGCAGAGATTTAGGAAAGAGAGGGGATTTGTGTGAAGAGAGAGCGTTGGTTTCCGTATGTATGTTTTCCTCTCTTCATGCGCTTAATTTCAAGTGCTTGTGCCTAGTCAGCATTCTTATTTAAAATTACAAATTAATTTATAATTATAGGTGTTTAATTGAACAAAATTCAAATGCATAAATGAATTATTAAGCCAAATTTAATTGTTTATTTCCCCAAAGTTGGCAATGTTTCCAAGCTTGTTTGGTAATTTAAACATTTAAATAGAAGCATTTACGATTGTTTTCATCATCGTTGATGTGTCCTCTTCCTGAAAGACAGATCCCTAATTGAATAAATTATTCTTTTAATTCTGGCTTTCCTAACTTGTTTATCAAGCCGGCCAGAAAATAATAATAATAATTTGTTTATGGAGGAAGTTAATGTATATACTTGTACATATATATATATGAGTGCAGAACTAAGTCTGAAACTCACAGATACGAAGCGCAGAATACAGAAAATGGCAGAAGAAGTGAAGCTATTAGGGTTCTGGGCAAGTCCGTTTAATTGCAGAGTAAAACTAGCTCTCAAATTCAAAGGCATTCAATACGAATACATAGATGAAGACCTCATGAACAAGAGTGATTTGCTGCTAAAGTGTAATCCAGTCCTCAAGAAAATTCCAGTACTTGTTCATAATGGAAAGCCAATGGCTGAATCACTTGTAATTCTTGAGTACATAGATGAAACCTGGCCAAACAATCCAATCTTGCCTCAGGATCCCTACACCAGAGCCCTTGCTCGTTTTTGGGCTAAATTTGTCGATGAAAAGGTATATTTATTTGCTTAATTACCGGCGATTTTCTTTTGTTTCATATTGCAATAATTATATAATGCCATATATATATATATTCTCTAACATGCAATTGTCATCCCTTTAGGAGTAAATTATACCAATTTAGGCCAGTATATGGGCAAAAGATCTCTTAATTTCAAATAACTCATGAGCAAAAATCAGTAAACTCGTTATCCGTATAAATAATGTATGCAGATACTGACAGTGGCAATGAAATCTAGAGCGGGAGAACAGGTAGAGCAGGTGATGGAAGAAGTATGTGGAAATCTGAAGTTTCTGGAGGATGAGCTAAAGGGAAAACAATTCTTCGGAGGTGAAAGTATTGGATACTTAGACATTGTTGCATTTGTTATACTACACTGGATTCAATTAGTGCGCCAAGAAATTTCTAAAGCGGAGTTTATTACTGAAGAGAAATTTCCAGGTTTGCACAATTGGATGCGAAAACTTTGCGAAATTGATTTGGTCAAGGAATGTCTGCCTCCAAAAGATAAGCATGTTGCTATTTTGAAAGCTCGCATGGAAGCTCCAAGTTCTGCTTCCAAATAAAAACAATTTCATTGTAGTTTCTATTTCTTTTTCTCTGGGTTTGATTTTCTATGTAGTTTTGGGATCTGATGTTTATGTTTGTTTCTACTTTGTTGTCTTGGATTATGAATAAAAAGGTTGTTTGTATTTTGCTACCGGCCGATCTTTGTCGTTTGTTCATCATGATAAAAGTTTATAACAACTTATGCCTTGCTAACAGTTGTTAATTTGAGCGGTATGCAGTTTGGGTTCCCTTAAAGATATTTTAGATTTATTTTTAACTTTGTACATAAATTGTATGCCGTTGGAAGTATTATCTTCAATTATATAGATTTAATAATATTAAATTTCAGATTAATATTGATCTATGGACTTAAAAAAAGTCGGACCGAATATTGAAAAAAGCGCATAATCTAAAATGGGTAAGAGGTGGAGCTATTAAGCCCATGGGCTATACTCATTTTAGTCACAGAATGAAACTACCCCGAAACTGAAAGATCTAGATGCATAGAAATTCAACCCAGTCCACAGAAATTCGACCAATGTCATTGCTGATGCTAGGTAAATAATATGCAAATTGCTTTACGACTCTGAATCAAAATATCTGCTAAAGACTTTTGCTTATCAGAAAACCTGAAAATTTTAAGTGCTTTATCCTATAAAAGCCAGACTATCATTCCTGAAAAAAGCATAGCACAAAATGGCGGAAGAAGTGAAGCTATTTGGGATGTGGGCAAGTATTTTTAGTTTCAGAATACAAGTAGCGCTGAAACTAAAAGGGATTGAATATGAATATATAGAGGAAAACCTGTCGGAGAAGAGTGATTTGCTGCTGAAGTATAACCCAGTTCATAAAAAAGTTCCTGTGCTCATTCACAATGGAAAACCAATTGCAGAATCACTCATTATCCTTGAGTACATCGATCAGACCTGGAAACACAATCCTTTACTCCCTCAACATCCTTATCAGAAAGCTATCGCTCGTTTCTGGGCTAAATTCATCGATGAAAAGGTAATAATCAAACCCAAGATCTCTCGCAATTTGCTGGTGACCAAACCAACTCTTAATGGTTAACTAAAATATTGTGTAACATATGCAGATAGTGCAAACTGCTGCGAAGGCTGCTGCAGCCAAAGATGATGAGAAAGAGCAGATCCTCGAAGAAATCAAGCAACAGCTGAACTTTCTTGAGCAGGAGTTGCGAGGAAAGGAATTCTATGGAGGCGAAAGCATTGGATTCTTAGATATTGTTGCAATTTTTGTAGCTGATTGGCTCGAAAAGGGTCTAGAAATCATGGAAATTGAGTTACTGACTGAAGAGAAATTTCCAGTTTTATGCAAATGGATGGGAAGAATTCGTGAAATAGATGTGGTGAAAGATTGTTTGCCCCCAACTGCTCAGCATTATGCTTATCTTAGAGCTCAAATTGAGAGAGCAAAATCTGCTTCCAAATAAACATAATCTATTTTGTTATGGTTGTTAATTTTAATTGGAGTGCTTATTTCTACATCAATAATTAATTAAGATTATATAATTACAAACAATTAATAAAAATGCTATTTTAGAAAATTACAATAAATATTAATTACATTTTATATTAATTAATATTTATTTATCTGTGTGAAAGAGATTAAAATTGTTGCCTTGAGTGGAACTGTTGGAGTATAGTTTATCTCAAAATCCATCAAATAGTTAAAGGTAGACTTTTGGACCAAAATGCATGATGAGGTCACCAATGACAAGATCCTAAAATATAGTTAAATGCCAAAACGTCAACAACTTTGAATTCAAATCAAGAAAATGGGTGATCGAAAATTCATTACAACTTTTCTTATCAAGAAAAACAGATCCATAATTGAATAAATTATTCTTTTAAGTCCGACTTTCCTTACTTGGTTATCAAGCCAGTAAAAGAAAATTGTTTATCAAGAAAGTTAATATGCTTGTACTATGCGCATATATACAAGTGCAGAACTAAGTCTCAAACTCACAGATACGAAGTGCAGAATACAAAAATGGCAGAAGAAGTGAAGCTATTAGGGGTCTGGACGAGTCCGTTTAGTTGCAGAGTAAAACTAGCTCTCAAACTGAAAGGAGTTCAATACGAATACGTCGAAGAAGACCTCAAGAACAAGAGTGAGTTGCTGCTAAAGTGTAATCCAGTTCACAAGAAAATTCCAGTACTTGTTCATAATGGAAAGCCAATAGCTGAATCACTTGTAATTCTTGAGTACATAGATGAAACTTGGCCAAACAATCCCATATTGCCTCATGATCCATACAGCAAAGCCCTTGCTCGTTTCTGGGCTAAATTCGTCGATGAAAAGGTAAATTTATTCACTCATTTCTGTGTTTCTTTCTCATTAAAAAATATCTTACATGCAAATTTATGCAGATACTGCCACTGGGCATCAAAACTAAAACAGAAAAAGGGGAGGAGCAAGAGCAACTGATGGAAGAAATATATGGAAATCTGAAGTTTCTTGAGGATGAGTTAAAGGGAAAAGAATTCTTTGGAGGTGAAAGCATTGGGTACTTAGACTTTGTGGCATTTGTTATACTACATTGGATTCGAGTACTGCGCCAAGAAATTCTGAAACTGAAGTTTATTACTGAAGAGAAATTTCCAGCTTTGCACAAATGGATGGAAAAGCTTGGTGAAATTGATTTGATCAAAGAATGTCTGCCTCCAAGAGACGAATTCTTGCTTTTTGTAAATCTCTCATTGAAAGCTGAAAATTCTGCTCCCAAATAAAAATAATTTCACTGTCAGTTTCTATTTTCTCTTTTCTTTGGGCTTGATTTTGTATATTGTCGCGGAATCTGATGTTTTTCTTTGTTGATATCTTGGATTATGAATAAAAGGTTAATTATAACTATAAATCTTACTGTAATGAATCAAATTCGATACCTCTTGGACATTTAATCAAAGTTTTGGGCACCAAATCAAGTGAACTCTATAGTTGCTACGTATCAATCTTTGTCATTTGGTGATCATGATGAAAGTATGCAACTTTTATATGAAATGTTCAGCCAGAAAATTGATGTTAAGGTCAATATAAATTTATATATTGCTTTTTTGAAACATGATTATTGTATTATTTACTACATAAGTAAATGGATACATGGATTTGGAGTGGAAATTAATTATCGGAAGAAATTGCATAGGATAATACATTTTTTTTTCTTCATTTTTAAAAATATATTTTGTTATTTTTAGTTTAAAAAATATTATTTTTTAATTTTTTTTTCAAAATATTATTTTTTTAATAAGACTCCTATTTTCACTCAATCAATTGTAATTAACATCTCATTTTTTTTTCACTCAACCAACTGTAGCCTCTTCTCTTTCTATGTAACATCTGTAATCCACCAAAAAAAAAATTGTTTATTTTCTTCTTTTATTCTGCAGATTATGGATTCTTTTCGACTTTGTGGATATTTCATCAATCTAATTAAAATAAGGTTGGTGATAATGATATGCATAAATATACTGAATTGTGAGATGTGAATTTAAACAATTCAGTTCGACATATCAATGGATATATAAAAGTGAATGATAAAAAAATTCAAAGGTATGTGTTCTTTTTTTAATTTTTAATTTTTTTGCTTTGTGTTAATGGTTTGAAATTATGACAAAATTATTTGAGATTATAGATGGTATACCAATATATACCACTTGGAATACTGAATTTCAATGTTGAAGTTTTTACTTTTCAGTTTGGTATACCTATATATGTATATTAAGTTATACCCACAATTATACTATCTGCCTAATATGTATTTAGATATACCATGGTTTACAAATTGGTATAACAAATTACAAAATTGGAAGTTCATACCCTATACTTTAGTGTATCTATGTATAACAATAGATACAATTAATGTGTACAATATGTGTATACTTATTTCAAGCATTGAAATCACCTGATTGTAGTTTGACATACATACATATACAAAGGTATACCAACTGCGTGTTTCATAATGAAACTTGTTTTACACATTGCAATGAAACTTGTTTCATTAACAGTTAATTCATACAGTATCATTCAAGATTTTGAGCAAAAGTCTTAAGTTTTTAGAATTATTGAGAGAGAATGTTAAAATTCATTGTATCACTAACCTGTTTTTAATTATTTGATTGATGAAGAATTGCACAGAATCACATAAAAAACTAGAAACGGGAAGAAGGAGAAAAATGTAATTTCCTTTTTCTTTATAGGGAAATGATAATTATTTAAAGTAGGTGGATTGTGGGAGATATGAAAAGGAGAGAAATTTATGTTTAAATGAGTCAAAATAAGAGTCTTATTAAAAAGTTATACTTTTAAAATTAATTTCTTTTTAAAAGTATTTTTAAAATTAAAAAGTTTGAATAGTTTCTTTGTAAAATTTCCAAACTAATTCAATCCAATCCACGGAAATTTGATGAATGTAAGAAGTGATTTCTTCACATGTTCGCTGAGGACCACCACTGCCAATAAAGTAAGAGTGGGAAAATCTCTCTCTCTGGATTTAAAGCCTTACATTGTTTTTTATCTAAATTAGGAGCTGCTGTGAGTCCTTTTACAGGAGGCATCACTACTCTCTTCTTTCACTTTGTTTTTTTCCTTAAATTTTTATTTGTGTTTTTTAATTTTTATGCGTTTTTTCATTTTTCTCAATCCTTTTTATTATTTGTTCAGATCAGTATAGATATGAAAATTTAATTTTATCCATTGTTTTTTATTTGTGTTTGATTTTTTGTTTTTTTTTTCTCAATAAAATCAAATATGAAATTTTTATTTAGATCTGAAATTTTAATTTTATCCTTTGTTCTTTTTTTATTTCTATTTGATTTTTTGTGTTTTTTTTTTATTTTCATAAACTCAGATCTGAAATTTTTATTTTAAATTTAATTTTGTGTTAATTGGCGAAGTTCATTTTGTGTTTTTATAGATCTAGTTCGTTTAACTAATGTTGAATGCACTTTATATTTTCATTTATGCAAATTTTGTCCTTTAAATTTTGGAGTTTGTTGTCTTCATTTATGAAAACTTTGTTCTCTTCTTTTATGTAAGTTTTTATGTAAGTTTTTATAGATTTCTTCATTCAGTTCTCCATTGAGAAAAGCAGTCTTTACATCCATTTGATGTAGCTCAAGGTCTAAACTCGCCATTATGGCAAGAATTAACCTTATAGACGTAAATCTTACAACAGGGGAGAAAGTCTCCTCATAGTCAATCCCTTCCTGCTGTGTAAACCCCTTAGCGACTAGCCGAGCTTTGTATCTTTCGATACTTCTATCAGCTTTTCGCTTAACCTTGAGAATCCATTTGTTCCCAATCGGTTTGCGTCCTTCCGGTAGATCAACCAGTTCCCAAACATGGTTTGACCTCATCGATGCTATTTCTTCTTCCATTGCATTGATCCATTTTTCTTTAGCTGGGCATGAGAAAGCCTCTTTTATGTTTTTAGGCTCTTCATCATCTTGTGGGGTAATCAAAAGGGCTTCGTTCAAGCCTTCGATCTCAAATCGTCGGTGAGGAACACTTATCCTTTTAGATTTACGCAGTTCCGAATCTTGATAAACATGTCTCATATATTCATCGTAATTCGGAATACTCCCACTGAGACCATGTTCCATACTCCCACTGGAGTCAGGAATGCTCCCACTCAAATCAGGGTCTCGAACATCCGGATCATGTAGAGGAGGAAGATCTTGACCTTCTTCCTCTAATTCCCTCCCACTCGGATGGAGCGATCCTGATGGTTCATCTTCCTGAGTTTCATAGAAAGTGAAATCTTGATTCACTTCGCCCAACTTTGGAAACTCATTTTCCAAGAATATGATATCTCGTGATTCAAATTCAGTCACAGAACCATTCTCTTGCTCACCCATGAATACGTATCCTTTTGATACTTCAGAATATCTCACAAAGATACTCTTTTTACCTCTTGGTCCCAATTTACCAAATTTACTTGAGGTATCATGGACGTAAGCAGCACAACCCCAAGGTTGTAGATGGCTTAGGTCAGGTTGTCGACCAGTCCACAACTCGTAAGGTGTGGATGCGACTGATTTTGAGGGCACTCGGTTTAGAACATATGTGGCAGTAAGTAAAGCATCTCCCCAATAGGAGATGGGCAAATTTGCTTCTGCCATCATAGATCTAACCATATCAAGGAGAGTCCTATTTCTCCTTTCCGCAATACCGTTTTGTTGTGGAGTTCTGGGAATGGACAACTGATGTTCAATCCCTTTTTCATCACATAAAGCTTTAAATTCATCTGAAAGATATTCCCGACCTCGGTCAGTTCTTAAAGCTTTTATCTTTTTATCTAATTGATTCTCAACTAAGTTCATAAAAGTTTTGAAGCAACTCAATGCTTCTGACTTGTGAGAAATCAAATAGACATGACCATACCTTGTATAGTCATCTATAAATGTGATGAAGTAGTAGGCCCCATGCCTTGCCCTCACATTCATTGGACCACAAACGTCAGAATGAATTAACTGCAATGGAAATTCAGCTCTAGTCCCTTTTCCGAACGGTTTTCTTACTAGTTTCCCTTTTAGACAATGCTCACAAGTAGGTAATTCGACCTCATTCAAATCACCTAGTAAACCAACTTTGGCTAACCGACTCATTCGATTTTGCCCAATATGGTTTAATCTAGCATGCCACAATTTCACATGACTCTCATTATTATGTGAAGTAGAAGAGATTAAAGAAAAACTATTATTATTCATAAAGTTAGGATCGATATCCAAAACAATGAAATTGTTCGAAATAAAACCAGAACCATAATAGACATCATTCAAACATAAGTTCACACTGTCATCTTTAAAGTGTAAATCAAAACCAAGTTTTAATAACACTAGAACAGAAACTAAATTCCTACGAATATCTGGAGCATAAAGTACATCATGTAGGAGTAAGGTTCGGCCTTTGTGTAAGACTAATCTACACGCGCCAATCCCTCGAACCGGCACTCTTGCGTCGTTTCCCACATACACATATTTTACTCCATATGGTATTCGTCAGAACTCTACAAAGGTATCTCGATCCTTTGCTACATGGTCCGTTGCTCCTGAATCAACCACCCACAAAGGATAAAATTCAGTTAGAAATACAGAATTAGATACACAAATTTCACTCACTCTTGAGTTAGAATAGTGTACCTGATTGGGCACAGTGCAGTCTCTTGCATAGTGTCCTTTCTGCTGGCAGTTAAAACATTTCACTTTTAAAATGTTTATCTTCTTCTTGCCTTTGGACCTTTTAGAATTCTGCTCTTTTTTCTGCCATTTGTTTCTCTTGGCAGGTTCCTTATCCCGACCCTTAAAGCTCTTTCTTTTGTTCTGGTTGGAACTCATTCCACCAGAACGGGACTGTGCCACATGCACTTCAGCATTGACCTTAATCGATGCCAATCTGTCCTCTTCAAGCTCCAAGTGACGTGCGACATCCTCAAATGTCTTCACACTATCCATATGAGTCAGTTGCATTTTCATATGCTCCCAACTCTTGGGTAAGGAACGGATGACAGCTTGCACTTGCTGCTCGTCGGTCAACTTATGACCATATTCACTAAGCTCGCTCATCATATTTTCCATCTCCCTGAGATATTTTCGCATTGTATGATTAGCTTTCTTCTGATAAGTATCAAACTTGATCGTCAAAGATCGGAGCTTTGTTAGAGTCACTCCTCCAAACTTCTCCCGCAAAGCGATCCACAGATCCATTGCGTTCTGATACTTGCGAAATTGCTTAGTTATATCATCCTCCATAGCACTCAGGAGAATGATACGAGCAGTGGAATTCTTTTTCTTCCAAGCCAGATATACATCTCGGTCCCGCCTATGCTGGGCCGTGTTGCCATCCTCGGGTTCAGCCATAACCGAACTCAAGGTTTCAAGAGCCTCTTGCTCCTCTAGCACATACTGGATCTTCATGCTCCAGATTTCATAATTGTCGCCATTTAATTTCAAGTCTTTGTTTAATTCAGCGATAATAGATTTGGAAGCAGATGCCATTTGTATCCTCTGATTCAAATGGAACAAAGTTGCACGTTATAAGTGGGAGATTAGGCAATACATGAAAATTTACTATACACCTGAAATAATAACCTAATAAAGTTTTCTATTAGACTTAAATTCGAAAAGTATACTTAGAGTACCAATTACCTTCTAAGTTCCAATGTCCAATTTTATAGGTTAAGATTTCATGCATAGTAAATCAGAATTATTGGATTACTAAGTTCTTAAACTTATGAGGGATATATTATTGGTTTTATTTTATTAAGTCTCTACTTAATAAACATGCAAACATTTTACTCATAAAACATTGCAAGGCAATTAACATTTTAAAATAAACACATTTATTAAAAAATAATTAAAAGCCATAAAAAATAAACTCATTCATTCAACCAATAAATTAATCTAATCATTCTCAAATAAGACACACATGTCAAATAATAATAATAATAATAATAGGAAACATAAATCCTATTAAAACCAAACGCTAACTATGATTGACACTCATGTCAACTAATCTAGAAAACTAGATCTCCTCAAGACCTTTACTGACACTGAGACTGATTCTTTGACCAACTTCATCAATTCATAAGGGAACTCATAAGTTCGCTGATGAAGCCATGAACGATGCACCTTACGTCCACTTCTTAATTTCATCACAGATGGAATGTTGCTCCTCAACACTCCTCTTTTGGCAACTCTAGCCAAAAAATGGATGATAGAATTCTTATAAACTCTATCTCCTATGTACCAAGTAGTTTCCAAAAGCTCTCTTAGGACTGGATGATATGCAAAAGAATTAACCAACGCTTTGATTTTATCTCTGTCATCCCTTCCTAAGCTTAAGCCTCCAATCCAAATGCACTCCTGCATTTGATCATGCATAGTTAATATATGACGCACTATAGCATCAATATCATCAGCTCGAATGTTCCTCCGCATTCTCATTTTGCTTAGTGAACGCACTCTTGCATTTCTTAAAGCAATCCCATGCGGGGTTTTAGGAATCATAGGTGTCCTTATCATCATTTCTGAAACACATTACAGAAATTTTAAATGGTTAATACACTCATGTATAAACTCATATGATTGAAACACATTCCAATCAACAAATAAGGACAAAAAATCATATAAAATTTTTTTTTCAAAATATTTTAAAATAGAAAACTCATTTTCCATAATTATTTTATAATATTTATTTCAAAAAATAAACAAAAATATTTTATGGTCATCAAAAAATTTTAAAACATAGACCAATAAATCAAAAATATTTTGAAAAATATTTTCGCAAAAAAATGGAGCTGATTTGGAGGCCGGAGAAGCTCCCACGCGCCGACTAGAGGGAGGGGGACGCGCTCACGCCCCCCACACGCCACACGCGCGTCTTCAACTGGTCGGACACGTGTCAACACCACAGTGTGACACGTGTTCAACCATCACTGGTCCACGTGTTGCCCACGTGGCAACAAGTGGACACGTGGCGGACTCTGATTGGTACACGTGGGTCCCCCTGACACGTCATCATGACACGTGGCAAGCCCCAGCTCTGCCACGTGTCGACCCCTTATTGGTCCACCTGGCGCCACGTGGCACCGGGTGGACACGTCGGAGCCACGTGGCATGACTTCAGTATGCCACGTGGCTCTGACCTATTGGGCCACGTGTCGATGACGCGCCACGTCATCGACACGTGTTTGCGTGCGTGTGGGCCACTGCCCATGCACACGCGCCCACGTATGGTGGCGCGTGCAAGCCACGCGCCACCTTCCCGGCCTCTTTTGGACTCCGGATTTCGGCCGGCCTGGGGTTTTCGGGGTCTGTGAACACAGTGAAATGGTCAAAAATAAAAATCCCAATTTCTAGACTAGCGTTTCGAATATTCAATTTTATCCCTCGGGTTTCGGTGTACACATACACGGAATTGAGCCAAAATATACACGCATATATATTTTTCACACAAAAAACAAATTTTTGTTGCATTTCATGCTTCCTAAATCTATAAATTTTACTTATAAAATTTTAGATTGATTTTAAAGCCGCATGCCAGGACACAATAAAACGATGGCTCTGATACCAATGATGGAAAATAAATAAGTAAAGGAAAACAACGTACTTGTTTGTAGCGCGGTAATCATGTTACGGAAGCGTTACAAGGATCTTCCTTTATTGGTCACCGGTCTGGCTTTTATCCACTCGGGATAATAGCGGCTAGATCACAATCTAGAAGTCCCTGAAAGATTAACACAAAATAATCGTGAGTGGGAACGAGCAGCCTTGCGGCGTATAAGTTTTCTCGTTACCAAATTATGAGGACCTCACCTCTATTTATAGAGGTCCTAAAGGCTAGAGTCTTAACCACAGTCTAACTCAGAATCCTTTCTGAGATAGGATTTGGTAATTTAATTTAGATTAAATAACTCAATTTAATCTGGATAGGAACTCAATCCTATATAGAGTCATGGGCGTATCATAACTCTATCAGTTGTCTTCGTTTATAAAAATTTTGTTCTTTTCTTTTATGTAAGTTTTATATGTCTTCCTTTATATAAGTTTTGTTGTTTTTCTTTATGAAATTTTTTGTCCTTCTAGAATAAGTTTCTTTATGTACAACAGATGGACTGGATTTGCCGTTGAAAACCAAATTGCCCGCGGCAAATTACCATTATCTACTGTTTTCGTAAAAAAAGTTCAGTGATATACTCCAACAAATTCATTAGTTTTGTATATATACTTTATATACTTTTAAGTTTTATAAGTTTATTTGTACTTTTCAGATATACTTTTTATCCAATTAATAAAAGTTTAATTTGCATTAAAGAATCGAAATGTTTGCTAAAGACTTTTACGTATCAGAAAACTTGAAAAATTTAAGTTTTTTGTCCTAAAAAATATACACAAAATCCATGATGGGTAAGGGTGAACATTGACCTGTTAACTGATCTAATAGTAAAAAAAATTAATCAGTTCATTAATATTATTTTTTTAAAATCATCAACCATTAATCGGCTTATTACATTCAATTAACCAGTCCATTAATTTCATTTTTTTTGTTTGATTAACCAATATTTTTCAGTTAACTATTAAAATTTAAAATATAGAATTATTAAAAAAAATTAAACAAAACTCAATTCAGTTTTAAATGTGTAAAGTAATTTACAATAAAAATTATAAAACAAAACATAATATACTAGCCAAAATTCATGTTCAACAAATTAATAAGTAATAACTAATATTATTAAATGTAATTGATATTTGTTAAAAATTAGCATACTTAATTCTAAGTTAAAAAAAATTGGACAATATTAAATGTTAAAACATAGATTCTAAAACATAAGAAAATGTAATTAAATACTATTTAGTAAAATATGGACACCAATATATATGATAAAAAATAACGTATATAAAAATTTATCGTTCACTCCATATAAATGTTACTCTATATAATTAAAAATAATAATATAATTTAAATTATTATATAAATTTTATAGAAAAATACAAAAAAAATAAGATATAAAAGTAAAAATATAATTTAAATGTATTTTAAAATATTGCTCTGTGTAAGTTTTAGAAAAAAATAAAAAAAATATATTTTAAGGCATAAAATATAAATATATAAACCGGTTAACCGTGTACTAACTGTTAATTGATATCCAAATTACAAAATCAAAATAGAAAATAATAGTTGGTAAACCGAAATCGGTAGACTTTTTAGACTATGAACCGAAACTAAAATCGAAACAACTAAAATTTATTAGCCGAAACCGAAACTATCAATTTGATTAATCGAAAAAATCTATTCGGTTTTGGATCGATTTTTAATTAACCATTTTTTCGGTTTTTTTCTCTGCCCACTCATCACCAATGACATATACAATATAGTTAAATACAAAAACGTCGACAACGTTGAATTCAAATCAAAGAAAAAAAAATGATAGAAAAGTCACTACATACTTTTCTTATCAAGAAAAACAAAACCATATTTGAATGAATTGTTATTTTAATTTTGACCTTTCTAACTTTTTATCAAAAAAGTTTTGAAAAATACTTCCTGATTGCTGAGTGTATACATTTTTTTTTATTAAATTTTTAAATTTGTATTCATTATCACATAAAATTTTTAAGTTTTTATATTATATACATCGTATTCAAATTAGGATTTAATAATATAAAAATGAGAGTTTATTGTATATATGAGTGAATAACTAAGTCTGAATCTCACATGTAAGAATTGCAGAGAAATGGCAGAACAAGTGAAGGTATTAGGGTTCTGGGCAAGTCCATATAGTTTCAGAGTCAAACTAGCTCTAAAATTGATAGGAGTTCAATACGAATACATAGAAGAAGACCTCCCGAACAAGAGTGAGTTGCTGCTAAAGTGTAACCCAGTCCACAAGAAAATTCCAGTACTTGTTCATAATGGAAAGCCAATAGCTGAATCAATTGTAATTCTTGAGTACATAGATGAAACCTGGCCAAACAATCCCATATTGCCTCAGGATCCATACAGAAAAGCCCTTGCTCGTTTCTGGGCTAAATTCGTCGATGAAAAGGTAAATTTATTCACTCATTTCTTTATTTATTTCTCATTAAAAAATATCTTACATGCAAATTTATGCAGATACTGCCACTGGGCCTCAAAATTAAAACAACAAAAGGGGAACGAGAGCGGGTGATGGAAGAAGTATATGGAGCTATGAAGTTTCTTGAGGATGAGTTAAATGGAAAAGAATACTTTGGAGGTGAGAGTATTGGGTACGTAGACATTGTGGCATTTTCTATACTATACTGGTTTCAAATAATGCGTGAAGACGTTTTGAAACTGGAGTTTATTACTGAAGAGAAATTTCCAGCTTTGCACAAATGGATGCAAAAGCTTCGTGAAATTGATTTGATCAAAGAATGCCTGCCTCCAAGAGACAAGCATGTTGCTCGTGTGAAAGCTCAAGTTGCAGCTTAAGATTCTGTTTCCAAATAAAAAGAATTTCGCTTGTATTTTTAATGTTATTGTGGAATCTGATGTTTTTCTTTGTTTCTGCTAAGGGTTGTGTTTACATCTTGGATTATATATGAATAAAAGGTTAATTATAACTATAAATATTAATCCAGTTCGAAATCTTTTATACGTTTAATAAAGTATTGTTGGATACGAAAATAAGAAATAATTTCACATATACTTTCTTTGACCAACTAACACTAAAATAAAAAATAATTTCATGATATTAAAATACCTTAATTGAGATTTTTTTTAATAAAATATATTTAAATATGTTAAATAAATATTAATTTATATATTTTACTGCTACAATTTTTTTTTTCTTTTTAATTAAGGGTAACTCTTAATTAGTAGTCGATACTTGCAACCTATCAATCTTTGTCATTTGGTCATCAATTGACAACTTCTACATGAAATGTTAGCCAGAAAATTGATGTTAACTAGGAAACTTTTGTTTAGGTTATAAAATATCAATTTAGACCTGGTCAAAAATTCATTATTAGTGTGTCTCATTTCATAAAGTATGAATTGATAGTGAAAATGCCCTATTGAAATGTTATTGTATTATTTGCTCAATAAATAAATGGACAAATGGATTTGGATTGGATAAGAATCTTTTTGTTAACTATTGCTCAAAAATTTTAATTTTTTTTATTGAATAAACGTAAATCCAATTCGATGAATGTCTTGTTGTATTAGATTAAAAAAAAAAAAGTAATGGTCAAAAATGGAGGAGGTCAAAAATTGAAGAATTATTGGTAGCACACAAAAGGAATAGTTGGGCTACCAAATGTGAATTGAAGAATTGTTGGTAGCACACAAAAGGAATAGTTGGGCTACAAATGTGAATTGAAGAATTTTTGACTGTTCACACGGAAGCTCCTACCTATATAAGGCAAGAGATTGTTCTTCAAATGAGTAAGATTGGATTCAAAGAAAGAATTCCAATGAAAGTTTGTAAGCTTTGAAACTTAGAGAATTTGTGGGAAATTCTCTTGGGTTTGTATCCATTTAATGGGTGTGTGAGAAAATACTAGAGTGAGTGAATGTAAAAATTGTTCAAACACTTAGTGAAATTTTCTTGGTTGTTTTCGGACAACAAGTGGTTTTTCTCCGGTTTTGGAGTTTCCACTATAATTTCTTGTGTTGTGAGTTTCTCCTGATTTATTCCGCATTCTTTAGAAGGGTCATTTTTCCCAACATGTCTATCGCTGTGTTCTTATATAGATTATATATATTAATGCAATAATTAAGCTCATATTGAAATGTCATGTAAAATTGATTCTGAATAAATATAATTTTATTAAATAAATTATTTAATGATCCAACGAAAATAAGTAGGTGTGGACAAGAATTTTATGTAGTTATATAAATGATTTAAGATAAGCTTGATTGTGGTGTACATGCGGCAAAAGGAGTCCCTCTAAGAAAGGATACTAGGCTTTGTTTAATTTATTATGTAGCTCATTTTTTACTTTAAATATATTTTAGAATTGTTATTCAACGGTCCCTTAATGCCAAATGCATGTACCAAAAACTTTATTTTTTTCTTATAAATTTTCGGAATCTTATCTATTTTTTAAATTCATAAGACTAATTAATTTAAAATTGAATATCGTATAGTATAATTAATAATTGGGATGATTCTTCCAACAGCATGTACTCCATATGTAACAATTTAAGTATCGCTTATGGAAATTCGAGATTTATTTATTTTTTTTTTTTGATAAAGCATGTTAGTATCCTCATAAATGCAGAATTTAAAATGGGTAAAGAAGTGAAGCTATTAGGCACATGGGCAAGCCCTTTTCGTCAATGGCGGCTAGAAAGAAAAGTCATCTAAATTTAAAAGAATATAATGCACGATGAGGTCACCAATGACGAGCATGATATAGTTAAATGCCAAAACGTCAAGACCTTTGAATTCAAATCAAGTAAAAAAAAACAAATGATAGAAAATTCATTACAGACTTGCTTATCAAGAAAAAAACTTAACTAACAGTGTCAATGATCCTATAAAACAATGACTAAACACTGGATAAAATTGCAAGATTGAAAATGGCAGAAGAAGAAGTGAAGCTGCTTCGTACATGGCCAAGTCCATTCAGTCAGAGAATAGAATTAGCCCTTAAGCTGAAAGGGATAAAATATGAGTTCATTGAGGAAGATCTGTCTAACAAGAGTCCTTTGCTTCTAAAATCAAACCCTGTTCATCAAAAAATACCTGTTTTGATTCATAATGGCAAACCCATTTCAGAATCACTTGTCATTCTGGAGTATATTGAAGAAACCTGGCCATATCATCCCTTGTTGCCTAATCACCCTTATCACAGAGCTACTGCCCGTTTTTGGGCTAATTTTGTGGACCAAAAGGTATGTTATTACTAACAGATTTTATCTACTTTTCAAATTATATTACGAAATGTTGGTCCCATTATATATTAATTTGCATTGAAATTTGATAAAGCAGATTTTATCGGTTGCTAGAAAGTTTAAAACAGCCAAAGAGGAGGAAAAAGAGCAAATTCTTGAAGAGTTGTGCGAGCAGCTGAAAGTTCTTGAGAATGAGTTAAAAGGAAAAGAATATTTCGGAGGTGAAAGTATTGGATATGTCGACATAGTTGCATTTTCCATTGCTTATTGGTTCCAAATTCGTCAAGAAGTTATGCAAATAGAAGTGATTACTGAACACAAACTTCCAATTCTGTTTAAGTGGATGACAAAATTCCATCAATTTGATGCTGTTAAGGAATGTCTCCCTCCCAAAGACAAGCATCATGCTTATATTAGAGCCCTTATTGGAGCTGCCAAATAAAATATGTGAGATCGATTTTGTAAGGAAGAAAAAAAAAAAACTTCAATAATAAGTTGAATATAATTTTGCTTTTTACTAATTGTTAAGTTCTGAAAAAATAAATTTTTAACGGGTCCGGATACTAGCTACGAACAAGCCAACCAGATCAGCAAAATTGTGCTTGATGCAATAAGACAAATCTGGTCGAATCAGAAATAAGTACTCTAAATCTTAAGTCAGTAATATTTTTAGAGGAAAAATATAGAAAAAATCTTAAAAATTCAATATCTGGTTCTACAATGTCTTATGCTATTTATAATGGATGTGAGAAACTACTTGAATACCATGGAGTGGATCTGCTTTAATATCAAAATAGGTGAGCGGTGATTTGGTAGGGAACAGGTAGTAGGCGTGGGAGCTAAAGTGTGCCAGTGAATTTTAATAGGGACTTGCTCTATCAACCCGATCGGACAGTTTGCACCGCCACCCCTCTGAAAGAGTGTCCGTTTGTCAAGCGTTAGGCTTTCCACTTGACTCTTGATCTAAAATTGATTTAGTCCAATTAGAAAATGGTATTATCACAAATGGTTTTTTTTTTATTATTTTTTGATAAATCATATAAAACATATTCTGAATGCAAGTTCAAAGGCCTCAAGCTCAGTGTTTTTCTCAATTGGACTGCACAAGAACAAGGGCCCATGGGAGGCTCAAACCATAGTATGAACAGTTTGACATATTGGTGAAAGCGTGGTAGAATTTCAAAGGTCGGTTGATTCCTAAACTTAAAGGCGAATAAAAATAATAATAATAATAATAAGGCCCATAAAGAGAAAGACGAAATTATTAATATGCTATATTGTATTGTTATTACAATTAAATCACATATTTTCATTTTATCAAATTTCAATCTTAAACTTATAATATTATTGTAATTTAATAAATGTCACATATTCTTTTAAAAAAAAATTTATATATATTGATAATTCAACTACTTTATTTAAATTCACACAATCTCCTCATATTCAACTCCTATTTGAAAATTACAATTATTAAAAATTTATGCTATATTTTTTTTATTATATTTCATGTGATAAAAATCAAATCCCCACAAATTAAAGATGAAGAATTTATATAAATTTGCAAGGATATTTTGGTAAATAACAAAAGGATGAGGTCACCAATGACATACCTGAAGATAGATAGCTCCAAAACATCAAAAACAAAAACAAAGCCTTTAAAAAGAATGAAAAAACTAAGTGAATTGCATCACAAAACTATCACTAGTAAATCCCAAGTAGAAATTGAAGTCAAAAAATGGGGGAAGAAGTGAAGGTGCTTGGTGTATGGGCAAGTCCATTTAGCAACAGAATACAATTAGCCCTTAAGCTCAAAGGGATACAATACGAGTACATAGAAGAAGACCTCTCCAACAAAAGTCCTCTGCTTCTCAACTCAAACCCTGTTCATAAGAAAATTCCTGTGCTTATTCACAATGGAAACCCCATTTCAGAATCACTTGTCATTCTTGAGTACATTGAAGAAACCTGGAAAAATTACCCTCTCTTGCCTAAGGATCCTTTTGCTAGAGCCACTGCTCGTTTCTGGGCTAAATTTGTCGACGAAAAGGTATATATTATTAGTAGTAGTAGCAGTAGAAAAAAATGTATTCGATGTTTGTTTGGTGGCTCTCTTTTGCTATTTGAATTGTTTTTTTGAATATAGTGTTAAATGGATGCATTTTACCTGAAGTTTAAACCGAGTTCAAGTCCCTTATTTGTATGAAAAAATTGTGATGCAGATAAATCCAACTAATTGGAAATTAAGGACAGCAAAAGAAGAGGAGAAAGAGCAGATCATTGAAGAAGTTAGTCAGCTGTTGAAGATTCTTGAGAATGAGTTAACAGGAAAACAATATTTTGGAGGAGAAAGAATTGGATTCACAGACATTGTTGTATTCTTCTCAGTCCATGGATTCCAAATTCGTGAAGAAATTTCACAAACTGGAATTTTTACACAAGAGAAATTTCCAGTTTTCTGGAAATGGATAGAAAAGCTTAGTGAAATTGAAGAAGTCAAGCAAGTCCTGCCACCAAGAGAGAAGCATCTTGCTAAAATTAGAGCTCGTTTAGCCAAATTCGTCTCTAAATAGAGATCTTTATTAATCTGTAATAAATGGGATATTTATTATCCTGACGTTGTACTTTTCAGAATTATGTCTTGTGTTTTGTTAGTTTTCTTGACTTAGCTCAGCATCACACTTCAAATGGCAGCTTGGTTTATCAAATTGAAAATGATTTTTTTGTTCATGGTAGAATTGAAAACTCAGCTATACGGCTGTACCATTCTGACTGATCCATGTTGCTGAAAATGTTGAAAATTTTGCTCAAAAGGAAGGATCTGCCCCATCTATTTCAGAACATGTGTGCAAGCTCTAGAACAAGATGTCAAGAACTTAATCATAGTCCTCATTGAAGGCACTTAATGAGGTCATTTCTGAGATTTATACCAGCAAATCAAAGCTTTTATAGTTAAACAAATCAAAATATCAACCACACTGTTGTAAAATTTTGAATTGTCAAAGCCTTCAGAAGTCATTGTTGACTTGCTCATCAACATCATCAAGACATGTTTGTCCTATAAAATGCAGAGCAGAGAATAATACAATATGTCCCTTGAATTTCTTTACAACCACAAATGGCAGAAGAGGTGAAGCTCTTCGGTATGTGGGCAAGCCCTTTTAGTAACGCCGTAAACTTAGCCCTGAAACTGAAAGGGATACAATATGACTACAAAGAAGAAGACCTCTCCAACAAGAGTCCTTTGCTGCTCGAGTATAACCCAGTTTATAAGAAGGTCCCTGTGCTTGTGCACAACGACAAACCCATTGCAGAATCGCTTGTCATCCTTGACTACATTGACGAAACCTGGCAAAACAATCCAATTTTACCTAGACATCCTCTTGACAGATCCATGGCTCGATTCTGGGCTAAATTTGTAAACGTGAATGTCAGTAAATCTTTTTTTTTTTTCTTTCTTATCCCTCCTTCAGGTTATTTATGATCAGCAAGTTGGCATATTCATATTGACTATTGTTATGCAGATCTTGCCCATGGCTCTGAAGTATTTTGCAGCCAAAGGGACGGACCAAGAGCAGATCATTGAAGAAATTCATCGACAGTTCAAGTTTCTCGAAGATGAGCTAAACGGAAGGGACTACTTTGGAGGTGAGTCGATTGGATACTTGGACATTGTAACAATTTTTGCTGCTCATGGATTTGCAGTCACTCAAGAAGTTTTGCAAGTAGAGTTTATCAGTGAAGAGAGATTCCCAGCTATATCCAAGTGGACAAGAAAGCTCCTTGAAATCGATGTAGTCAAAGAATTCTTGCCTCCGAGAGATAAGCATATCGCTCTTCTTAAATCTCTCATTGAGGCTGCAAAATCATCTTCGTACTAAAAATCCCTACGCATGTTAGAAGACCGCCGAATGGATTTCTACAACATAAAACTTGTTTAGCCTACTGCTTATCAGGCCTTCATTTCAGTTTGCTGCTGTAAAATCATAATACTTTTCTTTGTCATCAAATTAATACTGGTTTTCTTCAGCTAGCCATATGAATCTGCTGACTTGTTTTATAATCCAGTAAAGTCCTTTTCTCTTATCAAGCAAGTCACAAACAATGTCATATGAAGTCAGTCCCAACCAAAAATAACATATTCAAAACCTCACGGTGACAAACACGTTACATTAGCAAGTTTGAAAATGGTGAAATAGATGATACAACGGCCAGAAGTCATAGAGAATACATGATATATCAGGAGGTGGTCCAAATGGGCTGGACGAAGCCCAAACCGATCAAAATATGGTTCAACTCATTTTATCCATTTTTAACGAAAAATAATTTTTGATATAATAATAGAACACTAAAATAACTATTATAAAAAAAATATTAAACCAAATAGATCATGGCCTAAATGGGTCATATGAAGGTCCAAACAGCCTATTATTTATAATTTTTTTAAAAAAACTCATGTCATATATATATATATTTTTAATATGTATGTAATTACATCTTGAAACAGGTATGGAAAGAGATTTAATCCATTAACTGTTGAGCCCCATACACATAAGGCATACACCCTTATTAATAAATACCAATTAATATTTGGCTTCCAATATTTAGTTCGACCTTATTGTTTTTCAATTGAACTAGACTTACTATGCTCCACCTACTTTCCTGCGAACCAATGCCCTCAAATCAGCATATTTCTCAAAATAATAATAATAATAATAGGATGTTGTCAAATTTTTTTAAATAAAAATTTAAATTTTATAATTAATAAAAAAATTTATTTTCACAATGAATCAATCCTACTCTAACTAAATAACATCAATAATATATATATATATATATATATATATATATATATATATATATATATATATATATAAACTATTCAATGAAAGAATCATCCCTATATTTTCAAATATATAATTTGCATTTTGCATTATAAACAGTGAATAGTTACATTTTGCACATTGTACATACAGTATATATAAACTATTGAATAGAAAATTTATTTTGTCAAATATTGCAGTTGAGGCCCATTACGGGTTCAGCTTTAAAGGGGTGGGATTTGGGTGGGCTTAAATGGACATTTTTTTTAATTGGACGGGGTTTCGGATCTATTTTGTTGGGCGGGTTGGGTAGAATTTTTGGCCATATTTGACAGGTCTAGGTCCTGATAATACTCCCAAGATTAAGCCCATTATGTAGACCTAATCCAAAGCACAAAAGCAATGACAAATCCTCGAATGGATCCCGCTAGTCAGGACACCCATTCCTAAGTAAGGCCTCGCCTGATCAGACTTATCCTTCGCTTCCGATTATAGTGACCTTTTTTCATTCACAGAGGCATCAAGTCCATTCATATATAAACAATAAATTTAGTATATTACCAGTTCTTTTCCGTATTCAGCCTTATAACCTTTTTCTTTAACCTTCAACTCCTCCTCAATTTCAGAAAATGTGTTTAGGAACCATCTGTAGGTTTTCTTCATGTAATCTGGCAATTGATCAACACAGCTCATGTCCCACCTGACGCATGTCAAAACATAAATAGTTGTCAATGTCAAAATGTCTTGGGGGTAATCTTGTTTTGACATTTGCAGAAAATTTATTTTTCAAGAATGACGTGATATGATTAAATTATGGGAAAGAGCTGGATCAATTTCATACGCTTAAACCCATTAATTGATAGATAAGGCCCATTTAAGGTTCCACATACGGGCCTATATTTCAAAGAATCTCAGCCCGACTTGCAGAGAACGGAAATTTTTAAAACAAACAAAAGATTTTTTTTTTTAGTAAGCCAACTAGACTTTTTTATTCACCAAAAATTAATTTTTAAAAATCAACAATTACTTATTATTTTTATATTTAATATTTTTATTAGACTAATTTCAGTAAAAAAAAATTGGTTAAATTTTTGGCACATGAGTCGACCCAATGCATCTAACCCATTTGGACATTTAATTTACTTATGATTCATATTTTTTTTGCCCATTTATGTTCCGTCAATTTATAATCCAATTCAAATTCATCCAATTTGCCACCTCTAGCTAGAATCGGTGTTTAATTTTTGGATTACATGGTCATTATGTTTAATTTTCTAGTAAATTACTAAGATATTATTTTACAGTTCGATCAAAAAATTAATATTTTTAATTTTTCAAATAATCAATATTAATTCAATGATTTTTTTGAAAATTACTAAAAATTTTTGTTAATATATTGATGTTATATAGATTTTTGAATATATTTTAATTTTTATTAATAAAAATTGATAAATCAAAAAATAATAAAAAATACTAAATATACACATTGAATAATTAATAAATTAATTAAAATATATTTATAAATTTATTGAAGAGTGCAAAGCCGAACAAAAATAAATGGGTTTTTATATAATTAAGAAGACAAAAAAAAAATCACCATATTTAATACATTTTTTTATATATAAATGTCAAAAAATATCACGTATATGTATACCATTTCTACCACATGTAAAAATCCTTAATCCTTAAATTCAACACTTTTCCAATCATATTCTCGTAATTAACATTGTATATTCAATTAATTCCTATAATTAATTTCATAATTAATTTTAAATCTCATATTCGATTAATTCCACCAACTGCAAATACAAATTTAGAGATTCATTTTTCTGGTAAATTATATAATTATTAATAAAGTTATTGATTAGCATACAGATATAATTATATAGTTATTAATAAAGTTAATGATTAGCGTAAAGTTTGTGGTCCGACTTCTTGAATTATTCTATTTTCTGGGCCAAGAGGAATTTGGAAAGTTACAGAGTGTTTTAAGGGATATTAGCAAAGAAATTGGCATTGTACTTTTCTAGCTTTTAGAGTGGAAATTCTCTTTTTGCTCTTTCACGATCAACATCAAGTAGACATCATTGGCCGAACTTTGATAATCTGTCTTTTCTCGTATCTCCTTTTTTAATAGTAAACAAAATACTAGGTCTATTTGTAAGGAAAAAATAAAAGTTGCATATAATATAAATATATAAACCTTTCAACTGCATCAGCAAGACGACCAATTTCATCAATAGTGGCATATACATCAATCGTCATCCAGCAGTGATGCAAGCGAGAAAACTTTAGCAAAAATAGATCGAGAATAGGCATAATCAGGGTCAAAATTAAGCGCAACTCCCCAAAAGAAAATTTCCAACGTTCCCTGCCGCCACCAATCAAAAGAATATTCCAAGAAAATAATAAAAAAGCATTAGGAGAAAGAAGAAAAAGATTGTGTATACATTGAGAAGTGTCTTAGCTCTTGTTGATGTAGTAATTGTGCTCTTGTTGCTCTATTGTAATCGAACTTGGCAAACAAAAGTAGAGTTTCATTTGGGAATTCATCGGCTGCATATAAATGAATGAATTTCCTATGTTGTAAAATTTCTATTGTAGAATTATTATCCACTGTAAGTTATTTTCTATTATAGTTGTAACTTTAAGGTTGTATATATACCTATTCTATAAATACGATATTCAGAATAGAACTTAACACATTTCAAGTCTTTAAAGACATTTTACGCCAGGAATGGATCCCAAATGAAAGAATAGGGAGCTAAAAATTATATAAAACTCAAAACCATATATCCATAGAAACGCTTACCCGAAAATATTTTGAAACCATATTAATTGTCTAAAAACTCAAAATACAATTACAATGTTGTAGAAGTCAAATTCTTTTTCATCAAGAATTTGAGATTTGACATGAAAAATATGATTTAGTTTGCTATTTGATCACATTCTCAAAATAATATGACATACCAAAATGGCACGATGTGTCGATCAATATTATTTTCTGCACACAACCAAAAGTAGAAGCTAACAACATATTCATAATTTTTTCATTAAGCGTTTTCACTTATTTATAATCCATTTGAATTTTTCCCATAAATTTAGAAAATTTTGAATAAGTGTATATAGTGTTTCTTGATCCTTGTGTAAATAATTTAGAAGCTTTTTGGCTATTCTGGCCAAGAATTTTCTGGTCAAAAATTTAGGATCCTTTTGCACGTTTGCGGACATATATTCTCCTTGAAAGAAAACATGTAATATGACAAAACAAAAGCATAAAAAAATAAGAAATTACAAAGAAAGTTACATTTCTTATAAACCATGGCATACACAAAAGTATAAAAAATAAGAAATTATTCAACTAACAACTAATTGGCTTACATGACAATACCTTGGACAATTTGTCTGGTATTAAATTGAAATTGGATCAATAAGCAATCCCTTCACAGATTCTTTCATGGATTTAGAATTATCATGACCATACCCATCCAATCCATATTTATAAGTAACAATTGTACCGCGTACAACGTCGACTGTTCGCATGAGTATATTAACTGAGATTTGTGTCGATGTCATAAATTCCTCATTTATTTGCTTCAAATATTCAGATTGCATTCTCTGTAGATGCTCAATTGCTTCCTCTTCTGAAACTCCATATTGCTTCATATAACATTCCACACTGGATACTACATTTCCTCTTTTTTGTTCAACCTATCATTATTTTTTTATATAAAATAAATTATAAGTACATGCTTGCAATCAATATATATATATACATTTAAAGTCAATTTATATCCTGGTAACGATTAAGTCATATGAAAAAATTGTATTCTACAGAAATATATCAATATTTTAAATATTACAATTAAAATTATTTTTTTTTGAAAAATAATATATAAATTTAGTGTCAGAATATTTTCACGTTAATTTGGAATATTCCATAATATATGTTCCAATTTAATATGGATTGCATATTAGTATTTCAGTACTCAAATTTATAATTTTTCAGTCAAAATAATTTTAATTATAAATAAGTTGAGTAGAAAAAACTTTTCTTATATTATATTAGGGTTTAAAATATCCTACCTTATAAGTAGCTAGATCGTTGATTATTCGGATAAGTGCACCAGCAATAAAGTTGAGTTTGGGTTCATTCATCATCCATTCAAATTCCTTGGTTCCTTTAATTTTTTGATCTCCCATAAAAGATGTAAGGGGGACAAGTGGCGCTGCACTACTGGTGATGGAACCATTTTGTATGTACTCATCAAAAGATGGCACTTTGCCCTCATTACGCCATTGGGCCTCCACGTAAAATGCCTTGGCTAGGTTTTGAAACTGAAAAATGAAAATAATTTTAAAAAAATTAATTCATCTATTCATATAAGAAAATAATTTATCTACACCAAATACATGAAAATTTCATTAAATTTAGTATATATTACCGCTTTTATTCCGAATGTGGCTTGATAACCAATTCCTTTCACCTTCAACTCCTCCTCAATTTCAGAATATGTGTTGAGGAACAATTTGTAGATTTTCTTCATGTAATCTGGCAATTGATCAACACAGCTCATATCCCACCTATCGCATATCAAAACATAAATAGTTGCCAATGTCAGTGTGTACTATTTTTGTAAGAGAAAAAAAAAATAAAGGAAAAGAAGATGCATAATATGTCAAAAAAAAGGTATAAACCTTTCAAGTGCATCTGCAAGAATATGAATTTCATCAATAGTGGCATATGAATCAATTGTATCATCTAGAAGTGCTATAAGCAATGCGACTTTAGAAACAATATCTCGAGAATGGGCATTATTAGCCTCAAAATTAAGTGCAACTGCCCAAAAGAAAGTTTCTAACATTCTATCCCTTGCATAAGGGACCTCTGTTGCAAGGTTTAAGCCCTGCCACCACCTGCAACATCAAAATAAAATCTCAGAAATCAATTCCAAGAAAATGATAAAAAAAGCATTAGTAGAAAGAAAAAGAAGATTGTTTACTTTTCAAAGTTTCTCAGCTCTTGTTGATGTAGTGACTGTAGTCTATTGTAATCGAATTTGGCAAACAAAAGTAGAGTTTCATTTGGGGATTCATCGGCTTCGTATAAATGAATGAATTTCTTGGCCTCTAGCCTTGGCAAGCCATAGTGAAAAGGTTGATCCAAGGCGTTGGTTATGTGTCTTCTAAGATGAGGGAATGACTCCATTGCCGATGACTCTAGGTACTGCTTACTGAAAGTCAAGGCTTCATCTAGAATGTCTTCTCCAGGGAGACTTAGATGGGCTGCTTCATAAAGACTCAGAATACCTTTAGCATCCTTTTCTAGGGATGACTTGAACTTGCCATCACTGTTCTTGAACTTGTTGAACACATCTGTTTTTTATGTATATTTAATTATGTCAAAAAGAAAAACAAGATTAGATAACATGTGTATTGAGGTCAACTTCTTATCATCTTTTTAATTGTACAGGGATGATAGAATTTAATATACATTATCTGATTAAATATGATAAAATATGATATATATGGTTGTATTTAATTTCCTAGCTAGTTTATATTAATTATTTACTATATTATAACATTCATGTTATAAAATTATTTTCTAGGCTAAGTTATTTTCTATTATAGATGTAACTTTAGGGTGTTATATGTACAAAATTCAGGAGAAGATTCAATTCTTAACAACTTTCAACTATTTCAAGATATTTCATGCCAAAAATTGATCTTTATCTTCACTTAAAAACTTACCAGAAGACATTTTAAATCCATGTTGCCTAAAAACTCGAAACACAATTGCAATGGTATGGAGATCATATTCTTTTTCATTAAGAATTTGAGGCTTGGTATGAAAAATATGACTTAGTTGCTCTTTGATCGCATCCTCAAAATGATATGAAACTCCAAGACGGCACAATATGTCAATCAGCATTATATTCTCAACATAATCACAGGTAGAAGCTAATAACATATCCATAGTTTTTTGCTTGAGCGTTTTCACTTGTCTATCATACCATTCAATTTTCTGCATAAATTTAGAAAATAATATAGTAAGTAACTAACAAATTCTTATATAAATAAATAATAAAAAAAAACGTAATGAAAGATAATTAAGTAATTGAGCACTTACTGATTGATCGAAGTCAGTCGAGCTAAATGGATTAGTCCATACATCAGGAGGAAAGTGAGCTAATGGACGAACTTCTGGGTGTGATTTTGATGATAAACAAGCTTGTGGTGCTTTATTAATGGAAGAGAAAGGAAAGCCATTGGACTTGGTAGAATAACGTGTATTTAAGAATGGAAGGAAATTACTTCTTTTATGTGTGTTTGATTGTAAAACAGCTGATGGGAAACGCAATGCCATTTTTGAGATTGGTAAGAAGAGAGTGGAGAGTTGCCAAATTTTTCTGCTTTGATGTTTAAAGAAGATATGATTTATGATCAGCTAGCTACGCTTTTATAGAGGAAAAACTCGTATGTAATAAATAGGGGGAGGCCCACCAGGCCTCCACTATGGGCCTGGTTCAGTCTATAATTTGAATTCAACAAATTAACCCAATGTGTGTATAATTTGACTTGGGAGTATTCTCGTCAATTTTACTTCAATGACTTGGAATTAATTGTCATACAACTATGAATCAAAGAAAGTGTGCTAAAGACTTTTACTTATCAGAAAAGATGATAGAAAAGTCACTACATACCTTTCTTATCACAATTATTATATTTTATTTTTGACATTTCTATACATCTTAATTATCAAGAAAAACAAACCACAATTGAATTAATTATTATTTTAATTTTGACCTTTCTGTAAGTCTTGGTAAAATTTTTAAAACTTCTATTTTAATATACATTCTATTCAAATTAGAATTTAATAATATAAAAATGAGAGTTTAGTGTATATACGAGTGAATAACTAAGCCGAATCTCACATATAAGAATTGCAGAAATGGCAGAACAAGTGAAGGTATTAGGGTTCTGGGCAAGTCCATATATTTTCAGAGTCAAACTAGCTCTAAAATTGATAGGAGTTCAATACGAATACATAGAACAAGAGTGAGTTGCTGCTAAAGTGTAACCCAGTCCACAAGAAAATTCCATACTTGTTAATAATATAAAGTGTAACGCAATAAATTAGCACATTCTATTGGAAGCAGGAGCTTGGTAGCATAGGAGAAAATCTTAAGCTTAAGCGACGTCAGGTATGGATTCTTTGAATTTATTTATTTCCATGTGACTCGTTTAATTAATCTTGATGAGCATGTTAATTATATCTGATAATCCCAAAACACAGACCAGTCTTTTTATTTATACTATAACAAACTTATTAAACATCTAATATGTCTTATTCTATACATCTTATTATTCAAAAAAAATAGGAATTATCATTTATTAATAATAAAATATCTTTAAACCGTATATATTTAATTTAAGCTAAAAAAAAATTAAATTTTTATTAATCTGGCTGGAAGTAGAAGTTAAGGGTAGTTTTATAAGGAAGAATGTTAGTATGAAAGCCTGCAATATGACTATACTATATAAAATAATAAATGAAAATTTTGACCTATTAGATAAGCATTGGAACGGAATAAAAGGGATATATAGTGCATTAATACCTTTTGTTTTTTTATTTTTTATAAAAAAAACTATTAAGAGGATAGTGCATGCACTAGTGCATCGCCTTTATTGAGTGGTGTACGTAACATTGTGCATTTAATTTGCTGCTTAAACAATACTCACTCTATTTTTTTATAATTATTACTTTTATTATTTTCACTATAATTAAAAAATATCAATTAGTCTTAAATTTAGAAAAAAATTGAGTGATTCAATATATATTTAGTGATTTAATGTAAAAAAATGAATCTAATTGGTCAATTTTTATTGAAAATGAAAATTAAATTGAAAAAAAAAATTAAATTGTATTGAAAATCTAAAAGTGTCATATAAATACAATTTAAATTTTACTTAAAAGTGACAGATAATAAAGAACGGAGGGAATACTTTACAAATTTTATAAACCTATTCTATGCACTTTTTTTCATTACTATATTATTATATACAGTGTATAGTCCGTCCAATGTGCTAAATTATTTTCGTTATTGTTATAGCATTGTTTGGTTAATTTATTCATGTATTAGATTTTTTAATTAAAAAAAAATAAGAATAATAAGAAAGATGAATGTATCCTAACCTCAACAACATCCTCATAAACAAAGAAGCAGAACAAACTTTGACTTTTATCCAAAGTACAGTCAAATAGGATGTGCTAATTCATTTGCTTGAAATATGGTATATGGGGCCTTTTGAGTCAAATATGTCGGATTTCTGGTAGAGATCGACACCCTCTTATGCCGGTTTTCGGCACTCTATCATCTATATAGTATAAGTTTTATTTTCATACAAGCCTGTACATATATGTGCGAATTTTGGATATTTTAAAAATTTAAATATTTTAACTGTAGTTTTATTTTATTTTACTTTTTATAAATTATGCCAATTTAAAAAAAAAATCCATGAAATTGTTCTTTTGAAATGTTATTGTATTATTTGGTCAATAAATAAATGGATTTCGAGTGGATAAGGAATATTTTTGTTTAACTATTGCTCAAAAATTTTAATGTTAAGAACCTCAAATCCAATTAACGATGAATGTCTATCACTGTGCTCTTATATAGATTATATATATATTATATTAAATGTATGGACGAATAAGAAGTGTATCTGGTACATACTTCTATTTACTTTAAATTTACATTAAGTTTGGTTTATGATTTTTTCATTTAATGATATATTAAATTTTGACCGTTAAATTAGTATTTAATGAGCGTATTAGATCTAATTTTAAAAAGTATATAAACTAGTTATCTTTCTATCCTAAATACGAACGTAGACCTTAACAAAATATAGGCTACAGAAAATTGGTTAAAGAAAATAAACTAGTTTATAACAACCGTAATTGTTGAAACTTTCTCTCTCCATTATGTCGAATTTGACTCAAAATAAATGATGTATTCATTTTTTTTATGTGATTATTATTATATTAAAAATTTGAATGGATATAAATGATTTATTATGATGATGATAGAATGAATTAATGTCAAAAACATATATGTGATATTAGAGTTATTGATTTTGAATATATAATAATTTTTAGATTATTTAGTTAATGATTTTTTTAATTACAATATTTGTTTCAACCATAAAATTTTTGAATATATAATAATTTTTAGATTATTTATTTAATGATTTTTTTAATTATAATGTTTGTTTCAACCATAAAATTTTTGGCCGTATATGAAACAATAATAATAATAATAATAATAATAATAATAAAAATAAAATTTGGTTGCCGCCGTATTGTACGGTCATGGTATACAGGAGCTAAGGGCTTATGTACTATGCATGATTTATGGCAACATAAATAAATAAATAAAATGTATGATTAAGAACGGCGCCACTTTATTTTGCGGAGTAAGAAATATAAAAGTTTTGTGTTTAAGGGTTTTGGAAAGTAAGATGCACGGGCAGAATTTTGGGCCATGGAATTCTACAAAGCCCAACAGTTATTGGGCCATAGATTGATTAAAAAAAATGGTTCTTTACATAAATATACACAAAAAAAATAAAAATAACAAAAAAATAAACGATTTTCAAAATATTTCAAAAATACCACCTTTTAAATTTTTAATTTCATTTATGCAATTTTATTTTTCAAAAATAACAGGTTTTCAAAATTGGAGCCGAGTCGGCACCATTGTGCCGACTCGGCACAACCAACTCATGTCACGAGTCGGCACAATGGTGCCGACTCGTGACAACCCTTTTGATTTCATCATTTGAGCATTGTGGTTTCCTTTCTAATTTTCCCAATTATACTTTACTTTCTTTTTCTTGCATTGTACTCAACTTGTCAACATTTTACTATATTCTTGTTTAATGTGCTTGTAGTAAAGATTTTTCTCATTTTTTTTTGTTTTGTTATTGCAATTAAAAGTTGGGAAGTCATGGAAACTTGTGGAAATGGAATTCAATATTAATTGTTTTGTAATATATATTATAATATTAGTTATAATATATACATGAAAACATATATATTTAATTATAATATATGTAATTAAATAATATTATTCTGCTAAATGATATTTTGTGTGATGTGTTTTGGTTTAATGAACTATATGAACTTAATATTATTTTATTAAATAATATTATTTATGGAATGTACATTGGTTTAATGGCTTACTGTGTTTGTATTTAATGTTTTTTGTTGGCAATTTAAAATCTTATGGAGATAAGTTTGAATCAACCTGATTTTTACCCAGATGCTCATTTTTACATTTTCAGTGTGCTAAATGTGCCGCCATTTTTATAGCAGAGCCCCTGCTCTTAAAGCTTCGCAGTTCCTCCAAAGTGGTCATCACTATTCACTTGCTGCTAAAGAGTTCATACCTTTTATTGTTTTTTGGTAATTATTGTAATTGTTGAAACCTTTTACTTATTCCGGATGTGTTTGGGTGTTAGAGTTTATGGTTCAGATTCTACAAGTTTGTGTATAATTTCCTTAAGCCTGTGTTTGAATTATCATTGACACTCCTAAAAAATATAATTTCTTTTATGGTCTTTTGCCTGGAATTTCTATGGTGAGGGTGCTTGAAGGCATTATGGGTAACATATTTTCATCCTTTGGAATTATTATATCAATTATCTAACATTTTAGATGTTAAGAGCTCATACATGCAAAGTTGTATTCTTGCAAGCAACACGAAAGATCCGGTAAATTAATAAGGATTATATATGTCTAGCTCTGATTGGATTTATATTGTATTTATGTTCATAAGAACAAGATTGAGTGAAAATAAAGAAATAACTGCTTTATTCAACTATGCAAAATAAAGTTTATAATATTAAATAATTAGTAAAAATAATTCTTTAAAAGAAATATGATATATTATTTTTATTTTTATTTTTCTCATTGTTTTTTGTTTTGTTATTGCAAATTAAAAGTTGGGAAGTCATGGAAACTTGTGGAAATGGAATTCAATATTAATTATTTTGTAATATATATTATAATATTAGTTATAATATATACATGAAAACATATGTATTTAATTAGAATATATGTAATTAAATAATATTATTCTGCTAAATGATATTTTGTGTGATGTGTTTTGGTTTAATGAAATATATGAACTTAATATTATTTTATTAAATAATATTATTTATGGAATGTACATTGGTTTAATGGAATAAATGAGTATATGTTATATGAAGTGAATGAGTGTATATTATTCTAGTATACATGTAATATACATCAAATATACGTCTAATATAAGTCTAATATACATCTAGTATACATCTAGTATACGTCTAATATACGTCTAATATACGTATAATATAAGTCTAGTATACGTCTAATATACGTCTAGTGTACGTCTAATATACGTCTAATATAAGTCTAATATAAGTCTAATATACATATAGTATATGTCTAACATAAATCTAGTATACATATAATATAAGTCTAACATACGTCTAATATATGTCAAATATACATCTAGTATACGTCCAATATATGTCTAATATATATCTAGTATACGTCTAGTATAAGTTCAATATAAATCTAGTATACGTATAGTATACGTCTAATATAAGTCTAGTATACATCTAATATAAGTCTAACATACATCTAATATACGTCTAATATAAGTCTAGTATACATCTAATAGACGTCTTGTATACATCTAATATACATGTATTATACGTCTAATATACATCTAATATACGTCTAATATACGTCTAATATACATCTAGTATACGTATAATATAAGTATAATATACGTCTAGTATACGTATAATATAAGTCTAAGATATATCTAGTATACGTCTAATATACATCTAGTATACGTCTAATATAAGTCTAATATATGTCTAATATACGTATAATGTAAGTATAATATACGTCTAGTATACGTACAATATAAGTCTAAGATATATCTAATATACGTCTAGTATACGTCTAATATAAGTATAATATACGTCTAGTGTACGTCTAATATACGTCTAGTATACGTCTAATATAAATCTAATATACGTATAATATAAGTCTAGGATACATCTAGTATATGTCTAACATACATTTAGTATACATATAATATAAGTCTAACATACGTATAATATGATGAGTGATAGACTTTGGAAATTACTAACATCTTTTATTTTAATAAAATAAATATTGGTTCCCAATTTACACGTCTCTCTATGCACCTTCTTTGTGATTTCTCATAATTTAACTTTGCCTATATTATGCTCCAATAGTACTAAAGCTACTGCCTTTGTGCTTCCATGTGCATATCCATGCTTTGTCCCACTTACGGACAACTCAATTTCCTTTTTATTTTTATCATTTTCTTTCTTCTTCATGCCAAAGTGCATATCTATGCACTTTCATTCTTCTTTTTCCTTTTTATATATAGAGAAAGAATTTTGGTCATATTAAAATACTACAATATAAAAAGAAACATGCAACATAAGATTGATAGAATAAAAGTGGCAAATTGGATTGTTTAAACGGGTTTGAATCGATCAATAGATTTACTACATGTTGATTCATTTTTAACAAAAAATAATTATTAATTTAAAATCGGGATATTAAAAAAACTACTCTATAAAATATTGATCCAAATGGATTTGGGTCACTCGATCTATTTGGGGTCACTTATTTGAATTCCTAATTAGCAGAAAAGCAATGAGATTTGTATGGGTTCTTGCTGAAATTTATGACTGAAGACTGCATTATTACTTTGAATGCTACTGATTTGTTTTTAATTTTGTTTGTCAACAATTAGAAGTACGTATATTGATATGATAGAATAGCAGCTCTTTATTTTGTTATGGTGCTTCATTTCATTTGTTATGGAGCACCTTCCTGTTGAAGTCATAGGAAACATACTGTCTCAGCTTAAATCTGCTCGTGATGTTGTTATTGCATCCATCACTTGCAAGAAATGGCGCCAGGCTTTTCGAACTCACCTCCATTCTCTTTCCTTCAATTCAAATGATCGAAATAGAAAGATCTTGCTGGATATACAAACAGAGTTCAAAGATTGATTCAATCGCTGATTTCGGACTGATAATAACGATCGAAGAAGACAGACTAATCAATGGAGAGAAGCAAATCTGAAAGATTCATTCAATTGAACAAAGAAAAGAAGATAGACTGATTCAACCAAATAAGAGAAAGAATTACAATTTATAATAGAAAATTGTACTAAAACAATGAAAGCAGAAACTTCATGGAGATATAATGAGAACGAGAACGCCGGAGAATGAAATAGAACTATTCCGGTTAGATGAAAGAAGAAAGAGAGTGCCAGAAAAAGAAAAAGAAAACAAATGAGCATAATGAGATCGAATAAGAAAAAAAACAACTGAGTATAATGAGATCGGGAGGAAAAGAATGGAAAGAGCGATGAAGTGGTATTTTTGAAAAGGAAAGTTTAAAAAATGACATTTGTGAAAGATTATAAAAAAGGGTACATTTTTGAAAGAAAATATAAAAAGCTGCTAATTGATGTAATTTCCTCAAAAAAGAGAGAGAAAATTACTCTGATTATCACTTTTTCACATTTTATTTTAAAAATACAACTTCTTAATTTTTTTTTTATAATTATACATCATTTTTAAATATATTTCATAAATGTCATTTTATTTTTCCTCCAATTATTTTCTGTTATTTATTTCAATATTTTCCACTCGTTGGCTCTCGTTTTCTTTCTTCCTTTTCGTTTTTCTGTTTTTTCTTCACTATTTCTCTCTCGTTTTCAGTCTTTTATTTTCTTTTCTCACAATCTCTCTTCGATCAATTCAGTATATTCATTCAGATTGTCTCTTCTTGATCTCTGCTTTTCAGTCTTTGATTTTCTTTTATCACAGTTTCCATTTCTATCGATTCAGTCTTGTTTTGTATTTTAATTTTGTTTTTTTGATTGTGTTTATCATTGTTTCTTTCTATCTCTATTATATCGTTTATATTTGTAGATTATATCCGTAACCTTAAACTCTCTGTTTTCTATTTCGATTCTCTTCCTTCGATTATGTGTTTCATTGTTTATGTCTATTTCAATTTTTTTGTCTTTCACCGTGTGAATCAGCCTTAACTGTGTGGACATTAGTTATTTATTGTATCTAGTAAGTTTTTTGTTAATGTATTGTTGTTTGTCCGTTACTTAATTTTTTGATTGGATTTGTGGATACATATTCCTAAAGTCATTGTATGATTTTGCGTTTCATAGTTTATGGGTTTAGTTGCTATTGTATTTTGAAATTGATAATTTTGTAAGATAGGTTAGTTTGATATTTTACAGATGGCCAGCACTTGCTCTTTTCATTAATGATGATGATTGAATGTATTTTCTCCTTTTTTTTTTTTAACTTCAAAATTTTCGTTTTCTTTAATTATTTTCATTTTATGATTCTGTTTTTATAAATTATTTTTTTGGTTTCATATTTTTAAATACTGATATGTGAAAATGCATTTTACTTTTAAATATTGTTGTGATGCTACTATTGTCTGAAGTTATTTTTGAGTAACAAAAATTGTCAGTAAGTATATGATATGTGGATGGCTGCTAGTAACAATATTATTTGAAGCAAATGCTGAAATTATGGTAATCCTACTATATTTATGTTTAATTGATCTTTTACTGAGTATGTCATATCGAATTATCTTTAATGTATTTTATAGATTTGTTCCTTGTGGATTAACGTATATAATATGAGAAACTGTTAAGGTTCATCTTCTATGTTTTGGTTTCTCCGTAGAAGAATGGAGATATTATTTTTTATTTATTTTCTGCGAACATTACAATTAGGTTGTCAAGTTAGCAATGGCGGGTGAGTTGTTGGATTACTTTATTTATTTGAAGAATTTTCTCTTTTATGCACAACAAAAGTTATAAGATTATTGAATTACTTTATTTTTAATTATTCTTCAGTATGCTGTTATATATTTATTATTTAACAAAAGTGATTATTTTGTCCGTAATCTGAAATATTTATATATTAACATCTATCCCTTATGAAAGGAATAATATTTGTTAATTTTTTATCAAAAAAATGATATTTGTTAATCTTGTTTGATGAATTTGACATTCAAATATATATATATTCTTTTTCAAGGAGATGAATTCCATTGCTTGAAAGGTTTACAGAGCAGTGCAACTGTACAATTTCCTCTTATTTTCTTTTGTTCTTTTTTCTTTTTTCAACAGTTGAAGCTTAGCCAGTCAAATCCAGATGACTTGGGTTATGGACATTCAATTTCAATTGAGGAAATTGGTGGTGTTAGGGTAAGTTTGAATATGTCTACTGTATGCATTTTAGTGGGTTTTTTCCCCCTTCATGTGCCTTGTGTCTATTACTTAAACATTATATTTTCTGTGTTTTTATATGTCATTATATATGTGTGTGGTGTTAGGCAAAAGAGTCTAAAATAAGTAGTAGTTGGATTTCCAACTAAATCACTCCTTATTTAAAGAGGTAAATTAGTAAAATATTAGAGTAATTAATGAGTTTATTAACTCTTAATGATGATATTAGTGAAAATTGTGTGGTAATGTATGATGATGACTACAAATGAAGTCTTCTTTTTCTTATAGTTGAAGACTTTTTGACGAGTTTTGATGGGGAAACCCATTATGGTACATAGTCATAGTCACTATAATTGATGTTTATTTGTTTATCTTATGATAATAAGGAGCTTTCCTTAGATGTCTTAGTCAATCTCCATCATCAACTTCCGAGTGGGCAACAAAGTAAGAAGGTGGCAATTCTGTATGCACTGTGATTTTACAGGGGAACACCGATAGTATTTTAGAAGATTTTGAAATAGCTGTTGATGATGGTGTAAACACCTATAACATTGCTGCTGTTGGTTTTTTATTCATAGGTTCTTACCTTCTTTGTTTCTTCAAAGTACATATTTTCTAGGTTCTATAATACTGGAAACGGTTTCACCTTTTTTCGTTAAAAAAAAATATTGCAGCCATACATATTGCATCAAATCCAATGTTCCATGAGAGAACAAAACACTTGTATATTGATTGTCATTTAGTACGCAATCAACTGAAAGCAGGATTCATTACTTCTTTCTTCTTCTCTCTGTTTTGCTTATCGCTTCTATTATTCAATTAATACCATACATTAAGGTTTGTTGGATCCCAGCAGTAACATAGTTGTGCTACTGTATTTCACCAATCTTGCATGTGAAAGCCACTTCACTGCCATTGCTATAGAAAACACAGAAGCTAAAGCTAACATGTAAGAAAAGAAGCTTTGGCCTGGCCTGCCAGGGACACGTATCTCTGTGTTCTTACCCCATAAAAGGGTAACTTGTGGCACCATTAATCTCTTTGTCCCTCTTTTTATTGAAAAATTTGAAGCAAATAACATGAAATAATTAAGCTGAAAAGGAAGATATAATTATAAAAAGATGGGGAATTTTAGTACTGAAAATCCACATAGATATAGTGTAGTCCATGTACTATATTAACATATTATTAACACATGATTTTGAATAGCATACAGTTTGTATCCTTGCAAATAGAGCTGTTAATGGCTAGGCTAGGAGAAAGAAAATATATATTATAATTCGATTAGGCCCGGCCCATGAACAGATATACTTCCAAATAAAAATGGAAGGCGAGATGGGCTGGTGCATTTGCAAATAATGTATTATTTCTTATAACTTCAAGACTTTTGTGGAAGCTTCAAAATCAATTGCGTTATTGTCGAAGCCCTTCTATGAAATGTAAAAGTTCCGCAAATCAATTTTCAAATAGCATAAATTTATTTGCTTTTCTGTTTAGCAATTTCAATATAATTACCGAAAACAATCTATTTTTTACCCTGATTTCAATCTCTAATTTTTTATCTAGTTCATTTCATTTTACTGTGTTAAATTATTAATGCGGACATTTTCTATTTGAAACAAAAGATGTAATATGAAAAAACGAAAACATAATAAATAAAAAATGCTGTCAGCACATAATTTTCAAGAACAAATAAAGTTACATTTTTTATATATTTATTTGCCTAGATAAGGTCTTTTTGAAATTATTCAACTAACATGCCAAGATATCGTTGGACCATTTATTTGGGATCAAATTGAAATTGGATCAATAAGCAATTCTTGCACAATTTTCTTCATTTGTTCAGGATTACTATACCCATCTCCATATGTGTAAGTAGAAATTGTGAGGCGTACAGCGTTGATCGTTCTCGTGAGCATATCAACTGAGATTTGTGTTGGCCTCATTATTTCCTCATTGATTTGCTTCCAATAATCAAACATCATTCTCGGCAGTTGTTTAATTGCTTCCTCTTCCTCAACTACTCCATACTGCTTCATATAACATTCAATACTCGACACTACATTTCCTCTTTCTTGCTCGCTCTATCATTATTTTTTTATATAAAATTGATTATAAGTAGATGTGGATGCAAATAAATAAATAAATGAAATATAAGAGGTTTTGCAGTCACTTAATTTATACTTTAATATCGATTCAATCATATAAAATTTTTTTTCCCACAAAAATTAAATATTTCAACTAAAATAATTTGACTACAAGACGATAAATCCAATATCGGAATATTGATATAGCAAGCCATATTCTTATTTGACCTATGTTGCCATATCAGTATTATGGTGTTGAATTTATGATTTTATAGTTAAAGTTATTTTAATTGTAATATTTAAAAAATTATGTACATATTTTTTTATAATAAATATTTATTAAAATATAAACTTAGTGATCATAAATAAAATTAATTAAAAAATTTAAAATATCCTACCTTGTAAGTAGCAATATCGTTTATTATACGGATAATTGCACCACACACAAAAGTGAGTTTGGGTTCATTCACCAACCATTCAAATTCCTTAGTTCCTTTGATTTTTTGAGCTCCCATAAAAGATGTAACGGTGACAAGAGGCGCTCCAGAGGTGATGTATCCATTCTGCATGTACTCATCAAAAGATAGCACTTTGCGCTCGTCACGCCACAGGGCCTCCAGGCAGAGTCCCCTCGCTATTTCTTGAAACTATATTTTAAAAAATAAAAATTAAAATAATTAAAAAAGATCAATAGGTCCTGATAATACTCCCAAGATTAAGCCCATTATGTAGACCCAATCCAAAGCACAAGCCCAAGAAAAGCAAGGACAAATCCTTGAATGGATCCCGCTAGCCAGGACACCCATTCCTAAGTAAGGGCCGCCTGATCAGACTTATCCTTCTCTCCCTATTATAGTGACCTTTTTTTCATTCGCAGAGGCATCAAGTCCATTCATATATAAACAATAAATTTAGTATATTACCAGTTCTTTTCCGTATTCAGCCTTGTAACCTTTTTCTTTAACCTTCAACTCTTCTTCAATCTCAGAAAATGTGTTTAGGAACAATCTGTAGATTTTCTTCATGTAATCTGGCAATTGATCAACACAGCTCATGTCCCACCTGACGCATATTATATGAAAATAAAAATCATCGTCAATGTTACTTTTGTATTGAATTTTGGTGCATCGAAAATTCGTAATACGGCCTATTGAATTATTCTATATTCTTGGCAGTAGAAATTTGCATTGTACTTTTCTTCTTGCAGAGGCATCAATCATCGTTGTCTGAAACTTGATAATTTGTCTTTTATGTATCTCCTTTTTTAATAGGAAACAATATTTTGACAATTTCTTTCAATACAATACTAGGTCTATTTGTTAGGTGAAAAAAAAGATGCATATAATATAAAAATATAAACCTTTCAACTGCATCTGCAAGAAGACGAATTTCATCAATAGTGGCATATGCATCATTCGTATCATCTAGCAGTGATGCAAGCGAGAAAACTTTAGCAAAAATAGCTCGAGAATGGGCATATTCAGGCTCAAAATTAAGTCCAACTCCCCAAAAGAAAAGTTCCAACGTTCTATCTCTTGCATAAGGGAACTCCGATGCAAGGCTCAAGCCCTGCCGCCACCTACAACATCAAAATAGAAACACAGAAATCAATCAGAAGAACATTCCAAGAAAATAATAAGAAAAAGCATTAGGAGAAAGAAGAAGAAGATTGTTTACATTGAGAAGTGTCTTAGCTCTTGTTGATGTAGTAACTGTACTCTATTGTAATCGAACTTGGCAAACAAAAGTAGAGTTTCATTTGGGGATTCATCGGCTTCGTATAAATGAATGAATTTCTTAGCCTCTAGCCTTGGCACGCCATAGTGAAAAGGTTTATCCAAAGCATTGATTATGTATCTTCTAAGATGAGGGAATGACTCCAGTGCAGATGACTCTAAGTACCGCTTACTGAAAGTCAAGGCTTCGTCTAGAATGTCTTCTCCAGGGAGACTTAGATGGGCTGCTTCATAAAGACTCAGCATACCTTTAGCATCCTTTTCTAGGGATGACTTGAACTTGCCATCACTATCCTTGAACATGTTGAACACATCTGTTTTTTAGGTATATATATGTTAAAAAGAAAAACAAGATTAGATAACATGTGTATTGAGGACAGCTTCATATCATCTTTTTAATTGTACAGGAATGATAGAATTTAATATACATTATTTGATTAGATATAATAAAATATGATATATATGGTTGTATTTAATTTCCTAGCTAGTTTATATTAATTATTTACTATATTGTAATATTCCTGTTATAAAATTATTTTCTATTTTAAGTTATTTTCTATTATAGTTGTAACTTTAGGGTGTTATATGTACCTATTCTATAAATACAAAATTCACGAGAAGATTCAATTCTTAACACCTTTCAACTATTTCAAGGTATTTCATGCTAAAAATTGATCTTTATCTCCACGTAAAAACTTACCAGAAGACATTTTAAATCCACGTTGTCTGAAAACTCGAAACACAATTGCAGTGGTATAGAGATCATATTGTTTTTCATTAAGAATTTGAGGTTTGGTATGAAAAATATGACTTAGTTGCTCTTCGATCACATCCTCAAAATGATATGAAACACCAAGACGGCACAATATGTCAATCAGCATTATATTCTCAACATAATCACAGGTAGAAGCTAATAACATATCCATAGTTTTTTCCTTGAGCGTTTTCACTTGTCTATCATACCATTCGAATTTCTGCATAAATTTAGAAAATAATATAGTAAGTAACTAACAGATTCTTATATGAATAATAAAAAATAAAAAAAAAACTTATTAAAGATAATTAAGTAATTGAGCACTTACTGATTGATCGAAGTCAGTGGAGCTAAACAGATTAGCCCATACATCAGGAGGAAAGTGAGCTAATGGACGACCTTCTGGGTGTGATTTTGATGATAAACAAGCTTGTGGTGCTTTATTAATGGAAGAGAAATTAGGAAAGCCATTGGACTTGGTAGAATAACGTATATTTAAGATTGGAAGGAAATTACTTCTTTTATGTGTGTTTAATTGCAAAACAGCTGATGGGAAACGCAATGCCATTTTTGAGATTGGTATGAAGAGAGTGGAGACTAAAGTTGCCAAATTTTTCTGCTTTGATGTTTAAAGAACATATGATTTATGATCAGTTAGCTACGTTTTTATGGAGGAAAAACTCGTCCATGTAATAAATTGTTGGAGGCCACTGTAGGCCTGGTTCAGTCTATAATTTGAATTCAACAAATTAACCAAATGTGTGTATAATTTGACTTGGGAGTGTACTTGTCAATTTTATGTTAAATGACTTGGAAATTGTTTTACAACTTTGAATCAAAAAATGTGTGCTAGAGACTTTTACTTATCAGAAAAAAAAAATGACAGAAAAGTCAATGCATACTTTTCTTATTAGAATTATTATTTTAATTTTGACCTTTCTATACATCTTATGAAGAAAAACAAACCATAATTGAATTAATTATTATTTTAATTTTGACCTTTGTATACATCTTAGATTATTTTAATATGGATACATGCAAAATACATCTTAGATTTTTAAATTTTTATTCATTATCATAGCAAATGTTTAAACTTTTATTTTAATATACATTGTATTCAAATTAGAATTTAACAATATAACAATCAGAGCTTAGTGTATATATGAGTGAATAACCAAGTCTGAATCTCACATATAAGAACTGCAGAAATGGCAGAACAAGTGAAGTTCTTAGGGTTCTGGGCAAGTCCATACAGTTTCAGAGTCAAACTAGCTCTAAAATTGATAGGAGTTCAATACGAATACATAGAAGAAGACCTCCCGAACAAGAGTGAGTTGCGGCTAAAGTGTAACCCAGTCCTCAAGAAAATTCCAGTACTTGTTAATAATATAAAGTGTAACGCAATAAATTAGTACATTCTATTGGAAGCAGGAGCTTGGTAGCATAGGAGAAAATCTTAAGCTGAAGCCACGCCAGGTATGGATTCTTTGAATTTATTTATTTCCTGTTGGAAAAGTCAACAATTGTGGCTTAATTAGAAATCTCACATGGGAAATTCAAGGAAAATAGGAAATTTGATTACCTATATAAACAAATTTCTTTTGATTAGTTCAACCATCCCAAAAAATTATCATTTTTTTCGTAAGGAAAATTTTTTTCTCTTTTTTGTAAATATTTCACTTATATTATTTATTTGAAATAGTGAAATATAATTTTATAGGGTTCGAGGATATAGGCATAATTGACCAAAACTCGTTAAATTCTGCTGTTTTTTATTTATTTATTTAATAGCTATTATCGGGTATCTTATTAGTAAATTATTGTGTTGTTAAATTACTTAGAAAAAATCTGTCTAAAGATATTGGATTTTAATTGGGACCATTTGTGACCCCTCCAGTCTTTCCTGAGAATTTTACCTTGTGTGATTTTTCAGTACAATCGTTTACGTTTTATTTACCTACGCAATTGTGTTCGAGGTGAATTTGATGAAAATTAACCCGAGTTTCCACAACAATTGGTATCAGAGCCTAGATTTTTTTTTTAGTATGCTCTGTGGTTGCAGCGTAGTTTGATCTTTCATATCAGAAAAGATTTTTCCTTGGACTATTGGCATTCCGCATCGACAACTAGTGAATAGTAATTATAACAGAAATGACAAATTCATTCACTGCTTCTTCCTCGTCCATTTTAGCAAGAAATGCGATGGCAAATGCAAGAGTTGCGGTGAAAATTTTTTATGGAACGGGTCATTTTGGTATGTGGCAAAGTGAGGTTTTAGACGCTCTCTTCCAGCCAGGTCTAGACATTGCCCTTAAAGAAAAGAAATCAGATGATATTGATGAGACAAAATGGAAGCGCCTTAATCGTTCAGCATGTGGTACAATTCGATTGTGTCTTTCTAGAGAGCAAAAGTATACTTTCTCAAAAGAAACTTCTGCAAATAAATTGATGAAGGTACTTGAGGAAAAATTCTTGAAAAAAAGCAGTCAGAACAAGCTTCATATGAAGAAAATATTATTTCATTTCAATTATATTTCGGGTACCACAATAAATGATCACATCACCAGTTTTAATCGGTTAGTAGCTGATTTATTGAATATAGAGGTGACATTTGAAGATGAAGATCTGGCTTTGATGTTGTTGGGATCCCTTCTTGAGCAGTTTGAGTTTCTTGAAATGACTCTACTTCATGGGAAAGCTGCTGTGACTCTCAGTGAAGTTTGTGCTACCTTGTATAGTTATAAATTGAGAAAGAAGGATAAGAAAGAAAGGAAAAGTGGAGCTACAGAAGCTCTAATAGTGAGAGGTTGGTCGTAGAGCCAGACTAAAAAAAAGAAAAGGAGATCGAAGTCGAGGCCCAAATTGGGCAAAGACGAATGAGCCTTTTGTAAAAAAAAAAGGGCATTGGAAGAAAAATTGTCCTAAACTGAAGAATAAAGGCAAACCTGATAAGAGAAAGGCGGTTGCAGATTCAAATATAGTTGAGTGTAATGATGAAGACTCAGATTTTTTACTTGCTATTACATCGTCAACTAGCTCTTCTAGTGTATGGCTGCTTGATTTAGGCTGCAGTCATCATATATGTCCCAATCGGGATTGGTTCTATGAATTTAGAGAACTAGAAGATGGAGTTGTTTATACAGCAAATAATGTCCCTCTCACCACACATGGGATTGGTTCTATTCGTTTAAAAAATCATATTGGATCAATCAGAATCCTGAAAGATGTTTATTATGTGCCCAGTTTGTCAAAAAATCTCATTTTCGTGGGGGCTCTAGAAGAAAAGGATTTCGAGGTGCCAGCAAAATATGGAGTAATGAAAATAATCTCTGATGCACTTGTGGTGTTAAAGGAAATTCGAAAGAATAACAGATTGTACTACTACAAAGGTATTACTATTATTGGTACAGCAGCAGTGGCTTCTACTGATGAAAATGAGTTAAAAAGAATCAGGTTATGGAATATCCACTTGGAGCATGCAGGTGAAAAATCCTTGAATCTCCTGGTGAAATAAGGATTATTGAAAGGAATTCAGACTTGCAAATTGGATTTTTACGAGCATTGTGTCAAAGGAAAAAAGACAAGGATGAAATTTGGAACAGCAATTTATGATACCAAGGGTACTATGTTCATTCTGATGTGGGTACCTTTCAAGACGGCTTCTTTGAAAGAAAAACACTACTATGTGACATTTGTTGATGATTTTTCCCTGAAAGTTTGGGTGTATACTATGAAAACTAAGGATGAAGTGCTGGGAGTTTTCCTCAAATGAAAAAAGATTATGAAAACTCAAATAAGCCGAAAGATCAAGCATCTCCATACAGATAATGGCACGGAATACAAAAGTGATTCATTTATGAAGGTGTGTGAAGATGAAGGCATTGTCAGACACTTCACAGTCAGAAATACACCACAACAGAATGGGGTGGCAAAACGCATGAACCGGACATTGCTGGAGAAAGTTCGGTGTATATTGTCCAATGCTAGGTTGGCCAGAGAATTTTGGGCTGAAACTGTTACATATGCTTGCCATCTCATTAATTGCCTACCGTCTAGTGCTATTGGTGGTAAAATGCCATTGAAGAAATGATTTGGAAAACCTGCTATAGATTATAATTTCTTACATGTGTTTGGTTCTACTGCATACTATCATATTAAGGAATCAAAGTTGGATCCACGTGCAAAGATACCAACTTTCATGGGAATCACCTCTGGTGTGAAAGGATATCGACTTTGGTGCCCAGAGTCAAAAAAAATAATTTTCAGCAGGGATGTTACCTTTAATGAATCTACCATATTGAGAAATGTGACAAATAGAAGTATTGAGCAGACAAATGGTACTCTAAAACAGGTGGAGTTTGAAAGAAAAATTGTTAGCCCAGCAAATGAAGGCTGGTGGCTAAAGGCTGCGCTCAGACGGAGGGGACTATAATGAAATTTTTTCTCTAGTTGTAAAACATTCCTCCATTCAAATTTTATTATCTTTGGTATCACAATTGGATATGAAACTAGTTCAGTTGAATGTAAAAACTGTATTTTTACATGGAGACTTGGAGGAGGAAATCTATATGGTTCAGCCCGAATGATTTAAAGTTGCTGAAAAAGAAAATATGGTGTGCAAGCTTGAAAAATCATTGTACGGATTGAAGTAATCTCTGAGGCAGTGGTACAAATGATTTGGCAAGTTTATGATGGGGCAAAAGTACACAAGAAGCAAATATGATCATTGTGTGTATTTGCGCAAGCTACAAGCCGAATCCTACATATATCTTCTTCTTTATGTTGATGATATGTTGATAGCTTCCAAGAGTCTGATAGAGATTGAGAACTTAAAGACTCAGTTGAACAAGGAGTTTGAAATGAAGGGTCTAGGTGAAGCCAAAAAGATTTTTGGTATGGAGATAAGCAGAGATAGGGAATTGAGGAGACTTTGTTTGACTCAGAAACAGTATCTGAGAAAGGGCTAAAATGTTTTGGCATGAATGAAAAGTCAAAACCTGTTAGTACTCCTCTTACTCCTCATTTCAAGCTCAGTGCATCTTTATCACCAAAGAATGAAGCAGAACGAGAATACATGGCAAAAGTATCATATGCAAATACTGTTGGTAGCTTGATGTATGCTATGGTGTGTATAAGGCCGATATTTCACAGGCAGTTGGGGTTGTGAGCAGGTATATGCATAATCCTGGAAAAGACTACTGGTAAGCTTTGAAATGGATTCTGCGGTACATTCTGAACACCGTATATGTTGGTTTGGTATTTCACGGGATGATCAAGATGGTCATGTGTAGTTGGATATTGTGATTCCGACTATACTAGTGATTTGGACAAACGATGATCAACTACTGGTTATGTGTTTACTCTTGCGAAGGCATCAGTTAGTTGAAAGTCTACTTTACAGTCAACAGTTGTTTTATCCACTACGGAGGTAGAGTATATGGCAGTTACAGAGGCTGTGAAAGAGACAATTTGGCTTCAAGGGTTGCTTGGTGAATTAGGGGTTCAACAAAAGCACATCAAAATGCATTGTGATAGTCAGAGTGCTATTCTTTTGGTAAAAAACCAAGTTTACCATGTAAGAACGAAGCATATCGATGTTCGTTATCACTTTGTACGAGAGGTTTTGGAAGAAGGTGAAGTAACAATGCAGAAGATTAGGACCACTGAGAATCCTGCTGATATGTTGACAAAAGTGGTAACTGCGATCAAGTTGCAACATTATTTGGATTTGATCAATATTGTTAAAAGTTGAAGTTGGACGCTTTGAAACGCATTTGGTGACACTACTAAAATTGAGTTTTGTAAGAGATTTCAAGATGTGAATTGCGCAAAGGTGGAGATTTGTTTAAAAAGTCAACAATTGTGACTTAATTAGGGATCCCACATCGAAAATTTAAGGAAAATAGGAAGTTTGATCACCTATATAAACAAGCTTCCTTTGATTAGTTTAATCATCTCAAAAAATTGCCATTCTTTCCTAAGCAAAATTTTTCTCTTTTGTAAATATTTTATTTGTATTATTTTCTTGAAATATTGAAATATAATTTTGTAGTATTCGAGAACGTAGTCATAATTGGCCGAATCTCGTTAAATTTTGGTGTTTTTTATTTGTCTATTTAATAGCTATTGTCGGGTATATTGTTAGTAAATTATTGTGCTGTTAAATTACTTAGGAAAATTCTGTCTAAGAAGATGGGGTTTTAAGTGGGACCATTTGTGATACTTCCAGTCTTTACTTGAAATTTTACCTTATGTGATTTTTCAGTACAATCGTTTATACTTTATTCACCTGCACAATTGTATTCGAAGTGAATTTGGTAAAAATTAATCCGAGTTTCCACAACATTTACATGTGACTTGTTTATTTAATCTTGAGGAGCATGTTAATTACATCTGATAATCCCAAAACACAGACCAGACTTTTTATTTATACTATAACAAACTTATTAAACATCTAATATGTCTTATTCTATACATCTTATTATTAAAAAAAAAAAATAGGAGTTATCATTTATTAATAATAAAATATCTTTAAACCCTATATATTTAATTGAAGCTAAAAATAAATAAATTTTTAGTAATATGGCTGGAAGTAGAAGTTAAGGGTAGTTTTACGTGGAAGAATGTTAGTATGAAAGCCTGCATGCAATATGACTATTCTTTATAAAATAATAAATGAAAATTTTGACCTACTAGATAAGCATTGGAACGGAATAAAAGCGACATGTATAGGGCATTAGTGCATCACCTTTACTTTAGTCTCACTCAAATTGGACCTTTCTCCAATATTAGGGTCCTACTTATCTCGATAATTGAGGGATGTACGTAACATTGTGCATTTAATTTGCTGCTTAAATAGTACTGTACAAATTTTATAAACCTATTCTATGCACTTTTTCTCATTACTATATTATTATATACAGACCGTGTATATTTATATAAATAAATAAAGTAAATACAAAATAAACAAGTAAAATCCTATTTCTTAATTCTACAATCATTTATATCCAATAATATAGGATTTTCGAACTAAAGAATAAACTAACCATGGATAAATCCAAACGATTTTTTCTTAAGTCCAAGCGATCTTTTTATAGGCGTTTGTCCCCGATTTGGTTAATTTAGTCCTGTATTAGATATTTTAGTTAAAAAATAAGAATAATAAGAAAGATGAATCTATCCAAACCTCGACAACACCCTCATAAACAAAGAAGCAGAACAAACTTTGACTTGTATCCAAAGTACAGTCAAATAGAATGTGCTAATTTATTGATTGAAATATGGTATATAGGGCCTTGTGGATCACATATGTCAGATTTCTAACAGAAACAGGCACCCTCTTGTGCCGGTTTCTGGCACTCCATCACGTACACAGTGTAAGCCCTATTTTGACACAAACCGGCACATACATGTACGGATTTTGGACACTCTAAGAACTTAAATATTTTAACTGTTGTCCCATTTTTTTAATTTTTTTTTATAAATTACGCCATTTAAAAAAAAAAACCCATGAAATTATCCTTTTGAAGTGTTATTGTATTATTTGCTCAATAAATAAATGGATTTGGAGTGGATAAGAATATTTGTGTTTAACTATTGCTCAAAAATTTTAATGTTAAGAACCTCAAATCCAACTAACAGATTAAGCAATAAATAAATCCACATTAAGTTTGGTTTGGAATTTTTATATATCAATTTTGACCGTTAAATTAGTACTTTTATAAACGTACTAGATCTAATTTTAAAGAGTATATAAACTAGTTCTCTCTCTATCCTAAAGAAAAACGTAGACATTAACAAAATATAGAAATAACGTATTTTGATTTTCCATCAAATATCTGCTACCAAAAAAGAGTTGAAGAAAAGAAACTAGTTTGCAACTAATGTGATTGTTGAAACTTTCTTTCTCCATTATGTCGAATTTCACTCAAAATAAGTAATCTATTCGCTTTTTTATATAATTATTATTATATTCAAAATCTGAATGGCTATAAATGATTTATTATGACGATAATTGAATGAATTACTGTCAAAAACTTATATGTGGTATCAAAGTAATAAATTTTGAATTTATATTAATTTTTACATTATTGATTTGATCATTGTTTCAATTATGATGTTTGTTTTAATCATAAAATTTTTCGGTGTATGAAATAATAATAATAATAATAATAATAATAATAATAATATTTGATCGCCGCCGTATTGTATGGTCATGGTATACAGTAGCTAAGGGCTTAGGTACCATGCATGATTTATGGCAACATAATTAAATAAATAAATAAATAAATAAAATGTATGATTAAGAACGGCGCCACTTTATTTTGTGGAGTAAGAAATATAAAAGTTTTGTGTTTAAGGGGAAAGTAAGATGCACGGGTAGCATTTTGTGCCATGGAATTCTAGAAAGCCCAACAGTTATTGGGCCATAGATTGATTAAAAAAAAAAAAAAAAAAAAAGAGAAGAAAGAAAGAGGTTGCTGCCGTCATGTATCAAATTCCACTTTAGGAATTTGGATCAAATTATGATTGTTTATTGTATGGAATTGTTATTTATGGTAAATTACCATTTTGATTCATGAAGTTTTAATAATAGAAGACTTGATTTTTAAAGTTTTAACTTTCTTACGATTTAGTCATATTAATGATATTTTGACTAAAATAAATAAATTAATTAATGATATCTTAATGACACTAATACAAAGGCTGAAAAGGAACACCATAAGGCATGGATAAGATCTACCAAATTATGTTTGAATTGTATGCGAATGACAATTGTCAATAACATTAAGTTTACTCTTCCTAGCATTGAAAATCAGAATACTAAAAATTTTCTTAAGCTTGTGAAAAATAAGTTTCGTTCTGCTGATAAGGCACTTGTAGGGACACTTATGGCTGAACTCACGACCATGAAATTTGATGGGTCGAAGAGTATGCAACAACATGTTCTTGAAATGACCAATATTGCAGCAAGACTAAAGATACTAGGCATAATTGTGGAAGACTCCTTCTTAGTGCAGTTTATCATGAACTCACTTCCTGCTGAACAGGGGGACCATTCCACATCAATTATAATGCATTAAAAGATAAGTGGAACATTGATGAACTGTCCAATAAACTCATTCTGGAGAAAGCGAGATTAAAAAAACAAGTAGCTCATTCTATTAACCTAGTGGGTCAATGAGCTGGAAAGAAACTCAAACCAAAGGCCAAGAATTTCGAAAAAAAATAGGAACCTGCTAAAGTTTCCCAAGTTCTAATGATAAAAGGAAAGGATAAAAATTCGATAAATGTTACTGCTGCAAGAAGCAAGAACATTATCAGAAAGATTGCCTAAAACTTAAGGCTTAGTTCAAAAAGAAAGGTATACATTATATTTCTATATGCTTGGTGTAACACCCCTTAGTACTTGACAGAAATAACTATAAACACATAGATCCTATAGAGGGGTGTCACACAAGCAAAACAAATCATAAAGAAACATACAGATATCTATCATCATGCACTACTAATCTGAGTAGGGTTGTGCATCGTTGGGTTCGGGTCAATCCGAACCGAACCCGAAACTCGAAGAATAGGCTAAATGTCCTCCCGAACCGACCCATATTATCACTAGGGGCCCAAACCGAAAAACCCGACTATTTTTGGGCCCCGACCCAACAAACCCAATTTACCCGAAATAAATTAAAAGAAAAGAATGACAGAAGCCAAGAACTCAGCCAAATGCAAATCCAACCAAGAAAATTCATTAATTCAACAAATCCAAACACAAAATCCATTAATTCATCAAAATCCAACAAAATCAAAAAGCAAAATAAAATCAAAAACAAAAAAATTAACAAACAAATCAAAGCAAATAACACATAACCCTCATAATCTAAATCCAAACACGCAAAGTCGCAAACAACCCAGATCTGCTTCCTCGTAGCAAAGAAAAAAAAAAGAAAAAAAAAACAAATCTAAGGAGGAGGAAGAGAGAGAGAGAGGGAGGTGACCGGCTTCCTTGTAGCAAAGAAAAAAAAAAAGAAAAAAAAACACCCAAATCTAAGGAGGAGGAAGAGCGAAAGAGAGAGAGAGAGAGAGGGACGTGATCGGCGGTAGTAAATAGGACAAGGAGGAGGGAGAGAGAGAGGGGGAGAGAGGGAGAGGGAGAGGGGGCAGGGAGAGCAGAAGGGGAAGACTGGGAAAAGAGAACGGGAAGGGGGGTGGGGAGGAGAGGGGTGGGACGTGGGGGACTGGGAAAATAACAAAAAAAAATAACCTTATTACTATGTTCGGTCGGGTTCGGGTTTTGGCAGTTTTAACCCGACCCGACCCGAACCCAAAGTTATAAAATTCTTAACACCCGACCCGTACCATCCTAACAACCCTATCCGAATTGCTTGTTCGGGTCGGGTTCGTCGGGTCGGATTTTGCACACCTCTAAATCTGAGAAGTTCATGTCCATAATTATATTATTTAATAATCACATATTATTTTTTACATAAGTTATAAGCATTATTTACAAAACTTCTTATATAAAAGAGCTCATATTAACACAAAAATTTTCAAACCAAAAAGAGACCTACATCAACAAAACCTTCTTCCAAAACCTATGCCCGTGTTGCCATCTGATCTTGCAGATAATCCCTATGCACAGAACTATCACCAGCTACATGGATTAAAAGAAAATTCATGCTAAGCATAAAACTTAGTGAGGATTCAAAAATGATAATAGATGACTCCTCACAGGAGTCATCAATGTAAAACATGCATATGGCAACAGCAAATCAAGAATTACATATACAATTCAAAATTAAATATAAACTTAAGCATAAGGATAATTGCATACATTAAGTAATCATTTAAATAACCAGATAAAACTAATCAATTAATCAAATTCAATTAAATGTTACCGATGTTCTTATATTTACATAATCTAAACAAATGCATGTAAAATGACTGGTTCATATCAAACAATTATCAAAAGACCTCATTGCCTGCCTTTTTTAAGAATGTGGATAACGGATAATAAATTAAGCATCCCTGGAGGGAAGAAATAAGCATCCCGGAAGGGTAGATTCAGACACCAAGCATCCCCGGAGGGAAAATAATATAACAAGCTATTTCCAAATGAATGAAATGTATATAAATAATCTAGCATCCCTATAGGGAAGTAATCAAGTAGCAGCTACTCGGGTCTCCTATAGGCATGCCTATCTATCCATAACCTAGACTGGCAAGCAGACTTATAAACAGATCAAAATTACTTACAGTCATATTGTATTCATATAAGCAACAGATAACTCATGTAATATCCAAATCACAAATTCACGCTTCATAATCAAATAAGATTTATTCACAGGAATTTCATATCCATATGCACATACTTTACTTCATGTGAAATCACATAAACATCAGATAACCTTTGTGGTAACCATACTAAGAATTCATATTTTAATATCAAGTCAATATTCATATAGCAAATTATGCTCATAGTTTAAATCATAATTAATCACCATATTAATTAATTCTTCATCATAAAAATTTATTCAGTTCACATGTAATTTAATCACATATCCTTATTGCTTAATCATTAAATACATAACATTTAATTTTCAAGCGTTTCTAAACACTTCGGAGCTAAATTGGAGGAGTGGAATTCATTCTAGGATGAATTAGTGAAAAGGGCAGAATTTACTAAAAAACTTTAATGTTTTATCAAAAACACAGCTGTGTTCTCCAACCAGTTCGTCAGTCTATTTACCAAAAACACAGCTGTGTTCTATTAAAAACACAGCTGTGATTTCCAGCTAGTCAACATAGGCTACTGTAATCAAGAAATTTCACTAGGTAAATGATATTTTTAGGTAAAAATGTCTCTAAACAATTGCTCCACTATGTCTTGTGGTTTTTTTTTTTTTTTTGAATAATGTCTTGTGGTTATTATACCATAAAAAGCATGCAATTTGGACATATATACTGAGAGATATGGTCTTACGAACAGGTACTGCTCCCAAAGCACAAACAAATTCAGTATTTCATTTTCAAGCCTAATTTTGAGGACTTTAGAACATGATTCAATTTTCGGTCTCTTCTAGACATTTAAAGGACTATCTCTTAAGAATCTATAGCCACTAGAATCATCATTTTTTGGTAACTATAATCCAAGTTATGATCAAAATAATAGAAACTGTTCAAGTGAATCAAAATAGAGATTTATTCTAAACCAAAACTCTACTTATTTAAACATTCAATCCGGCCACATCTTTCCCAAACCAGTGTTTTCCCATCATTTTCATAATTATTTCGAGCTATATTTCAGATCAAAACCAACATGCAACTACACATTCATATGAGACAAAATCCCAAACCTGAATTGCAATGCTTCCTTCTCTAATTTACTCCCCTAATGCCTTCTCTTTCCCCTTCTTCTTCTTTTCAATCTCTTCTAATGACATTAACACACATAAAATTCTTTATTAACTTCAGTAACTTCACAATTCCATAATTGCATCCACAAATATCAGAGATTGATGAAGATGACAGAAAAGAGAAATTAAACTTACCTATAGAGCTAGAGTTTCAGAACTTCAAATTACGGATATAATTCTCTTTAATTTTCTTAGATTAATTTTCATGTGAAATTAGTAGAAAGAGAGAAAATGATTTTCAGCAGCTTACCGCTCAAAGCCACCGAGAATGGCCTTTCAACAAATTAATATTTTGCTAGGTGTCACTCCCAAATTCTACATGCACTTATATATGTATGTTGGATAATCTTATTTATATTTCTTCATTTATCTCTCAATTCTATAATAGCATGCATGGATACTTTCTTATTTAATTTAATCCTTAATTCAAATTATGTATTTAAATCTCAATTTAACAATTCACCAATTAACCACTTTTAATTAAATGAGTTTCTAACCCTTTCACATAATAAGTCCATAATCATGCTTGTTTAATTACCCTGGTTATGCAAAATGCTATAGGGTAGATTTCGAGGCCTTACACTTTGAATTAAACTTATCTGAAGTTTCTTCTAATACTTGGTGGTTTGATTCTGGTACCACCACTACAAAAAAAAGGGAGAATAGCGACTACAAATTCAGTCGCTAATATCCCAAATTCCGTCGCTATTTAGTTATAGCGACAAGACGACGAATTGTCGCAATTCAGGCCGTCGCAAGCAAAATAGCGACTAAATTTAAAAACAGTCGCTAAAATTTGCGACTAAAATTTAGTTGCTAATATCATCAAATTTTAGTCGCAAATCAGTATTTTAATTAGTCGTCGTAGAAATATAGCGACGGATATATTCGTCGGAAATTTTTGTCGCTAATATTTAGCGACTAAAAATATTGTCGCTATTTTTCGTCGCTAGTTTAAGTGAAAATTAGCGACGTATAGTCGTAAGATTATCCGTCGCTAAAAATTAGCGACGAAATTAACTTCTGTCGCTAACGGAAATTTACTGATTTCAGCGACGGAATTTTTGTCGCAATTCCGTCACTAAAATTTTAATTAATTTTTTTTTTCATTTAACAATAAAATAAATTTATATAGACAAAATCAAAAAATATCATTCGTATGAATAGAAATTGAAATATAATCAAACTTATAAACATATAATTTAAAACACATATATATAGTTAATTTTAATTAATTCATATTGCATAAATAATTAAACGTACTGAAAAATTATATAAATTTATCGTAACACACATATTTTTATAATGTACTAAAACTATCATAAAAAACAAAGATATATAAAGTCATCTGGAAGTGCTGTCGCCCCTACCAAAATGAGGATCATTATGCGGGTCTGGATCGTGTGCACCTGAAGGCCTAACATCATCACGCGCTGCGGGTGATGCAGTGGTATCGGGCTGAGTGGCTGGCGGCTGAGGGGCCATATGAGGAAGCAACGAACGAATAGTTCGTGCTACAATCTCCTCAACATCTTCCTTGGTCAGGCATGGACCACCAGAATGACTTGCAGCGCTCGTACCAGCATCACGTGATGGACCGGATGGATAAAGACCGGGAGGCGCATATGAGCCTAAACCATATATTGTTCTCCTTTTATTACATCGTGCCGCCTCCATAAACAACTCCGACTCATCGACAGATGACTCTTCTTGCGATCTCTCTGCTCGGAGTTGTTCATACCACTCCTATAAAATGACAACAATATTAAATAAACATTAATATGAAAACATAACATAATTCACAACAATTTAACATTTAAATAACTTAAAACATGAGTAGCTATTAAATTAATTGCTACTTACATGCACCTCCATACTACGATCCGCCACATAAGTCTTTCCATCATGATTTATGGTGTGTGTGTGCAAATAAGCCTCAGGAATTGTAGGAGGTCGACCCAACTCCTTCTCCTACAATATGTGCAGTATAAAGCAGTTATCGGAAAAATAAATGACTACGAGTTCTAAAGATAAATATTTTCATGCATAATTAAAATATACACTTGCATTGTTTTACGTTATTATCCTATTTTACTTGATTATGTAAAGTGAACAATTTCCAAAAAAATCTATAAAAATTTTGGCAGAACCTCCCCATATTATTGCCATCCTCCTGTAAAGAAAAATTCATTTGACACTTCTAAAAATCACAAAAGTATTCCAATCCGTTCATCAAACTCCAAACACAATTTTCCCATCCTTCTTTCTATATATATATATATATATATATATATATAGTTAGACAATATGCATGTCTCCTCAACAAGAAAAATCAATAAAAATTTTGGCTGAACCTCCCCATATTATTGCCGTCATCCTGTAAAGAAAAATCCATTTAAAACTTCTATAAATCACAAATTATTTCCAATATTCTCAACATAGTCCAACACAATTTTTCCATCCTCCTCTACATAAATCAATCATTCAATAATTGTATTGTCAATCAATTCAAATATCTATATGTTTTAATAATTAATTGGTTCTATATATTACAAATTCAAAAGGCAAACCATTTGGAGTAAAATGAAATGAACATACCCGTTACCAAAAAGATGTAAATGATTCCAAGTCAATAACATAAAAGTATAATTTAAATATATTATAATTAAAGTACTTACCAAGCGCGAGACATGCTCACTAATAGATATGGTACCACCAGTATATGATCCAGGAGCCTTATCATCAGACCCTCCATGACGATTGATATTTTTCTGATTGGAGATTTGAATGCGAGTAGGGAGATTAAAAATCTGATTCCACCGGTTCCATGCAGCCTCCGGAAAATCTTTAGGCTTTTCCTTGGCGATCTTAACGTTGTGCACATAATCTTTATATCTTTGAGCAGCCTTTGTTTCCCAACCCGCCCTGACAAGACCATTGACACTAGCATCCCAGTGGCACTTTTTCTACATTTGTATTTCAATTGGTTCATTAGTATTTATAATCGTCACTAATTTAATATAAATTGAATCATAAAGTATGTTATAAAATGTATATTAATTTCGAGTAAGTACGTGCGTGTACCTTGAATTCTCCCCAGTAAAACTCCTTAATCTCCCTAGCAACCTCCTTCCAACTAACCCCATTAAGGTCGGTCCGCTGATGGAAACTGCTAGTTATAATTCTAGAGCACTGAGAGGATGGTTCAAGCCTGAATATTATATAAAATAAAAGCAATGTATTAGATATATTTCTATAAGTTATTTGCAATTTCATGGGTAAATACTCACAGTCCCTTTTGATTTACTGTAATGTACAATCTACTCATGTTTTCGGTGGACACTTCACATGTAGTAGATGTACTGCTGTGTGCCGTGTGCGGACTTGAGGTTGATGGTGGTGGCGAAAATGTCGCAGGAGGTGATGGTTCAGTCACGGATGTGGGGTCTCCTGGGATATCTGGCATATCTCCAAATGGTGGAGTTGCTGAATCCCTTTCACATCGTCCTCCCCGACGTCTTATACCTGTAAGAGCTCTACCTCTACCACGACCCATACCTGCACAATGGTGAACTATACATAAGTGTGTTTATCAAATATAACTGGTAATTTCATAAGTATATGAGCATTGTTTGTGATTCCACTAAAAAATATGCATTAAAAAAATATCTCACAATTTAACACATGAGCATTATAAACATTACAGTTATTCAATTAGTCACTATATGATGAATTTTGCAATTCCTCTTCGTCATCCTCGTCGCTATCGTAATCTGTAAATTCCTCCTCTTCGTCATCCACTTCACGTTCTTGATCAATTTCATCAATGTTATCAAGTTCAAGTACCCCTCCGCAGGGTCATGCAAATTCATATCATCGTCATTACAAGCATCCATTGTAATATCTTGCATAGTAACTTCATCAACTTGGAATGCATTACATTCTGTAGCAGCACTGTCATCTCTTACATCTGATGGCATAACGTAGTCCCTCGGTTTAACCGAAAACATAGCCAACCAGATCTTAAAGATGGATATCTTGCGTAGTACACTTAAGTTGCTTGCATTGCTAGGATAAATGGCTCATATTGGTTGAACTGACGTTGTTGGTTTACATCAACAAGTCTATATTGCCCGTGAATCTTAAGACCAATGTCTAAAGTGGGATCAAACCAATGGCACTTGAATAATACAGTTCGCTTTATTGGTAATGACGGGTATTCTATCTCTATGATCTCTTCAATCCATCCATAGTAATCACCATCGTTGTCAACTGAGTTTGCCCCTTTTACACAGACTCCACTATTCATTGAATATCTCTCAGAACCATGACATCTGGTGTGAAATTTATATCCATTGACAAAATAGATTGAGTAACACTTCACTCTCCGCAATGGTTTCTGCGACAAGCTGGTGAGATATTCATTTTCAATTCCATTGTAACGGACCTGCTCCTCAAATAAAACATAGTTAAGTTATCGCCACTCATCTCTTCGGGGTGAGAAGTGGTGAATTTTATGAAATTTTCTACTCCATAAATGAACGAGGCATTAGTCCTTCCACTTGCATCCCGCCGATTATACATCCAACTACGATTTACGAAATCCATCTTACGTGTATTCCCTTATTCCAATAAAAGTTGAAAAAAACTAATTTTAGTCTCAAGGTTATACATAAATAAAAGTCTTTCCATTATAAACATACTTTTCTATTTACTCATAACGTTGTTTATTCATATGAAAGTCAAATATAGATTTATTACATAAGCAACAACATAATACATATATATATATAACTATAAACATGAAGTTTGTAGTTTTGATTATATAACCATAAGAATTCCTTTTGAAAACAAGTCTTGCCATCTTCGAAAATTATTTACGATTTTATTTTATAAACTATCATGGAATTACTAATATATAAAACACTAAGCCTAATTGCAGTAAGCTTTGCAAGAAATTGAAAATGACGATTTGAATAGCATTACATTAAGACCAAATTATATATATGTCCACCCAATAAATACGAATCAGTAGGGACAGAAATATATTATTATTTCTCCATTGCCCAAACTTTTATTGCTAAAATAAGGCTTGACTAAAATCTCAATTAAATTATTATTATTATTAGTTGGTTTGAAGGAAATAATGTTACTACATCCTTTTTAGTAGAGATTTGGAATCAAATGTACTTGTAATATTATTTATAAAGAAGTTCCTCCAGTATGTTTTTGTTTTGAATATTAAATACAAATAATATATTTATTCTTCTTTCATTTTGCTTATATCAAATAATTCACCAATTGAATTTCTAATATTTTTCTAAAAAAATATAGCTTTTGATATTAGTAGTTGATTATCATACTATTTCATTCGCAATTTCACAAATTTGGCATCTGATTATATGTTACAGCCATTAATTTAATGAAATATATTTAGTTAAACACGTGCATTAACGGTATATACACACATGCACCATCAATTGAATAAAAAATAAAAAAATATTTTGTTATAATTTGACGGTGTGTACTGTTATACACGTGCACTGTTGTAATATTTGCCTAGCTAGATAGGCATAAGTAGTATATGAATAAACAAATAAATAGCATTTTATAATCAAAGAATGGGTAAAGTGGAGCACTAGAGATTGAAGATTATATGTTGGACAGGTAAGTGGATGAAATTTGCATCAAAAGATGATGACCAAACTGCTACCTTTTTCAATTTTCACTTATAAATAATATTACAACAAAATACCAAAAACTAGATACTGCAGTTCATGTGCATTGAGAGAAAAAACAAAACCCATCTGGCAGAGAAAGGAAATTATAAAAAACGAAGAAGCTTGTTTAAACTTTTAAACAATACCTAGAAACTTCACAAACAGAAACAATTTTTGGGTCTCATCACACCATAAACAGAAGCAAATAACACCCAGAACAGAGGAGGTGCAGTGGAACATACCTGTCCTGTGCAAACTCACGTTCGATTGGCTTGTGCTTCTGACCTCCCTTCTCCTTCACCTCCTAGACTACAATCACTACAAGAAAATTGACTTTTAACGACCAAAATTTAACGAAGGGATAAAAATCCGGTCGTTAAAATATACAAATAACGAAGGGAAATTAATCCGGTCGTTAGATCTTAAATTTTAACGAGGGGATTAAATCCGGTCGTTAAAACAATAAAAATCCGGTCGTTAATATATACAAATAACGAAGGGAAATTAATCCGGTCGTTAAAACTCAAATTTTATTATTATTTAACGATGAAATTATTTTCGGTCGTTAAAAGGCATAAAATCCGGTTGTAAAAATTTATCAGTAGCGAAGGGAAATAAAGTCGGTCGTTAATGTTTAAATTTTATTACCATTTAACGAAGAGTTTAAAATCCGGTCGTTGAAATATTATAAATCCGATCGTTACTGGTCTAGAAAAATTGGCGGGACTTCAATAAACCTTACCTCCAAAATTAGTGTTCATTATTTCATTAAAAATATAATACAAAACTGCCATTCACGCACAAACCTAAACTTTTGTTATATTCAAAACGTAGCTCAAACAAGGCAGATGAAAAAATAGCAAAAAAATCGCAAAACCTTTTCAGTTTCCTATCTTCCAACCTAAACTTCGGTCTAGGGTTTCATTTGATCTACCTAAGAAACTGAAAAAATTTCTTTCTCTTCTTCTCGTCGAATAGGGTTTTTCTAATCTTCTCTTCATTTGAGGAAAGGAATTTCAACTAAGCCAATCGATCTGTTATAATAGGTGAGTTCAATAAATTGGGTATTTTTGATATTCTGGCTTTTTGATTTCAAAATCGTATCTGCTATTTTTGATATTATGGATTATTTGATTTTCAAAACCGTATCTGCTTATGTTTTTGTTGGAAAAAGATTGATTTGATTTTGGTGATATGTGATTCTTGTTCATTTTGATTCCCGTTTTGCTTTTGATTCCCATTCTGTTTCTTATTCCCCTTCTGCTTTTTATTCCCCTTCTGCTTTTAATTCTCGTTCTTCTTGTTCTGTTTTTGATTTGTTGTTCTGTTTTTTATTTCCGTTAAGTGTTCTTTTGATTCCCGTTCTTCTTTTGATTATCAGTCTTCTTTTGATTCTCGTTCTTCTTTTGATTCCAGTTCTAAATGCTTTTGATTGATTCCCATTCTGCTCTTGTCTGATTCTCTTTCTACTGTTGAATGATTCTAAAATAATTTCTGATTGTTTTCAGGTTATCAGTCTTCAAGTCTTCAAATTTGCAAGGTAAAATTGTGATTTCTTCTTAAATTTTATTCTTTTACTCAATGAAATTGTTAATTTCCTTCTTTTCTGCTCAATGTCATATTCTGGACCAATTAGTTTTCATGATATTTCTACGTTCTGTCTGTGGTTTATACATTCTGGATGTTGATGCTGTTGCCATTTTTCTCTGGGTGTTCTTACTGTGTTCATGCTGTCTGTGATATGCTCAAAGTTAAGCCATTGCCATATTTGACTGGATGCCCAAACATTCTCAGTATGTTCATGCTTTATATCTGTCTGCATATTTTTCATCTCATATCTATTAAAGTCTTTCACTTTTAACTTGAAATCCTTTTCACTTTGCTCTTTCATCTGATGGTGGATGGTTATCTGATTTAGTGGCTTATATCTTTGCCATTTTGTTGATCAATGTGGTCCAATTAATGGTATAATTTAGCATACGAAATTATTTATTATCAATAACAATCTTGAAATATGATAAAGCCTCTAAGAATGTTATCTATATTAATTTCGTTTTTAGGATGCATGCATTTTATTGATTTTATATAAACATCTATATATGTTAATATATGTACCTATAATAATTACAGTAGTGCTAGACTCTAATAGGCTTATATATGAGACAAAGTCAAAAATCCCCTCCAAAACTGGGGAAAAAAATTAATTTATATGAAAAAATAATAAAATTATAATAATACCACTAAACTTCAAACTTAAAAATAGAAGTCTAAACGTTGTTTTTGAGACCCGAAATAGGCTGTTACGGAGGGCGGAGCCTATTTCAAAACATATTATAATAAGCAATCGGACACTTGTAGCAAAAGTTATAGCAAAAACAATATTTACCGTAAAAACAAAAGATATTAATGATGATTGAGCCATTTACCTCGCTCTAAATATTGAAAATCCAACTAGTCTTCACCGTAATTTTTATACTAAACACTTTATTACCATAACCGTATTTAAACAACAAATCTGTTGAGTTTAGTGTAATATTATGGGATAATTTTGGGCAAGTTTCTGCTATTTTATTAGTATACTGTAGGCAAGTGTGAGAGATTTGTTAGAGTAATAAAAAATTGGGTTTTGGTCTATGCTTAGCAATAAATCGTTGTTATATGAATGTATAGCTTTTGAAGAAGAGCTCAGCGTATGCTTTGCTTGAAGGAAATTGCTGAGAAATATAATATTATATAACTCATGAGCAGGATCACATTTTAATTTTTAATTGAATAATTAAAAATTAATTAGCTTGTTGGGTTAGTTATGTTGTGTGAGATAACTAAATTGAAGAAAACAAGTGGCGTATTATGGACAGCCATATACAATCAAAATATAAAAAGCTAATTCCATAATCTGATATGTGAGGGACTATAATTTTGGCTTCAGACTCAATAATAGAGCATTATAGATTGCTAAATGATCCTACTGGACTGCCTTTGGCTTGGTACTCAATTTTTTTTTCTCAACAGACAGAACTTAGTATCATTGTAAAATTTAAATTTTTAAAGTTATTCGATTTTAGGTATATGTGTTTTATTAAAGAAACATTAATTGCAAATATTTTTTAACTATTGGCTACCAATAGTAATTTGATGATGGTTTTGTGACAATTTTATTGTTCACCCTTGCAGTGCAAGTACTGAATTCCAGAAGTGATACAAACAGAATAGCTTCAAGTAATTACCATAATCAAGGTTTTAATCTTTCCTCTTTTTTTTTCTCTTTTTCCCATGTCTTTGAATGAACTCCTATTGCAATACTTACCATGATTGCTTTATGTTTCTTGAGGTAATTAATTAAAGTATCTTTACAACATATAGTATATATGTTAAATTGTATCAAGAAAATCGTAACACTGCAATGCTATTTTCCATTAATTTGGACTGTTGCTTTTCAATTTTTTTTTCATTGATAGAATATTATAAAGAAGAGCAATCAAGCTAGAAAGTTTGAAAGTTCTTGATGGATTCTATCATTATAATTCAATTATAATTCAACTTTTAATGGTTAGTTGACTTAGGAGTTGACTTAGGAGTTGCTCTTAGCATATGCTTAAGCTGATTTACAATTTCTGTATGAAAATTAATTAATACTTTTTTGCTCCTTTTGTTTTTATCCTAACATATTGACATTAGGAAGGTTATGGCACCTAATAAGCAATGGATGCAACTTGTTCATAATCGACTTGATGATGCTTATATATCTGGGGTGCAAAATTTTTTGGATTATGCTTTCACAAGAATAGGAGAAATGAACGAAATACCATGTCCGTGCGTCAAATGTTGCAACACATCTTTAGGGACACGTGATATGGTCAATTCACATTTGATAGCATATGGAATAATTGAAAATTACACCTTTTGGTATTACCATGGGGAGCAGTTAGGTGAGCCACAGTCAGACTGCTTTGATGATATAGAAGAGGTTGAAGATGAGGATGAAATACAAGGGATTTTAAGAGATTTATATCCTAGTTTTGATGGAGATACTATGAACACAGGTGGTGATGAAGTTCTTGAGGAAGAACCCAATCTTGATGCAAAAAAATTTTATAGGCTCTTAACTGATCTCGAGCAACCCTTATATCATATGTCAAAAAGCTCTAAGCTTTCTACTTTGATAAAATTGCTTCATATTAAAAGTCTTGGTCATTGGAGTAATGAGTCATTTACAATGTTGTTGAAAATGTTGAAGGAAGAGTTATTGCCTGATGGGTCCAACTTGCCCGATTCATATTATGAGGCAAAGAAGATAATTCGAGATCTTGGGCTTTCTTACAATAAGATTGATGCATGTAAGAACGATTGCATGTTGTATTGGAAGGAAGATAAGTTTCTCAATTCTTGCAAATTTTGTGGTGCATCTAGATGGAAGGAGGATAAACATAGCGGGGAAAGTAAAAGTAAAAAAGGAAAAAGAATACCATTCAAGATTTTACGTTACTTTCCCCTAAAGCCAAGACTTCAAAGGTTGTTTATGTCCACTAAAACATCTTCTCTAATGAGATGGCATCATGATAAAAGAGTTGATGATGGAGTAATGAGGCACCCGGCTGATTCAATGGCGTGGAAATCCTTTGATGAATTTCATCAATCTTTTTCCAATGAGCCTCGTAATGTTCGACTTGGTCTTGCTAGTGATGGTTTTCAACCATTTGGAAATTCAAAAACTCCATATAGTATTTGGCCAGTTGTACTTATTCCTTATAATTTACCACCTTGGTTGTGCATGAAGCAAGAAAATTTTATTTTATCAATGCTTATTCCTGGTCCAGAGAGTCCTGGAGATGCAATTGATGTTTATCTCCAACCTTTGATAGAGGAATTGAATGAATTATGGGGAAATGGGGTTGATACTTTTGATGCATCTACTAAACAGAATTTTAAGCTACATGCAGCTTTGTTATGGACAATTAATGACTTTCCAGCATATGAAAATTTGTCTGGATGGAGTACCAAAGGAAAGATGGCTTGCCCATGTTGTAACAAAGATACTTGCTCGATGAGGTTACACAATGGTAAGAAACAATGTTATATGGGCCATAGATGTTATCTTCCTCTTAATCACAGGTGGAGAAATGACAAAGATTCATTTGATGGAACTAAGGAGCGGAGGATACCACCTAAGCCATTGTCTGGCTATGATATACTTGATCAAGTGGCTGATTTAAATGGATTGTTGCTAACCAAGGATCCAATGAAGAAGACTAAGATATCACATGCTAGTAGAGGTGATAATTGGAACAAGAAGAGCATTTTTTTTAATCTTCCATATTGGAAAACACTATTGTTGCGACACAATTTAGATGTGATGCACATTGAGAAAAATATATGTGATAGTATTTTGGGGACAATATTAAATGTCAAAGGAAAAACAAAGGACAGCATTAACACTCGATTGGATTTGCAAGCATTGAATATCAGGAAGGAATTACATCCAGTAAAAAGTGGTGATAAATATGAACTGCCCACTGCATGCTACACATTATCTGTTGAAGAGAAGAAAAAATTATGCAATTTTTTAAAGAATCTAAAAGTTCCAGATGGATTTTCATCTAATATTTCTCAGTGTGTCAACCTCAAAGATCGCAAATTATCAGGCTTAAAGAGTCATGATTGCCATGTTCTTCTACAACATTTACTCCCTCTTGCCATACGTGGCTTGCTTTCCAAATCTGTGTGTGAACCACTCATTGAATTATCTTTTTTTTTCAATGTGCTCGGAGCAAAATGTTTAAAAATAGATGAGTTGGAGCAAATAGAAGACCAAATTCCTACTACTCTGTGCAAGTTAGAAAAAGTCTTTCCTCCTTCATTTTTTGATATCATGGTGCACTTGCCAATTCATTTAGCTAATGAAGCTAAGATTGCCGGACCTGTACAATACCGATGGATGTATCCGGTAGAGCGATGGTTGTACTTTTTAAAGTCTCTTATCGGTAATAGGGCTTGCCCAGAAGGTTCTATTGCAGAGGGATATTTGGCAAGTGAATGTATGACCTTATGTTCAAGGTACCTGCAAACAATGGAAACAAAATTTAATCGCCTTGAACGGAATTATGATGGTGGTATTAAAAATGATGGAGGTTTATCTATCTTCTGTCAACCTGGAAGAGCTTTAGGGGGTAAAAAACAAGTTACACTTGATGCATATGAATTGGAGCTAGCCCATATTTATATTTTGAAGAATTGTGATGAAGTTCTGCCCTTTCTCGAGTATGTACATCCAACAAATTATTTCTATTTATCCCCGTTACCGTTACTATACATTTTTCAATTGAAGTTATACATTGTTGTATTGTAATTTCATACAGGGAGTTCTCAAAAATTCAATCTAATACCTCTCAACACATTTCTGATTCTGCATGGAGTCTCCAATTCATTAGTTGGTTTAAAAAAAAGGTTAGAGTTTAGTTGGACATTTCTTAGTTCTTTTTTTTTTTTGCCTCTTCTTAGTTATTGTTAACATGATTTTGGCAGGCAATAGAAATGCATAACCAACATGATAATAAGATGACAGTTGATTTATTATCATTGTCACGTGGCCCTACACAATATGTGACAAGTTTCAGTGGCTACATTGTTAATGGTTATAGGTTTCATGTGCAAAGTTATGATAAACATTTGAGGACACAAAACTGTGGAGTGGTTGTTGTTGGAGAGGCGGATAAAGAGAATGGGAATGTTGATTACTATGGAGAACTTATTGAGATCCTTGAATTACAATTTCTTGAGGGAAGAAGAGTGAATGTGTTTCGATGTAATTGGTTTGATGTATATGACAAAGAAAAAGGGATAAAAATAGATGAATATGACTTCGTAAGCATTAACCGTCAACGAATCTTGAAAACAAATGAACCTTTTGTTTTGGTCAATCAAGCATCACAAGTATTTTATGCTAATGATCATGCCAATAAAGGTTGGCATGTTGTGCGAAAGGTTATACCTCGTGATTCCTTTGATGTTGTACAAAAGAATGAGGAGGATATGGAGGAGTTTGACAATTCAAGTTGATCAAGGTTGGATTTTATCTTATTATATGATTATGTTATATGATTGTGTGTATGTTACAACTAACTGAAATTTATATGAAATTCAACATTATTTTTTCTTTTCATGTGATTCAGAATGAATCCATCCAAGTTTCAAAAGACTGGGATGGAAACCAAAGCAAAAGTGGGCAAGCAAGCATTCATTCCACCAGGTGCTTTAGGGAGAGGACGAGGACAAAGTTTAAGATCTTTTACCTCTTCTAGAGCTATTGAACAAGGAATTTCAACTATAACAAGAAAAACTTCCCAAATAACTTCTAATCAAGATGCGGCGCCACTTGTACCTCCTGGATTACAGTCGATTGAAGATAATAATCCTTCTCTTCAAGTGGATGAAGAGATGCAAGACATTGAGACAAGTATTTTATTCACTCAAATTTAATTTCTTTGATATTCAATTAGTATTTTATTCTTAATTGATCTTAAATAAGTATTTTATACTGAATTTATTATTTATAGGTGCAGTACAACTCGAGGCGAAAAAGATCCGAGGAAGGAATAAGTGTAAAAAAGTTGCGGGACTCAAGGCTGGAGAAAAATTAAGAGTCACTTTTTATCAAAATCGAGTTGTTGGTGAGCATCATGAAGATTTTTCAAGGGATTTGGGTATAATAATTCGTGATCGTAATATGTGCCCTTGGAAAGTACACTCATGGAGAGAAATTCCAGAACAAAATATAGAACACATGTGGCAAGCTGTAATTGTAAGCATTTATAGCATTATATTTTTTTAAATATTTTTTCTTGCTTTAATTATGCCAATTACTTTGTGTGTTCAAGTAATGCTGATTGTTCTTGATAATAATGAATCAAGGATAAATTTGAGAGTGATAACATACTTGAGCAACGTGAGCATGTTGTGAAACATATGAGAACCTTATGGAACAACTGGAGAGGAGAGATGCATTTCAAAAATGTGAAGTCTAGGTCACTTCATGAGGCTATGAAAAATATACCAAAAGGGGTGGAAAAGAATGATTGGGAATGGTTGGTCAAAGAGCACTTTTTTAGCAAAAAGTTTCAGGTATGACATAATATACTTTTCTTTTCATATTCAAATTACAAATTTACATGTTATATTATTAATGTAGGAAACAAGTAAACGGAACTCCATTAATAGGTCCAAGTTAAATATGCCTCATCGTACAGGCAGCAAGCCTTTTAGACAGATTATGTATCAACAGGTGATTTACCCTTCTTAAACATTATTAGATAATTTATTATTACTTTTGAAATTTCTCATTTATTAGCCTAATCTGTTGTGAAGGGAGGCAAAGATGGTAACCCACCAGACTTGGCTACCATGTTCTTTGAGACCCGCAAAAAAGATGGCAAACTTGTTGAAACTACCACCAATGAAAGATATGTGTGTGTGATTGATTTGATTTCCATTATACTGTTTTTTATTTGAAATGTTGATACATTTAAAATTATTGTTGTATTTTTATAGACTCAAATTCAAGAAGTTGTGCAATCGGAACCTTCTCTTTCCAATATAGAGGTAGCAGAAAAAGTCTTTGGACCTCAACGGAAAGGTCATGTTGCGGGATTTGGTGGTGGCATAACTGCAAGGCATTTGAAAGGGACTGGTTCATCAAAAGAGGCATTGTTATCTAAGCTACACAAAACTGAAGAAGAAAACCAAGAATTGAAAAGCAAACTCGATGCCTTTGAGGGTAAATTGGCACGACTCGAAGCTGCAATCTTGGTTCAGCAATCTAATGTCTATTCTGAATCACCATCTTCAAGTGAATTCCCAGCAGAATGAAATATTTAACAGGTAAGTATGCAATTCACATTATGAAACATTTCATAATTTCTTATTTCATGATTGTAATTATGCTTTACAGTTTTTTCTATATTTTATCTTTGTACATAATTTACAAGTATAGTTAGTGAACACTTGATATGAATTGTTGAGTATTTATGTGGCCATAATATTGTTGAGAACAACTTTGTTATAGATTCAATGTAGAATTGCAAGATTTATCAATAATCTTGGAAAAAGAAGTTGCATTTGATGTGAATGTTGTTTGGCATGTTTCGATATTTGTAAATTATTATATGAGTGTGAATGAACCTAAATTGGAGGATGGGCAATCTTGTGTTGGAGTATGAATTAGAGAAGGGTGAATAAAGATATGCTTATTTGAAGTGTAAAGACTTTCTGTTTACAGGAGGATGGGCAATATTATAGAGGAAACTCTGCCGAAATTTCGGTAGAATTGGGTGGCATATTTGTGTTTTGAATAAATAAATAGTAAAGTTTAATAGTTGTAGGATAGTTGAAAAAAAAAGCTTTACTCGGATTTTATCAATAATCTTAAGAGTAGTTTTAAGATCGAGTTATTGTACAGTGTTGGAATCGTTGTGTGTGTATATATAGTTTAAGGGTGTTAAAAATTTAGTATCTGTAATTGGATTTGAAGTCAAATTTTTTGCTCATACAGTTGTCTTCCCATTTTAATGTAAGTTGTATTCTATTTTTTTTATTATTATAATGACATTATACTTATGATTATTTTTTACATTTTTTTTTGCAGCCCTTGTCATTTTTTGGATATTTTGAAGTGCATATACAATTACACTTATTGGATTTTGGATATTTTGAAGTGTATATATAATTACACTTGTTGGGAGATTTTGAATATTTAAGGTAAATTATATTCAATTATTTGGCCTTTTGATTTATTGTTTTTATGCATGAATTTTAATTATAAATTTATGTTTTAAATTCTACAGGTTTTCAAAACAGTGGACAATGAAGATATAAGGTTCATTATTCATTCTTTTAGAATTTTTATATTCTAAGGTCAATAGAAAATGATATAGACAGGGGCTGTTTTTATATTTTATAGTATATGATACAATTTCGAAATATCGATATATTTTGTATATGGTATTTTGCAATCTATGACAAAACTATTTATTATAATTTTGGATTTATATATGTGTGTAAATGATGTGTACATGTAATAGTCAAATAAAATATTTTATTTATTATGAAAATTATTAATTTCTGAATTTTCTTTGAATGATGAAAAATTCATGACTATTTTTAACTGCCAAATATTTTTTCATTGATAGTGAATATAGCGAAAATAAAAACTTATCGGTCAAAAGTATCCTCAACGACAAAAAACTTTTTCATTGAAAGCGAATAAAATGAGCAAAGGGAAAATACGATTAGTAAAACAGTATTTGTAACAAGGTTGAAAAGTGAATATAATAATCGAAATAAAAATCTAGTCTCTTTAACGAACTAAAATCCCTTCGTTGAAAGTGAATATAATTAACGAATGAAAAATTCGGTCGCTAAAACGTATCTTTCACGACCGAAAATCTCTTCGTTGAAAGTGAATATAATTAACGAAGGGAAAATCCGGTCGCTAAAAGGCATTTTTAACGACCGGATATCCCTTCGTTAAAAGTGAATACAATTAGCGAAGGGAAAATCCGGTCGCTAAAATGCATTTTTAACGACCGGAAATCCCTTCGTTAAAAGTGAATACAATCAGCGAAGGGAAAATCCGGTCGCTAAAAGGCATTTTTAACGACCGGAAATCCCTTCGTTAAAAGTGAATACAATTAGCGAAGGGAAAATCCGGTCGCTAAAAGGCATTTTTAGCGACCGGAAATCCCTTCGTTAAAAGTTAATACAATTAGCGAAGGACAAATCCGGTCGTTAAAACTCACTTTTCAACGACCGGAAAAGTTCCGGTCGTTAAAGGTATTAACGACCGGATGCAATATCCGGTCGTCTATACCTTTAACGAAGGGGCTTTTACCGACCGGATTTTCCGGTCGTTATTGGCCTTTAACGACCGGATTTTGACTTTTAACGACCGGATTTCCCTTCGTTAAAGGCCATTTTTCTTGTAGTGAATCTCGCCGGAAAACTCAATAAAATCAAACCAAATTTACTTTAGCCAAATTTACACAGCAGCTCATCCATTCGTTAAAAAAAAATACACTGATTTAGTCGAAATACACTTACCTCTCGCTGAAATGCAAAAACCGGAGATGATGTCGCCGTTTACGCCGCCGGCGATCACGGCTATCTACAACAATTGGGGGGATGGGCGATTTCGGGGCTCCTTCGGTTTTCAATTAGATAGGTTTACTGATTTGGGGGTTTAGGTTTATTTCTTATTTCTGTGTTTTAATCGAAAAATTACGACGAAATAGCAACAGAATAATTTAATCGCTAAATAACTAAATGACATACTGATATAGCGACTCAAATTTCGTCGCTAATTTAGTCGCTAAAAACACTAACAATTTTGCGACGGAATATTTTCTCGCTATTTAGTCGCAAAATAATTTTACACATTTAGCAACTAACTAGCAGTCGCTAATTATTTGCGACTAAAACGCAGTCGCAAATTTAGTCGCTAAAAAGGCGCTAATTTTTTGTGCCTTTTTTAGCGACTGAATTCCATACTCCGTCGCTGTTTAGTCGCTAAAATGACCTTCTGATCTTCTTCGCGACTAAATTGTCGTTCCGTTGCAAAATAGCGACTAAATAATGCAGTCGCTATTTTCAGTCGTTATTCATCTGTTTTTTTGTAGTGCACTACCCATGTTTCCAATATTATGCAGGGATTCCTTATAATCCAAACCACAAGCCGAACTACCAACTTTCTATTTTTAGGGAACCGAATGAAGGCCCCAATTGAAGGTGTAGGGACTTACAGGCTAACATTAGATATTGGGTATCACTTGGATCTAATGAACACTCTCTATGTACCTTCAATTTCTAGAAACTTAATTTCTATTTCTAAACTTGATGCTAGTGGATATACTTTTGAGGTTGGACATAGTTGTTTCAATTTATATAAAAATAATTTCTTTCTTGGTCATGGAATGCTTATGGGTGGTTTATATAAATTGAAACTTAATGAAATTTTTTTTGAATCCCTATTTGTTGTTAATCATAATATTGGAATGAAACGAAAGTTAGCGAATGAATATTCTGCTTACTTGTGGCATAAATGTTTAGGTCATATATTCAAAGAAAGGTTAGAAAGATTAGTAAAGAATGAGATTCTACCAAATCTAGATTTTACTGAAATTGGCTTATGTGTGGAATGCATTAACAGCAAGCAAACCAAACATAACAAGAAATGAGTCACAAGAAGCAATCAGCTTCTTGAAATAATACACACCGATATTTGTGGCCCTTTTGACACACCGTCCTTTAATGGAGAAAAATAATTCATCGTCACCTTTATAAATGATTTTTCACGGTATAGATATATCTATTTGCTGCATGAAAAATCTCAAGCTGTAAAAGCCCTTGAGCTATTTGTAAAGAAGGTCGATAGGCAATTAGATAGAAAAGTGAAAATTATAAGATCAAATAGAGGTGGTGAGTATTATGAAAAGTTTAATAAATCTGGACAGTACCCTAGTCCGTTTGTTAAGTTCCTCGAAAGTCATAACATATGTGCACAGTATATAATGCCAGACACTTCGCAATAAAATGGTATGGCAGAAAGGCAAAATAGAACATTAATGGATATGGTTAGGAGTATGATGAGTAATTCCTCATTACCCAAAAGTTTATGGATGTATGCACTAAGAATTGTTGTGTATTTGTTAAATAGTTCCTAGTAAGCCAATTGCTAAAACTCCTTTTGAGTTACGGACTGTAAGAAAACCTAGTTTAAAACACTTATATGTTTTGAGTTATCCAGCAGAAGCAAGAATTTATAATTCACATGAAAGAAAATTGGATTCTCGAACAATTAGTGGTTACTTTATTAGTTACCCAAAGAAATTCAAAGCGTACAAGTTTTACTGTCTAAACCACAGTTCTATAATAGTTGAAACAACCAATGCCAAATTTTAAGAGAATGGTGAGGTTAGTGAAAGTGCTGAAAATTAAGTTGTAGATATTAATGAAATACGGGTTGATGTTCCATTGTCCATAAATGTTCTTACATCTACAGCCACAACAACTATTATTCCTGTTTTAGAATATCAAAATAATCAAGAACAACATTTGGATAATGAAAAAGCACCCCATAAAGAACCTAATTTCCCACCAGCTCATACAAATGAACCAATTGGTATAACTTTAAATAAACCTAGAAGGGCAGCTATTTCTGATGATTATGTGGTGTATTTGTAAGAGTCAGATTTTGATTGTGGCATTGATAATGATCCTATTTCGTTTTCACAAACCATGAGTAGTGATAAGTCTGAAAGATGGATTAATGTTATGAAAGAAGAGTCAGAATCAATGGCCCAAAACAATGTTTGGGATCTTATATACTTGCCAGAAGGTTCTAAAAGAGTTAATTGGCTACAAATGGGCCTTTAAGATCAAGTGTGTCTCAAATGGCAATGTTGAAAGATATAAAGCTAGAGTTGTTTCCAAATGTTACACTCAGAAAAATGGCATTAATTATAAGAAGACTTTTTCACCTGTCTCAAAGAAAGATTCATTGAGAATAATTTTAGTATTGGTGGCTCATTTTGATTTAGAGCTACATCAAGTGGATGTGAAAATAACTTTTCTGAATGGGGATCTTAAAGAGGAAGTTTATATGAATCAACGTGAAAGTTTTTCCATTAAAGGTAAAGAAAGTATGGTGTGTAAATTGAAGAAGTCAATTGGACTTAAACAAATTTCCAGACAATGGTATATTAAGTTCAATAATACCATTACTTCTTTCGATTTTGAGAAAACCACTGTTGATCGGTGTATTTACCTGAAAATTAGTGGGAGTAAGTTTATATTTCTAGTTCTGTATACGTTTATATTTCTAGTTCTGTATATTGATGACATTTTGCTTGCTGCTAATGGCTTATGTCTATTGCATAAGACTAAAAAATTTCTTTCTAAGAGTTTTGAAAAGAAAGATATGGGAGAGGCATCCTATGTGATTGGAATTTCAATATTCCGTAAGAGATCAAAAGATTTATTAGGATTATCTTAGAAAGCCTATATTGAGAAAATTCTTGAGAAATTTAACATGAGCAGGTGCTCAGTAGGTGTAGTTTCTATTCAAAATGGGGATAAATTTAGTCTTATGCAATGTCCAAAAAATGATGTAAAACATAAGAAAATGGAAACAATTCCATGTGTTTCTGTTGTGGGCAGTTTGATGTACCTACAAACCTGTACTAGACCCCGATATCAGTTTTGCTGTAGGGATGCTAGGTTGATAACAAAGTAATCCTAGTATTGAACATTAGAATGCTGTAAATAAAGTGTTAAGATACCTTCAAGGAACAAAGGACTAGATGCTCACTTATAAGAGGTCTGATCATTTAGATGTGATTGGACATTCAGGTTTAGATTTTGTTGGGTGTATTGACAGTAGAAAGTCAACATTTGGCTATTTGTGAGCAATCTCATGGAAAAGTATCAAACAGTCTATCATTGCTTTATCCACTATAGAAGTAGAATTTGTAACTTGTTATGAGACTATAATTCACTTATTATGGCTACGGAACTTTGTTTCAGGGTTTGGGATTGTCGACACCATAAGCAAGCCACTAAAAATTTATTGTGATAATTATACAACAGTTTTCTTCTCTAAGAATGACAAATATTCTAAAGACGCAAAATACATGTAATTAAAGTATTTTATTGTTAAATAGGAGATTCAGAAACCAAGAGTGTATATATTAGAACATATTAGGATGGATCTTATGATTATAGATCCTCTAATTAAGGGTTTACAACCAAAAACATTTAAAGAACGTGTACTTAGGATGGGTCTTGGTTATATTGATGATCGATAATGATGTTTTAACACTCTTAAACTCAATAATGACATATTTCTAAATTGTATATTTCTTATTCATATATGTTTATGTATACATGATTGTTTAAATAAAAAATGTATATGTATTTTCATAACAAGTATATGGACTGTAAGTTGTTTATATGCAACTTATGAACCTAACATAATAAGTTCTTACTGTGTATGATGGCCATAACCCACATTATGTAATTTATTGTGTTGAGGTGCTTATGATGTTAACGGTTTATAAGATTTAATTTTTGCTAGTATTATGTTATACTATTAAATATAATGATGAAACATCCGGCCAAGTGGGAGAATGTTAGATGTATGGCCGGATAATAAGTGTTTCTGATCCATACTTCTATTTACATTAAATCCATATTAAGTCAGGTTTAGGGTTTTTTTATTTAATGGTGTATTAAATTTTGACCATTAAATTAGTACTTGATGGACGTACTAGATCTAATTTTAAATGATATATAAACTAATTCTCTTTCCACCCTAAAAAGGAATGCAAACATTAACAAAATACAGAAAGAACGTATTTTTGCTTTCCGTCAAGCGTCTGCTATAGAAAGAGGGTTAAGTGAGAGAAACTAATTTACAACGTTAGTGATTGTTGAAACTTTCTCTCTTTATGTCGAATTCCGCTCAATATAAGTGATCTGTTCTTTTTTCTACGTAATTATTATTATATTCAAGATCTAAATGGGCATTAATTATTTATTATGATGATGATTGAATAAATTAATGTCAAAAATAGCATATTAATAATTAAGCTCATATTGAAATTTCATGTAAAATTGATTATTCTGAATAAATATAAATTTAATTCAATAAATTATTTAATGATCCATCGAAAATAAGTAGGTGTGGACAAGAATTTTATGTACTTGTATAAATGATTTAAGATAAGCTTGATTGTGGCGTGTATGCGGCAAGAGGAGTCCCTTTAAGAAAGGATACTGAGCTTTATTTAATTTATTATGTAGCTAATTTTTTCAATCTTTACTTTTATAATCTCGTCCTTTTTCACTAAACAATAAAAAGAAGAAGTAAAATTGGCAGACACATCAATTTTTTGTCGGGATTTTTTGGGGCTAATTTTTTTCTTCAAATATATTTTTTTCCTATCACCTTCAGGAATTCGGTTTATTTTTTAAATTTAAGATCAATTAATCCAAAGTTGAATAAGATCGAATTAATAATTGGAGGTGTTGCTTCAAACGGCATATGCTCTATATATAAAATAATGATTAAACCTAAGAATTTAAGTATCGCTTAAGGAAATCCAAGTTTCTTACCACTTAAACCAACAAAACTCATTTTTTGTTTTTTATCTTTTTGATAAATCATGTAAAACATATTCTAAATACAAGGTTTTGAAAACCATTTTAGTATCCTCATAAATGCAGAATCTAAAATGGGTAGAGAAGCGAAGCTATTAGGCACATGGGCAAAATCCTTTTTGTCAATGAAAACTAGCCATTAAGTTAAACACTAAAAATAGAACATTTTATCATTAAAAAATCGAACATTTTATCCTTTTGTAAATTTACTCATACAAATCTAAATTAGCATGATAAATGAATTTCTAATATTAAATAATTATTATTAAAAATAGATAAAGGTAGACTTATGAACATGGCTAGCTAGGAAGAAAAGTCATCTAAAACAAATGCACGATGAGGTTATTAAACCACTTGCCACATCATCTACTGATTCACCAAATCAAGGAAAGGATTAGACATTAATTTCAAATAATATTTATCAGATGTAATCTTATCTATTGTATATTTAAAATAATTTATGTTATTCAACAAACACTTGTATTATCTATATATTCTGTAACTAATGAAAATCATGTAGGTGTCTTTCTACTATAAATTATCATTCTCTTTATGGTATCAGAGTCTTAAAGCTCAAGCTTTTCGATCCTACTTCTCTAACCAAATGGTATCTTCAAGCAATACCAATATCACTCATTCATTAGGAAAAACTCTAATAGCTATTAATGCAACCCAACTTCCATTAAAGCTTACTTCTCAAAATTATCCCACTTGGCGAGCTCAAATAATTCCAGTACTTCGTGGTCACAATCTCATGGCAATGATGATGGCACTAATAGACCTCCTGCCACAATTATTGAGAAAAAAGGCAATCAGATTCCCAATCCAGACTATGAATTCTGGTACTGTCAAGATCAATTAATATTGGCAGCTATTTTTGCTTCTACTAGTTTCTCGGTAATGCACAACATTGCAAATGCAACAACATCTGCAGATGCTTGGGAAAAATTTCAGCTCTCTTTTGCGAATAGATCGGCAACGAGGGTTTTGTCCCTTAGGGAGAAGCTTGCAAATGCAAAACGTGAAACAAAACCTGTTGCTGAATATTTACAGCAGATCAAAACTACAACAGATGAACTCGCACTTTGTGGTAGCCCTGTATCTGATGTTGATCTCGTGGTTCATGTATTAAATGGGATTGGTACTGAATTTCGGGACATTGCAGCAGCTGTGCATGCTCGAGACACTGTAATTACTTTTGTTGAATTGCAGGATAAGTTATTGGCTCATGAAATATTTTTAATGAGATCTGATACGATCCGATTCCAATAACAGCAAACCATGCAATGCATCTGGTTTTTCTTCCTCTCAAGGTTTTAAGAGTTCTGGACAACTCAATAATGCTCACTCTCATGAAATGTTTTTAATGAGAACTGATCCTTCATGTTGAGATAAATTCTCCCCCTTTATCCCAGGAAGTTACCTTTAATAAAATATGAAAAATAGTCGAACAAACACAGAAAAACGCAAGACAAGAATTTACGTGAAAAACTCCAAGATCGGAGAAAAACCACGGCCGTTGTCAAAAGACAACCAAGAAAAATATTCACTATGTGGAAAATTGTTACAACCACATAATAATAAATACAATATTTTTCTTACACCCTCAACACAAGAAAACTACCCAGAGAGTATCTCAAGAATTTTTGAACAAACCCTTAAACTCTCACTATTTTCTTATGCTTACAAACAAACTCACCCTCTTAAATTTGCTTGATTCAGAGTTATATATATTGGAAATAAAACATGCCTATTTATAGGAAATATAAACGCGTATATTATGCGTTAAATACGTGTGGACAGCTAATGAATTAGCTGTCCACGCATTTGCAATTTGAATGCAAATTGCAAAGCCACCATTTCTGACTTTTTTAAAGCTTCTTTTTTTTTTTTAATTATTTTCTTACAATCTCCACCATAATAAAAAAAAAAATATCCGCTACCAAAATATTGTCTAATACCGACAATTACAATTCTTAAACAAGAATTATCATACTCCACCATAATAAGTATACCCACTTGAAATTAATACCAACTCCAAGAATTTCACCTCGGCCCATGTCGAAAAACTTGCTAATAAATTATGGTGCAACTTCCATGCTGATTTTCCAGGAAGTTCATTAGCCATCGACATTCTTTTGTTGTACCACACACCTTGCATAATTATCAGCCAATGTCCGTGTGTAAATCCGTACACATGCTACCAATCATATGTCCTCTTTCATGGCATTTTTAATGGTAGCAATCATGCCATGAGAACATATATATATATATATATTTAATAAAAATCACCATCTCCCTCTTGCAGGGAGACTACATTGGTAACATCAGCTTGATCTTTGGAGCTGTTGGCCGAACTAGCTCCACCCTTCTTGCAGTTCCTTTTAATGTGGCCAGTTTGCCCACATCCCCAGCATACAACTTTATTCTCAGAGTTCTTCTTCTTCTTCCCATAAACAGCCAAAATTGAGTTTTCTGAATGTTTATTTTCTCCATTCATTCTTCTTTCTTCAGAAATTAATTTACTCGTCACCTCTGAAAAAACTACAGTTTCCTTCCCATACATTAAAATGGGTTGCATGTTTTTATAGGAAGGTGGAAGAGACAAGATGAGTCGCAAGGCTTTATCCTCTTCATCTATCTTAACTCCAAGAGTCTCCAATTTAGAAATAATTCCATTCAAGACACTCAGATGATCTGAAATTTTCGTGCCTTCTTCCATTTGCAATTTATAAAATTGCTCCTTTAAATAAAGTCTATTTGAGACACTTTTTGTCATGTACAATTCTTCAAGTTTATTACAGATCTCCTTTGTTGTAGATAGTCCAACCACATTAACAATAACATTTTTTGCTAAACAGAGACGAATTAGACTGGCAGCTTTCATGTCTAGCTCCTCCCAATCTTCATCGCTCATTGTGGACTTTCCTGAATCTCCACTGCTGGTCAAAGGGATTGTTTTTCCCTTCAATACTTTATACAATCCACACTGGATTAATACATCCTTGACTTGCACTTGCCATAAGGCAAAATTGATTCTCCCGTCAAATTTCTCAATATCGAATTTTGTTGTAGACATTTTTCTACCACGAACAAATCAACTTTTACTATTCACGTGAATAGTACCGTATAAATGAATAGTGACCGTATATGTGAACAGTACCCGTATACGTCCACAATACTCAAGAAAAAATTTTTTCTGATGTGGAAGATCAGTCTATGCTGCAACCACAGAGCATACTAAGAAAGAATCTTGGCTCCACCTTGGCTCTGATACCAGTTGTTGAGATAAATTCTCCCCCTTTATCCCAGGAAGTTGCCTTTAATAAAATATGAAAAATAGTCGAACAAACACAGAAAAACGCAAGACAATAATTTACGTGGAAAACTCCAAGATCGGAGAAAAACCACGGCCGTTGTCAAAAGACAACCAAGAAAAATATTCACTATGTGAAAAATTGTTACAACCACATAATAATAAATACAATATTTTTCTTACACCCTCAACACAAGAAAACTACCCAGAGAGTATCTCAAGAATTTTTGAACAAACTCTTAAACTCTCACTATTTTCTTATGCTCACAAACAAACTCACCCTCTTAAATTTGCTTGATTCAGAGTATATATATTGGAAATAAAACATGCCTATTTATAGGAAATATAAACGCGTATATTATGCGTTAAATACATGTGGACAGCTAATGTCCACGCATTTGCAATTTGAATGCAAATTGCAAAGCCACCATTTCTGACTTTTTCAAAGCTTCTTTTTTTTTTTTAATTATTTTCTTACACTTCATACGATCCGATTCCAATGACAGCAAACCATGCAATGCATCGGGTTTTTCTTCCTCTCAAGGTTTTAAGAGTTCTGGACAACTCAATAATGCTCACTCTCAGTCCAAACGTGGTCCGTCTTCTTCCAAAGTTCAATGTCAAATTTGTGAAAAACCAGGACATCAGGCCCGACAATGCTTTAAGGCAAAAGATTATTTCAGAAATCTCCTTTCTCAACCTCAGTTTGCTCTTAATAGGTCCAAGATTGGTGTCCTTGATGGGACCTCAATCTTGCTAGGGAGTATTAAAACACTTGCCACATCATCTACTGATTCACCAATTCAAGGAACGGATTGGACATTAATTTCAAATAATATTTATCAGATGTAATCTTATCTATTGTATATTTAAAATTTATGTTATTCAACAAACTCTTGTATTATCTGTATATTCTGTAACTAATGAAAATCATGTAAGTGTCTTTCCACTGCAAACTATCATTCTCTTTAGAGGTCACAACTGAAGAGCATGATATAGTTAAATACCAAAACGTCAAGGCCTTTGAATTCAAATCAGGAAAAAAAAAATGATACAAAATTCATTGCAGACTTGGTTATGAAGAAAAAACTTAACTAACTGTGTCAATGATCCTATAAAACATTAATGACTAAACACTGGATAAAATTGCAAGATTGAAAATGGCAGAAGAAGAAGTGAAGCTGCTTCGTACATGGCCAAGTCCATTCAGTCAGAGAATAGAATTAGCCGTTAAGCTGAAAGGGATAAAATATGAGTTCATTGAGGAAGATCTGTCTAACAAGAGTCCTTTGCTTCTAAAATCAAACCCTGTTCATCAAAAAATACCTGTTTTGATTCATAATGGCAAACCCATTTCAGAATCACTTGTCATTCTGGAGTATATTGAAGAAACCTGGCCATATCATCCCTTGTTGCCTAATCATCCTTATCACAGAGCAACTGCCCGTTTTTGGGCTAATTTGTGGACCAAAAGGTATGTTATTACTAACAGATTTCATCTACTTTTCAATTTATATTACGAAAAGGTGGTCCCATTATATATTAATTTGCATTGAAATTTGATAAAGCAGATTTTATCGGTTGCTAGAAAGTTTAAAACAGCCAAAGAGGAGGAAAAAGAGCAAATTCTTGAAGAGGTGTGCGAGCAGCTGAAAGTTCTTGAGAATGAGTTAAAAGGAAAAGAATATTTCGGAGGTGAAAGTATTGGATATGTTGACATAGTTGCATTTTCCATTGCTTATTGGTTCCAAATTCGTCAAGAAGTTATGCAAGAAGTGATTACTGAACACAAACTTCCAAATCTATTTAAGTGGATGACAAAATTCCATCAATTTGATGCTGTTAAGGAATGTCTCCCTCCCAAAGACAAGCATCATGCTTATATTAGAGCCCTTATTGGAGCTGCCAAATAAAATATGTGAGATCAATTTTTTAAGGAAGAAAAAAAAAACTTTACGAAGTTGAATAATAAGTTCAATATAATTTTGCTTTTTACTAATTGTTAAGTTCTGAAAAAATAAAATTTTAATCAGGCTAGATACTAGCTAGGAACGAGCTGATCAGATCAGTAAAATTGTACTAGCTGCAATAAGACAAATCTGGTCGGATTAAAAGTAAGCACTTCAAAATTTAAATCAACAATACTTTTAGAGAGAAAATGTAAAGAGCGCCTTAAAAATTCGATATTTGATTCTACAATATCTTGGGTTATTTATAATGGATGTGAGAAACACTTAAGTATCAGGAATGAGTATGCTCTGGTATCAAAACGGATGGGCAGCCATGTCATGCTCAAACTTATATAAATAATATGAACAGTTTGACATATTGGTGAAAACGTGATAGAATTTCAAACAAAGGTCGGTTGATTCCTAAACTTAAAGGCAAATAAAATTAATAATAATAATAAGGCCTATAAAGAGAATGACGAAATTATTAATACGCTATATTATATTTTTATTACAATTAATCACATATTTTCAATTTATCAAATTTCAATCTTAAACTTATAATATTATTGTAATTTAATAAGTGTCACATATTTTTACTAAAAAATTTATATATATTAATAATTCAACTACGTTATTTAAATGCACACAATCTCCTCATATTCAACTCCTATTTGAAAATTACAATTATTAAAAATTTAATCCCCACGAATTAAAGATGAAGAATTTATATGAATTTGCAAGGATATTTTGGTAAATGAAAAAACAATGAGGTCACCAATGACATACCTAAAGATAGATAGCTCCAAAACATCAAAAACAAAAACAAAGCCTATAAAAAGAATGAAAAAACTAAGTGAATTGCATCACAAAACTATCACTAGTAAATCCCAAGTAGAAATTGAAGTCAAAAAAATGGGGGAAGAAGTGAAGGTGCTTGGTGTATGGGCAAGTCCATTTAGCAACAGAATACAATTAGCCCTTAAGCTCAAAGGGATACAATACGAGTACATAGAAGAAGACCTCTCCAGCAAAAGTCCTCTGCTTCTCAACTCAAACCCTGTTCATAAGAAAATTCCTGTGCTTATTCACAATGGAAACCCCATTTCAGAATCACTTGTCATTCTTGAGTACATTGAAGAAACCTGGAAAAATTCTCCTCTCTTGCCTAAGGATCCTGCTGCCAGAGCCACTGCTCGTTTCTGGGCTAAATTTGTCGACGAAAAGGTATATATTATTAGTTGGGTTCGGTTTGATTCTGCACTATTAATACCTGAAGTTCAAACCGAGTTCAAGTCCCTTATTTGTATGAAAAATTTGTGATGCAGATAAATCCAACTAATTGGAAATTAAGGACAGCAAAAGAAGAGGAGAAAGAGCAGATCATTGAAGAAGTTAGTCAGCTGTTGAAGATTCTTGAGAATGAGTTAACAGGAAAACAATATTTTGGAGGAGAAAGAATTGGATTCACAGACATTGTTGTATTCTTCTCAGTCCATGGATTCCAAATTCGTGAAGAAATTTCACAAACTGGAATTTTTACACAAGAGAAATTTCCGGTTTTCTGGAAATGGATAGAAAAGCTTAGTGAAATTGAAGAAGTCAAGCAAGTCCTGCCACCAAGAGAGAAGCATCTTGCTAAAATTAGAGCTCGTTTAGCCAAATTCGCCTCTAAATAGAGATCTTTATTAATCTGTAATAAATGGGATATTTATTATCCCGACGTTGTAATTTTCAGAATTATGTCTTGTGTTTTGTTAGTTTTCTTGACTTAGCTCAGCATCACACTTCAAATGGCAGTTTGGTTTATCAAATTGGAAATGTTTTTTTTGTTCATGGTAGAATTGAAAACTCAGCTGTACGGCTGTACCATTCTGACTGATCCATGTTGCTAAAAATGTTGAAAATTTTGCTCAAAAGAATCTGCCCCATCTATTTCAGAACATGTGTGCAAGCTCTAGAATAAGATGTCAAGAACTTAATCATAGTCCTCATTGAAGGCACTTAATGAGGTCATTTCTGATATTTATACAAGCAAATCAAAGCTTTTATAGTTAAACAAATCAAAATATCAACCACACTGTTGTAAAATTTTGAATTGTCAAAGCCTTCAGAAGTCATTGTTGACTTGCTCATCAACATCATCAAGACATGCTTGTCCTATAAAATGCAGAGCAGAGAATAATACAATATGTCCCTTGAATTTCTTTACAACCACAAATGGCAGAAGAGGTGAAGCTCTTCGGTATGTGGGCAAGCCCTTTTAGTAACGCCGTAAACTTAGCCCTGAAACTGAAAGGGATACAATATGACTACAAAGAAGAAGACCTCTCCAACAAGAGTCCTTTGCTGCTCGAGTATAACCCAGTTTATAAGAAGGTCCCTGTGCTTGTGCACAACGACAAACCCATTGCAGAATCGCTTGTCATCCTTGACTACATTGACGAAACCTGGCAAAACAATCCAATTTTACCTAAACATCCTCTTGACAGATCCATGGCTCGATTCTGGGCTAAATTTGTAAACGTGAATGTCAGTAAATCTTTTTTTTTTTTCTTTCTTATCCCTTCTTCAGGTTATTTATGATCAGCAAGTTGGCATATTCATATTGACTATTGTTATGCAGATCTTGCCCATGGCTCTGAAGTATTTTGCAGCCAAAGGGACGGACCAAGAGCAGATCATTGAAGAAATTCATCGACAGTTCAAGTTTCTCGAAGATGAGCTAAACGGAAGGGACTACTTTGGAGGTGAGTCGATTGGATACTTGGACATTGTAACAATTTTTGCTGCTCATGGATTTGCAGTCACTCAAGAAGTTTTGCAAGTAGAGTTTATCAGTGAAGAGAGATTCCCAGCTATATCCAAGTGGACAAGAAAGCTCCTTGAAATGGATGTAGTCAAAGAATTCTTGCCTCCGAGAGATAAGCATATCGCTCTTCTTAAATCTCTCATTGAGGCTGCAAAATCATCTTCGTACTAAAAATCCCTACGCATGTTAGAAGACCGCCGAATGGATTTCTACAACATAAAACTTGTTTAGCCTACTGCTTATCAGGCCTTCATTTCAGTTTGCTGCTGTAAAATCATAATACTTTTCTTTGTCATCAAATTAATACTGGTTTTCTTCAGCTAGCCATATGAATCTGCTGACTTGTTTTATAATCCAGTAAAGTCCTTTTCTCTTATCAAGCAAGTCACAAACAATGTCATATGAAGTCAGTCCCAACCAAAAATAACATATTCAAAACCTCACGGTGACAAACACGTTACATTAGCAAGTTTGAAAATGGTGAAATAGATGATACAACGGCCAGAAGTCATAGAGAATACATGATATATCAGGAGGAAACCCATCAAACTTGGGCAGCAAAACCAAATATCCACATTTTATATTAAATCACACATAACTATTGCAAGGTGAGATTCAGAATTTCAATCAGAACCCACGAACACTTGGATCCTTGACAACAGTCACAGGGCAAGTGGCAGTTGCCAGCAGATGGTTGGTCACACTTCCCAACACCAGCCTGTGATTCAAACAAATCATAGATAGAAAAAAGAAAAGAAAAAGAGTTAATATGAGAAGAACAATACTCTGTTTTTCATCAAGTTTATATTAAATCACATATAACATATACATCCATACAAATAAAATCCATCCAAGTTTCTATACTTCATCAAGTTTATAAATTAGAGTTAATCTGAGAAGAACAAGACTTTGTTTAAATAAATGTGAAAATTATATGTTCAACAAAACAAATGTATGGGGTTGGTTATGTCTATTGTCACTAAATTTTATCACTAATAACGAGTCGGTCATAAATGAATTTTTTTTTATACTATAAAAATAAACTTTTGACTTTTTTCCAGCTAAAGTCACAATGGGTGAAAAAATGAGAATTCAATGCCCGATTACCAAATTGACACTCCACATTATTAGAAAATATGCCACTGTAGAGCAAATATGCATATGATGTGTTTATCTGGAATGCCAAGTCATTAATTCGGTACTGGATTCTCATTTTTTCCGCTATTGGGATATGAGGTAAAAAAAAGTTAAAAGCAGGTTGTCGTTAATGTAAATCATAGTGACCACATATGTAATTAACTCCACATACCAAGAATGATATTAGGTTTAATCTTATATGGATATAAGCTAAAATGGTAAAGTTCATCCAACAAAGGGCTAATGGCAGAAAAATGGAACACGCATACCTTTGTATAGTACCAAGACCTCTGCTACCCATGACCAGACAATCAAGCTTCAGATCATCAACTGCTTCACATAATTTGTCTCTTGCATCTCCCCAGTAAATCTTTGCTACTATACTCACCTATGTTCAATTTACACAAACTTTAATCCTTTCTTTATTTGTTAAAATATCATATCAAAAATAAGAAGAAATTACAAAATTAAAAAGAAGATCAAGAATTTACCTGTTTCTGCCTGGAGATTGTGTCTAACATATCCAAAACCTCAGGATCAGGCTCGAATTCATACTCCTTGGCGACGTCCTTATGACGAAACTCCACTAATGGAATCAAAGCTACAGAGAAAATATGGAAATGAACAAATATCAAACACCTTGCATACAATTCAAAGTTGGAGACCAAAACATTTAAAGACTGCAAAAGAAAAGAAATTTACGTGAACCAGCGGTGCCCCAAAGAAGATTGCGAGTCTCGGGTCCTCGTGATGGCTTGACATGGATTACAAGAAGAGTATCGCCATTTTCTAGCAGATTAGTAATAGCCCAACTCAGAGCTAATTTGCTCCCCTTTGAAAAATCCATGGCCACTCCTATATTCCTGTCCTTTCCCATTTTTTCTTCAAACCCAGATCGTCAAAAGATCAACGAAGGTGAAATGTTGAGGTCTTGCCAATGATTAATATGGTGTTTTTTCCCTCTTTTCGTTGAATTTTAGGTGCAGTCCGTGATTTTCCTTGCATTAATTAAAAGCCTTAGCTAAGTAAAAATTACTTATAATATGCATATTAATATTTTTTTACAAAAATTAAAAAAAAAATAGTTAATATAGTCAAATGAATGCATTTTTTTAATATAACCTTGCATTAATTAGAAGCGTAGTACTAAAGTAAAAATAATACTCTATACACATTAAATAAAAAATATATTAATCAGTTAACAACTTGACTAAAATTTAAAATAATAGACTTATTATAGTATGGGACAAATTAAAAGGAAACATAATATATATATATATATATATACACACACACACTCTTTTAACAGAAAGAGTATTTTTTTTTATTTTTTTTATGCAAATTAAACTTTTATTAATAATATAAAAAGTGTATCTGTAAATTATAAATAAAATTTTAAAATATACAAAATTATTAAAATAACATAAAGTATAACGGTAACATGTTAGGAGCAATCTATTTTTTAACGGAAAATTCAATTTACTTATTATTTATAGTAAAAATATGAAACACCGTCCATTTAAAAAAAAAAACAATAATTTTCACAAGAAAATACAAATAACTTCTATTAGAGAAGACAACCACCTCTATATTGAGAAGTATAAACTTGTAGGACGAAAATTAAAAGTGTATTCAAAATTAATTAACAAAAATGAACTAGATTTATAACAACACAAATAAAATTTGGACAAACAAGAAAACTAAATCTAAAATTCAAATTAAATTAAAAATTAAAAGAACACAAAATTAAAAATAATTAAAAAATTCAGCTGCTTCAAAATTAAATGGAGAAAAAAATTCTTGAATCCAAGGAGAAAAGGAGACCAGGGTTTTGAGAGAGTTTGTAGTTGATTGGTATGAGTTGTTTCTTTCTTCACGTGAACTTAAACTGGAGTTAATTTAATTTTTCTAAATTAGTATAAATCTATTTTTAAATTTTAATTTTAAAAAATATTTCTAAAATATTAAAAATAGTGTAAATTTTCCATTTTTCAAAAATTTTAAGATAAATATTGATAATTTTTAATATTTTAGGGTATTTTTTAAAAAAATAAAAATAAATTTATACAATTTTAAATATTTTAAAGAAAAGATTGACCATACCTTTATGTATAACAACTTGGACACAAACCCTAATTCCTTAAATCCATCATCAAATCGTTTATTAACTATCCTAATTCTTTTTAAAATGGTCAGATAAAATCGGCTACCCGATAAAATTCTATCTATTATTCCCAGCAACAAAGACAATTCAACTACCAGTCCCCCAACATATTAGAAGGAAAAAGAAAAAGAAAAATAATGCGTAATTATTAGAAGAAAGTTGAAACCCTAGTACAATAAATAATATAGGAGGAATAACAGGGTATAACATTTTTTCAACTTTAATTTATTTTCAAGAATTTTTTTACAGTTTTTAAAAGTTGCATTTCTATATTTTTCATATTTTCAAGTACCTCATTTTTAAATTTTCTTTTGTTCAAGTAATTAATGTATACCATAAATTACCTTAAATATATAATATCATACTTAACTATAGATTGCTTAAGAAAACAGCATATTATAAATATTTTCAATTTAATTTTGTTCATGATAATGTATACTATGGATATTCTTTACATATACTAATAATATAGTAAAAAAATAGGAGTCAAATTTGACAATAAAATACTAAAATTGTACAAATTTATCGATCTTTAAAATTTATTTATTTAAAAAAAACACCTAAAGTATTGTAAATGTTACACTTTTACCTTTGTAATGATAAATATAGAACATTTTCAATACTTTTACAGTATTCACTATCAAAATATTGAAAATGATCACTATTTTCCTCTCAAAATATTATACGAGTGCATATTTATATTATTTTTAATATTTTAGAGGCATTTAAAAAAATTAAGAACAAATTTGTACTATTTACAATACTAAATTTGACTGTTATCCTACATAATATATAATTTAAAAAAAATAGATTTAGAACAAAAAGTTTCGAAAGTTGTATTTCATTATTTGTAAAAGGGCGATGGTGCGAAATTTCTCTACTTTTGCTAAAAATGCAATATATCCTTTTATTTTATTTCGGTGTAATGTTATATCTAAACTTCTAAAATTTAAGCATTTCTACATTAATGGTTTGTTAAAATTGATCGATTTATAGTTGTTGACTTTAAGAAAATACTTTTGCAAAAAGTGCAATATATCCCACTTACTTTATTTTTTTATGAAATTTTTAAAATTAGAGCAATGTTGTCCCTCCATTATTACAAATCTATTAAAGTAAATTAATTTCTATCTGTTGGCGTTAACAGATGCATCTAACTCATTACGTAAGTACACATAGAATATAACTTGACTCCAGTTTTGCACCGTCACCCAAAAATTAGAGGTGATCATGAATCGATTAATCGGTCTATGAGATCCAAAAAAACAGTACATTAACTATCGGTTTTTAAAAATCACTAACCATTAATCAGTCCGTTACTATCGGTCAATCAGTCAATATTATAAAATACATTCATAAAAAAAAATTAAAATGTTCATTTTACTTAAAAATAAAAATTAGAAACCAAACATAATTCAATATAATATTCAAATTATAAATACAAACTAAAAATATTGTGTTAATATGCACGCATAGGATAGAAAAATGTAATAAATGGAAAAGTTGTAATTTAATTTATTAATTTTATTAAATATTAATTATTACTTGCAACAAAATTTTTTATTTTTAAAACGAAATATATTTAATTAGAATTACAAGTGTTAAATACTATTAAAACTAACATTCTACATTTAAATTGAAAATTATTTATCATATTAAATTTTAATTAAATATAAAATATTTTAATTAAATAGTTAAAATCATTAAGTTAATTACAATTAGGAATTAATTATATATATTAAAATGTTTGAAAAGTAAAAAATTTTGTGTGTGGAAAAAAAAAAGTTCATCACAGATGTAACTTTTCGTTAATATAATAATTTTATATAACTTTTTGAATATATTATAATTTTCATTATTGAAAAATTGATAAATCAAAAAATAATAATATAAAATATTAGGGGTGAGTATAGACTGGTTAACCGGTTCATGAACCCAAAAAAAAACCAGTACATTAACTATCGATTTTTGAAAATTACTAGCCATTAATCAATCTACTACTATCAGTTAACCAGTCCATCGGTTTCGGATTTTCAGATCAGCTAACCAATATTATTTCGGTTAACCACTTATTTATAAGATATATTCATAAAATAAATTAAAATGTCCAAAATACTTAAAAATAAAAATTAGAAACCAAATATAATTCAATATAATATTCAAATTATAAATATAAACTAAAAATGTTGTGTCAATATGCATGCATAGGATAGAAAAATGTAATAAATGAAAAATTATAATTTATTAATTTTAATAAATATTAATTATTACTTACAATGAAATTTTTTATTTTTAAAGCGAAATATATTTAATTCGAATTGCAAGTGGTAGATGCTACCTATAAGAATATTAAAACTAATATTCCACATTTTAATTGAATATTATTTATCATATTAAATTTTAATAATTTAGATATAAAATATTTTAATTAAAGAGTTAAAATTATTAAATTAATTACAATTAGGAATTAATTATATATATTAAAAAGTTTGAAAGGTAAAAAATTTGATGTGTGTTAAAATAAAAGTGCATAACAGATATAACTTTTTGTTAATATATTAATTCTATATAATTTATCGAATATATTATGATTTTCATTATTGAAAAATTGATAAATCAAAAAATAATAATAAATACTAAATATGGACATATTAAATAATTAATAAATTAACTAAAAATTTGGTTATTGGTTCGGTTAACCAGTTACACGAGCCAAAACCATTAACCAGTCCATTAATATCAGTTTTTTCAAAATACTAACCATTAACCGGTTCATTACAATCGGTTAACCAGTCTATCGGTTCGATTTCTGATCGGTTTACCGGTTAACTGCATCAACCGATTTTTTTTGCTCACCCCTACAAAATATGGACATATTGAATAATTAATCAATTAACTAAAAATTCGATTATCGGTTCGGTTAACCGGTTACGTGAGCCAAAACCATTAATCAGTCCATTAATTTCAATTTTTCAAAATTCTAACCATTAACTAGTTCATTACAATTGATTAACCAGTCCACCGGTTTGATTTCGGACCGATTTACCAATTAACCGTATCAACCGGTTTTTTTTTTCTCACCTCTACCAAAGATCGAAACAAAAGAAAGAAATTAAAATTTTCATTATATGCTCCCTTTTGAAAATCTCGAATTTACAAACCCTATCTAATAGAAATCATCACATAGAAAAATCAAAATTTTCCATTAAAAATTCTCATAGAATACTCTTTATCTTAGAATCAAGTGACTCTCCTCAACGAAAAATCACTACCTTCTCCATAATGAGATTTGTAAGTGTCTTTGTTGTCATGGTGGTGGTTATAATTTTAATTCTTAAAAAAAAAATTAATTCGATATCTTAGAGATAGAAAAAGGCTCGAGTTGATGTTTTTTTTAGGTCGGTATAGTTAGACAAAATGATGGATTTTATTTGTCATTTGCTTTTCCTTTTTACTATGTGTTATATATATATAGAGGTCACATCATGTTCTATATATCATTTATTAATAAATCAGATGCCAAATGTTAATATTAACAGGCAAAAATTGATCTATCTTAACAAACTTTTAGTAGTATAGGGTTAACGTTGCTCTAATTTTAAAAGTTTAAGTGCAATATTGCACTAAAAGTAAAGTAGGAGAATTAAATTGCACTTTTGTAAGAATGTATTAAAGTTCAAGGATTGATCAACTTTATCATATCGTTGATAGAGAAGTAATATTGTACTAATTTTGGAAACTCGGGGATAACATTGCACTGGAGTAAAGTAAGGGACTATATTGCACTTTTGGCAAAAAATAGAGGAATAATTTTACACTTTTACCCTTGATAAAAGAAGAAGAAAAAAGGCACATTTGTAAATAGTCTTTCTGAGGGGCATGTAGAACCGAACCGGAACCGAAAACCGAACTGATTTTGGTCTATTTGATTCAGTTTCTTTGGTTCTCGATTTTTTTGGTTCCAAACTGAAATTTTTTTTCGATTTTATCGGTTTGGTTCTAAAAATTAAAAAATCGAAAGAACCGAACCGACCCGACCGCAATTTGTAAAACACCATTTTGAACATTATATATATATATATATATATATGGAAAGACTCTTTCTGTTTGTGCCGTTTATGTACAAATCCTATAAGTATAAGAGCTTCGAGATACAAACCCAAAATAAGGCCCACAAGATTGTGGACAGTTGCTTGGTTTAAGGCCTCGTGGGCTGAGACCCATTTATTGTAGAAAGATTTTGCAGAAAATCAAAAATATTATGTAAATAACTACATATCCCTACATAATTTATTTTCAATTTATCGTAGATTTGATGGTTTAATTTCTTCATGTAAACTTATATAGCTAGGGGTGTGGAAAAAAAAAAACCAAATTTATATTTATGTTTTTTACATTTCTTTTGTTAATTGTTATAATTTGAATATATGAATTGCAGTTAGCCGTTGCATACATATTTATTTTTCAGACCTAAAAGTTTCTCTTATATGTTTTTCTCTTGAAAATTTATATAATCTTTTCATATTAAGTTCATTTTATTTTATTTTTCTCTTAAAAAAGCTTATTTAGATAATATGTAAATATGACATATATAATTTTTTATATATTAATTTTTACTTACACTTTTAATATTTAAATATGACATTTTTATATAATTTCTTAATATTAAAAATCGATAAACTGATTAATCCACTTAAATAATTAGACTTATGATTAATAATTTTTAAAAGCTGATATTAATTGATTTGCTAATAAAATTATTAATGAATAGTTCCATATACTAAGCAAGTTTCGTTTTCTTACGTCGTAGGCCTGAGATTAATTTATTTATGGATTACTTTTCCTTAGGACCAAGCTAGGTTAAATTATTAAATGAAATAAAAAGGCTTTTGTCAAAATTAAAGCCATATTAAATGTTTTTTGTTCTTTTCTATTTCAACTGTATTAAATGCTCTATGAATGCAATGGCCGAAGGCGAGATTGGAGGGCTTTTCGTTGCGGTGATTGCCAATGTCTCATTGGTACGCTGCAGTGCCAGACTAGTTTTTCTTATATACTATTTTTTTTTTATTTTTTATTATCTGTTACTGTTAAATAAAATTTAAATTTCATTTATATGTTATTTTTAAATTTTTAATATAATTTTTTTTTTAATTTATGTTTTTTTTAATAAAAATTAAAAAATTAAATTTAAATTTGTACATTGAATCGCTCAATCTGTATTGAATCGCTTAAATGTTTTCTAAATTCAAATCTAATTAATATTTCTTAATTTTAGTGAAATCGATAAAAGTGACGTATACGGAGGAAATACAATATTTGGTCTTTTGATATATTATATGTCGTTTTCCCTAAAACGACATCTTGCTAAGCAACTTCTGTTGAAGTTCGCATCGTGTTTGTTTGGAGTAAGGGTTGTTGGAGTGAAGGGTCTGTGTAATAAATGCCAACTTAGCTTATTAATGAAATATTAAATTTAGTATTCCCATTTTTCTACTTCAAGCGTCACGTGTAGCTCTTGATGTATTATGAAAATTGGACCAGATTGGAAGGTCGAACCGAAACCATGAGGAACCAGTAGCTAGTTCGGTCTCATTTAACTACAAACCCATTAATATAAAAGAACATGAGTCAATTTAAAAAAAAATGGATTAAACCAAAGAACCAAATGATCCAATACATATATTCATAAAAATATAGGTAGAAGAGGTTGGTATGTAATCCGATCGGTTCTTTGTTTTTTTAAATCAAGTTGACATCAAGTCATGTGCCTTTTTTTCATATCAAAATTGAATTTAAATTATATTTTTCGGATGAATTCGAATCCATAAATTTACGTTAAAAATATCTGTGCATGCATTTTAGATTAATGAATATATCTATAATTTTTTTATAAATAATTAAAAAGATAAAAAATATAGAAACTCGATTGAATCCAATTAAATAGGGTGAAACGAGATCCAATCATCGCACTGGTTTGATGTCATGTCCAATTTTAAAAACAATACGTGGTACAAATATTAACAAAATAACTAAAATATAAAACATTTCAATACTCTGAAAATATTTATAAGCAACTCAATTACCATTTTATTAATTAGATATGATCATGTGATAACTTTCAAAATATTCAAGAACTTAATTAAAAATATTTTCATGATATCATTAATGCATCCAACTAATAATAAAATGTTAAACAAAGTGAATTTTATTTTATTTTTTTCAATCTAGATTAGTTGTCACCTTTTTTAGCATGAGTTACATGGAGTAGGTTTCTAATGGTACCATATCTAACCAGACGTACATTAATTATTTTTTAAATGAGCTCATTAATTCTCAATAATCCGATCAACAACTGACACTAACCAGAATACCTAAATCATTTAACCTACTTAACCATTAATAAGACAATTTCCTTTATTCATTGTACCTAATCCAAAATCAAAACCGGGTGATTATACCCACTCGCTTACACTAAAGACAAAGACAAACTTTCAAACTATGTCGAAACTTTATCTTCCAACCTAATTGGTATTGTTAAACGAAAAAAAAGGAACAACTTTAGATAACTCCACCCCAGTTCAGTGTTTTTAACTGCTACTGAATGGAATGATTTCGTAGGCTAATTAGAGTATTCTTACATTAATTAGAAGCATATTAAAAAAACAAAAACGAATAGTGATTAAAAATATATAGAAAATTAATAATAATCCAACAAACAATTATAATAATTTTTGTCTAAATATTACCATTATTAAAACTAGTTTGTAACAATAAGACATTACATTTTTCAATAATAAGACATTACAAACCATTATAATAATTCAGTTTATTTAAGGGTCAATTTCACTCATTATCACTCAACTTATCACTTATCGTAAAAAAGTAACCGACTTTTTTTTTTTTATCTTAAATGACACTGAACTTCTAATATTTTTTCAAAAAAGTCGTGTTAACCGGAATCCGGCGAGAAATCTGTCGGATTGATGATATGGTATATGACACGTGGCAACGAATAGTAAATATATGATTTTTTTGTAAAAAATATTAGAAATTCAGTAACATTTAAGTTGGAAAAAAAGGAAATTGGTTAGTTTTGCGCGATAAATGATAAGTTTAGTGATCGTGAGTGAAATTGATTTAAATGTAGCATTTGTTGGAAATATTGTTAAACGACATGTAGTTTCTGACATGTCATGTCATGTTATCAATCCGGCGATAGTATTTACCGGATTCCGGTCAACATGACTTTTTTATAAAAATATTAAAAGTTCAGTGACATTTAAGTAAAAAAAAAAATCAATTATTTTTTTGTGATAAATTGAGTAACCGTTAGTTAAATCAATCCGTTTATTTAATATATAACGCGATAATTATTTTATATGGTTTTTTTTGTTGGTCAAGGTGTGACAATAATTGTTTTATGACGAAAGTATAATATGGGCACTCGTGTATTGTATACCGTGCTGTATAAAAATTATGATAGTATCATCTCTGACATTAATTGATTTTAAAAGAAATGACGAAGACATGAGATCTGCAGTATCATTTTTATTAGATAAACTCTTTAAATTCCTAAATGCACATTTCTTTTCTATTTCTCTCTTAAAACACTAATTTGATGGTTCAAAAGATAATTCATAAAGTCAGAAAAGGTATGTCGGATACTGCAAATATTGTCTGTTTTGGACCGGATTCCTCACGATTTTATTTTTGGGATTTTGTCTCAAAACACTTATGCAGGAAGAGGGTGTCCATGGCGTTATAAAGTCTACTTCAACTTCATTTTCAGTCGATGTGAAATTGGATGGTAGCATTCTTATCAATAATAAACTGTGCTTTATGATTATTGAAAAAAGAAAATTAGAAAATCCAAACATGAAGCTGTAGCTGCCTAATGGAAACTTTTTAACAAATGGCAGCTGGGTTGCACACCTCAATCCAACTACTAAAAAAGCCCAACTAAAAACACAGTTAGACTTGATCAAAACTTGGGCCCCACCACCTACCTCTTTTACTTAGGTTCTCTTTTATAAATCTAAGCTTCTAAGTACTTCTGTTCAGGTCTCTCTTCTTACATGCTCTGTTTCTCTGAGACTAGATTATGATTCTTTCCTGGTTTTTCAGAGCTTACCCATGATAGCTAACTATTAAAAATCTCAACTTTCCTTCTTTTATTTTTTTTTTTAATCGTTTCTTAGTGCCAAACATACTCAATTCCTTTCATGATGGCCGTTGACTTCCATAACAGAGATTCAGTATTGGGTCCTCCTCTTCAGTCCACTGAAGAGACTAATAATATCAAACCCATGAATAAAAGCTGGTCTTCTTGTTTCAGTTCATCTGATTTTGGGTCTGCTTGCAGCTCACCGGTTGAATCGGAACAGTGCTCCACCGAGTCGGAGAGTGACCAGGACGACGATTACATTAGTGAATTGACTCGCCAGATGGCTCACTACATGCTCCAAGAGGATGAGAATAGACAAGAAAAAGAGGTGCTGCTATATCTTTTGTTGTGCTTCGCAAGTGTTTGGCTTTATGTCTATGTGAATATATACAAGTTCTGATTTTGGGTTTCATATTGTGGTTTTTAGGCATGGAGTGCAAATTATCCTCTTCAATCAACAGATTGGCCTAAATTAGGGTCAAGCAAGCAAGAACAAGTAGCCATGAAAGGGGATTTTGATAATTTGGACATAAATGAAGAGAAGCTTGGATATCACAATATAAGGAAACCCTCTAGTCCAAATCTTGTGTTCCATTCTAGGCAAGCTCTAATTGATCAACAAATAAGGGCTATTCAAGTAAGTGCCTTATTTATTTATTTTTATTGCTCTTGCCTCTGTATGTGCTAATTACTTAGTTTATTTAATTTTATTCTAATCTTGGTGTTCTGTTTTTGCAGTTAATGAAGCAACAACAGGAGTCTGTGGATTGGGCAAAACAAGCCAGTGGGTACAAGCAGCAACATGCTAGGCAATTTCATGGAAGCAAAGGGAGAGCTTGTAATGGCCAAAAGGGTTCATGGGCTAATCTGCAACAGCAACATAGAACCGGTTCAGAAATGACAGCAGTTTTCCTTAGTGAACCCGGTTCAAGAACTGGGTCATCTGGGACTGGAGTGTTCTTGCCTAGAGGAATCACTAATCCTTGTGATTCACACGGAAAAACAGGTAATCTTCAATGATATTTTCTTTTCTTAATCTGGGTTATCCTGAGCTGGAAAAAAAAAGGAAAAAGAAAGTATCTTTTGTTGATTTTTAGTTTTCCCTTTTGATGTGCTGTTTATTACTCGTTGCGCATGAAGTGATAAGCTTTTACTTGTAGGGTAGCTGCAGGTCCTATCCCATATTCTTGCAGATTTGATTTTATGTATAAGATTCTTTTAAATCGTAGCTAATTTTCAACTTTGGCTGTTGCCAATTAGGTGGGAATAGGAATCTTCCTCAATATATTAGGGTCCACCATTTGTTTGGCGCATCTACAAATTGTTTTTCTGCTATACAAGAAATTAACTACCAGCAACTTTATCAATTAGTTAATTGAAAATCTTCTATTACCAAAAACAAATAAAAAAGGCAAAATGAACTTGGAAGTCATGTATGAATATTTGATTATTCTTTTGATATTGATATGATTTTGATATTTGTTGGAGCAGGGTGTTCAACTGTCCTCATACCAGCAAGAGTAGTGCAAGCCCTAAAACACCAATTGGACAAGATGGGTGTTGAATCAATAGTCAAAGGAGCAACTTTTCCTGTACAAAATGGTATTTTGCATTTTTTTAATAGAAAGTTATAATATCTAATTATAATAATGAATGTTTTTAAGATAAATTAAATTCGAGTGTCAACTAGCAAGCCAACCATGCATTCAAAAAAAAAAAAAAAAACTAGCAAGCCAACCATCGGTGGTTGGTATTTTTCTATATTAGAATTAGAATATAAATAAATGTGAAATGCTCATAACCGATGCAAAGCCACTAAATTTATTAAATATGAAATACTCTATCCGTTCTTTAATATGTGTCACTTTTATTGTTTTCAGTAAAATTAAAAAATATTAATTACGCTTGAATTTAGAAAAAAATTAAGTGATTTAATACATAAATTTAAATTTAATTGGTTAATTTTTGTAGAAAAAAAAATTAAATTATATTGAAAATATAAAACTGACAGATAAATAAAATTTAAATTTTACTTAAAAATTATAAAAAAATCGTATGGATTACTTTTTAATAATCTCTAGAGCGGGTAAGTGGGATTGCATGGTCTAACCACATTGATTGTTAGCTAGATAGAAACTTTCCTTAAAGAGTTCAAATTTTTAAACTTAAAAGATTCTCATGGAAGTTAGTGTTTTGTAGTCATTGGTTTTAAACTATAATATACCTACATAATTACATTTTCTTAAGAATCTAATCATTGCGAGTTAGTCTTGAACCTTTGTTTTTAAACTACAATTCTTTTTTCTTTTTTTAAAAAAATATTCCATGTATATTATTTATTTATTATTTTAATAAGATGTATGTATGTTAGTGAATATATACCATCGAATTAAAAAAATAATAATTTTATATTTTTCATCCAACGGTTCATACTTGATCCATGCAATATATTATTCAACACATTGACTATCTCTGAGTTTTCTTATTTATTTAAATTGGTAGGTGCTATGATTTGGAAAATGAGGAATGGCCAACTAGAAATGCGGAAGAATAAGAGCACGTCCCAGACGGTGCAGGCAAGAAACCATCAAGAAATAGGTCTACCTCAAGAATGGACGTATTGACTTGGAGCACATGCCTTCTTCATTACTTCTAAATTCTAATCTCTTTGTTTTACGCATATTCTTACAGATAATATATATATATATATATATATATATATATATATATATATATATATATATATATAAATTAAGGAAAAAGGGCAGACTATGGTCGGACTTTAGGGAAAGCTACATAGAATAGAACAAAAATGAAGCTCAATAGAGTTCTTTATTTTTAATTTATTTATAAGAAAATAAATAAATTATTATAGGAAATAGTTAAAATAATCGGAACAACTTGTTCCTTAATGTGCCTTTGCTGGCTTTCTACATATATGGTTAGTGTTTAGGAGTAGTGTCTGTCATATGCGTTGTATTCTTGCAATGTAATAAATTCAGATGTCAGCAAATTGGATTATTTGTGCTTGTTTCTCTATTCTTTGTTCTCCTTCTCCAATATCAAAACAAATTTCATATTTGTGCTTAATTTCTGAAAATTTATATAATTTTACTACTGTCAATTTTTTATTTATGCATCTCACATTAAGTAATTATTCAATGGGATTAGTATAGTTGGGTTTTCGATTAATGCAAAAATTGAAATTTGATAAAATTTATAAATCAAAATTAAATTGAATTTTAATACTAATTGGATTGAATCATAAGTCAAGGCTTTTTTTGTTTTTATATATATATATCACTTGTTAAAGTCCAACCAATTAAACAATTTAGAATTTTTTTAGAAATATTTCACATTATAAAAATAAAATATTTTTTTATAAAAATTTGGTTAATTTTTATCTTTTTAAAGTTGAATTATATTTAAATCTGTTTTCTTTTTCATATAATATCAAACCTATGCAATTTTTGTATGTATTCAGTTTTGAATATAAAAAGATATGTTAAGTATTATATATTGGCGGATTATAAGAATTAAATATTTCTTATAAAATCCTGTCATCATAATATAACTTTTAGAATTTTAAGAATTGAGTTGAATTCAAATTCATTTTCTTTACAAATTTTATTAAGCAAAAATGATACCGTTTTAAAAATTTATATTATTAATCAAACCAAATCAATATTTAAAATTTATATATTTTACTAATTAAAATTGAACCAATTCAAATAATCAATTAAAACTAGCCAAATTAATTAAATTAGAAAAACATGTTATCTAGTTTCTTGAGGCTTATTATTAATTCTATCTTCTACAGTAAAAAGATATTTTCATTCCTTTTTCTTTTATTTTTTTTTAAATTTTTATCAGAGAGATATTTTCATTTCATAGTACGAGTTATCCTTAAAATCTTAAATATAAACATGGTGTCAATGTCCACATGAAGCAGTGGCTAAGCAAAAGTGAACATAGAATAGATCAATAGGCATTAGGAAGTTAACTGCAGCCGCCGGCAATTAGGGGAAAGTGGAGGAAAATTTTGAGCTCTATTCTTTTCCTTATTTATTAGGATAGAATACTGAGCATTTATAAAAGTTTTTGTTGAGCTTGAAAATGATGGTCTATCATTGTTTCTAAAAAATTTGAATTATTATGAAACTATATAATTCAAACTCGAAATATTTCATAACTTGCTCATCCTCAAGTAATAGTTTAATTTCTATAATACTTTTATATAAAAACCTGTATGTACTCGTGCTAAATACGCAACTCGTTAAATCATGAAACTACTATTTCCAAATAATCCAAAGACCGAGTAGAAAGAGGCAAAATTTCAAAGTTCTGTAGCAATAAATGCCTTTGAATTGGAAAGTGGTTGCCACTAAGAATCAAGAACTTTCGAATTCGTGGAACAAAGACGCACCATTTGAATATGTTGTTGCTTATCAAAATCATAGAAAGTATGACATTGAAAGGAGGGGTTGATTGGCAGTTTCATCACGGCTAACTATTATGAATCCAATCACCGTTGCTACTAATTCTGCTTTTAGGACCATGCATTCACTTCCGTTGTTAAAGACTCTTGAATACTTTGCACCATATTAGAGTTTAGATCTCTATACATTCTAATAATAGCTTCGGAAAAACCTCAATTTGGAACCTAGGTACACGTAAAAAGAATTTTTCGTGGTTTTTTTTTTTTATAATAATTATATGTTTCGTGGCGGGTGAAAATCAAATTCTCTTGTAACTCTTTAAACCATAAGTGGTTAATGTTGTAATTTGTTATGAATGTGTAAAAGGGTCTTTAAAAAAAATGAAATTAAATGGGTTGAATTTAGGGATAATCACGGGGCGAGGCGGGGTGGGGGCGGAGAGTAGCTCTCCACGTACTGCCCCGCCCAGGGGCGGGAATTCCCTGTCCCCGCCCCCGCTGGGGATGCGGGGGAAAAATCCCCCTGCCCCCGCCCTGGCGTCCTCAATAAAAAATATTCAATTTTAATAAAAATTTCAAACCTGATGGAGATTTTTAATTCGACTCGAATCAAAAATTTTTTATAAAATTTATTTTGTAAAATTTAATAATTAATAATTTAAAATTAAAAATATCTCATACAATTTAAATACAAATATTTATAAATATTTCAAACAATTAAAATATAAATATTTATAAATATTCCGTGCAATTCAAATATTACAAATATTTATATATTAATATATATATTTTCGGGGTGGGCATCCTTTCCCCGTCCCCTCCCCGAATTCAAGGGTGGGGATTTTTTTCTTCCCACCCCCGCCCCGTGGGAAAAAAAATTCGGAAATTCTCTGCGCTATTCGGGTCGGGTCCCCATCAGGAACCGGAAATTTTCCGCGCCATAATCATCTCTAGTTGAATTAGGAATTGGACATGAATTTGATTGGAAATTTGGATGCATTTAATTTGAAATAATATTAATAAAAATTTTGTTTGTGGGGTAAAGTTGAGAAAGATTCCAAAGGATAGGCATATGCAGAATGGGTGAGAATTGAAGTGGAAAGATACCCCATCATGTGCATATGATGTCAAATGTTCAAAGATTCCCATTACGAAACTTCATGTCCATGGTCGACTTTGTCTTTTACTTCACTCTTCTTCGCCGTTGTATTGGGTTTTGTTTTGTAGCTTTTGTTGGTATATGCAAGTTCAAGAGGTGGAAGTCTCGTTCCAATATCAATATATACACATTCTTTTTGCTTGATTCATAAATAATTAGTTCAAGTAGGTATTAATTATCTCATTCTAATCCATTTAAAGTTGATTCTTTAATTGATAATCGAAATATGTGGCTTGGAATCTTCAAATGTGGATAGAATTAAAATCGTTACTAACATTTAAGAATCAATTATAACTAACATTAATAATCAATTATTGCTAATTTTTGCTTAATATTAATAATTTAATTTATTAAATACAACATGACTTTTGTCTCTATTAAGTATGTTTTTGAAACTCTTATATATATTCAAATTATCTTTTTAATTTTTTGTAAACAAATGTTAATTTGACTACGGGAGTTTTTTTTTTTTTAACACATTAAATTTTTAACTTTTCTACTAATTAAAACTATGGAATTGTCATATGTAACTTTGTCGAAGCTATGCAAAGCTAATATGGATAGATGAACTATCATGAATCTCAAGTAAAACACATCCGAATTTCGAATTGAAATTGCACGGATCCTTCTCATATATATATATATATATATATATATATATATATATTTCTTTTGTTTCTAACTATGTGATTATTGATTAAAGTAAAAGTCATGATCATATAAGTTCGTTAAAGGTTTGAAGTCTTATATATATATATATATATATATATATATATTTGAATTTTAAAGGTTTGTAAGAAAGATTTTAAATCTACACTGAGAAAAGTTAGGATATGCTTAAAATAATGAAATTGATACGAACATTACATGCATGAACATTATTAATAATTTTTATTGTTAATAATTAATAACAAAATTTTTACTTTTCATTTTTCTTTTCAAATTTTTATGAAATTAAGTGTGATTTGATAATTGTTTCTGACAAGAAAAATAAAAATAAAAAAGAAGAAGAAGAAGAAGTTTGGTATTTGCAGCGACTAATGGGCTGAAGATACAAAATTCGTTCTAGGACAGATTTGAGGCCCAATTACCGGGCTAAAGCCTGTCCTACAATAATTCACAATTTTGTTATATAAAAAATCAAAATATTAATGGTCCTTAATTTTGAGAATTTATATTAAAAAATTCTTATTCAAACCTTTCTTTTTTTTTTTTCCCAAAATGGAAAAGGAGTGAGAAAGGCGAAATGTTTACTTTCCTTATATATATATATATATATAATGTTTAATTAGTATATACCGATCTGCTCCATCCATTTATTGAGAGAATGAATATTTGTAAATGTGTTTTGAGACGGTTAGATATTAAAAATAAAATCTGTCGCGGGTTTGGGTCGGATACTAGTTTAATATCTCGAGTACCCTCTATTTGAACCCTTTTATATATTTAGTAGTGAATAATGGTTATCCATGCATATCCACTCTGTTTAAATCAATTTATTTAAAAATAATTTAAGATTATACGTGTAAGTGAGAATTTAAATTCTTGAAGAGTTAAAAACTTGAGTCAAAACTTATTGAATTTCAATTATAGACTTATTTTTTTGAGTTTGAAAGTTTTAATCTAATTTTATATGACATTTACGTGCATTTTTTTATTTATAAATTTTTTTGGAGATTTTTTTATATAAATGTTAATTTAAAAAATTTATTAAATTAAAATTTTTAATTTTTTGTTATGCAATTTTATTAAAATTTATATTTTTTAATATAAATACATATGTATTGGTTAAATAGGTAATTATACGGATGTATACATACCTGTGGATATTAATAAATGAATTTGGAATGAGTATGGATAAATTAAAATTAAACAGGTTTGATAACAAGCCTGCTAATAATAAAAAAGTTAGCATACATTTTATCTTTTCCGAAAATAAGAACTCTACACTTCAAAATTGCAATAAGAAAGTTGAATATTAATTACAAGATTTGCATATGAACAATTATTTTTAGAGGACAGCTTGCACATGTTATATATATATATATATATATATATATCCACAACAATTTTTCCTTATTCAATCAAATTCTATTTGATTGATCACAACAGAAAACAATTAAAGAAGAGTTTAAAAGAAAGAGGTCACATTAAACTAACAAAATTTTATTAAAATATTCATAGGAAGAAGGCCACAAGTTTTCCCATTTTTGAAATGTTTACCTTCAATAAATGAGAAATATCTAATTATAATGGGATTTCTCTTTTGGTTAAAAAAAACAATATATACTAACGGCATGTTGGCTTGAAAGTATCCGACTCTGAATTATTCGATTTATGATATTTAAAAAAAAATCAAATAGAATATTGGAAGGACAAAAACCAAAAAAAAGTATATGATCCAAATATAAATATTAAAAGAAAGAATTAGAAATGAAGCATTTGGCTTATGTTTAATTAAATATTGGACATCAAATTAAATAGGATGATTAGTATATAATGTGGTGTGAAGATATGACTTAACATGTCAATTTATTTTAGCCATAAAAATATTAGGGGTTGTTGTATAAAAGAGAATTTGACTTTGAGACTCCCATTTTTGGGACTTCCATTCTTTTGGCTATCGTAGTTAGTGTTATTTTTATGGTAAATAGTTCTTCTAGGACATAATTCATGTGTTATATATATCCACAAAATTTTTTGCCCATTTAATCTCGATTAATTAGCCCAATCACTGTAATTTCTTTTTCTATTCGTTAATTTCTTTTTTTTTTAGCTATCTAGTATTTCAAATTCGATTAGATACATAAAAAGAACAAATAAATATTTAAAAGAGCTATATATTCAAAATTCGAATCCAAAACTTTTAATTCGGGAATAAAAGGAAGTACTAAAATACCATATCATCCCCTGGGATCAATCAATTTCTACTTGATTAGTCACAACAGAAAATAATTTCTTCTAATTTAATTAGCCATCGCTTGATTGAATTTCTTCTCAAGAAAAGAACTTTGAAGAAACTAATTAATTAGATCCTAAACCTAAAAAATTGATATCAAAAGCTCATCCGAGGATGATCAAAAGTTTTCTCATAATGAGGCATTTCAATTTTCTTAAAAGCATTACTGCCAAAAATAAAAAACCCTAAAGCATGTCCAGCTACAGCTGCAAGAAACACACCACCATTAAAAGACATAACAGCAAGCATTACCATATATGCAAGTCCAATCTTTATAGCATGCATGCATGTCTGTACAATCCCAGCAACCACATTGTTAGATCCTTGCTTGATCAATTCGCAATGCGATAGCCATTCTACGACAACCCCAAACACGAAAATGGTTATTAAGGCAAGCATGTACATGCCCGTGCTCGTCCCGGGCCAACCGGAGAAGAGAATTTCGGAATCCTTGCCCCAAAAAAATGTCATGTGCATCATCAATTTGGTGGCATTGATGTTTGTTGATGGTGGTGAAGCCATTCCTGTGCCCATATCATGCAAATGATCACTATTGCTCATTTTAGGGTTTTGAAGGAAATTGGATGATTTTGTTTCATGAGAAAGGAATGTAATTGAAAGAGAAATTTAATAAATTTTCAATTAGGGTTTTCAAACAGATAAGGTAACATTTGATATGTGATGATTTCTTAGATATGAATTTTGTATGTAATTGATTTATGTTGTTTGTACTATAAATAGGGCATTGCAGTACAAAACACACAAATTTCGGTTCTAAGTAAATTAATTTTGTTCTTCTAAAAAAAAAAAGTAAATTAATTTTGTTTTTACTTTTTACTGGTTGGTTCTGCAATATTTAATAAGAAAATAATAAAAATTAAATATGAATATTAAAGGTTATTAGGAATAATTATATAAAACTTCAACAAGATAATTAAACGGCTTTTCGAAGAACGTGGCTTTTGTGATTATTTTAATTAAGGCTGTCTCTCTCTATTGTACTGCATGATCTTTGCCTTCCGTATTAAGAGAAATGACAGTCAACGATTAATTAAACTCTTACCAAAATTATTAAACAATAATAAACAAGTTTTTTTTTGAAAAATTTAATTTAACACACGCATAGTACAGCAACATCACATGCCATTTAATAATATTTTTTAAACAATTAAATATCTCAATTAGTGATAGTCAGAATTTTAGATAATGACAACAGTTTTAAATATGAAATTAAATAAGATGAGAAATATTTATATACTATGTTCCAGATGACTTCATGATCGTACACTGCTTCGCATCATACATATGGGAATTGAATGTGAATTTTTTTTAATTGACATTATTCTTTTCTCACTCCATTGGCTACAATCGATGTTCAATTTTTGCATTAAATAGTCATTATATTTATAATTGTTTTTTTTTTAAAACTATGTTTATAATTGTAATTTCTAATAAGGCTTTATAAGAATTTTCTCAGTTCAATATTTCAAGATGGTTCAATCCTGAATTTTAGCCTATTCCTTAAAATTAAATTTCAAAATTTGCCAATATTATTACAACAAAAATAAAAATTTAATTTTGATTTTATTTATTGTAATGCTACTGATAGTAAACATAGCATATGTGTCTCTAATGAGATATTCTAGCAATAAAACTATTCACAATATAGTATGAGATATCATATTCGAAAAAATAGCATTTATTTATTTAATTATTTAGACATTTATTAGTTTTTAATAAATAACAAATTAAAACTATACATTTCAAGAAGTACGAGAAAAATTAATAATACTATTTACTATAATTTAAAACTTAAAATTAATATTGTTCACTAAAATTTATAAACAAGATGAATAATTCAAGTATAATTTGCTGAATTAACTAAAACTATAATACTAACAAGTAAATATTAAACTTATTTTGGAATTAGCTAGAACTATCACTAAAACTATAAGTAAATATTAAACTTATATTTACAAAATTCAAATAATGTAAAAATTCAGAAATTTTTGGTTTTATATAAGGGCTGTTTTGGTTTTTTATTTTTTTTTTTCTAGAAGCAAAGTTTTATTGATATAGTAACGGCGGATTGGATGATGAAATTGGCAAGCTTAAGAAATTCACAGGCTTTGGCTGATGACTTGGTGTCAAGTGTCAACAAAACACTCATTTTCGTTAGGCACATGGCATTAATTGGGCCATTAATTGCTTAGAAATCCTCACCTTGAAAATTTCAAATTCCACTATCCTATCTATTAAAATCCTGCATTCACAACCACACACTCTGGAAAAAAAAAGATCTGTTCTTTGTTTCAGATTTTAATTACCCAACAAATCTTCTTCCTTAATCCACTTTTTTAGTTTCTAATATAAAATCTATAAATATATATAATCATCAAATTAATAATAAGGAAAAAAAAATATATTCATGAATTCCATACCTTTTGAAACCAGACTGTATAACAGTGTGATGTACGAATATGCACTGAATAAAAATATAAAAAGTAAATTAATTTCTAATCCAACTAAACACAATAATTCTCCTGAATTCTTTTCTTTTCCTGAATTATTGTAGGAATCATTTTTATTATTTAATATATTATATCAGTATTTAATAATGTATTTTTAATTATTCCATGAAAAGAAAAACTATATTATCATATTTATAAATCATTAAAAGAGAGAACATATATGTGTATTTGAAACTTAATTAAGTGTACATAGCAGCTAATTACAGCTCAAATTTCACGCTAATTAATTCTAATTAATACACAATTTATTATTGTTTAAATAGAACAAAAACAAAAGCCCATTTAACTAAAGATTAATTCAAAAAATAAAAACCCAAGAAACCAATTCTTGATCAACAACTACTCATCAAAGGAGGAAGATCAGAAGTTTTAGGTGGAGGATTGGTTTTCTTGAAAACCCTACTCCCAAACAAGAAGAACCCAAGACCATGACCAGCAACAGCCACCAAGAAAACGCCGCCGTTAAAGGACATAACAGCCAGCATCACCAAATAACCCAACCCAACCCTAATAACATGCATCAAAGTCTGAATCGAACCGGCTGCTAAATTGGTCGAGCCAGGTTTGATCAATTGACAGTGAGAAAGAAACTCAACAAGAAAAGAAAGAGCAAAAACAAAAACCAAAGCTAAAACGTACATTCCGGTTCTGGTCCCGGGCCAACCGGAGAATAGAATTTCAGCATTTTTCCCCCAAAAGAATGTCATGTGCATCATCATTTTGTGAGGTGGATGCATCATCATCCCTCCACCTGTGTTGTTCATGCCTGGCATGTCATGGTTACCATGATCCATGGATGTATGTATGTATGATTTTTGGACTGAGAGGGATTATCCTGTGACCAAGAGGAGGAGCTAGAAGGCGGTGGAGGAGGAGACAATTTTCAATTTTGGCTGATGTGCTGGGTTCTTATATTGAAATGGCAAGCTCTTAAGTGTGTGATAGTACGATAATATGGTTTGGGATTAGTAAAATTTTGTACTGCATAAACTATAGAGATTTTATTTGGTGTGGGGATTTACAATTTAACCCTTCTAGTTCTAATGAGATATACAAAAATCCTCCATTGAGACAGGATAATAATGGTTAATTCTACTTAATAAAAAAAATTCGAGTTCAAATTTTAAATATATAGCATATTTAAATATTTTAAAAAATTAATTTTTTTAAAAAAATGTTTTATTTTTTTTATGTACCGATCTATTCGGCACGAAAAATTTAAAATTAAATAGAATAATTATTATCATATTTCTGATCACTGAAAAAAAAAGGAAAGAAATCTTAATGGAAGTTCTCTGATTTTACTTGAATTTTGCATTGAACTTAAATTAATTAATCTCGCTAAACTTCAATTAATAACATATTTTTTTTATTTTAATTTTGTTAAATATATATAATAATAGTATGATTTTTTTAGTGGTGAATTTCCATTTAAGCAAGATGGCGTCACGTGCCAGCTTTGATATTTATGGATTTTATTGTTAAGTATAAGGACTATGGTGAAAATTACTCGTTAATTAGCCAATGACAAAGAAATCAATTGTGTAATGATGATACTATAAATTACATTTTATTAAATTTGAAACATTGTTTTATAATATTTAATAATTTTTGTCATTCAAATTATTGATTTATGACTTTTTTTTTATGTTATTTCTAAAACTGTATATCTTAGATTTTGAAAATGTTTAATACATAATTTGACACTTCAACTCATATAAATTTACCAAATTGTCCCTCCAATTTAATACTGTTCCAATTAAATACCTGAACATGTAAAAAGTACTTATTTTAAATACAATATTCATATGTTTATAGCGTGTAATGTACATTAATGGACTTTTGAAAACTGAATAAGAAATAGTTAGCATCACACAAAATCCATGTCCTCTTTTTCATGGAGAGTATCTGCACTGCACAATTTTAATGAAGAATATCATTTTCTAGCTTTTTGGGTTGTGGGCCATTTGCTTATTTCCATGCTTCCTATAAGATTTGATATCGATTTATATTATATTGTGGGTGGGGCTAACATTTTTTGATATATTTTCTTAATGATCCCTCATTTGGGAAATAAAAATCCATGATCCCTTAGGTCCATTTCATTGAAACTAAAGTCTGATAACTTTAGGCCCAAAAACTAAAATCAATTCGGGTGGAAATCATTTCAAGTACTTTCAACTCATGAATTTCTTATGGACTCCCATTAAATTTCACTTGGAAATTAAACTAACAGATTATTGTATTTCTTGCATGCATCTTATCATCATAAAGATAGTTTCATTACATATACAATAACCCTTTCTATTTTCATCTGCTTTGACTCGATTTAAATTCATAAATTACTAAATATAAATCTTAAAATTCTAAGCATGCACTTTGATATCACTATATCTAAACCTATAAGCAATTGAGTGAAGGATGATCGGATAAATCTCCGGTAGGTTGGATCTTTGATTTCTTGAGAACCAGGCTGCCAAAAATCAAGAATCCAAGTGAATATATATCCAGCAACAGTAGCTAGCAGAACTCCAATGTTCAAAGACATGACTGCAAGCATGACCAGGTCAACTAGAGTAATCCTAATAGCATTCATTAGGGTTTGTTGGATCCCAGCAGTAACATAGTTTGTGTTAGTGGATTTCACCAAGCTTGATTGTGAAATCCACTCTACTGTCATTGCTACAAAAAAACACAGAAGCTAAAGCTAACATGTAAGAATAGAAGCTTTTGCGTGGTGTATAAAATAGTAACTTGTGGCACCATTAGTCTCTATCTCCCTTTTGTGCCCCCCGCTCTCTCTATGTCTATCTATCTATCTATCTATTTGTATATCTATATTACTTTTTAGGCTATCTATATCTATCTATCTAAAGAAACGCCTCATACAAGAATGATGTCCCATTTTCTTGGAGTGGTTAATGCCACATTGAATAAAGGAGTTTAAAAGGAATAGAAAAGTTTATTGTAAGAAAAAAATTCCATTCAGAATGTGAGGGTGTAATAAACAATATTTCATATTTTGCAAACAATATTTGAATTTATAATTAGACCTTGAAGAGAAAATTCAAGAGCAAATTAATTGCATTCTCATGGACCATATATTGTAAAATCTATCTGTAATTAATTTTAGTACAAATTTAAAGACATTGATGATAATACATGCATAGTTCAAGGGTGGTGATTGAAATTACCAAATTATTTTGTATGAACAAAGCATTATATTGTTGGATTCTGGTCAAAATGATTTTTTTGCAAAAATGTTAAAAGTTCAGTGACATTTAAGTAAGAAAAGAAAAGACGGTTACTTTTCGCCATAAGTGATAAATTGAGTGACCGTGAGTGAAATCAACCCGTTTTCTTGGCTAGTATGAAATTATTCAACTAACAACTAATTTGCTTAAATGACAATACCTTGGACAATTTGTTTGATATTAAATTGAAATTGGATCAACAAGCAACCCTTTCACAAATTGTTTCATGGACTTAGAAGAATTATCATGACCATACCCATCCAATCCATATTTATAAGTAACAACTGTACTGCGTATAACGTCGACTGTTCGCATGAGTATATTAACTGAGATTTGCGTTGGTGTCATAAATTCCTCATTTATTTGCTTCAAATATTCAGATTGCATTCTCTGTAGATGCTCGATTGCTTCCTCTTCTGAAGCTCCAAATTGCTTCATATAACATTCCACACTGGATCCTTTTTATTTTTTTACACATGATTTTGAATAGCATACAGTTTGTATCCTTGCAAATAGAGCTGTTAATGGCCGGGCTAGGAGAAAGAATATATATATATATATATATATATATATATATATATATATATATATATATATATATATATATATATATATATATATATATATATGGGCTCTTTACACAAATATACAAAAAAAAAATAAATATAACAAAAAAGACATACAATATTAACAAAATTTTACAAAAAAAGCAATATAAGCTTTTTATAACAATTTTAGCCAATACTATTTCAGAAATACCAATTTCCCTTTTCTCACCCTAGCTTCAAAAATATCAGTCTCCCATTTTCTACCTATCGGTCCCCCCCCCCCCCCCCCCCGGCGCCGCCGCCGTCGGTCCTACTGCTTGCCCCACATTGCTCCCGCAGGTCGCCGATCGCCCAACGTCGCTTCCGCCGCTGCCCTTCCCACTCGGTCAGTTTCATTTTTCTGCCTTTTTTCCATTTGTTTCACCATTGTTTTATTGTTTAATGTTCTGGTATTTTTTTTTTTTGGGAACTCTTTAATTGTGTCAGCAGCTTACTGAACTGTTCAATTAGGCTGTTGGTGAGAGAAATCGAAATTAAATTGCACCTTGTAGTGTTGATGTGGAGCTATTTTACGGTAGTGTTTAAGGATCCGGGTTCAGTCCCACAGAACTGGATGCCGGTTGTCTCAGAGGAGAACTTGGAGGGAGCTTTTGATGAACTGGAATGTGGAGCGCCTGATTCTAATAGGTTGGATAGGAGACCAATTGCTTCGGGCTTCTACAATAAATGCCAGAATAGCAAACCGCCCCGTTGCCATCATTGCTCTATTTGTATGCCAGCTTGTGATCTTCTCTTTTACTGCTTATAGATTTTCTTGTAATGCATCTATGTAAAAAGTACATCTACCCCTTCTCCAAGCAATTTTGATTGATTCTTTTGATCTCTCTTTGACATCCATAATTGTTATGGGCATGCATATGTTAAAAGAAGATTTTGTTCTGTTAAAATGAAATTTGTTTTTTTCGTTATGAAATCCTAATTGAGAATGGTTAAGTTAGTTCTACATTTTAAATGAGGGAACATTTATTTTGAATGATTTCTATGATTTCTTTTAAATGAGGGAACATTTATTACACTTTGCTTGATTACTTATGTCGTTATGGTTTAATTCGATCAGGCTATGGCTTCAATTGCTTCATATGCAGAAGCAGACTGGAATGCTATGAGAATGAGGTACCAATTTGCAATTTCTCTCTTTTTTAGGTATATTTATTTTGTGATAGGAGTTATGAGATATGAACTCGTAGTCCTTGGTTCATTGCTTTATTTAAGCTTACAAGTTACAAATATATGTTTTCAACTTGGTAGTGGATGATGATTTATTAATTTTTTAACTGATGCTAATTCAAAAGTTTAGTTTAGTTGGGGCATTCTTATTATTCTTGTTTGTTGGCTGAAGTTTTTGACCGAACAGAGCAATTGATTGGTAGGAAATTATTGAATGTCAATTTGTAGTGCATTGTGAAAGATGTGTGCTGAAGTGCTTTATAGACATGATAAAATGTAGAGACCTATTTGCGACATATATATATATATCTAGTCTGCAAATTGTTGTTCCATTTTTCATTTGCTGCAATTTTTTTTTGTGATTTTTACAAAATTATGCAAAAAAAAACCCTTCTTTTATTATTTCAGTTATACAACATTTTTAATTTTTAATTTCAATTTTTCTCCATTATTGAGCTGGTTTTTATTTTTATTGTTTAAGTTATAGCTCTAGTAGTTCATATTTTCTGTTGGTATCAAGGTTTTTGTTAGTGGTTCGTTTGCTCCACTCTCAATTCTTGGTTTGTTTCTTGTTTTTTATTTAACTTTTAAGTTCTACTTTTTATAGTTGACAAATTTCAAATTTGCACAAATATTTGTATTTATCACACTCTCTATGTACTTGCATAAATATATCTGTTGGTCTTTATTTTTATCTCAGTGATTAGAAATCCTCTGTTATGAGTTATGTGCTACGTTATTTTATTTTATTTGTATTACAAATAGGATTGTGTGTATACTAAAATGTACATTGTGCGTATACTAGATATGTAATAAATGTATATTGTGCGTATATTAGATGTGTATTATGTGTATATTAGATGCGTATTACATGTATATTATGTGTATATTAGATGTATATTGTGCGTATATTAGATGTATATTAGATGTGTATTAGATGTATATTAAATGTATATTAGATGTATATTGTGCATATATTAGATGTGTATTATATGTATATTATGCGTATACTAGATGTATATTATGTGTATATTAGATGTATATTGTGCGTATATTAGATGTGTATTATATGTATAGCATGTATATTAGATGTATATTATGTGTATATTAGATGTATATTAGATTTATATTGTGCGTATATTAGATATGTATTATATGTATAGTGTGTATATTAGATGTATATTATGTGTATATTAGATGTATATTAAATGTATATTAGATATATATTGTGCGTATATATCTAATATACACATAATATACATCTAATATACGCACAATATACATATAATACACATATGTATAGTGTGTATATTAGATGTATATTATGTGTATATTAGATGCGTATTACATGTATATTAAATGTATATTAGATGTATATTATGCGTATATTAGATGTCTATTATATGTATATTGTGCGTATATTAGATGTATATTATGTGTATATTAGATATATATTAGATGTATATTAAATGTATATTGTATGTATTAGATGTGTATTATATGTATATTGTGCGTATATTCGATGTATATTATGTGTATATTAGATGTGTATTAGAAGTATATTATATGCATATTAGATGTATATTGTGCGTATATTAGATATGCATTATATGTATATTATGTCTATATTAGATGTATATTGTGCGTATATTAGATGTGTATTATATGTATATTGTGCGTATACTAGATGTATATTATGTGTATATTAGATGTGTATTAGATGTATATTAGATGTATATTGCATCTAGGTGGGATATCGAGAAATGAAACTAAGACACAACAAAACATCAATTAAACTGCTACCTTCTGTAGTTCATAATCAATAGAATGCGACAATGATCTGACAGTAGCATGGACAATATGGGGTTGTTCCTTAAATTGCATGAAATTAAGCCATCTTGCCAATAGAAGATGTCCAAATAGAATATTCATATTTTCAATTCTTGTCTCCAGTGAATCAGCCAACTAGCCATCCCACCATCAACATTATCTGTTGGTAACTCAGCTTTACAAGATAAATCATTCACATTCTGGAATCAATTTCAAACATTTCTAAAATTCATGTCTGACTTCCATCAGGTTTAACTTTTTCTTTTTGTCGTTTCCTTTTAAGTCGATGAATGTAATGAAACTCCTGGCTATAAGTTTCAATTACATATTGAAAACCCAACCACAATGAAATCATCACTCGAGAAGATGTAAATTTTTGGATTTGCTTATGCATTCCAAGTTTGATTTTACAAATGTTGCCAAAATATCTCTGAATATTTGTAAGTTTCATAAAATTAATGATTTGACACTCTTTAAGTTCTTTTTGCAATCTTTTATATGGGAGCATATATATTTGAAGAGTTCATCTGTAATTGATGGTATCTATTTTCACTTATGCCAATTTGATTTAATAAAAATATATTGATTTTTCTACCGACTTATTGTGTTATGTATTTTTTCATTCAGTGGGTTCCTCTATTTGTATAGTCATCTACATTTACTGATTTTGTTTGTGTGATGTATGATTTCCTTTTTTTGTTGTGGCTGAAATTTTGTTATGACTTCTCAGGAACTCGTACATTCTTTGGGTAGAGGGCAAAATATTCTAAACATATTACAGTCAGTTGGATTGTATTGCCCAGCATTCTATTTCAGCATTTGAAGCTCAAGATAGAAAGGTCAGTTCATATATATTTATTAGAATTTTTCAGGTAGCTGGAGCAACCTGCAGTACATTAGAAGGTGTAAATTTTTGTCCTGCAAGTGCAAAAGTACAATAGTATATAATCTTAATAAAGATACAGTGGTTATATGCTTTAATTCTTGCCATTTTGCATTGCATTGTAAAGTCCAGATCATTTTCTGGATTGGTGGAGGTATGGATCTTAAACTTGATATGCCCATATCATTTTCTGGATATGGCAACTCGTGGCATCTAACTTTGCTTTTTTAATGTGGTGCTGCTGATTCAAGTACTTAGGACAACCACTTGAAATGAAAGCGATTAATTTCCATGTATGTTTTATCAATAAGATTATAATAAAGATATAGAAGTTTATTAAATTGGGGGGAATTGTGTTTTGTTTATTACTGTAGTTCAATTTGTTGTTATTAGGAATTTTTTTAAGCATGATAAGATTTTGAGTAGGACATTGGCTTCTTTGATGTGTAGCAAAGTGCACATTTGTTGTATTTTTATATATGCAAACCTTCTTCCTCTTGCTCTCTAACTCATGCTGGATGATTGTGAATTGCAGAAACAGACAACAAGATATCTTTAATGTAGCGGGATCCATGTATGCTACTGTTTTATTCCTTGGATTTTAAATTGTACATTGGCACAAACAGCCGTGGTTATTGAGAGAACAGTATTTTATAAAAAAAGAGCAGCTGAAATTTAATTTTTGGCACTGATGGAGACTTAAGCTTCAGCTTAGGAAAAATACAATTTAATTTTTCTTACAAACAGTAGCATTTTCAAAAATACAGTATCTTATCATAGATAGTATTACGAAATTTTATCTATAATTCGTTATAGATAGGCAATGATATAATAAGATCAAAAGAGGTGGAACACATAGGAACCTCATTATAGAAATGTATTAAAGTATGAATACATTTGCTTCTAACAAATGGGCAATGAATGTTCAAAGATGAATACATAAAAATAGGAAGGTTCCCACGAAATTTGGAATTAAAATCCATTTTGCCACCAAAGATCCACATTGGTCTGCCTAATCTTGAAAAATGAATTGTTATCCATTGGCTGCAATTGAAATGGAAAGCTCCTGATCTTGAAATCAGGCAATAAGAAACCTACTACTATAAAGGCTCAAGGAAAAAAAATCTACCAAAAGCAACAAATAACGCTATCAATTTGTTGCCGCATATGTTACAGTTGAACTCAGTTCTCTCAATATCTAAACTACAAATAAATTTGATTTAGAGAACCAAAAAGAAAAGAAAACAAGAAATAACGAATCATTCGTCATCATCTCAATAAAAAGCTAATCATTAAGAGTAATGGTTCCATTAAGAATGGTTCAGCTTTAGATCCACAGCTTTGAAAATCCTTAATAGAGGCAGCAGAAGACGCATCTGCTAGACTTGCGAATGATTTGATTTGCCATTATAAAACTTTGATATGCCTATCCTGAAACATTCAGAAAAGATGATGCAAATCATCTTAGAACCAATGTAATAGTATAGTTAGAAAAAGGTAGATCAGAAACATCTAAACCAAAAATCCATCATAAGCCAAAAATTGACAGCACCACCATCTTTATGAAAACAACAACTACCAAAACAACAAGCATAAAAGCATAAGCATAAACAAAAGGCATATTTCCAATTAGGAAAGTTCATGTGGAAAACAAAAGGCTAAATCCCCACAATGTTAAAAGTAATATACTAAATGGTAAAGCTCATTGAAATAATTGGCTATGGAATCCACCATCACTAATGTTGGTGACATGAGGCTTTTACTAAACATTCTCTGCACTTCTCTATTAGTACACTTACACTGCTTCAGAGACCTTTTTTTCTTCACAATAAAAAAGAACCGTGATAAGTTTAGGACAAATAGCAAGGACCAAATTTGAAGTATTTATCAGATTGAAAAAAAAAACATTGCAGGCTTTAAACAAATTATTGGGATCAAAACATAAACTCAAACCCCATAAAAATTAATAGTTCAAAGAGACTTACTTGATAGGCAAAACATTCTCTAAAGCATCCATAGTATCCAACGGACCTTTAAAAGAGCTCTGCACTTGAGCTTCCTCAAAATCATCGCCAAACTTTTCCCTATCCGAAGCATTACTATTCCTCCTGATCGATGAAGAGCTAGAAGAATCTTCCTCCTCTCCCCTCTCCGCAGATGAAAATCGGTGATCTTCGCCGTAAAAAGCCCCTAAATATGAGGGCATTCGATGAATGGAATTCTGAGAGGTCCTCTCAAAAGCAATAGACATGATTAATGACTAAAAACTCGAGAAAGATATTATGAAGAAATTAATGAAGCGGCGAACAGATAATACAGTACTAAAGAATTAATGGGTAAGCTAAGGAAAGAAACAGCAAAGCACATGGGTTTACGCCATTGATGAAATCAAAACCGTCAAGTATATATATTAAAAAAATACTGTAAACCCAAGAGAGGAAAATTAAATTGAGGAAGAGATAGAGAAAGAAATCTTTTTATTTATTTAATTAAAGAAGGGAATAGATGAAACACTATCAAATTTGTTTGGTAAACAACAATGGAGATTGAGATATTGATCGAACAGAGAGGAGTGCTGCTTCTGAAAATGAGTGAAAGAGGTAGTGAGAGAAGAGAGGGAGAATGAAACAGACGAGGGAGCATTGGAGAGCTTAGTTGGTTTCCTATTTATGAAATATATTTAAAAAAAATGTATAATTATGAAAGAAAAATTTAAAAAGTTGTATTTTTGAAATAAAATTTAAAAAGGTGACATTTGGTGTAATTTTCTCTATATATATTCGATTGGGCCCGACCCATGAGCAGATATACTTGCAAATAGTAAAAATGGAAGGCGAGATGGGCTGGTGCATTTGCAAATAATGTATTATTTCTTATAACTTCAAGACTTTTGTGGAAGCTTCAAAATCAATTGCGTTATTGTCGAAGCCCTTCTATGAAATTTCTAATTTTTTACAAATACAATCTATTTTTTACTCTGATTTCAATTTCTAATTTTTTATCCAGTTCATTTCATTTTAATGTGTTAAATTATTAATGCGGACATTTTCTGTTTGAAACAAAAGATATAATATGAAAAAACGAGAACATAATAAATAAAAAACGCTATCAGCACATAATTTTCAAGAACAAAGAAAGTTACATTTTTGATATATTTATTTGCCTAGATAAGGTCTTTTTGAAATTATTCAACCAAAATGCCAAGATATACGTTGGACCATTTATTTGGGATCAAATTGAAATGGGATCAATAAGCAATTCTTGCACAAATTTCTTCATTTGTTCAGGATTACTATACCCATCTCCATATGTGTAAGTAGCAATTGTAAGGCGTACAGCGTTGACTGTCCTCGTGAGCATATCAACTGAAATTTGTGTTGGTCTCATTATTTCCTCATTGATTTGCTTCCAATAATCAAACATCATTCTCGGAAGTTGTTTAATTGCTTCCTCTTCCTCAACTACTCCATACTGCTTCATATAACATTCAATACTCGATACAACATTTCCTCTTTCTTGCTCGCTCTATCATTATTTTTTATATAAAATTGATTATAAGTAGATGTGTATGCAAATAAATAAATAAATGAAATATAAGAGATTTTACTGTCACTTAATTTATATTTTAATATCGATTCAATCATATAAAAATTTGTTATCCCACAAAAATTAAATGTTATAACTAAAATTAATTTGACTACAAGACCATAAATCCAATGTTGGAATATTGATATAGCAAGCCATATTCTCATTTGACCTATGTTGCCATATCAGTATTATAGTGTTGAATTCATGATTTTATAGTTAAAATGATTTTAATTGTAATATTTAAAAAATTTGATATATATTTTTTTATAATAAATATTTATTTAAATATAAATTTAATGATCATAAATGAAATTAATTAAAAAATTTAAAATATCCTACCTTGTAAGTAGCAATATCGTTTATTATACGGATAATTGCACCACACACAAAAGTGAGTTTGGGTTCATTCACCAACCATTCAAATTCCTTAGTTCCTTTGATTTTTTGAGCTCCCATAAAAGATGTAACGGTGACAAGAGGCGCTCCAGAGGTGATGTATCCATTCTGCATGTACTCATCAAAAGATAGCACTTTGCGCTCATCACGCCATAGGGCCTCCAGGCAGAGTCCCCTCGCTATTTCTTGAAACTATATTTTAAAAAATAAAAATAAAAATAATTAAAGAAGATCAATAGGTCCTGACAATACGCCCAAGATTAAGCCAATTATCTAGACCTAATCCAAAGCACAAGCCCAAGAAAAGCAATGACAAATCCTCGAATGGATCCTACTAGTCAGGACACCCATTCCTAAGTAAGGCCCCGCCTGATCAGACTTATCCTTCTCTCCCTATTATAATGACCTTTTTTTCATTCACAGAGGCATCAAGTCCATTCATATATAAACAATAAATTTAGTATATTACCATTTCTTTTCCGTATTCAGACTTATAACCTTTTTCTTTAACCTTCAACTCCTCCTCAATTTCAGAAAATGTGTTTAGGAACAATCTGTAGATGTTCTTCATGTAATCTGGCAATTGATCAACACAGCTCATGTCCCACCTGACGCATATTATATTAAATTTTGGTGCATCTAAATATGACCCCCTACGAAAATTCGTAATACAACCTAGCTATTGAATTATTCTATATTCTTGGCCAGTAGAAATTCGCATTGTACTTTTCTCACTTTTAGAGTGGAAATCTCTTTTTGCCCTTGCACGACCACGTAGGCATCAATCATCATTGTCCGAAACTTGATAATTTGTCTTTTTTGTATCTCCTTTTTTAATAGTAAACAATATTTTGACAATTTCTTTATTTGTAAGGAAAAAAAAGATGCATATAATATAAAAATATAAACCTTTCAACTGCATCTGCAAGAAGACGAATTTCATCAATAGTGGCATATGCATCATTCGTATCATCTAGCAGTGATGCAAGCGAGAAAACTTTAGCAAAAATAGCTCGAGAATGGGCATATTCAGGCTCAAAATTAAGTCCAACACCCCAAAAGAAAAGTTCCAACGTTCTATCTCTTGCATAAGAGAACTCCGATGCAAGGCTCAAGCCCTGCCGCCACCTACAACATCAAAATAGAAACACAGAAATTAATCAAAAGAACATTCCAAGAAAATAATAAAAAAGCATTAGGAGGAAGAAGATTGTTTACATTGAAAAGTGTCTTAGCTCTTGTTGATGTAGTAATTGTACTCTATTGTAATCGAACTTAGCAAACAAAAGTAGAGTTTCATTTGGGGATTCATCGGCTTGGTATAAATGAATGAATTTCTTAGCCTCTAGCCTTGGCACGCCATAATGAAAAGGTTTATCCAAAGCATCGATTATGTATCTTCTAAGATGAGGGAATGACTCCAGTGCCAATGACTCTAAGTACCGCTTACTGAAAGTCAAGGCTTCGTCTAGAATGTCTTCTCCAGGGAGACTTATTAGATGGGCTGCTTCATAAAGACTTAGCATACCTTTAGCATCCTTTTCTAGGGATGACTTGAACTTGCCATCACTGTCCTTGAACTTGTTAAACACATCTGTTTTTTAGGTATATATTTATGTTAAAAAGAAAAGGAAGATTAGATAACATGTGTATTGAGGACAGCTTCATATCATCTTTTTAATTGTACAGGAATGATAGAATTTAATATACATTATTTGGTTAGATATAATAAAATATGATATATATGGTTGTATTTAATTTCCTTGCTAGTTTATATTAATTATTTACTATATTGTAACATTTCTGTTATAAAATTATTTTCTATTGTAAGTTATTTTGTATTATAGTTGTAACTTTAGGGTGTTATATATACCTATTCTATAAATACAAAATTCATAAGATTCAATTCTTAACACCTTTCAACTTTTTCAAGGTATTTCATGTCAAAAATGGATCTTTATCTCTACGTAGAAACTTACCCGAAGACATTTTAAATCCATGTTGTCTGAAAATTCGAAACACAATTGCAACGGTATAGAGATCATATTCTTTTTCATTAAGAATTTGAGGTTGGGTATGAAAAATATGACTTAATTGCTCTTCGATCACATCCTCAAAATGATATGAAACACCAAGACGGCACAATATGTTAATCAGCATTATATTCTCAACATAATTACAGGTAGAAGCTAATAACATATCCATAGTTTTTTCCTTGAGCATTTTCACCTGTCTATCATACAATTCGAATTTCTGCATAAATTTAGAAAATAATATAGTAAGTAATTAACAGATTTTTATATATAAAAAAAAACTTATTAAAGATAATTAAGTAATTGGGGTTTTTATATATATTTTTGGCATTATTTTGAAAAAAATTAAATTTATGGTACTATAGGAAAACAAATTAGGAAAATGAAGTGTCAGAAAACGGGAAGAAAGTTGTTGTTTTCTGTCAGAGTGGAACCCCAAAAAATTATAAAAATTTTGTATGAAAAATGGTGTATTTGGTTGCTGTTTTTAGGAAATTTTCCAAAAAATTATCCAAAATCTATGATTTTGATTCCAAATATAAGTTTTTGACAGTAATTCATTCAATCATCATCATAATAAATCATTTATACCCATTCAGATCTTAAATATAATAATAATTACATAAAAAATAGAATAAATTACTTATTTTGAGTGAAATTCGACATAACTGAGAGAGAAAGTTTCAACAATCAAGTTAGTTGTGAACTAATTTCTTTTTTTTTAACGCTTTTTCTGTAACAGATATTTGATGGAAATCCAAAATACGTTCTTTTTATGTTTTTATATTTTCTGACAGTAATTCTATCTGCATGTGTGAAATCCAAACTGATAGAAAATGGTAACTTTGGTTGCCTTTTTAAGAAATTTTTTATGCTTGCATTAACTCCTAGCTAATTATTATATAAAAAATAGTACATAATACTAAAAAAATAGTAGATTATTTTGATATTATTGATTGCAAGTGGGCTTTCTATACCATATAAGGTCAACTAGCCTTATAAAAAATAAATGCATAATGACTAAGGCAAGTGGAATAAAAACATCCTTAATTTGCATCTCTTTGAGGTAATATTTTTTTAAGTGTATAATTTTGTATCTTTTAAAATTTATTTCTTATTTTTTATATTTTTATTATTATCTATATACAATATTTTTTATATTAAATATTTGGTTGATTCCAAGAAATAAATATGATAAAAATGGTGAAAATAAATTATTAAAACGAATCTACTAGTTTTATCATTATTTTAACTATAATTTATAACTTATTGTATTTGAATTATTTTTTTAAACATGATTGTTATGCTAAGATGAATATTTTTTATAGCTATTAGTATTTTGAAAGTTTATTATAAAAATTATAATATGAAATATATGTTTATATTTATATTTTTGGTGATTTTATTTTTAACTAGTTTAACTTCAATAATGTCATGATTGAACCTCTAAACCCTAAACCTCTAATCCATAAATCTCTATTTTCACTGATTATTTGTCAAGATTTTAAATAGCAAATCCACTTACATCGTGCTCATAAGAAAATACGAATGACATGAAAATAACTGTAGAGATAAAATCAGTTACCTTAGATTCCCCAATTTGTGTAAATAAATCCAAACAATTTACCTTAGATTGTCACCAATTATGATGTAAACCTAATTTAAAAAGAAAGAGCAATATAGAGATTTTTTTTTTTTCATTTTCCCTTATTAAGATATGGTTAGTGTCATTAACTTATTAATGAGACTAATTAAAGTTTTCTCCTGGAATATAAATCCTGTCAGAAATTGTCTTTCGTTTGTATTATTTTTTTGGTATATTTTTCTGTTTTTTCCATTTTTTAAGCAAGTGAAATAATTCTTATATAGAATTGAAAAAGAAAACCCAAGCCTAGTTGACCTTATATGGTATAGAAAGCCCACTTGCAATCAATGATGTCAAAATAATCTAACTTTTTTAGTATTATGTTCTATTTTTTTATATAATAATTAGCTAGGTGTTAATGCAAACATAAATTTCCTAAAAACGGCAGTCAAGGTTGCTTTTTTTTTTGGGTCCGGATTCCACATCCGGAGGTACCGTTTTGCTCTTTGGAAACGGCAATTTTGATAGTCCTTTTTTATATAAAATTTTTGTAATTTTTCTGAATCCCACTCTGACAGAAAATGACAACTTTCTTGTCGTTTTCTGAAACTCTACTTTTTTTATTAGTTTTTCTGTAGCACCACAAATCTAATTTTTTTTAAAAAATAACACAAAAAAAAAAAAAAATTCCAAATAATTGAGCACTTACTGATTGATCGAAGTCAGTGGAGCTAAATGGATTACCCCATACATCAGGAGGAAAGTGAGCTAATGGACGAACTTCTGGGTGTGATTTTGATGATAAACAAGCTTGTGGTGCTTTATTAATGGAAGAGAAAGGAAAGCCATTGGACTTGGTAGAATAACGTATATTTAAGAATGGAAGGAAATTACTTCTTTTATGTGTGTTTGATTGCAAAACAGCTGATGGGAAACGCAATGCCATTTTTGAGGTTGGTATGAAGAGATTGGAGACTAAAGTTGCCAAATTTTTCTGCTTTGATGTTTAAAGAGCATATCATTCATGATCAGCTAGCTACATTTTTATAGAGGAAAAACTCGTGCATGTAATAAATTGGGGGAGGCCCTACAGGCCTCCACTATAGGCCTGGTTCAGTCTATAGTTTGAATTCAACAAATTAACCCAATGTGCGTATAATTTGACTTTGGATTATACTTGTCAATTTTAGGTTAAATGAGTCAAAATAAAAAGTCTGAATACTTTTTTAAAAAAAAAAAAAAAATCACTCCAATCCACAGAAAAAAGTAAGAGTTGGAAATTGTTTTGTAGAGGAAAAACTCGTCCACTATAAGCCCGGTTCCGTCTATAATTTGAATTCAACAAATTAACCTGACGTGCTTGTAATTCATTAATTTGTCCCAACTTCAAATTCATTAATAAAATATCAATTATGATTTTATATTATTTACTTTTCTATTTTTATTTTCTTTCTCCTTCTATTTAGGTTACCATATTAATTTTTTCTCCCTTTAAAATTTCAATTCAAAAATTTTATTTTTACTGAAATATACAATAAAATTTTAACCCATCCTTTGTGAGAAAATTACGATTTCAATATTAACTATATTTAACATTGTAAAGTTATTTATTGAAAAATAATTTTAAAATAAAATAATTCAAAAAATTTAAATATTAAAAATATTTTTATCCAACCTGATTAAAAAGTTTTCAGGTAGAGTACGCATACTTTGTTTTATTGCATTAAATTATGTTTCAAGAAATATTATCAGCATTAAAATCAATTTGTTTTCAAGTAGCTAGAGTACACCTACTTTATTTTTTTTAATTAATATTAATTTAAATTATTTATATATTAATATAATACTTTTAATCCAAACTGAAACTTAAATTAAAAAATTACTTAATAAATGTATTAATTTCCTTTTTAATAACACCCAGAAGTTTTCTTATCTTTCAAACTGTTGGGACATGGCAGCCATATTCTGAATTAACTCTTTGGCTTGTGTTAGAGTTTTATTTTTTAGGCTGCCACCACTTGCTGCATCAATTATCTTCCTTTCCATGAATAAGTGACTGATCAGTAATTCTATGTTGGAGACAGTTAGCACATAATTTTTTAAATCTCTCCCAATAATCATGAAGCGATTCCACATTTTTTTGTCTGATTTCACTTATTTCCATTCGAATTATAGCAGCTCGAGAGGCTGAAAAAAATTTATCTAGAAACATTCTCACCATATCAATCCAAGTTGTAATTGTTATTGATGGTAAACTCAACAACCAATCTTTTGCCGAATTAGCCAATGAAAACGGGAAGGCTCTTAACTTCACTTGCTCCTCTGTAGCTCCATGTGGCCTCATACTAGAACAAACCGCATGAAATTCCTTTAAATGATTGTGAGGATCTTCATTTTCCAAGCCACGAAAAGTGGGTAGTAAGTGAATCGGCCCTGATTTTAGCTCAAAAATAGTGTCCAAAGCTGGATAAGTAATGCACATGCGCTGCTGGTCTAAAGAAGGCGCATATAGCTCTCTCAAATTCTATTCCGCCATCTCTTCTTCTTCAAATTCAGTAGAAAATTCAGCAAAATTAGTTATTACCTCATCTTCCAGTAGTGTAGAAGAACCATCAGCTTGTTCCTTCTTCTTTCGATTTTCCTTTCTCAGTCTTCGGGCTATTTTCTCAATTTCTGAATCAAATAATAATTCTCTCGGAATTTCAGACCTAGTAATCAACAAAATTAAATTAAATTAGACTAATTCCCGACAACGGCGCCAAAATTTGATGGGTGTCAAAGCCACAAAATAAATTCCTAACTTTTTTTTCTGACGAAATAAATGATAAATAGGACAAGTAAGGGTTAAATCCATAGAGATTAGTATTAATTTAATTCTAGGCAACCAAAAAATAAATAATAAAAATAAATTGGGGGGGGGGGATTTTTATGAATTAAAAATAAAAATACTGAATTAAATGCTAATAAAATAATTAAAAAAATAAGTTCAATGATGGAAAATTCTAGTTAAAAGTTTTCGTAACACAAGATTCAATTTACTGATAACAGACAAAAAATTATTCTTGAATCATGCAATAGATCAGATATAGCCGCCGACTTCGCGCTCCCGACCAATTTTTCCGTGATAATAGGCTAATTAAGTAAGATTATAATTAACCTCTAATCAATAAATAGTCCTCTCAGTGACAAAATTTAATTTATTGACATTTTTACAAATTAGAAAAACCTGACCTAAGTTAACAAATTTTTCAGCGATATTAATTTAAATCAAATCATGCATTTACTTAATATATTAACTCTTCTCAGTGTTGCCATACTAATTACCGCTTATTATTGATTTTACCAAATAATTACGGATTTGACAATTTCAGTAAGTTGTATATTATTTAATTAAATGAATAATGGGCTCTTATTGCACATAAAATAAATAACAATCGAGATATAGTTTTTTTAAATTACAATAAATAATATAAACATGGCATGAAAATTAAAGAAAGAATTAAGCAAAAGCAATCTCACAGTAATAAGAATCCTGAATTTGAATTAAACTTTTAACTAAAAAATAAAGAGTTAGGCATACATGGCTATTGACAAAATTACAAAATAAAATTAAGAACAAGAGAGAACAGAAGTGACGGCTTCCAGAAGTACTGTTCACATCCTCCCTTTTCCCTCTCAAAAGAAAAAATCTCGAAAAATAGGAAAGTCATTGATTTCTATCCAAACTTGGAAAATAAATAAAAAATATTAATTGTAATTTTATCTTCCTAAAAATACTGTCTTTTATCTCCTAAATTATAGTTTAATTATCCCTAAAAATCTGATGAAATACAGTTGGCGACTAGGGCAACCTCGACTAGGGCAACTTCGGACTTAAAATCTTTAAAGCTAAAACTCTGCTGCTTGTCTTTCTTTAGCCTTGGGCAAGACAACTGTTTACCCTTGCCTCTTAGCCTTGGGCAAGGTTAACTCCAGAATTAGCTATTTTGCTTTCAAACTCACTTGAATCATCATGGATGTTCCAAATTTACTCCAATTAATTATGATTCACTTCATTTTCACCAATTTAACCCTACAATGATCAAAATCATAAAACAAGTAAAAAGCACCAAAATAGGTTGAAAATAAGCATATAAAAATAGAAAAAAAAAAAGCAAAAATGGCAACATTATGCACTTAACATTTTCTTAAAAATTACACAAAAAAGTCACTTTAACATTTTTTCGATGAAAAACCTGACAAAAAATCTAGTTGGCTCATATACTCGGCATTATCTGCACACATGGCTTGATAGTGGCATGCCACGTGGAAAAAAATGGCATGTAAGCATGTTATGTGGTATGCTACGTAGATATTTCGATAAGTCAACTTGCCACATGACATGCTTACATATATTTTTTTCCTGCCACGTGTTAAGCCACATATGCAGGAGATGCTGAGTATGCACGACGACCGAATTTTTCGGCAATTCTTTTGCCAAAAAAGGTCAAAATGACATTTTTTATATATGTTTTAAGTTTAGTGATTTTTAAAAAAATATATATTTTTTATTATATTAGTGTTATTTAATCATAAATTCAGTGATTATGGATAAAATTAACCCAAGAAAAACTCATCCATATAATAAATTTGTTTTAAAATTATACAAAATAGTACAAATTTATCCTTATATTTTTTTATTTGTAAGAAATGCCATCACAGGGACGTACCCAGTATGAAGGAATAAGTGGGCCAAAAACTATACGTAGAGTAAAAAATTTGGGAGGCCAAGTTATAAAAAATAAAAAATTCATGGATCAACATGTATTTTTCCGAGAAAAAATTTGAAGAAAAAATAAATTGGTTCCGTCTATAATTTGAATGCAACAAATTAACCCAATGTGTGTATAATTTGGATTGGGAATATATAGTCGGTGGATTGTAGGAAATATGGAAAGGAGAGAAATTTATGTTAAATGAGTCAAAATAAGAGGCTTATTAAAAAGTGATATTTTTAAACTTGAAAATTTTAAAATATATATATATATATATATATATATATATATATATATATATATATATATATATATATATTTACAATTAAAATGTTTGAATAGCTTTTTTAAAAAAAATTCAATAACTTTGAATTCAAATCAAAGAAAAAAAATTATAGAAAAGTCACTACATACTTTTCTTATCAGAATTATTATTTTAATTTGGACCTTTCTATACATCTTATCAAGAGAAACAAAGCCTAATTGAATGAATTATTATTTTAATTTTGACCTTTCTATACATCTTAGATTATTTTAATGGATACATGCAAAATACATCTTAGATTCCTGAACTTACACATTTTTTTGCTATTAAATTTTTAAATTTTTATTCATTATCATATAAAATTTTTAAACTTCTATTTTAATATACATTGTATTCAAATTAGAATTTAATAATAAAAATGGGAGTTTAGTGTATAAAGGAGTGAATAACTAAGTCTGAATCTCGCATACAAGAATTGCAGAAATGGCAGAACAAGCGAAGGTATTAGGGTTCTGGGCAAGTCCATATAGTTTCAGAGTCAAACTAGCTCTAAAATTGATAGGAGTTCAATACGAATACATAGAGAGTTGCCGCTAAAGTGTAACCCAGTCCACAAGAAAATTCCAGTACTTATTCATAATGGAAAGCCAATAGCTAAATCAGTTGTAATTCTTGAGTACATAGATGAAACTGGGCATCAAAATTAAAACAACAAAAGGGGAGGAACGAGAGCAGGTGATGGAAGAAGTATATGGAACTATGAAGTTTCTTGACGATGAGTATTGAGTACGTAGACATTATGGCATTTTCTATACTACACTGGTTTCAATTAATGTGTGAAGATGTTTTGAAACTGGAGTTTATTACTGAAGAGAAATTTCCAGCTTTGCACAAATGGATGCAAAAGCTTCGTGAAATTGATTTTATCAAAGAATGCCTGCCTCCGAGACAAGCATGTTGCTCGTATGAGAGTTCACTTTGTAACTTAAAATGCTGTTTCCAAATAAAAACATTTTCATTGTCTTGTAGTTTCTATTTTCTCTTTTCTTTCGGTTTGATTTTTAATGTTATTGCGGAGTCTGATGTGTTGCCAATTTTTTAAGAGAGTGGAGACTGAATTTGCCAATTTTTAAGGGAGTGGAGACTGAAGTTGCCAATTTTTTCTGCTTTGATGTCTAAAGAACATATGATTTATGATCAGCTAGCTACGTTTCTATAGAAGAAAAACTCGTCTAAATAATAAATTTAGGAGGCTAAGTTATATAAAAAATAAAATATTCATGGATCAAAATGTAATTTTGCGAAAAAAAAAATTATGGGCACGTGACAATATAGTTCGGATCTCACTGCCATGTCAGCAAAGGGATGACAATGAATGATTAGGCGCCAGATCAAGTGTTGGGCATTTAACCTTTGTCAACTCTTGCTAGTCGCTAAGTCTCCCTATCAATCTTTGTCATTTGGTGATCATGATAAAAGTAAGTCATATGCATATATTGGTTACGGTAGCAAGTTGGCACCTAATACGGAACTTAGAGGAAAATATACTGAATTCAAATAAATAATGGACAATTGAAATTAAATGTTAAATTAGAAGAAATAAATAGTTAAATGCATGAATATTTAATTAATATGAAAAATCTTATATGGAACCTACATTATGTAAGTATAGGAATAATTGCGTATTTTAGATGACTGAAGATAATTAGAAGTTTATTTACATATATGCTTGGCAAGTATGCATGGATGAGTGTGTGCACGACTATGGGTGTATAGATGTATGATAAAAACCATGAAATGAGGAATTATGGAATGGAATTATAATGGTAATCAATGTATGCTTAGCCGAATGATATGACGGTTGGAAATAAAAATGTGTTATGAACGGTGCTATATAAATATGATGCAAGTATAAAGTCTAGGAATACATGTGATATAATGTGATGATAATGAAGATATGTTATTGAAATGATATACTATGCATAACTTGTGAAATTAATGGTTACTGTAGCTTGAATGACAATTTGGCATGAATTGTGAGTTTTGTCTTCGGTATTAGTTGAGAAACCAAGAATTGAGATATAGTTGGCTAGCCATAGGGATAACATATCTAAAACCGTATACATTTTCTCGTTATCAAATACTGGGGTTGATTTCACTAACGGTCACTCAACTTATCACTTATCGCGCAAAGTAACCGACTTTTTTTTTCTTACTTAAATGTCACTGATGTTTTAACATTTTTGCAAAAAAGTCATGTTGACCGGAATCCGGTGAGAACTATCGCCGGATTGATGACATGGCATGCCATGTCAGAAATTACATGTCGTTTAACAATATTTCTAACAAATGCTACATCTAAATTAATTTCACTTACGGTCACTAAACTTATCATTTATCGCGCAAAAATAACCAATTTTCTTTTTTTCCAACTTAAATGTTACTAAATTTCTAACATTTTTGTAAAAAAGTTATATATTTACTATTCGTTGTCACGTGTCATATGCCGTGTCATATGCCATGTCATCAATCCGACAAGTGTTCTCGCCGGATTCCGGTCAACATGACTTTTTTGAAAAAATGTTAGAAGTTCAGTAACATTTAAGATAGAAAAAAAAGTCGGTTACTTTTGTGCGATAAGTGATAAGTTGAGTAATCATGAGTGAAATTGACCCCCAAATACTGAGATCTCCTATCTATTTATAGAGATCATAAATACTTGAGATCTATCTCTAGTATATCTCAGACTCTTTCTGAGATATGATTTGGTAATATTAATCGGATTGAATTATTAATTTTTTTTGGATTGGAAATTTATCCAAATTAGAGTCATGGGCATACCCAAACTCTATCATCTCCCACTCGCACATGACAGAATGAATTTCAGCCTTAATTTTTAGTTATACTGGCAGATAAATTGTGTGACCAGCATACCTCGAGAGCACTAGTCCTATACACCTGTTAAGGATATATAGCGTCGCGAAAAATGAGATTCTCCTTTTCACGTATGCCTAACCATAGATGGCTTTCTCACATTCACTATTTTAACTCATGATCTCATAAAATAATTTTCGTGTCCACTATTATGTTTCTACTCATAGAAACTATAATAGGCATGCCGATGAACCACGAAACAATTGAATGTGATCAAAAGGCTATATTCTCCTCTTACTGTATGCCATCCATTATGATTCAAATTGCTTTTCTAGCTAGATCCTTCAGGCCTAAATTTTTCCTGGACCTCTTAGAGACTAAATAAGCTATCCACATTGAACTATATTTCAGGGATAAGTTAAGGGCTCTAATGATCAAAATATAAATAGCGTCTCACAATAGGAAAAGTTGAGATCAATAATATTATTAAATTCCCATCCTTTTGGTCACTTAAGCACGTAAGGTATAAAACATGTGATATGGTGTTCTTTTCTTCCCTTAAAGGAATGCATGTCTTACATTTAAAAATGTATATAAATAATACCATACAGAAGCGTAAGGTTGCGATGCACCGAAGTATTCAACTTTAGTTCGCTTACTTAAGGATTACTTCTACCTTTTTAGACAGAACATGGTAGTTATATTTAACTTACCATGGGATTCCATAAATCCTTATTTAGATTTCAATCCAAAGCATACAACTTTATATATGTCTTTATATCACACATTAACAAGACTCAACTTGTAATTTCTACAAGATAGCACTTTTATTTTGAATAGGCTCTCGGATTCTTATATGTTCAAAAATTACCTCATCTTAGTTTTTGCCAACTCATTGACAAACTTAAGGTAAACACCCTTGTGAGTGGGCTACTTGTCTGTCCGACATGCTTAATCTCATACAAATAACAGTAAATGTTTACATATAAATATTTACACTTATGTATTGCCAACAATGAACTTTTGTTTATTAATCACAAATAATAACGTTAAGTGATTATATTAAAATATAACAGTACCAATAAAATTCTACACAAACCTCGAGATCTAATGTGTTTCTCAAAACACATCTCTCGTTGCAGGTTTACTCAACGGATCTGCTTGCGTAGAAACATACTGTAAGTTCACTTCTCCTCGTGCAACAATATCTCTCATGTATTAATACTTAATGTCAATATGCTTAGCCCTATTATAAGTTATCGATGACTAACTGTCACTATAGACCATCACTTGTTCCTCCGAGGCGATTACTCTTAAATGGCTCACAAACCATTTTAGCCTAATTGTCTCTTGTACTGCAGCTGAGGAAGTGACTAACTTAGCTTCCCTTATTGATAGGGCTACACAGGTTTATTTCTTACTACTCTATGAGATGGCACTCTTGCCGAGTAAGAATATGAAACCTAAAGTGGATTTCCTCTCATCCATATCTCTTGCACAATCTACGTTTCTATATTCTCTCAATGCAGATCATTTTCTTGATAATAGAGAGAATAATCTATTGTACCTTTAAGGTATCTAAGTATCCTTTTAATTGCTTCTAATGTGCTTTGCCTGGATTAGATTGATATATATTTACCATGTCCATTGCATAGCATATATCATGTCTTGTACATAACATCGAGTACATAAGACTACCCATGGCACTGGCATATAGAACGTTTCTCATACGTTCATTTTTTCTGGCTTCTTAAGACACACATCTTTCTTAAGAAATTGATTCTTCGCAATGGGGTTATCTATGGGTTTGCAGTTTTGCATATTAAATCGTTCAAGGTCTTTGTTGATATATTTCTCAAAAGAAAAAGGCAACAACCTTCTCAAACAATCTCTTGAATTCTTAACTTCAAGAATATAATATGCTTGACCCATATCTTTTATCTCAAAGTTGGACGATAACTAATTTTTGATTTCATTTACGTATCACTTTTCATTTTCAGTTTTAAGTATGTCGTCTACATATAATGCCAAAATGACAAATTTACTTTCAGAGCTTTTACTATAAACGCAATGATCTTCGTCAATTATGTTGACGACATGATTGTATGATGAAGTTTCAAGTACCATTGTGTTGAAAACTGTTTAAAGCCATAGATTGAGCTCATCAATCAGCAAATTCTATGTTTATTGCCCTTTTTAATGAAACCTATAGGTTGTTCCATCCAATTCTCCATTGAGAAAACTAGTCTTCACTTCCATTTATTTAACTCTAGGTCCAAACTCACCGTTATGGTCAGAATCAACCTTATGGACGTAAATCTTACAACAGATGAGAAAGTCTTCTCATAGTCAATCTCTTCCTCCCTTAGCGACTAGCCGAGTCTTGTATCTTTTGATACTTATTTCAACTTTTCACTTCACTTTGAGAATCCATTTATTCCCAATTTGTATCATTCTTGTAGATCAACTAGTTCTCAAACATGGTTTGATCTCATGGATGCCATTTTTTTTTTTCATTGCTTTAATCCATTTTTCCTTAGATGGGTATGAAAAAGCCTTTTGAATATTTTTATGCTCCTTCTTATATTGTTGGGTAACCAAAAGGGCTTCATTTAAGCCTTCGATTTTAAATCGTCGGCGTGGAACACTTATCCTTTTAGATTTTTGCAGTTCTGAATCTTGATAAACATGTCTCATATATTCATTGTGATTCATAATGCTCCCACTAGGACCATGTTCCATACTCCCACTGGAGCCAAGAATACCAGATTCTTTCCTCCCACTGGAGTGAAGAATACTCCCATTCAAATAGGTCTCGATCATCCGAATTGTTTGGAGGATGAGGGTCTTAACCTTTTTTCTATAAATTCCTCCCACTCAGATAGAGTGATCATGATAGTTCCTCTTACTGAGATTAATAGAAAGTGAAATCTTAATTCACTTTACTGACTTTGAAAATTCATTCTCTAAAAATATGACGACTCATGATCTAAATTCTGTCACAGTGTCATTTTCTTGCTCACCCATGAAAATGTATTCTTTTAATACTTCACAATATCTCACATAGATACTCTTTTTACCTCTTGGTCTTAATTTACCAAAATAAGGTATCTTGTGCGTAAGCATTATAACCTAAAGGTCGTAATTGGCTTAAGTCAGATTGTCGATCAACCCACAACACATAAGGTGTGGAAGTGATAGATTTTGAGGGCATCTAACATATGTGATAGTCAATAAAGTATCTCCCCAATAGGAGATAGACAAATTTGCCTCTGCCATTATAGATCTAACCATATCTAGGATAGTATTATTTCTCCTTTTCGTAATATCGTTTTGTTGTGGATTTCTAAGAATGAACAACTGATGTTCAATTCATTTTTCATCACATAAAGCTTTAAATTTATCTATAAGATATCACCGACCTCTGTCAGTTCTTAAAGCTTTGATCCTTTTGTTTAATTGACTCTCAATTAAACTCATTTAAGTCTTAAAGCAACTCAATGCTTCCGACTTGTGAGAAATTATATAGATATGACTATATCTAGTATAATCATCTATAAATGTGATGAAGTAGCAGGCCCCTTGCTTTATCCTCACATCTATTTGACTACATACGTCATAATAAACTAACTACAATGGAAATTTGATTCTAGTACTTTTTTCGAATGATTTTCTAACTATCTTTCCTTTTAGGCAATGCTCGCACGTAGGCAATTCAACTTTATTTAAATCACTTATTAAACCTTCTTTGGCTAACCAACCCATTCGGTCTTTATTCGATATGGTTTAACCTAGCATGCCATTATTTCATATTATTCTCATAACTATGTGAAAAAAAAAAGGAATTAAATTGAAAAACTAGTTTTCTTCAAATAGTCATGGTACGCATTCATAACAATTAAATCATTCAGTACATAACCAAAATTATAATAAATATTATTCAAGCACAAGCATACACTGCATCCTCAAAATGTAAATTGAAAATAAATTTCAATAAAGCAAGAATATAACATAAATTCAAAATAAAGGTTTCTCTATCCCATGTTACATGATCTATTGGTTCTGAATCTATCACTCACAAAGGATAAAATTCAGAACTGAATATATAAATTTCACTCACTTCTGAGTCAAAAGAGTGTATCTTTTTGGGCACAATGCAGTCTCTTGCATAGTGTCCTTTTTGTTGGAAATTGAAATATTTCACTCTTGAAATGTTTACCTCTTTTTTGCCTTTGGACCTATAGTGATTCCATTTTTCTTTTTGCTTTTCAAGCTTTCGAGTCTTTTCCTTATCCCTACTTTTGAAGCTTCTTTTATTGTTCTAATTAGAACTCAATCTACTAGAACGGGACTATGCCATATGCACTATGGTATTGACCTTAATCGCTACCAGATGGTCTCCTTTCAAGCTCTAAATGACGAGCGACATCCTTAAATATCTTTATGCTTATCCATATGAGTTAGTTGCATCTTCATATGCTCCCAACTCTTAGATAAGAAATGGATAACAGCTCGGATCTACTGTTCATTAGTCAACTTATGACCATAGTCACTAAGCTCATTTTTCCCTTTTTCATCTCTCAGATGTTTTCGTATCGAATAATCAGACTTCTTCTGATATGTATCAAATTTAGTCAAAGTCATACCTCTAAACTTTTTCCGCAAAGTGATCCACAAATCCATTGCATTTTGATACTTATGGAATGGCTTAGTGATAACATCATCCATTGCACTTAGCAAGATGATGCGAGCAGTGAAATTTTACTTTTTCCATGCCACATAGACATCTCGGTCCTGCTTATGCTGGGTTGTGGTGCCGTCCTTAGGTTCAGTCATAACCGAATTTAAGGGTTCTAGAGCCTCTTGCTCTTCAAGCACATTCTAAATTTTTATATTCCAAATTTTATAATTATCACAATTTAGCTTCATATCTTTACTAAGTTCGGTGACAATTAACTTGGAAGCAGTATCCATTAGAATCCTCTTATCTCAAATGGAACAATATTGCACATATTTAAGGAAGATAAGGCAACACATGCAATTTACTATGCATTTGAAATAATAACCTAGTAAAATTTTCTATTAAGCTCAAATTCGAAAAGGTTATTAATAGTATCCAATTACCCTCTATGTCCTAATGTCTAACCTCACGGGTTAAAATTTCATGCAAACTAAATCTGAATTATTGGATTATTAAGTTCTCAAACTTATGAGGGGATTTTTATTAAGTCTCTACTTAATAAACATGCAATAATTTTAATCATAAAATATTGTTAGGAAATTAACAATTAAAATAAACATATTTATTATAAAGTTAAATGCCAAGAATAATAAATAAATGCATTTATTTAACCAATAAAGAAAATTCAATAATCCTAAAATAAAATACTCGTGTCAAATATATATCAATAGGAAACATAAATCCTATTTAACAAAAATAAACACCAACTCAAATTGATACTTGTGTCAACTATTCTAAAAGTTCAGATTTCATAAAATCTTTTTAGGTATTAGGATTAATTCTTGACCGACTTCATCAATTCATCACGCAACTCATAAGTCCATTGATGAAGCCATGAATGATACATGCTCCGTCCATTTCTCAATACTATCACAGTTTTTTAGTGTTGATTCTCAACACTTCTTTTTTGGCAACTCGAACCAAAAAATGGATAACAAATTTTCTATAAAATCTTTCTCCTTTGAACTAGGTAGTTTCCAATAACTCTCTCAGTTTTAGATGATATTCAAAGGAGTCAGTCAACACTTTAACTAAGACTCTATCATCCATTTTCATACTCAGACCACCAATCCAAATGAACTGTTGCATTTGTTCTCACACATGTACATTATGATGCACTATTGCGTCATTATCAACAGCTCAAATCTTCCTTTGCATTCCCATATTGCTTATTGGTTGCACTTTTGCATTTCTTAAAACAACCTATGCATAATTTAAGGAAGATCTAGTGTCCTTATTTAACATTTCTATAATATATTACAGAAAATTTAATACACTCATGTATAAATACACATAATTGAAACACATTTCAATCAATAAGTAAGGACAGAAGCTCAAAAATTTTTCAAAATATTTTTAAAAATGTCAGCAGGCAAAAAACACATTTTTTACACCTTTTTATAATATTTTTGAAATTTTAAAAATAAAAAATAATTTTTTAGTCATCAAAAAATTTTGAAAAAATGACCAAAAAATCAAAAATAATTTTAAAAATTTATTTGACAAAAAAAGAGTTAAAATGGTGAAAAACATCAACACGCGCCCACACGTGCCACCAAAGGGAGGACAAACGGGCCCATGCACCACCACGCGTGTGTCCCACTTGACCTGCCACGTGTCTGCATCTCATTAAGCCACGTGTCAACACATCAACAATAAGTCATGACACATGTCAGGACACTATTGGTCCACCAGTTACCCACGGGGCACACAAGTGACATGTCATTGACGCGTGGCATGATACCTATCATCCACGTAGCATGGTTCGATTGGGCCATATGTCGATGTTGACACGTCATCACCTACATGTGGCACGACACATGGCATGACCTCAGTCATCCACGTATCACTCCCTCATTGGGCCATCTATCGCCCACGTGGCATCCAGATGACACGTCACTGCCATCCACACGGCATGATGTCATTGGGCCACGTGTCAGCAGTGATGCATCACTGTTGACACGTGGTCTCGCGCGTGTAGGTCACCACCCATGCATATGCGCTTAATGTTTGGTGGCGCGTGCATGTCATGCGCCGCCTTCCCAGTGGTTTCTGTTGTCCGAATTTCGGCTGGTGGTGGGTTTTTAGGGTCTGTGATTCCAATAGTGAGGTCAAAAATTAAAAATTATGACTTCTAGTTTTGCATTTTAAAAACTCATGTTCGTTCCCTTGAATCGTAGTGTACACATACACAATTTTCGAGCCGCAATATATACACATGTATTATTCACACAAAAAATAAATTTTTATTGTGTTTCATGCATCCTATATCAGATAATTTTACACCTAAAATTTTAGATCTATTTAGCCACATGTCAGGACACAAAAACTATGGCTCTGTTACCAATGATGGAAAAGTAATATTAAATAAATAATTTATGTTGAGGTAACATTAGAAAATGATACCTACTTCTTATAGTATAGAAATAAATTACGAAAGCGTTTACAGGGATCCACTTTATTTTTGGTCACTGGTCTAGCTTTTATCCACGTGTGGGATAATAGCGGCCATTCCAAAATCTAAAAGCCCTTGAAATATCAAGATAAAAATAAGTGTGAGTGAAAACCAGCAGTTTTGCAGCGTATACATTTTCTCATTACCAAATATTTAGATCTCCCATCTACTTATAGAGATCCTAAATACTAGAAACGTATCTCTACTATATTTCAGACTCCTTCTGAGATATGATTTGGTAATGTTAATCGGATTGAATTACTTAATTTTATTTGGATTAAAATTTTATCCAAATTAAAGTTATGTGTGTACATGTGTATATACATATATGTATATGTGTGTGTGTGTGTGTGTATATATATATACAAATTTAGTCATTAAATCTGTCGCAAACAAAATCGCTAAAATTGCCTCCGAATTTAGCGACTAATATTGTTGTCGCTATTTTATCGACTGATTTTTTAGTCGCTAAATTAGTCGCAAAAATTATCGACTGATTTTTTAGTCGTTAAATTAGTCGCAAAAAAGACGCCATAAATTGCCGCCAAAATTTAGAGATTGTTTTTTTTTCCGTCGCTAAAATTGAAAAAAATAGTATTTTACGACTAATTCTTAATTCAGTTTTCGTCGCTAATTTGTGTTTTTTTTGTAGTGGATCTTGTATAATAATAGGAGAGTAGCGTATGAATTAACATAAATAAATCAATAGATATGAATTTTTGATAATTCAATTATTTGTTTATTTATCTATATATAGTTGGTAGCACTCCTATTTTCTTCTTAGGGTATATGGGGGTGTTATAGTATCATTCAAGATTTTGAGCAAAAGTCTTAAGATTTTAGAATTATTAAGAGAGAATGTTAAAATTTACTGTATCACTAACCTATTTTTTATTATTTGACTAATGAAGATTTGCACAAAATCACATAAAAAAAAAACTAGAAACGGGAAGAAGGAGAAAAAAATGTAACTTTTTTTTCTTTGTAGGGAAATGATAACTATTTACAGTAGGAAAGGAGAGAAATTTACTTTTTATGAGTCAAAATAAGAGTCTAATTAAAAAGTGATATTTTTCTTTGGGATAAGAGATTTTTTTTGCTATTAAACTATCAGAAATAAGTTGAAAATGCCTTTAAATCTTTTTTTTGGAGGTTTTTACCTCTAAAATCACTTAAATGGATGAAAAATGGCATCATTTTAGACGGAAAATGCAGTTGGCAAACGGAATTCAAGACAGCCAATCATACGTCGATATATGTCAATATGATTCAGGGGTAAATATCGACTAAAACAAAATTTAAACGCATTTTCACAATATTTTTCATAGTTTGAGGGCAAAAAATTACTTATAGAGTACAACTCAATAATTTGACTAGAAAAAAAGTTGACATGTGTCGACGCGTGATTGTTTGCAGTTAACTCCGTTTGATAGCTAGACTTACCGTTTTTCGTGAGGGTATTTTTTAACAATAAAATTGAATTTAGGGGTAAAAACTAAAAAAAAAAATTGAGTGTATTTTCACTCAATTTATAATAGTTCAAATCCTACTATCTTTTAAAATTAGAAAGTTTTAGTAGTATTTTTAAAAAGACTTCCACTTTTCTATAGATGGTATCTTTGTAAAAATTCCTAACTAATTCAATCCAATCCAGAGAAATTTGAATGTCTTTTTCTGACCTTAATAAGTAAAAGCAAAAGTGTTAAATACAAAAACGCCTCAATTAGGATAGACTCAAAATGTCAATACCTTTGAATTTAAATCAAGATAAAAAAAATGATAGAAAAGTCACTGCATACTTTTCTTATCAAGAAAAACAGATCCATAATTGAATGAATTATAACTATAATTTTAACTTTCCCAACTTGTTTATCAAAAATTCGTAGACTTTTATGCAGGAATCAACTTTTCAACACCACCACTTGTGTCAATTTCTGACCTAAAAATGTTTTTATATGCGTAGAATTTTTCCTTTAATTAAACTGTCAAAATTTTTATTGAGAGGCTGAGATAGCTTTGACGGTTGCGTGTCGGCGCCTATACTGTTCCTTTTCTTTTTCTTCTTCTATAATTCAATTACTTACTCTTACGGTGTGGATTTTATTTGGTCAAACCTCTTCTTCTGTGTTTTGTTCATCTCCATCACTTCACTTCTCCTTCTTACAGAATTTCCTTACAACTTCGTCTCTCTGTCTCTTCTTTCTTTTCTTTTTTTTTTTTTTATTTTCTCTTCTTTTTGTCCCATTAATTTTGCCTTTTCTCGTCACTAACAACATAATTTTCTTAAAAAATTCAAAATTTTAATCTGTCATAAATTTGAGTGCAATAATATAGTGAATGGCATAAAAATAATTAAAAAAAAGGGATAAAAACGTCATTATAGATGAAATTGGTTCTCTTAAGGGTTTCTTGCATCTTATTTGGTTTTGCTAAATTTTATCCTTTCAGTCCTTCAGTAGTGGTGCTCATTTTTGTTTTTGTTTTTACTCATGTGGCTCTTGCGTTTTTTCCTGGGTTTTACATGGTTGTTCTTTTTGTTGATTTGGCTGACTGCTGGGCAGCCTTGGACTGATGTATGATCTTTCATTTCATTAATTTGGTTTGGCTGATAAAAAAAAAAAAAAGATGAAATTGATCTTAAATTAAAATTCACATGCTAATTTGCGAACAAAATTTAATTTTTGGATCAATAAGTAATCATTTGAAACTTTGAAAGTCAAATTAGTGTCTCCATTTTCTTGATGTTCCCAGTATGGTGTGGAACCACTCTTTTTTTTTTTTTAATGCAAATTAAACTTTCATTAATATAATAAAAAATACATCTTAAAAGTACAATTAAATTTATAAAAGTTAAAAATACATAATATATATGAAATAAATGAAATTTCTTGGAGTTGTTAATGACACATTGAATAAAGGAGTTTAAAATGGAATAGAAAAGTTTATTGTAAGAAATAAATTCCATTCAGAATGTGAGGGTAGGTGTAATAAACAATATTGCATGATAAGTGAAAAAGTAGTATATAATTTCATATTTTGCAAAAAATATTTTAATTTATAATTAGACCATGAAGAGAAAATTCAACAACAAATTAATTGTATTCTCATGGACCAAATATTGTAAAATTTTTCTGTAATTTATTTTAGTACAAATTTAAAGACATTGATGATAATAAAAGCATAGTTCAAGGGTGGTGATTGAAATTAGCAAATTATTTTGTACGAACAAAGCATTATTTTGTTGGATTGAGCTAACTTCTATAATACATATACATATATACATATATATATATATATATATATATATATATATATATATATATATATATATATATATATATTCTTGAGCATCCCTCATTTAGGAGAACAAACTCAAGAACTTGAGAGAGAAAATACTGGAGAGAGAAAGGAAAACTACTTTTCTATTATTTCACACACCAATTAAATGATGAAAACAGTTTTTTATACTAAACTAACAGAGCTAACAAAACTAACAAAAGGTAAAACACGTGGCTCATAATAAATAGCAGTTGTACATCCCCTCCTCAAGTTGGAGATGGTGCGGACATCAATCCCAACTTGCGAAGAATAGTATGAAACGATGGAGAAACTAAGGACTTGGTGAAAATATCAGCAAGCTGAAGATGAGTCGAAACGTATTGAGGATTAATGAAACCTTCCTTATACTTGTTGCGAACTATGTGACAATCAATTTCCAAATGCCTAGTCCTTTCATGAAAAATTGGATTAGCAGAAATGTGAAGAGCAGATTGATTGTCGCACCAAAAAGGAATTGGGGTAACAACAGAAATCTGAAAATCTTGAAGAAGATAAGCCACCCATTGAAGCTCATAAACTGTAGTGCCCATACTCCGATACTCTGCTTCACAACTAGAACCAGACACTGTAGATTGTTTTTTACTCTTCCAAGATATAAAAGATGTACCAAGAAAGATACAGTAACCAGTAATCGATTTTCTAGTAATAGGACAGGAAGCCCAATCACTATCACAGTAAGCAGTTAACCCTAAAGTGCTGTTGCTGCTGTAAAAAATACCATGATCCAAGGTTCCATTTAGATACCGAAGCAAATGCATAGCAGCATCCCAATGACATTGCTTTGGAGCAGCAACAAATTGACTGAGCTGCTGTATACTAAAGGTAATATCAGGCCTAGTCATATTCAAATAGAGAAGTCTCCCAATTAATCGTCGAAAGACATCAGGATCAGTGAGCAGAGGAGAATCTTCCTTGAACTTGTGATTTTTAGGCAAAGGAGTTTGAGTAGGTACTGAACCAGATAAACCCGCATCCTTCAAAATATCACAAAGATATTTTCTTTGAGAGATAAAAGCACCCACAACAGACCTTGCTATTTCAATGCCTAAAAAATACTTAGCATACCCCAAATCTTTGATAGTAAAAATCGAATGCAAAAATTGTTTAACAGCAATCACATCAGACTCATAATCCCCGGCAATTAAAACATCATCAACGTACACTAACAAAGCTAGAAAAGAGGATGAAGAAGCTTTGATAAAAAGACAATGATCATTATGAGATTGCTGAAAGCCATACTATATAATTTGAGCAGTAAATTCTGAGTTCCACTCCCTGGAAGCTTGCTTTAACCCATATAAAGACTTCTTCAATCTACAAACCTGTCCCTCTTTAGCTTTAGTATATCCCTCCGGTGGCAACAAATACACTTCTTCTTTCAAATATCCATGTAAAAAAAAGCATTATTAATATCCAGCTGATAAATACACCATCCACGAATAGTAGCAAGAGCAAGAAAAAGTCTCACAGTCACCAATTTGGCTACAGGTGAAAAGCTATCAAAATAATCAACCCCTGCTGTTTGATTATAGCCCTTAGCCATTAACCGGGCTTTATATCTTTCAACAGTACCATCTGGGTTAAACTTTACCTTAAACACCCATTAAGACCCAATGGCTTTCTTATTTGGTGGCAAAGAAGTGAGTTCCCATGTATGATTCTCCTCCAAAGCTTGTAACTCTTTGTTCATTGCAGCAACCCACTCAACATATTGAACAGCCTGCTTGTATAAAGTAGGCTCAGGTACATTACCAACATTAAGCATAAATGCTGTATATGTTTGTGAATAAGCTGTAGGAGGAGAAGAAGATGTAACATTCGAACATACAAAATCTTGCATCCAAAGTGGCACCTTTCGAGTTCGGTTATTGACTCTGACAGCGACAGGAGCTCTTAAAGGAGAAGCAGCAGTGGAATGGTTAAGTACTGAACCATCCATGTGAGAGTCAGAAGGATTAGGAACTTCATCAGATGAATCTTCACTGATAGGAACACAAGGTAGTGGCACATGTTCAGTAACATCAGCATCCTGCTTCTTTTGAAAAGGAAAAATATCTTCATAAAAGAGCACATCTCTAGAATGAAAGACAGTATGAGTAGTCACATTATACACCTTAAATGCCTTCTGACCAGACACATAGCCAATAAAAACACATTTAAAGGCTCGAGAGTCAAATTTATCTTTATGTGGAAAAGTGTTAACAGCAAAGCTCAAGCACCCAAAAGACTTCATTCTTTGGTAATCCGGTATTCTACCATGAAGAACTTCATAGGGAGACTTCCATTGTAACAAAGAAGTAGCACTACAAGAAAATCAGCATTTACCGACGGAAATTTAGCGACGGAAAATGTACCGTCGCTATTTAGCGACGGAAAGACATTTCCGTCGCTAATTAGCGACGGAAAATAATTCCGTCGCTAAATAGCGACGGAAAAAATATTCCGTCGCTAATATAGCGACGGAAAATATAACCGTCGGTAAATTGGGCGCGTAAATTTGGCGGCGTAAATTGCTACGGAAATTCCCGACGGAAATTAAATTCCGTCGCTAATTTTAGCGACGGAATTTAATTTCCGTCGGGAATTAGCGACGGAAATTTAATTCCGTCGCTAAAAATATTTTAACTAATTTATTTTATATATTTTAGCGACGGATATTAAATCCGTCGCTAATTTTAGCGACGGAATTAAATTTCCGTCGGGAATTAGCGACGGATATTAAATTCCGTCGCTAAAAATATTTTAATTAATTTATTTTATATATTTTAGCGACGGAAATTACAACCGTCGCTAAAAATAAAATAAAATATTTATTTTTTTAGCGACGGTTTGAATAACCGTCGCTAAAAATTTTAACTTAAAAATAGTTTTCTGGCTTTTCTTTTCTTCCCTCCTCCTTTATTTCTTTCTCTCTCTCGCGAGCTGACCCAGGTCGCCCCAGCCGCCCTCGCCCCAGCCGCCCTCGCCGCCGCCCGCCCCTCAGCCGCCCTCGCCGCCGCCTGCCCCACCCTGGCCCCTCCGCCCCTCTCTCTCGCGCGCCCCTCTCTCTCTCGCGCGCCCCTCTCTCTCTCGCTCGCCTTAGCAGCAGCCGCCGCCGCCCCCATGGCCCCAGCCGCCCACTCCGCCGCCTTCCCTCCCTCCTCGTCTCAGCGGCCCACTTCGTCGCCTTCCCCGCACCCCTCCGCCTCCCTGGCTCACCAGATCTGTTCTGCCTTCCTTGCTCGCGTCAGATCTACTCCACCTCCTTCGTGCGACAGATCTGCTCCGCCTCCCTCACTCGTCGCCGATCCTCACTCGCCGGTCGCCGCTCCTCACTCGCCGTCAGTGCTTCAACCATCAGGTATCAGCATTCCAGTTATTATTATTATTATTATTATTATTATTATTATTATTATTATTATCATTTTGGCATATGATATGATTTGATACGTGTTTTCATGTTTCCATTTGAGAATTGGATTGGAATTGAGTTAATTGAAAATTGAAATTGCACTGATTTAATTGGAATTGGAGTGATTTAATTTGAGAATTAGATTGAAATTGATTCAATTGAAATTATGATGATACCAAATCTTATTGACGGAAATTGATTCAATGGAAATTATTGACAAAGTTGTTTTTACATTTACAATTATATTCATATTGGCAAAATAAGAATAAATCGTTTACATGGTATTGGGTAAGAACTAAATTAAATACTTTCATTCTACTAGTGTATGGCTTCATGCTGCATCTGTATGCTATGCTATTTTATTTACTTTGTTTTATTTGTGATTAAGTGCTTGATTACTTGCATTGCTTATGGGATCTCCTAAAAATCTGCACTATTTCAATAATTCCTTATTAGCAAGCATTCGTATCTGATAAGGAGACTGTATCTGTTCGAGCAGAAGTAGAAGTGCACCTCCAAAATGGTCCTTGAATGCTCTGTGCCATGTTTCTCTCAACTGGTCGATTAGGTAATTAATATAGTTTCTTTGTTCCGGTTCTGATGTTAATTGTAATTTGTATGAATTTGTCCCTTTTAATCAGAATGCGAAAGAGGAGGCTACAGCTGCTGTGCAACAGCTTCATTGAGCTAGCTGAACCTGAGCTGAAATCTCTTCAGTTGATGACTCAAAGAACACAATATGTGGAGTAAGAAAGAGTTGGAAATTGAATACAGAACAATAGTAAGTGTAAATTAATATTTATGAATTTTGAATTTCTCATTGCCTTTGCTTGTGAGCATTTAAGAATTATTGACAAAGCAGGTTCCAAATCTCCATTGCTTTGGCATTTATCTCATGGTTTCTTCTTGCCATATCTTCTCATGTTATGTTTTGGCTTTTGGCAAACGTATGAATTAATCAACATGAATGACACAGAGCCTATATTCTTCATTGTATATATCTATACGATATATACAATCAAAAGCAATTGGGATATCAACAGTTTATATTATATCAGATGATGAATATTGGTAAATATTAAATATTGTTTAAATTTATAATTCTTAACACTTTATTGTTATTAAATTTATTAATAGAATTTTTCATATTATGATTATTATTGTTAATTGGGTATATGCTAATTGGAATTGTTATTAGTGTTATTAGTATTTTAAGTAGTTGTGTTAATTATTATTATTATTTAATTGGTATGTTAAGTAGATATATTATTAGTATTTGTTATTATTTCTATTAAGAAGTTGTGTTAATTATTATTATTATTATTATTATTTAATGGGTATGTTAAGTAGATATATTATTAGTATTTGTTATTATTTCTATTAAGAAGTTGTGTTAATTTTAGTTATTATTATTATTATTATTATTCAACATGTTATAATTATTAAATTAAAATCAATAAAATTTGTACCTTAATTATTATTATTATTATTATGTTAATTTGTATTGTTATTATTATTATTTATTTATGTTAATTTGTTATTAATTTTTTTTTTAATTTGTAAAATTTACCGACGGAAATTGAATTTCCGTCGGTAATTACCGACGGAAAAAAAATTTCCGTCGGGAAATTTACCGACGGAAATTGAATTTCCGTCGGTAATTCCCGACGGAAATTCAATTTCCGTCGGTAAATTTTGCCGACGGAAATTTTTTCCGTCGGTAAATTTACCGACGGAACTTTTTTCCGTCGGGAATTACCGACGGAAATTGAATTTCCGTCGGTAAATTTCCCGACGGAAAAAATTCCGTCGGGAAATTTTTCCTACGACTAAATTGCCGACGGAAAAAATTCCGTCGGCAATTTAGTTTCCCGACGGAAATTCCTTATTTTCCGTCGGGAATTTCCGTCGGGAAATGCTTTTTTTCTTGTAGTGTAGGAAGCCTATTTATAATATGAGTGGCAGTTAAAATAGCATCTCCCCAAAATTTTTTAGGTAAATTAGACTGGAACATAAGAGCCCTTGCCACTTGCAATAAGTGTTTATGCTTCCTCTCAACTACCCCATTCTGTTGTGGAGTATAACTACATGATGTTTGATGAATTATACCCCTTTTTGAGAACAAAGACTGCATAGATTGATTCACAAATTGAGTTCTATTATCGGACCGGACCACCTTCACTCTAGAATTAAACTGATTCTCCACCATGAGTAAAAACTTTGTGAAAAAAATCATAAACCTGTGTTTTATGCTGCAACAGATAGGTCCAAGTAGCTTTACTATGATCATCCACAATAGTTAACACATAGCGAGCATTATTGAGACTGGATTATTTATAAGGACCCCATAGATCAATATGCATAAGATCTAAAATATGTGCAGAATGAGAGTGACTAAGAGGAAAAGGAATTCTTTGTTGTTTGGCAAAATGACAAACATCACATGGTTTATTGAAAGAAGTATCATCAATACAAGAAATATGACTTAGAACAGAAGAAGGAGCATGTCCAAGTCTACTGTGCCATATGCCAGCAGAAACAGAAGAATCTTTACTGGAAACAGAATTGACAATAAAACTAGAAGATTGAGCTGCATTCTTAACATTTGACAAACTACAGCTAGTATTCATAGAGGAATTAGAATGGAATGATGTAGTATATTTGTTTATTACAATAGAATCAAAAGACTCTGAATGTAGTATGTATAAAGTGCCTATGACTGGACCAACGGCCAGAACCTCTTCAGTCTTCAGGTCCTGTATGAGGCAATGAGAAGGATAAAAAGTGAAAAAGACATTAGCACTTTTGGAGATTTTATTCACAGACAACAAATTGAATTTGAAAGAAGGGAGTAACAAAACATCCTTAAGAATTAGTTTAGGATGTAGAGAGATTTCACCAGAATATTTGACATTTTTAACAGAAGCATCAGGTAAGTGAACAGGAACCAAACGATGAAGTTCCTTAAAATTACTGAATAAATTTTTATTGGAACACATGTGAGCTGAAGCGCCAGTATCAAGTATCCACGTCTCTTTATCAAAATTATGTAATGTATGCAAAGCAGTAATACTTGCATACTCAATAGTGTCACTAATGAATCTTGCAAGATCTGTGTTCACAAAATTCACATGCTCATCTGTTTGCATTTTTCCTTTCACCAATTTAGTAATCTCCTGTTTCACCAAATGAGAAACCAGAGCACTGATGTCTTCATTCTTTCCTCCATTCTCTCCATTCACATCAAAAGGAGTTTCTGGTGCATCTGGATTAATGGCTATATTAGCCATTACTTTCTTTCCACCTGCTTTCTTTTCCTTCATTTCTTTGTACCATTCAGGGTAGCCATGAAGCTTAAAACAAGTATCCTTCATATGACCACTGCTGTGACAGTGATCACAATATCTGTCTAATTTCTTGCCATCCTTCTTCTTGTCTTTGTGACTAAGAGTTCTTGCTAACATAGCAGCAACATTAGTGTTATCTACGGCAAAATTAAGACTCACTTCCCTCTGTCTCTCTATTCTCAAAACCATATTATAGGCTTTATCCACGTCTGGTGGTGGTTCCAAATTAAGTATTTGAGTTCTATTGCTTTCATAAGTCTGATTAAGTCCCATAAGAAACTGCAGTAACTTCAACGTTGCGTCTCTTTCAGCAAGTTTCTTACTCAGTCCACATGAACATCCATTACAACTACAGGTTGGCATAGGTAACATCCTTTCCATTTCATCCCAGCACTTATGTATTTTATTGTAATAAACAGTAACAGAGTTATTTCCCTGCTCTGTTGAACTCATTTCCCTCTGGATTTGATAAAGCAGTGGAGTATAACTCACACCAAATCGTTTCTCCAGAACATCCCACAAACTCTTAGCACTGGGAGAATATATGAAAGCATCCGATAAGTCTTTAGAAATAGAATTCATTATCCATGATTTTATCATTGAATCAACCTTTTTCCACTTCTTATATTTGGTTGCATCAGTAGGAGGGTTTACATTGCCATCGATGAAACATAGCTTATCTTTGGCCTCTAAAGAAGTTCTGATTGCAGTACTCCAACTCAAGTAATTTTTACCTGTTAATGGCGTAGTAACAAGTACCATGCCAGGATGATCCGAGCTCTGCAACATCAGAGCATCTTCACCATCACGATCCACCATTATGAAAAATCTTCGTGAGAGAACCCGAAAGAAATACAATATAGGTCTTGTAGAAGTAGAGAGAAGCACATATCTAATATAGATCTAAGAAAATCAAAGGAAAAAAATGGACTCAGATCCAAGAGAACCTTTCTCTGATACCATGAACAAACTCAAGAACTTGAGAGAGAAAATACTGGAGAGAGAAAGGAAAACTACTTTTCTATTATTTCACACACCAATTAAATGATGAAAACAATCTTTTATACTAAACTAACAGAGCTTACTAAACTAAGAGCTAACAAAACTAACAAAAGGTAAAACACGTGGCTCATAATAAATAGCAGTTGTACAAAATTAAAATCCATGATCCCTTTGGCGCAAAACTAAGAATTATGGCGGCCTTCTCTACTAACTAGCTTGCCAATCATATAATGAGTTACAAATTTGTAAAGACTAATTACTAAAACATATAAACACATATAGAGTCACAGTTTAATTGTTTTTCTCATGGGCTTTGAATCGATTCAAATTCATAATTCACGAGATATAAATCATAAAATTCTAAACATACACTTCCACATCACTAAGCCAAAAACTTATCAGCAGTTCAGTGGAGGACGATCGGATAAATCTCTATGAGGTTCGAACTTCGATTTCTTGAAAATCAGGCTTCCAAAAATCAAGAATCCAAGCGAATATCCAGCAATAGCAGAAAGCAAAACTCCAATATGAAAAGACATGACTGCAAGCATGACCAACAAAGCTAGAATAACCCTAATACCATACATTAGGGTTTGTTGGATCCCAGCAGTGACATAGCTTGTGCTACCATATTTCACCAATCTTGCATGTGAAATCCGCTCCACTGCCATTGCTATAAAAAACACAGAAGCTAAAGCTCACATGTAAGAAAAGAAGTTTTGGCATGGCCAGCCAGGGATCAGTATCTCTGTGTTCTTGCCCCATAAAAGAGTAACTTATGGCACCATTAATGTCTTTGTCCCTCTTTTTATTGAAAAATTTTAAGCAAATGATGAACATGAAATTGAGCTGAAAAGGAAGATATAATTATAAAAAGAAGATGGAGATTTTTAGTACTGAAAATCCACATAGATCTAGTGTAGTACATGTACTATATGAACATATTATTAGTGGCAATTGTGATTGACCAGAAACATGTTAATAGAAATATCCATACACTTGTTCTTTTCCCTATTTCTATTGCATATATGACGGTAAATATATATGAAAGTGTACTACACACATAATGTGTCATGGATAGTACAAATCCTTTTTTTCTACACATGATTTTGAATAGCATACAGTTTGTATCCTTGCAAATAGAGCTGTTAATGGCTAGGCTAGGAGAAAGAAAATATATATTATAATTCGATTAGGCCCGACCCATGAACAGATATACTTGCAAATAAAAATGGAAGGCGAGATGGGCTGGTGCATTTGCAAATAATGTATTATTTCTTATAACTTCAAGACTTTTGTGGAAGCTTCAAAATCAATTGCGTTTTTGTCGAAGCCCTTCTATGAAATGTAAAAGTTCTGCAAATCAATTTTCAAATATCAGAAATTTATTTGTTTTTCTGTTTAGCAATTTCAATATAATTACCAATAACATTATATTTTTTACTCTGATTTCAATCTCTAGTTTCTTTTCCGGTTCATTTTATTTTGATGTGTAAATTTATTAATGCGGACATTTTCCCTTTGAAACAAAAGATGTAATATGAAAAAACGAAAACATAATAAATAAGAAATGCTGTCAGCACATAATTTTCAAGAACACAATCCTTATTTTCCACACAACAAAGAAAGTTGGATTTTTGATATATTTATTTGCCTAGATAGGGTCTTTTTGAAATTATTCAACTAACATGCCAAGATATATCTTGGACCATTTATTTGGGATCAATCAAATTGAAATTGGATCAATAAGCAATTCTTGCACAAATTTCTTCATTCCTTGAGGATTACTATACCCATCTCCATATGTGTAAGTAGCAATTGTAAGGCGTACAGCGTTGACTGTCCTCGTGAGCATATCAACTGAAATTTGTGTTGGTCTCATTATTTCCTCATTGATTTGCTTCCAATAATCAAACACCATTCTCTGGAGTTGTTTAATTGCTTCCTCTTCCTCAACTACTCCGTACTGTTTCATATAACATTCGATACTCGATACTATATTTCCTCTTTTTTGCTCGCTCTATTATTATTTTTTTATAAAAAAATGATTATAAGTAGATGTGTATGCAAAATAAATAAATAAAATAAAATAAAAAATTAAAAGAAATAGAAGAAATTTGCTGTCACTTAATTTATATTTTAATATCGATTCTATCATATAAATTTTTTTTTGCTCAACAAAAATACTTCAATGTTTTAAATATTTCTACTAAAATTAATTTAACTAAAAAACCATAAATCCAATGTCAGAATATTGATATAGGGGTTAATTTCATCTATGGTCACTGAACTTATACTCAAATAACACTAATATAATAAAAGAATTTTTGTTCTCATAAAAATCATCAAACTTAAAACATATTTACAGAAAAATCACTTTAATCGTTTTCTGACGATTATTTTGCCGAAAAATCTAGCCGGCACATACACTTAGTATTTCCGTGCACACATGGCTTGATACGTGTCATACCACATGAAAAAAATGATATATGAGCATGCCATGTGCCATGTCGCATGGACATTTCGACAAGTCAATTTGTCGCGTGACATACTTACATGTCATTTTTTTCACAAGATATAACACGTGTCAAGCTATTTATGCATAAGGTGCTGAGTGTACGTGCCGGTTTGATTTTTTGGCCAAAAAAATCGTTGAAAAACAATTAAAGTGATTTATCTGTAAACATGTTTTAAGTTTAATGAGTTTTATGAGAACAAAAATTCTTTTATTATATTAGTGTTATTTGAGTATAAGTTCAGTAATTATGAGTGAAATTAACCCTTGATATAGCAAGTCATGTTTGTTTAGAATATTTCATAACATATCATATGAAATCTTTTAGAATATAATACTTAGAATGTTCTAATTTGACCTATGTTGCCACATCAGTATTACGTTGTTGGATTCATGGTTTTATAGTTAATATGATTTTAATTGTAATAATTAAAAAATCTATATATATATATATATATATATATATATATATTATAATAAACATTTATTAAAATATTAATTTAATGATCATAAATGAAATTAATTAAAAAATTTAAGATATCATACCTTGTAAGTAGCAATATCGTTGATTATACGGATAATTGCACCACATATAAATGTGAGTTTGGGTTTATTCATCAACCATTCAAATTCCTTAGTTCCTCTAATTTTTTGGGCTCCCATAAAAGATGTAATGGTGGCAAGAGGCGCTCCAGAGGTGATGTATCCAATCTGCATGTACTCATCAAAAGATGGCACTTTGCTCTCTTCACGCCATAGGGCCTCCAGGTAGTATCCCCTCGCTATTTCTTGAAACTATATTATTAAAAATAAAAATTAAAATAACTAAAAAAGATCAACTGGTCCTGATAAGACTCCCAAGATTAAGCCCATTATATAGACCCATTCCAAAGCACAAGCCCAAGAAATGTAATGACAAATCCTCGAATGGATCCGCTAGTTAGGACACCCATTCTTAGGTATGGCCTCACCTGATCAGACTTATCCTTCTCTCCCTATTAGACTGACCTTCTTCCTCTAGTCCTCGAAATAAGTTAACATCAACCAACACTATAAATAGCCGCCATATCTATATGTAAATACTTTTGGCACATTTTAAAAGCATCCCTTTCTACTTTCTATTTTTAGAACTCATTTTTCTTTGCTTACATATTAGATATGATCGGATCAGACATCTCCCAACCAGGAGAACTACTCTTTTTCATTCACAGAGGCATCAAGTCGATTCATATATAAACAATAAATTTAGTATATTACCAATTCTTTTCCGTATTTAGCCTTGTAACCTTGTTCTTTAACTTTCAACTCCTCCTCAATTTCAGAAAATGTGTTGAGGAACCATCTGTAGATTTTCTTCATGTAATCTGGCAATTGATCAACACAGCTCATGTCCCACCTGATGCATATGAAATTAAGAATCATCGTCAATTTTACTTTTGTATTGAATTTTGGTGTATTGAATTATTCTATTTTCTTGGCCAATAGGAATTTGGAAAGTTACAAAAGTGTTAATTTTAAGGGATTTAGCAAGGAAATTCGCATTGTACTTTTCTAACTTTTAGAGTGGAAATCTCTTTTTGCTCTTTCACGATCACGGTCCGAAACTTAATAATCTGTCTTTTTTGTGTCTCCTCTTTTAATAGTAAACAATATTTTGACAATTTCTTTCAATACAATACTAGGTCTATTTGTAAGAAAAAAAATGCATATAATATAAAAATATAAACCTTTCAATTGCATCTGCAAGAAGACGAATTTCATCAATATTGGCATATGCATCAATCGTATCATCTAGCAGTGATGCAAGCGATAAAACTTTAGCGAAAATAGCTCGAGAATGGACATAATCAGGCTCAAAATTAAGTGCAATTCCCCAAAAGAAAGTTTCCAACGTTCTATCTCTTGCATAAGGGAACTCTGATGCAAGGTTAAAGCCCTGACGCCACCTACAACATCAAAATAGAAACACATAAATCAATCAAAAGAACATTCCAAGAAAATAATAAAAAAGAATTAGGAGGAGGAAGAAGAATATTGTTTACTTTTCAAAGTGTCTCAGCTCTTGTTGATGTAGTGACTGTAGTCTATTGTAATCGAATTTGGCAAACAAAAGTAGAGTTTCATTTTGGGATTCATCGGCTTCGTATAAATGAATGAATTTCTTGGCCTCTAGCCTTGGCACGCCATAGTGAAAAGGCTGATCCAAGGCGTTGGTTATGTGTCTTCTAAGATGAGGGAATGACTCCATTGCCGATGACTCTAAGTACTGCTTACTGAAAGTCAAGGCTTCATCTAGAATGTCTTCTCCAGGGAGACTTAGATGGGCTGCTTCATAAAGACTCAGCATACCTTTAGCATCCTTTTCTAGGGATGACTTGAACTTGCCATCACTGTCCTTGAACTTGTTAAACACATCTATTTTTTAGGTATATTTATGTTAAAAAGAAAAGGAAGATTAGATAACATGTGTATTGAGGACAACTTTGTATCAGTGATCTTATAATTCTACAAACATAATAATGATGAAATAAAAAGCAACTCTTTTTTTTTTTCTTATTTTTAAATAATTTGGGACATATATGAAGCTCACTAGGAAGATTAATTTGGATTCAGATTGATAGATCCAAATTCAAGATATATGATCTGTTCTGGTATGTGATATGATATAGTATAATAAGATATAATACGATTGGTATTAGCAATGGTGAAATGGGCTGTGTTCGTGAATCAAGTTCCTGATGTCTTCAACAAGCCTTTATCTGTGCTCGGTTCATCTTTTTAATTATACACGATGATAGAATTTAATAGACATGATCTGATTAGATATGATAAAATATTATATGGTTGTATTTAATTTCCTAGTTTATATTAATTATTTACTATATTGCAATATTCCTGTTATAAAATTATTTTCTATTGTAAGTTATTTTCTATTATAGTTGTAACTTTAGGTTTTTATATATATATACCTATTCTATAAATACAAATTTCAGGAGAAGATTCAATTATTAACACCTTTTAGCTATTTCAAAATATTTCATGCCAAAAACGAACTTTTGTTTCTATGTAGAAACTTACCAGAAGATATTGTAAATCCATATTGTCTGAAAACTCGAAATACAATTGCGATAATATAGAGATCATATTCTTTTTCGTTAAGAATTTGAGGTTTGGTATGAAAAATATGACTTAGTTGCTCTTCGATCACATCCTCAAAATGATATGAAACACCAAGACGACATAATATGTCAATCAGCATTATTTTCTCAATATAATAATAAGTAGAAGCTAATAACATATCTATAGTTTTTTCTTTGAGCGTTTTCACTTGTCTGTCGTACCATTCGAATTTCTGCATAAATTTAGAAAATAATATAGTAAGTAATTAATAGATTCTTATATGAATTAAGAAAATAATAATAAACATAATTAAGTAATTGAACACATACTGATTGATCGAAGTTGGTGGAGCTAAATGGATTAGCCCATACATCAGGAGGAAAGTGAGCTAATGGACGAACTTCTGGGTGTGATTTTGATGATGAACAAGCTTGTGGTGCTTTATTAATGGAAGAGAAAGGAAAGCCATTGGACTTGGTAGAATAACGTATATTTAAGAATGGGAGGAAATTACTTCTTTTATGTGTGTTTAATTGCAAAACAGCTGATGGGAAATGCAATGCCATTTTTGAGATTGGTATGAAGAGATTGGAGACTGAAGTTGCCAATTTTTTCTGCTTTGATATTTAAAGCACATATGATTTATGATCAGCCAGCTACGTTTTTATAGAGGACAAACTCCTCTAGGTAATAAATAAATTGGGGGAGGCGGTCTGCTATACGCCTGGTTCCATCTCCGCCGCTACCATAACAAAAATGATTTAAATTTGTTCTTATTTATAACAGTGAGAGCAAATATAAATAATTTTATAACGAAAAATATGAAAAAAATAATTCATATTTACCCTCACTCAAAATTTTAAAACCCGAACCAAAAAGAGAACAGGTGAATGATTAATGGTTTGACCGGTGTCGAACCGATATTGAACTACAATTTGAAATTTTTAATTAAATATAATATATACACTTGTCAACATAATGTAAAATAAAAGAAAAATAATGCCCATAATAATATTATAATTATTAATATTCATATTTAATAAAAATTTCATCTTAAACTAATTAAATTCAAATATAATATATAGTGTTTAAATAAATGTGATTCTATATATATTATTAGTACAATTAAAATTAGTATTTGTAATTAAAAGCATCCACAAATGGATGCCCAATTACAAGGCCCAGTCCCAAGTTAGAGGATTGGGATTGGGATTCAACAAATTAACCCAATGTTTGTATAATTTGAATTGGGACTGGTCCCCAGTTAGAGGAACCGTCCCAACTTCAAATTCATTAATAAAATATCAATTATGATTTTATATTATTAATAAAACATGTCAATCCGATCATTGTTTATCCAATTTTATCCGAGACTTAGCATTTTTTAGATTTTATTCTTAACAGGATTGGTAGTGATCGGTTCTCGATTTATCAATTTAACTGGCCAGTTCGATCTCAAAATTTTGCTCTCACTATTATAAAGAAGGAGAGCAAATGTGAGTCATTTTAAAAAATAATAAGAACATTTTTGTAAAAAAAAAAGATTTTAAAGACAAATTTAAATTATTTTTAATAATTTATGAGTAAATTTTACTGTTATTTTAAATTTTTCTGAATCAAATTAATATAAAAATGCTGTATAAAATAAGTTTGTCAAAAAAGGAGTTGAATGGTTATTATCATTTATATGCCACACCTCATCATAGTTTGATTTATTAAAGAAAAAAACAAAAAATCATTAAAGGGATTTGCGCTAGAATTGGAAATAGTTTAGGTAAGGAAAGAGAAGAATTTTACATAGTTTACATGGTCATGGTGGGTTCTTCTATTAAATTATAAGCACGTGAAATTTTACACTTTTTTTTTTAATTATTATTCATTATTTGAGTCTTTTCTAAAGTTTCATGTCAAGATAGTGTCTGCAGTGAATTGATGGGTACAATGATCGGTTCTCGATTTATCAATTTACCTGGCCAGTTCAATCTCAAAATTTTGGTCTCACTATTATAAAGAAGGAGAGCAAATGTGAGTCATTTTAAAAAATTATAGGAACATTTTTGTAAAAAAAAACACTTCAAAGACAAATTTAAATTATTTTTAATAATTTATGAGTAAATTTTACTGTAATTTTAATTTTTTCTGAATCAAATTAATATAAAAATGCTGTATAAAATAAGTTTGTCAAAAAAGGAGTTGAATGGTTATTATCATTTATACTCCACACCTCATCATAGTTTGATTTATTAAAGAAAAAAACAAAAATCATTAAAGGGATTTGCGCTAGAATTGGAAATAGTTTAGGTAAGGAAAGAGAAGAATTTTACATAGTTTACACGGTCGTGGTGGGTTCTTCTATTAAATTATAAGCACGTGAAATTTTACACTTTTTTTGTAAAATTTTTATTCATTACTTGAGTCTTTTTTAAAAGTTTCATGTAAGGATAGTGTCTGCAATGAATTGATTAATATTCTATTAGTTTATTTTTATATGTCACTTTTGAATAGAATATCACCTTTTAATACTTTTTTTTTATAAATGATAACCAAATTATTGTTTAAATTATGCAAAAATAATAAAAAAATTTTTTTTTTCGTAAAAATCACTGAACTTAGCACTTATATATAGAAAAATCACTATGACCGATTTTAGGTAAATGGCTCACTAGAAAATTTAGCTGGTATGTCTGGTCAGCGTGACTTGCACACGTAATACCACCTTAGCATGCCATATGGCGCTTTGGTCACCTTAGACGCCATGAGTACAACACATAATGCCATGTTAGCATATGTGACACGTCAGATGCTGACTTGGCATTATTTGGCATGCAACGTATGCACGATATGCTGATTGAATATGCCAAGTAAATTTTCTGACGAGCTAATCAATGAAAAACGGTTAAAGTCATTTTTCAGTATATAAGTGCTAAATTTAGTGATTTTTACGGAAAAAAAAATTCTTTTCTTATTTTTGTGTAATTTAGGCAATAATTCAGTAATCATGGATAAAACTAACCTGGATTTAAGCAAAGAAATTCGCATTGTACTTTTCTCACTTTTTGAGTGGAAATTTCTTTTTGATCTCTCACGATCACGATCACGTAGATATCATTGACCGAACTTTGATAATCTTTCTTTTTTTTTTAATCTCCTTTTTTAATAGTAAACAATATTTTGACAATTTCTTTCAATACAACACTAGGTCTATTTGTAAGAAAAATGTTAGAATTTGTAGAACATTAAATTTTATAAAAATTATAAGCATGTGAAATTTTACATTTTTTTTCGTTATTATTATTATTATTATTATTCATTATTTGAGTCTTTTCTAAAGTTCCTCATGAATTGATTGCTATGTGAGAGCTAACCATGCATTAAAAAATATCACCTTTTAATACTTTTTTTTTCTTCTTCTTCTTTTTTTATAAATATCTATATGTATACCATGTGTACCACATGTAAAAATCCTTAATTTACATGTGTACAACACATGCAATGCCAAGTCAGTATATCTACCACATCAGATGCTGACCTGACATTATTTGGCATGCCACGTGTGCACGACATGCTTATTGGATATGCTAAGTGAATTTTTCGACAAGCCATTCACTGAAAAATGGTCAAAATGATTTTTCAGTATATAGTGCTAAATTTAGTGATTTTTATGAAAAAAAATTTATTTTCTTACTTTTACATAATTTGGACAATAGTTCAATGATCATGAGTAAAATTATCATGGATTTTAGCAAATAAATTCGCATTGCACTTTTCTCACTTTTTGAGTGGAAATCTCTTTTTGCTCTTTTACGATCACGATCACGTAGACATTATTGGCCGAACTTTGATAATCCGTCTTTTTTCGTATCTCCTGATAACACATCAAATATCATTTGTATCATGGCCCATTTAGTCGGCCCAATTCACTGGCAAGGCCCAAGGCCCAGCATCATAAGAGTAGCAGGCACGAGCTCCTAGGCAGTGCACACGTCCAATCGGCTGATGTGACCGCCAGTCCCATCAACCGTCTGACACAAGGCAGCGCCCATGCCCATCAAGTACCCTCTATCATTTCGCCGCGCACCTACTCTAATTGCCAGCTATCACACTCCAGGTACTCAAGTGCCCCTCAACCGTCTTATATAAATAGCCCAGCCAATGATGGCACCAGGTGTTGAATCTCTAGCATTCTATCTCTAAATCACTTTCTCTCTCTAAACTACTAACTTAAGATTCGGAGTGCTCACGCCTGATCCGACCGGGCACTCTTTTATTGTAGGATTTTCTCATCCGATCGGCTCAACCTCTCCTCCTCAAATAACGATACGATTTGAGCTTTACCATCTCCCTTTTTAATAGTAAATAATATTTTGACAATTTCTTTCAATACAATACTAGGTCTATTTGTAAGAAAAATGCATATAATATAAAATTATAAACCTTTCAATTGCATCTGCAAGAAGACGAATTTCATCAATATTGGCATATGCATCAATCGTACCATCTAGCAGTGATGCAAGCGCTAAAACTTTAGCGAAAATAGCTTGAGAATTTGCATAATCAGCCTCAAAATTAAGTGCAACTCCCCAAAAGAAAAAAAGAACATATGAAAAACAGTATGTCTAAGAATAAAAGGAAGTAATTAAACTTATTGCAGGTTGAGAAATTATATACTAATTAATTAGCTTCAAACATTAATCTTAAGAAAACATAAATTAGTCATTAGAGAAAACTTTAGCAAATATTGCTCGAGAATGGGCATAATCAGGCTCAAAATTAAGTGCAATTCCCCAAAAAAAAAAAAATTTAATGTTCTATTTCTTGCATAAGCGAACTCTGATGCAAGGTTCAAGCTCTGCTGCCACTTACAACATCAAAATAGAAACACAAAAATCAATCAAAAGAACATTCCAAGTGTTATGGTACAACCCAAGTCCTACATTAAAAAATTAAGGGAGAAACACCTTAAATATAAAGTGTTTACCTAATTCCATTAATATGGGACTTTTTGGGAGGAACCTAAAAAAAATTCAGAACCGAACTGTACCGTTGACTTTTTTACTAGAATCGAATCAAATTGTACCACTGATGACTTTATTTGGAACGAATCTAGATATTTTGTCTAAAATTGGACCGAGAACCGTATTGAACTGTTTTGGAACCAAATTGAACCGAAAAAATCGATATTTTTTAATTATTATATATAATATTAATAATTTATATATAAATATTATTTATAATTTCTATTCTATATTTATTATATAAATTTAACTTCATAATTATTTGTATTAAATATTTTAATGCACGAAATTAAGTAAGTAATTAGTTAATAAATTAAAATGAATATTTTAATTATTAATAAGATAAATTTAATTATTATAATAATTATTACATCTATATGAATATGCAACTAAAATAATTTCTGTTTAATTTAATTTAACTCTAATATCACTCAACAACTACTTAATTTTTCTTGTTGTACAAATATTTATATAGATATGTAAATTGAACAATTTATTACATAATCTCTTTACTAATTAATTTTATTTACTTTTAGTGTCATTTAATTAACACTCATATATTTTTATCACAATACCTATATGAGTAAGTAAATTAAAAATATAATTGTATATAGTTATTATTTAGAATGAAATTTTACCAATTAATGTAAATATATGAGTATATAATCACATAACCAATAATTTCATTTATTATAGAGCCATCATCTATTCTCTATATAGATGGATTAGCTAAGGCTATATATATAACTAATTATATGAGTATACAATTATTTAAGGCTATATATAACTAATTATTATCTATATAATTAGCTAAGGCAATTTATTACATAATTAATTGTTCATTTTATCAATTAATTTTATTTACTTTTAATGTCATTTAACTAATAATAATCATCTATTTTTATCACAATACATGTATGAGTATGTAAATTAAAAATGTAACTATATATAATTATTATACATAATGAAATTTTTGTTGTACATTCAAAAATAATAAAATGAATGTAATTGTATATAATTATTATATATAATTACATTTAAAAATAATAAAATGTAATTATATATAATTATTATATATATAATTTATACATAATAAAAATAATTATTATACATAATTACATTTAAAAATAATAAAATGTAATTATATATAATTATTATATATATATATTTGTTATTATTTTTAGATATTATTCAAAATCCTCAAATTAATGCGAGCATAATGCAGAGAAAAACTGTCGAGTGTTAATTTTCAAATTTTGCATGTACTTATTAAGATATTTGAATTATATTTATATTTATTATTGTGTATGTTTATTTTGCAAAATTTTAAAAATATTAAATTATCCGAAATATCGTATTATATTTTTTGTTTTGTATTAAAAGAACCGAAAAACCAAACTGGAAATTATAAGAATTATATCGAACTGTACTGAAAATTATAAAAACCAAAATTTCAATACAAAACGGAGATTTGTAAATTTTCGAACTGTGTCGAACCGTGTACACCCCTAACTGTATGAGTTGTATGCTTTTTATCCTGTCTTTTGTCTATTTGTTGTGTGACTCAGCACAGTTAAATTATTATCTGAGCCTTTACCACTACAAAAAAATCATAAAATAGCGACGAAATTTTAGCGACGGAGTTAATTCCGTCGCTAAATTGCGACGAAATTTCCATTCCGTTGCAATTTAGCGACGAAAAATAAATTCCGTCGGGAAATAACGATGGAAAATAAATTTCGTCGCCAAAAATGGCACCAAGAATTTTCGCCAAAATTACCGACTGAAAATAGCGACGGCTTTTATAAACCGTCGCTGAAAATAGCGACGGAAAATATCTTCCGTCGCTAAAAAAATTAGAAAAAAATTTAATTTAATTTCGCGACGGAATTTAATAACCGTCGCTAAAATTAGCGATGAAAATTTTATATCTGTCGCTAAAATTAGCGATGGAATTAAATTTCCGTCGTTAAATAAAAATTAATAAAAATGAATTATTCATTTAGCGACGGAATAAAAATCCGTCGCTAAAAATTGCGACGGAATACTTATACCGTCGTTAAAAAGTAAATTTTTTTTAATTTTAGCGACGGACAGAACTTCCATCGCTAAAAATACCGACGGTTTATTTTTCTCCGTCGTGAATAAATTTTAATTTTCAAAATTAGCGACGGAATAAAAATCCGTCGCTAAAAGTAAATAAATATCTTCCTCTCACCTCTCTCCCCTCCCTCCCTCTCTCTCTCTCTCTCTCTCTCTCTCCCCTCCCTCCCGTTTTCCATTTCTGCCCGCCACCCACCTCCGGCAACGCTCCATCCGCCGGATCCAAGCTTCCCCCTTCCCTCCGGCGCCGATCCGGCCCCGCCTCCCCTCCTCCTCCTCCTCCCTCTCTCTCTCTCTCTCTCCTCCCTCTCCCCTCCCTCCCGTTTTCCATTTCTGCCCGCTATCCACCTTCGGCGATGCTCCACCGGCCAGATCCGCGCCTCCCCCTTCCCTCTTGCGCCGATCCGACCCCGCCTCCCCTCCCCTCCCCTCCCCTCCCTCTTTCTCTCGCTAGCTGCTCTCGCCTCCCTCCTCCGTGAGGCGCCGATCTTCGTCCGGCGTTGGTTGCCGCTGCTCCGGCGTTGGGTGTGGCTGCTCTGGCGTTGGTCCCCACCCCTCCTCCTCCTCCTCCTCCTCCCTCCTCTCCTCCTCCGGCGGCGTGAGGTAAGTGGAATTCCTTTTTTTTTTTAGTTAAATAATAAATATTGTTATTATTTATGTTAGTTAAAATTGTTAAATATTGTTTAATTAAAATATAAATATTTATGGTAAATATTTTTATTAGAGTTAATTGTTGTTGTTAGAATTAATTTTATTTGTTTATGTTAATTAAATATTTTATTTTTGTTAAATAATACTATGAATAATTTGTGTCAAATATGTTATTATTAGTGTTATTAGTTACATTAGATTATTATTAAATAATGATATGAACAATTTATTATTATTAGTATTATTAGAAAATAATTAACTTAATAATTTATTTGAGAATTTTAGTAGTATTAATATTGTCGGTAAATAATAAAATACAAATATTTGAAAAATTATGTTGTTTATTAATATTATTGTTTTTAATATGGAATGTTGTTATTGTTAGAATAATTTGTTATGATTTTATTTTAATTAATTTTTTCAAGTAGTTTATTATTAGTGTTATTAGTCTTAGCAGGAATATTGTTAAATAATAAAATAATATGATTTATTGTTCTTAGTATTATTAGAAAATAATAAACTTAACACTTTATTTGTGGATTTTTTTTGTATTTTATAAATATATTTCTTTATTTATGAGTTTATTAATTTAAATGTTATTATTAAATTTATTATTAGTAGTCTTCATATTATTAGTATTCAACATTTTGTTATTATTAAATAAAATAAGTAAAATTTGTACCTAAATTATTATTATTAATTTGTATTGTTGTTATTATTGTTTTATTTAATTTTTTATGTGCTTTTTAAATTACCGACACGACGGAATATTAAATTCCGTCGGGAAATTCTGAATTTTTTTTAAAAAATTCCCGACGGAATTTAATATTCTGTCGGGAATTTCCCGACGAAATATTAAATTCCGTCGGGAATTTCTGATTTTTTTTATTTTTTTAAAAAATTTCCTGTAGGGAAATTCTGAATTTTTTTAAATTACCGACGGAATTTAATATTCAGTCGGGAAATTCCCAACGGAATATTAATTCTGTAGGAAAATTTTGAAATTTTTTTATTTTTTTTTAAAAATTACCGACGGAATTTATTATTCAGTCGGGAATTTCCTGACGGAATTTAACTTCCATCGTAAAAATTGCCGACGGAGTATTAAATTCCATCGGTAATTTTTGCCTACGATCACATTGCCAACGAAATTGCATTCGGTCGGCAATTACATTTCCCGACGAAAAATCTTGACTTTCCGTCGGAAAAGCCTTAAATTCTTGTAGTCTACTTTAGCCTTTCTTCTCTATATAAGGAGATATATATTTCAGTTGTAAAGTAGAAAACCTTTCACATACACTGCTCTTTTATAAATAAAAATATTTGCTTAAACAAATCTTTCTCTTCTCCGATTATGATATCATAGTATATTGACTTTTGTTAATTCATGTTTTGATCCGTCTATAGTTATGGTTATATCCTGTATGCAAAGAGACGATAGCTCTCATCTGGCCTTGTGAGGATTATAGCCTGCTACTTATTGAGCGCGCCATTGTTGTATATTTGATATAACCATAGCTGTAATCGGTATAAAAATATTGGTTAATCGGTTCGAAAAATTAAATTCGATAAATTTATTAACCGATTGTAACGTATTGATTAATAATTAATATTTTAAAAAATTCAATATTAATGAACTAATTTTTTTACTAATATATCAATTAAACGGTACATGATCACTCCTATTATATATATATTTTTTAATTTTTCTCTGTTATTATTATTATTCATTATTTGAGTCTTTTCTAAAGTTCTATGTGAGAATAGCATCGGCAACTAACCCTGCATTTAATGAGTCATTTGTGGGCCCGATAGCTATATCAAACTTAATAGATAGTTATAATTTATAAAAATAAAATTTGTAGATAAGTTTAGAAATTGAAAAATTAAATATATGTATGGTAATAAGCGGTAAAACTGAACAGGAGCCGCCCAAAGTTAACATAAAAGTAGAAGGTATAATTTTAAAAAGCAATTCTTAAATTCTTAAAAAAAAAATGCATCTGTCGGCAGCAGCTTGTGAGGTGTGGCATTGTACTTAATCCCCAAATCGAGCGATACTTTGAAAACCATCTTAAATTCGATTTTTTTTTTTTAAAAAAAAAGACATTATTTAAATCTTTATCCCTTTACAGGGTGGGTTCTTCTATTAAATTATAAGGATGCGAAATTTTACACCTTTTCTTTATTATTATTATTATTTGAGTCTTTTCTAAAGTTCCATACGCTGTGCATTATCGATTTTTATATAAATGCCACAAAAATTAAGAAGACATAAAAAAAAAATTCATCTTTTAATATTTTTTTTAGATGACAATAGTTTAAATTGTATACATAGGTATATCACGTATATGTATACTATATACATCACATGTAAAAATTTCTAAAATTAATGCTTCTCCGATCATGTTACCGTAACTAATATTGTATATTCAATCAATTAGTTAATTAATTTTAAATTTCATATTCGAATAATTTTTTTTTTTTTTTTGACGAAATATTCGAATAATTTCATCAACGTACAAACACAAAATTAGAGGTTCATTTATATAATTATTAATAAAGTTATTGATTGTCATACAATGAAGAAGAAAACAACCCGATTGATATCTAAATTTAATAATGGAATTACATATTTCCTCTATTTTATTTTATATGTCATTTTTGTTATTTTCATTAGAGTTAAAAAGTATTAATTAGACTTAAATTTAGTATTAATATAATGAACAATTACTAAATTATTCTTATTTTTATTACTCCCAAAATTGTAACTTAAATTTAATTAGTTAAATAATATTGAAAATAAAATACGAAATTAATGTTGTATTAAAAATTAAAAAAAATATTTTATTTAAAGTTTAAAAACGACATATAAAATAAAATACGAAATTACTTAAAAAATATCAATTATTATGAAACAGATAGAATAGTTAGTTTGATTTGAATATAATTTTCAATTTCCAATTCAATTGCTTGATGTCTGAATTGAACTCACATAATTGAATTATATAATTGTAGGATTTAACATGATTTTTCAATTCAATTAACTTGCTTTTACAATACCTAATAAGGGTCTATTTATCAAATTAAAGTCGATTAGTAATTGAGGATTCTTATTTTCATAATTGAGTCATGTAATTGATTAATTATTTAATTTTGATGTGACTTTCATTCTTTGGTTCAATTGTTAAAATTTTCATACCTAATAGAGATTTGATTGAAGCAATCCAGCTTAATAACTAATTTAGTATTCACCCAGGAGCACTTGGATCAACTGGCTTGGGGTTGTTCCAGCTTAACCAGTGGTCTCGAGTTCGAGTCCCTGGGAACGCAGCAGTGTTAAATCTCCTGAGGGAGAGCTTTGCCGCCCTTGTGGTCCTGCCCGGCTCGAGTGAGGATTAGTCTGGATGTGGTTACGGGCTTAAAGGTGCCTTTCCCACAGTTGGGGCCCTTCCAGGACACCGCACGGTTATAAACCAAAAAAAAAAACTAATTTAGTATTCGCTCCAGTTTAATATATGACTCTTTTATTATGTCTACTAGGATTAAAAATTATTAATTAAATTAAAATTTAAAATTAAATTAAGTAATTAAAATTAAAATTTAAGATAAATTTAAATTTAATTAATTTTAAATAAATCTACTTGTATTAAAAAAAAATAAATTAAAAAAGTTAAATTAAATTGAAAATTAAAAAATATTAAATGAATAAATAAAATTTAAATTTTAATAAAAAACATCGTATACAGCTTGACTCAAAGAGTAATACAATAATTTTTTTTTAAATTATTGTTTTAACTTGAAATCACTGCAAATTCCAATGTCAATGGCATTATTATTATTACTATTAAAAACCAATAACACTAAATCCATTTGTGAAAGTCCATAAATAATGGGAACAATTTTTTAATTAATGGTTTCAAATGTCGGCAGCTATCTGACATCTTTTATTTTTAAGTGTCTTTTTTTATTTTTTATTTTATTTTATGCAGTTATCGTCCCGACACATTCGTGATTATTTATCTCCACTCAAAATCACTTTATTTTATTTTATTTATTTTAATTTATTTTCTCTGTTAATGTCTTTTGTTACAATTTTTGCGACATATGTGATTACTTTTATCTTGTTACATCCCTATTATGAGAAGAGCCATTTCTTTTCACATGTATTAATACATTAAAAGAATGTTTAAATTATTTTAATTTTATAAACAACTTACTACAATGTACTAATACTAGAGGTGGCAAGTTGGGCGGGTTGTGTTGGGTCATAAATGGGCGGGTCACAAATGTACCAAAAAGTATAGGTCACAAATGAGCCAAATATCCAAATGAGTTGGGCGGGTTGGGTCAACTCATGGGCTAAAAACTTTTTGAATATACAAAAAATTTATAATAATACGCAAATGAGTCGGGTGGTCCAAACAGACTGATTTTGCTCCAAACAGATTGAGTGGCCCAAATGGGCCGCTTGAGACCCAAACGGGCCGAGATGTAATTTGATATTTTTAATTTTTTTTAATAAAAAATAATTTTTTATATAATAAAAAGATATTAAAGTGACTAATTTAAAATAATTTGTTCCAAATGGATTGAGTGGCCCAAATGGGCTGCTTGAGGCCCAAACGGGCCGAAATGTGATTTGATCCATTTAATCAATTTTTAATGAAAAATAATTTCCGATATAATAAAATGATATTAAAGTGACTAATGTAAAATAATTTGGCCCAAATGGATTGGGTGGCCCAAATGGACTGGGTGGCCCAAATGGACTGCTTGAGGCTCAAACGGGTCGAAATGTAATTTGACCCATTTAATACCCTATTTTATATTTTTTCAATGCCATCAATTTTTTTTGACTTTTAACTATCTTAACTTATTTAATAATAAAGGTAAAATTGAAAAACAACACAAATTATTTATTAATTTTATAAGTGACAAACTGACAATTTAAGTGGAAGTATTTTTTTTTTTTAAATTAACCTTACATAAACCATCTTACGAATTGGATAATGAGTAAAAGAAAAAAAAAATCAAACGAAATCATCAATGATTAATAGTATTGCTATTTACTTACTACTTCCATTAACATCTTTTATTACAATTTTGTGACATATTTAATTAATTTTATCTTGTTACATTTTTTTTGGATAAAATCTTGTTAAGAAAAAGTATGTTTACTCAAAAAAAAAAAGTATGTTTACATTATTAGAAGATAAATTAAAAAAAAAAAAAGACAAATAAAACAAACTGATTTTGAGTGGAGAGAATTATTTTGCATGAGTACGTAAGGGATGCATGAGATGAGTATGCGTAGATACTGTTGACGTGCATTTGAGTTATTGGATCAAATAAATATATGCAATTGATAGTTATATACTATACGTATATACTGAATTATTATTTGAAAAAAAAAATACTTCTATTATTTGAAAGTCTAATAGAAAAAAAAAGAAAATATATATGATAACAGTTTGAATTTCCTGAAACGTCTTCTTGATTGAGTCACCTGAAAAATACCACAAAACCGTCGGGTTTCCGACAAGAGAGGCTCCGGCGATCAAGTCAGTAAATTGACAACGTAAAGTTCTGTGTAAAGAATTCAGACAGAGATAAATGTACCTGATGGTTTCCTTTATATAGAGTTATGCCAAATAGGAAGTAAGATCTCGAATAGGAGAAAATCAACTTAATTTCTTGATTGATGCTTGATTCCCAATTTGTAAAGATTTGTTGAGTGATTTTTGGTACTTTCCATCATTGTAAGATTAGAATCTGCACAATATCTGAGAAATATTCGTTGATAATGGCTTTCCATAATCTATTACCGAACTGTTAACAAGACCGGGCTATTGATATACCGAATGTCCAGATGAGCCCGGTTATTTACCTCTTAAAATGTAAGTTCGGCTTCTAGCATGTGTTCGGAGGAACTATGCCAGTCTCTTGCTCAAAGAGTCCGGTTATCATAAGTCCCCCCCTGAGAGATGACATTTATGTCATGAAGACGTGGATCCGACAACCAAAGAAAGCGCGTGAATGTCAACTTATCTCCTTTGAATCTAGCTGTACGCGTGACCCCTTGGAAAACGTGGGCAGTCTCTTCGTTTGCTGTGATCCAACAACTGTGTCAGGTGGTATAATGATAGCGTCTCTTCGGTTACCGTGTAAACAGTTATTGCTGCCACACAATCCTATCAAAGCTTGCCACCTGTTCCCATCTAAGTGGTTCCCTTTTCTTATAAATACCCATCCATTCTCCTTAGTTTCACTTTCGTTTTCTCTTTGAATTTCGTTGTTTCTTGCGTTGCTCTTCTTCTTCTCCTCAGTTTGCAGCCTCCTATTCAAACCAATTCCCCTTCTGCCCTGTGTGTGTTCCTCTCCCCTTGTCTCAAGTCTTCTTATATTTTTCAAAACTTCGCCCAGATCTTCCTAACTTACAGGTTTGTACCTTGCCTTCTCTCCCTTTTTATTTTAAGAATGAGTGGTTCTGAGAGTTCTTCGGAGAGGTTAAGAGTGGAGGAAGGCCTTGAACATGAAGATATCCCGAAGCCTCCTGGTACCAGCCAGCCGGTAAACTTAAAGAAGAGGGAGCCTAGGAGGAATCCTCGAGTTGGGAGTGTCAGCTCGGTCATAAGGAGTGGCGAGATGACGGAACTCCAAGAGAGATTAGGGATTCTTGAAAGCTACACAATCCGGGCACCCGGAGCCCACCTCAGAGCAAACGCTAACTTTAATGGCCAAAAGACGATAGTAGTGTACGAGACTGATTTCGAGGCCGGAATGAGCCTCCCTCTAACTACCTTCGAGGTCGAGCTGATGAATTATTATGGATTAACTATGGGCCAAATTCATCCAAACGCTCGGCGCACAATATCCGCCTTACAGATGTGGGCAGCGGATAACGAGATTAATCTGACAGTTAGGCTCTTCCGAGTTACACATGTGATCGGACTTCGTGTATCGACCGAGGACCATAACTATGTGCAGGTCCGAGCTGGTTATGGGATTTTCAAGGGCAACTCGGAGTCCTTAAAGAATTGAAAAAACCATTTTTCATAGTGAAGAGCGACAAGAAATTCAAGTTCCTAACCACTTGGGGTCGGTATGTCAATAAGAACGATGATCCGATCCTGCTCACTGATGAGGAGGAACAAACTTTAACCAAATGGAGAGTACTGGCTCGGGATAAGATCGATATCAGAGACTAGTTTATGTCCGGATTGGACCGTACTGAATCATCTCGACCCCGAAAAAGAGGTATATCCTGTTATCAATTTTCCTGTTCTAATACTTTCTCATTGCTCGATTTTTTACAGAAATAAAGCGCTCCGAGAGACAGAGTATGGTCGAGATGATGAAAGCCAAAAGGCAGAAAAAACCAGAAGGATCAGCCCCTGGCAAGCCTGCTCCAGAGGTTCCAGCCGAGGCCCCCCGAGCGAAGTGCGACCGAGCACGGCCAACACAACAGCCCAGATCCTGCTGTTGTACAAGAAGACCCCTTGCCTCGAACTCCTACAACTGCGATTCCCCCAGTCGATCTTCAGACCCCTCCCGGGTCACTCTCTCCAGAGTTCGGTAATGAAAGGGACATGAGGGCTCTCACTAAGGAGATATGTGATATCTGGAAGGAGGAGGGGAAGAACTACTCCGAGGACAACCCCGTCTTCTGCAACTTCGTACACCAACTGGCCTGCATCCCGAAAAGCATCAACCCTTTGTTGCGCTGGAAGGCCGATGAACTGGGTGAAGCCCTTAAGAGGCAATAAGTGCAGGTAAGCATTTTCGTGCTATGCCTTGTTTATTGGGTGGAGAATGCCATAAACCCTAACTTCTTTTTGTTTTCCACACAGGCTTCAATACTGAGCGGTGCAGTGATCGCGAAAATGAATAACCTGATCATGATGTGCAACCGAGAGGCACGATCGGTTGCCGGGCACCGCCTCAAGGCGAATGTTGCTGAAGGTAAGCTGCAAGACTTTGAAAAGAGGGAGGCTCCGACGATCTAGTCAGTAAATTGACAAGGTAAGGTTTTGTGTAAAGAATTCAGAGAGAGATAAATGTACATGATGGTTTCCTTTATATAGAGCTATGCTAAATAGGAAGTAAGATCTCGAATAGGAGAAAATCACCTTAATCTCTTGATTGATGCTTGATTCCCAATTTGTGAAGATTTGTTGAGTGATTTTTGGTCCTTTCCATCATTGTAAGATCATGATCTACACAATATCTGGGAAATATTCGTTGATAATGGCTTTCCATAATCTATTACCGAACTGTTAATAAGATCGGGCTATTGACATACCGAATGTCCAGATGAGCCCGATTATTTACCCTTAAAATGTGAGTTCGGCTTCTAGCATGTGTTCGGAGCAACTATGCCGGTTTCTTACTCAAAAAGTCAGGTTATCAATATAAAAAGTGAAAAGGAATAAAATTTCTTAATTTCACTTGAAGGACACCTTTTACTGCACATTTGAATCATGAATAGAGATGGTATAATATGGTTATTTTATAATTAATTTTGTCTACATTTTTAAATCACTAAATTAGTGATTTTACATGATATATATACACCATATTTGTTTAATTTTGATAAAACTCCCATATACTCTAATATAACTCTAACTTATATATCTTCTATTAAAATTATTTCTATTTTTTTTAACCTTTTCCTTCTATTAAAAGTTCATAGTATAACATACCATATTTCCAAATATATTAACAATAATATTTAAAATATTATATCATATTATCCTACACTTATATCATATTATATCATATCATTATCAATCCTAACAAAATCAATGTAAGTAAGGACAAGCTCAAATAAGGACAAACGAAATATGTTATGGCTATAAAATATATATATATATATATATATATATATATATATATATATATATATATATATATATTACTTCTGATAATTTGGATAATTCTCATTTAATATGCTAGTTAGCATTTGTGGTTGAGTTTAACTCTAAACGCGAGGGAGAGCATGTTAAGCATTCAAAATTAAATATATAACCTTTCGAAACATGATTTCTTAAAAAATATACAGTACTATAATATATAACTGGATATGAAATTAGAAGTGCATTACTGGACCTACAAATTTAAGTATTTTACCTATGTTTTTGTTGGTACAGCCCTGCAATAATTAAAGGAATGGTACAGCACTGCAGTTTTTGATTATAAAAAAAAAAAAAAAGTCAGAAACCGGCAAGTAGATTTCCTTTTTTTCTTAGATCGGAACTCACTCACCCGATCTGAAAATTTCAGTCAAAAAGGTGACGGAAAATGACAGATTTGTCTGCCATTTTTCTGATAAAAATATTAAGTGTTTATTGTGGGTCTCAGTCTGACATAAAATAGCAATTTTTATGCCTTTAAGACACTAACTTAAAATAGCATTTTTTTAATTGCATAAATATATAAAAGGAAATATTGATTGATTTAGGTAATTTGTCATTTTCTTTTCAAATAATTATAAAAAAAAAAATAGAAAAGAAAAATTGCGGTATCATGTTTTCACCCTTTAATCGGAAATATGAAGGTGCGTTGCACCATCCGGTGCACGATTCAAGCCCCAGCATTTTTCTTCTTTTATTTTTATTTTCATTTTATTTTATTATTCTTTTCGATGAGGTATTCAGGACTATATATTTACAGTTTCTCAAAAAATATTTTCCCTATTAATTTGTTGGAGATTTTTCCAAATATAAAATTGCACTAGCAAATTAATAAACTTTATTATTAAAAACACACACGATAAGCTCACTAGAAAGCATTGAAATGATTTTAATTTCAACTGTATAGGCCACATGTGATCTCCAAACTTTCTTACTGAAAACGCATAAGCACATTGGAGATGTGAATATTGAGTCACACTAACAACATCTTGCTATGAAGGGTTGATTTCACCCATGGTCACTCAACTTATCACTTATCGCGCAAAAGTAACCGACTTTTTTTTTCTTACTTAAATGTCACTGAACTTTTAACATTATTGCACAAAAGTCATGTTGACCGGAATCCGGCGACGACTCTTGCCGGATTGATAAGTTCAACAAATACTACATTTAAATTAATTTCACTCACGGTCACTAGACTTATCATTTATCTCGCAAAAGTAATTAACTTTTTTATTTTCAACTTAAATGTTACTGAACTTTTAAGATTTTTGCAAAAAAGTCATCAATCCAGCAAGGGTCGTCGCCGGATTCCGGTCAACATGACTTTTGTGCAATAATGTTAAAAGTTCAGTGACATTTAAGTAAGAAAAAAAAAGTCGATTACTTTTGCGCGATAAGTGATAAGTTGAGTGACCATGAGTGAAATTGACCCTGCTATGAATCTCACAGAGTTGGAGTTCGCAATTACAAGGCAGAAACCACAATAGGGTGCTGCTGTAACATATCGTTCAGCTCCTTAGAAAATCTTTCCATTGCGTGAGTTGGTAAGCAAATCAACAATACAATACCATCTTCTACTTCATTTTTATTTTTGATTGTTAGAAGATAGCAGACTACCGCATCCCCTTCATAAGGACCACCGTATACCGCTTTACCCCATCCAAAGTCCACCTGTCTAAGCCCTATACGTGTTGCACCTGACATTATGCAGGACCTCCTTTTAGAATAGTGAGGCCTATTCTTGATTATCAATACATCTATTGTAGATCTTATATAATCTTCAGTTACATTATCCTTAGTTTTACGGACCATTTCTATCGCAAAACTTAGCGGATTTTGAGATAGTTCTTTCGCGGTTGTCACAACCCCCGACAAGACAAATCCAATTCCATAATAACCTGCGGGTACTAAATGTTTAAATTTGTTGCGCAAATTAACTACAGACATCATCTGCATCTCTTCAGCAGGATCTGGTTGAAGTGCAATAGTGCGACATTTCCACACACAAGCAGTTAATAACTCGAAAGTAGTGCAATGGCGGAGGTGAGGATGAATCAATCTTCGTAAACTTGATTTTTCATTTGGACCGAAGAAGAATGATCGATGAGACATATTTGTAGTTTTGGGTACAACTTTCTCGTCATATTCGTGATGTAGGTATGTGACTTGTGGTGGATTTCGAGCCCCAAAAACATGTCTTTCCCATAATGGGAGCACAGAGGGGGCACCAGCTTCCTTCGCCATGTCTGCTACGGCTGACATAAATTGGACCAGGCCATAACCATCGAACATGGTGTGATTAAAACGGAGGCCAAAAATAAAACCACCGCACTTGAGACGTGTTACCTGATAATTTTCGATAGTTGAAATTATTGAATTCTATTGGAAGTGTACATATAAAACGGAAATTTATGTTTTATATACATATATAAATACCTGAATAAGCAATAAAGGACAGTTGAGTATTCCATTTGAACCGGGGACGTCAAAAAGGAGTTGGTCAGAGCAAGGAAATGGAGGCATAAGTGGATCACCGAACTGCTCAAGAGTAACATCAGCATCAGCTTCAATAAACAATATACCTTCACCTGTGCATTCCAGTATGAGCTTGCGGTTGGGTCCTTCCCTTAATCTACCAGCCATTGGATAGTAAAACACAAGTGTTTTAGCAATTGCCTCCCTGATCACCCTAACAGGGTCTTTTCCTTCCATTGAGGGATTGTTTGGATAGAAAAATAAGGTAGGCAAAAGAAATCTAAGGCCTTCTTGATCATCAAGGTCTGATAATAGCTTAAACTCATGAGGGGTTGGCTCCGTGGGAGTAATTAGTCTAGGTGTGCTCCTGTAAACCTCAAAGATTAGGGAGGCAGGTGGTGTAACCATAGCTCAGAAATGAATTAATTGATTAAGTTGATAATTTAGCCAAACCAGGCTTTATTTTGTATTTATGGACAACAATGAACCAATTCTACTTGTCCTGCGGAATAAAAGACCCCCGCGGAAAAAGACTTATATAGACCCTATAAAAAAAAAATCATTTACTAAATTAATATCACAGTAACAACCGACATTCATTGTTTCAAGTGATTTGATATTTGTTTCTTTATTTAAAATCTTGAATTTAAATCATACATCCAATCTGGCTCGAGATAGATGATAACAGTAATTATAAAAAAAAATGCATAATAACATATTAAATAAATAAACTGCAAAAGTAATCGGTAAATAGCTGCCAATCATATATGACAATTTATATTGGTTTAATCCATAAAATGTTTATAGGCCGAGTTTGGATAAGAATTTTTTTTTTGACTTATTCTAGGTATTTGATTATTAGTATAAAGTCTAAATTTACCTGAACAATATATATATATATATATAAATTTGTGACCATGCGTTTAGAAAATTGGCTCGTTATAATGAACTTCTAGCTGGAATCTATTCATTAATTACGGGTCCACTTTTGTCCAAATTTATTCCTTAAGTGGCACATTCAGGAAATAACCAGATTTTTGAGACAGAAAAAACAAGAAAGGTTAGATAAGTTTGATAATTATTAAGCGGGTAGGTATGATGTACATGTTGTTAAAATTTAAAATGTGAGTTTGTTGGAATTAATATTAAGAAGCCAAATACAAAAATTACATAGAAATTAGTCTACTCCAAAAAAAAAAAAAAAGGCTTATAGCGATGGAAATCCGTTGCCAAAGACCTTAAAAATTTTTATTTTTTATTTCTTTCTAAAACTTTTATAAACTAATATTTTAAAGTATATTTAAATTTTATTTTTATTTTTATAGCTTAAGTTTTTATATTTTTTTATAAATTTTATATAAGACTTTAAACTATATTTAAATTATGTTATTCTCTTTAATTGTATAGAATAATATTTATATGAAGTAGCAAAATAACTTTTATATACGTTATTTTTTATCATATATATTGCTTTCATATTGATAAGTCCTGGAATGTCAGAACATATAATGAGACGGAGTCAATCCTATGTAGGAGAAGGTAGTCTGTGACAGACAAAATCCCATTTGTGAAACAATGAAGACTCACCCCCCGATGTGCAGGGGATTAGTACTCCGATACTTAAGTTAGTGAGAGATTTTGGGAGAGAGAGAGAGAGTCTCAAGGTTGCTCATACTCGAGTCTTTTATTACCGGAGTATTTATGGAGACTTGGGAGTGGCACTTGACCAACCTGCTTTGTTGTCAGAGTAAACAAGCGGCGATGTGATAAAAAATGAGTAGGAGGATAAGGTGATAGCATATGTCAGTGGATTGACAAAGTGTGTGCCCTGTCAATCCGATCAGATAGACCATGAAGTAAGTATGTTGACTTTCTCCGGTGTCACTTCTCTGGGCTTTAGGATCCCGAGCCTAGCTTGGGCCTTGGCTTGGGCCCATATGATAATAATGGATATCATCATTTGTCCCTTCTTCAAAGGGATCTGATTGTCAGGAGATCGGATGCTTTCAGTTACTTCGATAAGTCATAATCCATGCATATTAATGGTGACACTTCGTTTTCAGAAAAAATTATCATGTTAGCGGTGGATGCTTCATTTGATGCGCTTATTTTGGTGATTATTTATTAATGTTATTCTGTCTTTTAAATTTCTCTAAATTGTCACGTGGCTCGAGCCTTTTCAGTGTCTCCTTTAATAGGGGAAGTTTTCACCCTATAAATAAGTAGTTTTCTTCGCGGACATTTTTAAAGTTTCCCTTTCTTCTTCTTTTGTAACCTCCTTTCATGGAGTTATTCAAGCACCTTAAGAATTTTCGATACTTTCCTCCCTTGACTTCTCGCCATTTTAAGAAAATGAATGAAATACTTTCTCTTGGTTCAAGGAAATCCTTTATTGGTAGAAGATAATATGATCTTCTGTTTAGAGTGTTTCCTAGCGTTAGATGCTATGGAAACTGAAACAGGGTGCTCTTTGCTCCCAAATCAGGGGCTTATTTCCTCCAGTTTTTTGGTTTTCCTTTCCATTTCTCATTTTTTTCCTCCCTACTTTCCATTTTTTGCTGCTAAGGGAAATTGGGAAGATGGTGACTCATAGTCGAGGAAGAAAAGGACAACAAATTCTAGGCATTAACTAGTGAAAAGCTGCCTTTAGAAGGAGGACGCTGAAACTAGCAAACTAGATGCTTCTGGTGAGTATTGCAGATTCTATATTCTTATAAGTAGGAAGTTGTGTCCCTATAAAGAGATGTAGAAGTAGGCAAGCTGGATATATATGAGTGTCTTGGTAAGTGTAGTGTCTTGTTTTAGGAGCATTGGGCCTGACCGGCTCCAGGGTGTTAGATATGATAATTTATTTTGTAGTACTTTCATTGAACTTCGAAAATGTTAATAAAATCCTCAATTTTAATTCATTATTGTTGTCTTCTACTTTTCTTTTATTTTTGCATTCAATCAAATCAATAACTCAATCTAAAAGCATAACTGGTTTTGTTATTTAACTTGAGAATCAGAATGTATGATATTAATTCTTGAAGTGGGTCGATCGAGAAATCGTAATCAATGCTAGCAAATTATGTTCAGCTAAATTGAATAATCTCGTTGGAATAATTAACTCTTTTGAGTTTAAGGGACAAAATGTATGATATTAATTCTTGAAGTGGGTCGATCAAGAAATCGTAATCAATGCTAGCAAATTATGTTCAGCTAAATTGAATAATCTCGTTGGAATAATTAACTCTTTTGAGTTTAAGGGACAAAATTTCCCGTTTTGGACTTTAGGATGATCATTAACTTAAGCTTAATGTGTAACAATTGGCGTTGTCCCCCTTCTGGTTGGTCTAATTGGATTCACGAAGAGGTCCAAATGTTACTATTTGCTTGTTCCCTAACGTTCCAATCGACTGGATAAATCGGAGGATAGGAGGGGTTTAAGCATCAGGTGCTCGAATTTTCAAAAACAACAGTGTTTTCATGAAGTGTGTACTTTCATTTTATTACTCGTAACATTTCCATCGAGCTGAGTGATCAGAGGAAAGAGGCATCGGGCGATTGAGCCTAGTGATCAGAGGAAAGAGGCATCGGGCGATTGAGCCTTGGTTTCAAGCAGACTAAGGAATAAATGTGGCTTAAGCAATTAGTGCTTGGAGCGCTTTTATGAAGTACGTCTTTTCATTTTATTACCTGCAATATTTTGATCGAGCTGAGCAATCGAAGGAAAGGGGAGTCGGACAATTGAGCCCTGGAACTCGTGAGCCTTAGGCGATTGATGCCTAGAACTTGTGAGCCTTTTGGTGTTCCAGACTCTTCGAAATCTAGAGTAATTCATTAATTATGCTCATTATGATGACTCCTCATTTCTAGGCACCTTTTGGAATGCTCCAATCTCGAGTTGCCATGTGGCTTGGCTTACTGGGGGAAGGTTTTCCCTATAAATGTGTATTCCTTGTGAAATCCTTCTTTTTCTTCAAAATCGTTGCTTTTATTTTCTCGTTTTTTCCTGTAATGGAGTTTAAACACCTAAAAACTTCTTGAGTTCTTCAGTCTTCAAGTATTTTTTTCAGTATTTTAGGAAGATAAATGAACGTAATTTCTTTGGTGTAACTTCCCTCATCATGGCATTATCTGTTAAAAATGGGTATTTAGCTATGGAGTTTATACTTTCTTTTTCATTTTTGCCACTTCTTTCCCAACTTCCTATTCTATACCTCTTCTAAGGTTCAACATTTCAAGGCTGAAGAGTAGAAGAAGAAAGAGGAGGAGGACGATGAAGAGGATGATGATGCGTAATAAGGACTCCGACTATATCCACCCCAAACTTGGAATGTTTGGTCCTTCACATCCTTATAATTTCAATATTTTTCTTTCCTAAAAGATGTCCCTCCCGGAAGACATTTGGTTTTTTTTATTAGAATTAGAGAATCTTTTCTTATTTATATAATTTTATGTTGATGTACTGTATAATGTTTCTTTAATCAAATCGACTAGATAATCGTGGCTGATCCAATTTTATTTTTGAAATGTAATCCATCGGATAATCGTAATCGATTTTGTTTTACTTTGGATTATGTGAGTCACTAGATAATCATAATCGGATTTGAATATGTCATCGATTAGATAATAATAGTCAACTTTGTTTAATTTGAATATGTAATCGAAGTTTGCAATAAAAGGTCAAAGAGCTAGTCCCAATCAGATAATCATGACATGGTAAGCACTCCACGATTGCCGATTGACAATTGCAAGTAACTTGTAAATCGACTAATTTGTGAATTGAAAGACTCATAAATTAGGAAAAAACTTAGAAAGAGTATGCCTTTATCAGCTTTGATCTTGATTAGCAAAGATATTTTACAGACAAAGATAAAGAGCAATACATTTACCTGATTGATAGGGTGCATTTTGTCTGATCAAACCAGTCGGTTAATCGTAACTGGTAATCGTCCCTTTGAATTCTTTAAGTCGAATATTCATTGTCGAAATGGCTTTATTTAAAGGGATTGGATTGTTTGCCAATCTCGATTTCATATTTTCTTTATTTCTATTATGTTCTTCGATCATTTAGATTGGGAAGCTAAAAAGGACTCTTTCTAGCTTTTAGGTATGCCGTTTGTTATTTCTTCCTTTTGGAGTTTACGGGTTCCTTTAAGACAGAGGTTTGCATGAATTCAGTTATTGGGTATTGTCGACTGAAGGAAATGTTCTAACTTATCAACTCGTGGAATTTTATTAACTGGAGCAATCGATTTATGGATTGGCTCGCGGGAGATGATCGATCTTAGCTATTGCTTTATGGATTGGCTCACGGGAGTTCATCGACTAGAGTGAGATATTTATGAATCAGCTCACTGGAGTTGATCGACTGGAGCGATTGCTTTATGGATTGGCTCATGGGAGTTCATCAACCGGAGCAATTGATTTATGGATCAACTTGCTGGAGCTCATCGACCATAGCTATGGATATATGGATCGACTCGTGGGAGTTCATCGGCAGGAGTGATGGATTTATGGATCGGCTCTCGAGAGTTCATTGACTGGAGTGATTCATTTATGGATCGGCTCCTGGGAGTTCATTAATTAGAGCTATTGATATATAGATTGGCATTCTAGAGTTCATCAACTAGAGTGATGGATTTATGGATCTCGCAAGAGTTCATCGACCAGAGTGATGGATTTATGGATCAGCTCGCAAGAGTTCATCGATCGAAGCGATTCATTTATGGATCGGCTTGCAAGAGTTCATCAACCAGGGCTATTGATTTATGGATCAACTCGCGAGAGTTGATAGATTGGAGCTATTCAATTATCGATCAATTCATGGGAGTTGATCGACCAAAGTGATGGATTTACAGATCAAATCGAGGGAGTTGATCGATTGGAGTGATTGATTTATGGATCGACTCGTGGGAGTTCATCAACCGAGTGATTTCTTTATAGATAGGCTCACGAGAGTTGATAGACCGAAGCGATTCATTTATGGATCTACTCGTGGGAGTTGATCAACCAGAGCAATGGATTTATGGATCAACTTGTGGGAATGGATCGATCAGAGTAATTCATTTATAGATCAGCTTGCGGGAGTTCATCGATCGGGGCGATTGCTTTATGGATTAGTACGTGGGAGTTTATTGACCAAAGCGATTGCTTTATGGATCAGCTTGCTGGAGTTCATCGACCGAAGCGATTTATTTTGAAATGGACTTGTTTGTTATTTGTTTAATGGTTATTAGACCCAATAATTGTATTGTGACTTTGTTGCTTTTTTTGTTTTTCAAGATGTGAATAATGGATTTGTATAATTTTTGTAAATCTACAATACATACATTTAACAATCAATTATATCGGTATACAGAGGTTACTTTTTGTTCTCGTAATCTTTTGAATCTTTGAGAATCTTTGGCTTTGCCGGAGTACAATGTCCTAAGCAGGCAAGTCATTGGCGATCATTTTGAGGCCTCAGACGTTATCTTTAAGGAAGCTATTTGGAGGATGTCCTTCTCTACTTTAGGTTGATAGCTTCTCCAATTGAGCTTTCATTTGATGCAACTGGGTCGTCACCATGGCACAAATGCAAAGGTATTGGGACCAATGTCTAGAAGATTTCTTGACTTCTCCCTTTTTCATCGAAGCCCCAAGGTTGGTGTCTGGGGAATTTCTTGACTTTTGGTGCCGTCAATGAAAGGAGGATGCTCAATTTTTCGTCTATGCTAGTTTGAGGCAGGACTCTTTTTAATAGAGCATTTTTCCTTTTATTTACTAGCCAACCATTCGGTGTGTTTCGATCTTTTCTTATAAGTCTCTTTGCCTCTTTTCTTTTTGGCATTTGTAGTGTGGCCAACTAAATAGGAGGTCGATGGCATGTGGTACCGCAACTTTATGGCTTTCTTCAGTGTTTTCATCGAATGTTAGATGTAGCATTATCTCCAATATTTATACCTAGAGGCATCTAGTCTTTTCAAGGTACTGGCAAATTAATAGGTCGCTAGACCCCACGTTGAGGATGATAGGTTCATGCTTTTATTGCATTTTCAGTAAGAGAGTTTAATGAGAGCTATTGTACTATTGAATCATCGAGCTACACCACTCAATCGGCATTCTCATCTTTATTTGCCTTGAATCATCGCGAGTGAATGCGGAGAGGAGCTTATTTATTCTCAGGGCATTTTCTTTCTCCTTTCTAGCCATTTCATATAATGAAAGGATTTACTCGACCCTATTGTTTGATCGTCGTTATTTGCCAAGTTAGATCGATGCTGACATTCTTGTTAATACTCTTCCTTTGCTTTTCTTCCAAACACATTCTTCCTATTGGATAGGCATAATTGACCTTCCAATGTGTTTGGAAACTCTACTCGTCAAGACAATTATGAGCTTAAAAAGCTGCACATTTCATCTTAGCTTAGGAAGTGCACGAGTTGTTTCGTCTTAACTTGGAATGAGATGATTCCGTGTGTCGAAATAGCATTCCAATGAGGGATTATTCAGCTCCTTAATAAAGGAGATTTTATGATTTTAGGAGGGACTACTCAGCTCCTGCTTGCTAGGGCCATTTCTATTTCCCTCTATCATTTATCCATTTGCCTATAGGAGCAAGCATCATAATTCTGAAAGGGGTTTCCTTGAACTGAGGAGGGATTATTTATCTCCTAAATCGTTACCCGATCGATCCATCCATCTTTTCGAAGGGGGAGTCATCAAGGCTGTTGTACGTGTGATGCAGGAATCTGGCTAGGTAGCCCTTTTGCATAAGCCTTTCTATTTCATCCCTCAGTGCTTTGCATTCATTGATTGCATAACCGACATCCTCGTGGAAGTTGCAGTACTTCCTTTTATCTCTCAAGGCGTACTTCTGATCGGATAGTCTTTTTGGCCATTTGACTCTGCCCTTTTTTCTGATCCATTCTAAGAGCTCGGCAGGACTAGCATTGAGCGAGGTATGGGTTTCGACCCGATTACAGTCGTGGCTTGTGAACCTTCTTTTCTCGAAACTCTCCTTCCTGTCCGCTCTCAATTGATCGCAAAGGTGCTGCAACCTTTGAGCCATTTTGGCTAGAAATTATGATTATCTGCTTGTGCTTAGTGGGAATTTCAACATGTGAGCCATGTTGTGAGGAACCCATGGGCTCTCGTCCGTTTGTATAGGGAATTGCAGCCCTTCCAATAGCATTTGCGTTATTCTGTCAGTGATGATAGTTCCATCCAGTGGAAAGAACATTTTCACTCTTTTCACTAGGTCATTTATGCTTATCGGAGGCTCGATTCTCAAAGACTTAGATAGTGGGACGTTTTTCGAATTTATCTGCAGTGCTTTCACTACTTTCTCCAGTCGGATGTCCTCAACTTCCTCAACAAGCATTTGAAATCTCTCCATGTAGTCTCTAAGACTTTCATTGGGTTTTTACATTAAATTACGCAAGTTATTAATCGTCTTTGTCGTCAGAGCTTGAGTGGATCTTGCAACAACGAGTTCTTACATTTGTCTGAAAGAGGAAATTGAGCCTTGTGGGAGACTTTGGAACCATCGCAATGCCCCATCTGCGAGTGTTGTAGGGAAGGCTCTACAAAATACTTGAGTATCATAGGAGCATGTTTGGATTTGTATTAGAAATTCTTAAAGGTGAGCTTTGGGTTTGCCCTACCCGTATATGTTGGCATTTGTATTTTATTAAGTAAGAAGGAATTTCCATTTGCCGTATCTCTTGGCAGAAAGGAGAGGTAACACTACTATTGAATCGAGCTTTTCAGACTAGGTTACATTCTGCCAATGAGCCATCCTTTCTGAAGGTCAGTGGGAGCTGTGGCTATTTCGGCTTGTGAGGAGAATGATGTATGAGGGGATAAGCGTCCTTTTCAGGGAATAATTTCTCTTTTCCCATTCTCCCACGACTTGACTTATAATCACGAAAATAAGCGTCAGATTTTTCGCGATGCCCTGGATCTTGAATCACGATCCCTTTGCTTTGCTTCATACTCCTTTTTTCTTTGATACTTTTCTCATGATTTTTCCTTAAGACACGATATTGTTGGGCCATTTGAATGGATTGTATGATACTCCTATTGAAGTCATCAAGGATAGACCTTATGTCATTCAAGGTGACTAAAGTATCATCCGTTTGTGCTAGAAATCTCTCATTGAATTTACGAGTCAAATCAACGACAACGAGGGTCCTTGAGGTTTATCCCGTCCTTCTGTAGACATTGATCCACTTTGATTCGTGTCATATAAGTTATCCCTTTCTGACTTAATTGATGTGGAGTTCTTTGATCCGGCCATGGGCTCTCAACAAAAGCTCTAAATGATAAGTACAGGAATATCAAAACTTATAATGAGACGGAGCCGATCCTTAGTAGGAGAAGGCTGGTCTGTGACAGACGAAATTCGATCCTAGCCCCCCATGTGCGAGGATTAGTATTCTGATACTTAAGTCAATAAGAGATTTTGAGAGAGAGAGAGAGAGAGAGAGAGAGAGAGTCTCAAGGTTGCTTATACATGAGGCTTTTATTACCAGAGTATTTATGGAGACTTGGGAGTGGCACTTGACCAGTATTCTTTGTTGTCAGAGTAAACAGCCGACGATGTGATAGAAAATGAGCAGGAAGATAAGGTGATGGCGTATTTTAGTAGATTGACATAGGGCATGCCCTGTCAATCCAATATAACGGGCCATGATGTAAGCTTGTTGACTTTCTATTGTGTCACTTCTCTGGGCTTTAGGATCCCGGGCCTAGTTTAGGCCTTGGCTTAGGCCTATATGATAATAATAGGTATTATCATATATTTTACTTTGAACATATTTAGTTTATGTTTGTACTTTGAACATTATGTTGAATTATATTTGCTTTCTAATTCTAATTTTTAAGTATATTAAACATTTTTTTTAATGAATGCATATTGTAGTGGTTAGCCGAAAAAAATATTCGTTAATCAGTCTGAAAAATCAAAATCGATAGACTGATTAACCTTAGTATTTTGAAAAAACTGATTAGTATGGACTAGCTAATTTTTGGGCTCATGAACTGGTTAACAGGTCTATATTCACCCCTAAATATCTCCTTTATTAAAAAAAAAAAGTTAAAATTTTCAGCTTTATTTAATATATAAATTAATAAAAAAGTCTTATTATTTTTAATAACTAAATTGGATCACTTTTTTAAACTCTGCAATTATAAATAAAATCACAATAATTAATAAAAATTAATTCAAATATTAAATTAAAAAATGATGGTTTCAGATTTTAAAATTAGTTTTTAGAATATTTTTGACAAAGTTATTTATGCCAAATAACTCGACAAATAATTCGCTATCATGCAAGAAAAACTTTTTGTAAAGTCTCTATTTGAATTGGTTCCCATGAAACCACTTGGTAAAGACCTGTTAATGGGACCCTTTATTTGTTTTATCTTTCAATAATTGTTCTTTTTAATTGACTCTTCTTCCCAAGAAATTTCTTTCTTTCTTCTTTTTCTTTTTTTTCTTTTTTTTTTTTCAGGAAATTTCACAAAACTATTACTTTCTTTCCTTTCCAATCGATAAACATGATCAGTTCAATCTATATGTATCCTAATACGATCTTTATAAATTAATTTTATCCGATTATATTTTACCATGTATATAAAATATTATTTAATTTGATTTATAAAAAAAATAATTTAATTAAGCGTCAAAAATATATTTTCTTTTCATAAATTTTTGTCTTCAATTGTTTTTTCCATCACAAAATTTATTATTTGTAAAATTAAATTAAAACAATATGTAGAATTGAATGTAAATTTATTTTTAAAAAAATATATAATTCAAAAACTTTAAAAATACACAAGTTATTTATTTTTCTTACGTAACAACAATGAGGTTGGTCCATTGGTAATTTCTAATTATTTTTTTTTTTTACCAAAATGATGGAAAATAATTTTGAATTTTGAATTATTCCTTGAATGGATAACTGAATGGGCATAATCTCCCTTATCTCTCCATAAAGTGTGGGAGACTAGGGATGATCACGGGGCGGGGCGGGGGCGGGGAGTGGCTCCCCACTCACTGCCCCGCGTAGGGGCGGGGACGGGGACGGGGATTCCCCGTTAGGGAAGCGGGGAAAAAATGTCCCCCGTCCCCGCCCCGCGGGGATCCCCGTCCCCCGCGGGGATCCCCGCGGGGATCCCTATTCCCCAATAAAATTACATAATTTTAATGAAATTTTCAATATCGATAGAAATTTTCGACCCGAATAAAAAATATTTTACAGTATTTATCTTGTAAAATTTAATAATTGATGATTTAAAATTAAAAATATCTCATACAATTTAAATACAAATATTTTTAAATATTTCATATAATTAAAATACAAATATTTTTAAATATTTCATACAATTCAAATATTAATAATATTACTTGAATAATTTACACACTAATAAATATTAATTTAAAAGAATTATATATATATATATATATTTATATATATATATTATAAAATATTTTTTTTTCGGGGCGGGGATCCCCGCGGGGCGGGGACCCCTTTCCCCGTCCCCGCCCCGAATTCAAGGGCGGGGATTTTTTTCTCCCCGCCCCCGCCCCCGCGGGGAAAAAATTCGGGGATTCCCCGCCCCGTTCGGGTCGGGTCCCCGCGGGGAACGGGGAATCCCCGCCCCGTGATCATCCCTATGGGAGACACCTTATAACTTCTCCCTCGGGTCAATTTCACTCATGGTCACTCTACTTATCACTTATCGCGCAAAAGTAACCGACTTTTTTTTTCTTACTTAAATGTCACTGAACTTTTAACATTATTGCACAAAAGTCATGTTGACCGGAATCCGGCGACGACCCTTGCCGGATTGATGACTTTTTTGCAAAAATGTTAAAAGGTTAGTAACATTTAAGTTGAAAAAAAAAAGTTAATTATTTTTGCGAGATAAATGATAAGTCTAGTGACCGTGAGTGAAATTAATTTAAATGTAGCATTTGTTGAACTTATCAATCCGGCAAGAGTCGTCACCGGATTCCGGTCAACATGACTTTTGTGCAATAATGTTAAAAGTTCAGTGACATTTAAGTAAGAAAAAAAAAGTCGGTTACTTTTGCGCGATAAGTGATAAGTTGAGTGACCATGGGTGAAATCAACCCCTTCTCCCTCGTCTCTCCATAAAGTGTGGGATACACCTTATAACTCCTAAAGCTCATTTGTTTGGACCAGAATTGCCAATATTTTATTCATAATATCTTTCTTGTTTTTCTTTTTTCTAGTAAATTCCCTCGAAGCACAAAACAAACAAGTGAGGTTACGCTTTGCTGACAGTTGAAAATGAAAGGAGATAGTATAATCGTTCTTGAAAGAGACAGGCATAGCTATATACTATTATTGATAAGATAAGAAAATTATTGTTAATTAACTAGCCAGTTCACCATCTAAAGAATGAGTGTTTATTGTTTTTTTTTTAATCATTTTCAAAGTAAAAATTAAGAAAGACACGTAACCTTATTAAAATCTTTTTACACAGTAACCTTATAACAATTATAATTTTAATATATTTGAAATTTAATATCCAATTTCCCACTTTTATGTTTTCATATAAAAATAGATGATCGACAATGAATGAATAAATATATATTAGTAGTCCTAAGAGCTTCTCTTTTAAGTTGCTTAATAGTCCAAATTGAGATAAAATAATTTATCTTTTATTATCATATTAATATATTTATGTCACTAGACTTGTAGCTAAAGATTACACTCAAAAAGATGGCATTGATTGTAAGGAGACTTTTTCACCTATCTCAAAGAAAGATTCTCTGAGAATAATTTTTATCATTGGTGGCTCATTTTGTTTTAAAGTTACATCAAATGGATGTGAAAATAGGCCTTCTGAATAGAGATCTTGAGAAGGAAGTTTATATGGATTAACCTAAAGGTTTTTCCTTTAAAAGTAAAGAATGTATGGTATGTAAATTGAAAAAGTCAAAATATGGACTTAAAACAAGTTTCTAGGCAATGGTATATTAAGTTTAATTATACCATTACTTCTTTCGATTTTGAGAAAATTACTGTTAATCAGTGTATTTATTGAAAGATCAGTGGGAGTAAGTATATATTTTTAGTTCTGTATATTGATGATATTTATGTTGCTACTAATGATTTGAATATATTGCATAAGACTAAAGAATTTCTTTCTAAGAGTTTTGAAATGAAAGATATAGAAGAGGCATCCTATATGATTGGAATTTAAATATTCCATAAGAGATAAGAAGGTTTATTAGGACTGTCTCAAAAAGCCTATATTGAGAAAATTCTTAAAAAATTTAACATAAGTGATCAGCAGGTGTAGTCCCTATTCAAAAGGGAGATAAATTTAGTCTTATGCAATGTCCAAAAAATGATGTAGAATGTAAGGAAATGAAAACAATTCCATATGATTTTGTTGTGGGTTGTTTGATGTACTTACAAACCTTTACTAGGCCTGACATCAGTTTTGTAGTAGGGATGCTGGGTAAATATCAAAGTAATCCGAGTATTAATCATTGAAAAGATGCAAAGAAAGTGTTAAGATACCTTCAAGGAACAAAAAATTACATGCTCACTTATAAAAAATCTAATCATTTAGATGTAATTGGATATTCAGATTCAAATTTTGTTGGATGTATTTGTGACGCGCGCCGAACCCCGGGAGGCCCCGAATGACCCGCTTTTAGTGCGTTTGAGAGAGGTTTATGGAAATTTGCAAGAGATTGTAAGGGCGTTTATTTTGGGCAACGAGGAGGTTTTTTGGAGTCGCCACCCAATAAAAGATTGGAAAAAGTCCTCTAACCTCAATGAGCCTAACACAAAGCATATGCATCCATTTTGAACGAGCTAGAGATATTTTGGAGACCTCACCCCAGTAGAACATTGGGATGGTGCTCTAACCCCGTGGAGTGTAGGACTATGCAAATTGAGCCTATTTTGGCAACAAGAGATATTTTGGAGATCCCACCTCAATGAGACATTGAGATGGTCCTCTAACATCATTGAGTCTAAGACTAGAGATGGTTCGGGATTTCCCATTTATTCACATCTTGATTAAATTACAATTGAGTTTTGAATTTAAGATTTTATCCCTTTTCTCATTTATTTTTAATGCAATAATTAGAGCGCATATCAATCACATAATAAAACGGTAAATAGAAGCAAGATTAAAATGAGGTAAATAAAAAATATAATAAATTACAATAAAATTAGGAACGGAATACAACCCGCAATGTAAATAAAATGTAAATCATACATAAAACGGGCTATTTATTAAGGATGAGAACATTGATCCTCTCATGCATGTTTAGGAAGAAAGATTTTAAGTGACAATTTTATTTGGATGAAAAATGAGGACATTGCTCCTATTTTATTAGAAAAATTCAACTTATTTATAAAAATATTTTTGTATGATTTTTAATTAAATGTGCATAAAATAAATGATTTTATTAATAATTACATGATAATTAAATTAAAAATACAAATAAAGGAAAAATAATAAATACAATAAAAAGATAAGTCCTCGGATCTCCTCATTTGTTCGCATGTGGATGCTCAAATATGACAAAAATAAGTATTAAAGCAAAAAGATACAAATAAATTGATGTTAGTAATTAAATCAATAAATCAATTCAATATATAAAATAATAAATAACAAATTAAAATAGATAAAATATGCATTATGGATGACAAATAAATTAACTAACATAATAAAACAAATAAATTAACATATTAACAAATTAACACAAATAAAAACACAAATTATGATGATGATGATGATGATGATGCCGATGATGATGATGATGATGATGATGATAATAATAATAATAATAATAATAATAATAATAATAATAATAAAAAGGAAGAATAAACAAATAAATAAGATAAAGTAAAAAGAATATTAAAAATGTTAAATCTATATCTAAAATCACATAAAATAAATAAATAAGCGATAAGTTAAAAGATTTACATAATTACTAATTAAATATGAACAAAAATAAATAAAAAAATAAAATTAAGAGATCGAGCGTAGGATGTTTACCCTCAAATTTCTGATTCGATGAAGAAAAAATATGATTGATTTTTCTTATTTTGATTTACAAAGTAGAAATAAAAATAAATAATAAAAATTGAAATTTTATTCTAAAAGAAAATTGTTTTAAAAATAATAGAAGAAAAGAAATTAATTTTCAAAAATAAAGAATTGATTTTTTTGTCTCAAAGATGATTATTGACTAAAATTGTAAAAAAAAAATGGAAGAAAAGAAATTTAATTCTTAAGAACAAAAAAATTATTTTATTTGTTTCAAGAAATTATAATTGATAATAAAAAATACGAATCTCAAGAGCAAAAAATGATTTTTTTTGCCTCAAGAAAATTTTTGATTAAAAATTGAATTTTTAATTTTATGAATTTTATTTTGGAGAAGAAAATAAAAAAAAGAAATGTAGAGAGAATTCTTGGAGAAAAAGAAGAAAAGAAAAATGAAGATTTTTTATCAAAAAGGAATTCTCCCCAATTCTCTTTCATCTTTTTCTATTTAAATGAGTAAAAATGAAAAAAAAAATCATTAATTAAGGAAGAAAATAGGATTTTTATTAAATTTCCCTTAATTTGGGTGCAAAAAAAGGAAATTATCATTAAAAATCCCGAAAAAAGAGTGAAAAAGTCAAACAAAATAAGAAAAACGAAAAAAAGGGTGAAAAACGCGTTTGCGACAGACCAGGGGCGACCGATGCCCGCAGCGCGCTGACGCGGACGAATTTTTTTTTTTTAAATCTAACTAAAAACACAATAATTTTCAAATTCTATTTTACAAATTTAATTTTTAATACATTTTTTATTTTTTTATTTAAAAAGTAAATTTAATAAGGAAATCATCACTTTTAATTTTTTTATCTATAAACAGGCCTATAATTATTATTGGGTAACTCTGATCTATGCTGACTTAGGATCCGGTGTCTACAGTATTGATAGCAGAAAGTCAATGTTTGGCTATTTGTTCATATTAGCTAAAGGAGTAATCTCATGGAAAAGTGTCAAACAGTCTATCACTGCTTCATCCATTATGGAAACAGAATTTGTAACTTGTTATGAGGCTCTGATACCATTAGGCTGAAAAGGATATCCTGATCATCCTAGGCCACAGAATCTCCTTAAATCCATCCCCACCACGCTCCGCAGGCGCGTCTCTTGCCAGGCTTAACGGGACTTACGCTCTTCTGCCCTTTTTTGCGCCCCTCGGGATTCGAACCTGCGACCTCGTGGAGTGGAGGATATTAAGGTAGGCTCTGATACCATTAGGCTGAAAAGGATGATAATTCTGCAACAGTTTTCTTCTCTAAAAATGACAAATATTCTAGAGGCGCAAAATACATGGAATTAAAGTATTTTATTGTCAAATAGGAGATTTAGAAACAAAGAGTTAGAATGTATTAGGACGAATCTTATGATTGCAGATCCTATAACTAAAGGTTTACAACCAAAGATATTTAAAGAATATGTGCTTATGATGGATCTTGATTGTATTGATGATTGATAATGATGTTTTAACACTCTTAAACTCAATAACGACATGTTTCTGAATTTTATATTTTTTATTCATTGTGCTTATGTATATATGATTGTTTGAATAAGAAATTTGCATGTATTTTCATAACAAGTACGTAGACTGTATGTTGTTTATATATAACTTATGAACCTAATATAATAAGTTTTTAATAAAATGGTATACGGAAATGAGTATGCGACTATACTGTTTATGACCGTCATAACCCGCATTATATAATTTGTTGTATTGAGGTGTTTATGATGTTAACGGTTTATAAGATTTAATCTTTGCTAGACTCATGTTGTACTATTAAATATAATGATAAAACATCCAGTCAAGTGTGAGAATGTAAGAAGTGTGGACGAATAAGAGTTATAGTTGGCATATACTTTTATTTACGTTAAATTCATATTAAGTTAGGATTAAGGTTTTTCATTTAACAGTATATTAAATTTTAACTATTAAATTAGTATTTAATAGATATACTAGATCTAATTTTAAAAAATACATAAATTAGTTTTCTTTTCACCCTAATTAAAATTGCAAATAAAATAAAATATATAACGATGGTATTTTTGCTTACCATTGATTATTTACTGCATAAAGAGGGTTAAGAGAGAAACTATTTTACAAAATTTGTGATTATCAAATTTCTCTATATTATGTCAAATTGCACTCAAGATAAGTGGTCTATTTGGTTTTTTATTATGTGATTATTATTATATTTAAGACCTAAATGGGCATTAATGTTTTATGATAATGATGTTTGATGAAATTGAGGTCAAAACTTACAAGTTTCATGTGCACTTCAAGGCCATATTAATCCAATACTTTTTGGTACTCTCCTTTCTACCAATGGCTTCTCCATAACCATTGTTCACGCTAAATTCAACTCTCCTAATCCTTCATTACATCCTGAATTTGTCTTCCAATCTATACTCAACAATGACAATATGGATGAAATTCTTGCCTCAGGAAATTTACTTGATATAGGGGTTGATTTTACTGACGGTCACTCAACTTATCACTTATCGCGTAAAAGTAACCGACTTTTTTTTTTCTTACTTAAATGTCACTGAACTTTTAACATTTTTTCAAAAAAGTCATGTTGACCGGAATCCGGTGAGAACTATCGCCGGATTGATGACATGGCATGCCATGTCAGAAACTACATGTCGTTTAACAATATTTTCAACAAATGTTAAATCTAAATCAATTTTACTCATGGTCACTAAACTTATCATTTATCGCACAAAAGTAACCAATTTTCTTTTTTTCCAACTTAAATGTTACTGAACTTCTAACATTTTTGTAAAAAAGTCATATATTTACTATTCGTTGCCACGTGTCATATGTCATTTCATCAATCCGACAAAGGTTCTCGCCGGATTTCGGTCAACATGACTTTTTTGAAAAAATGTTAGAAGTTCAGTGACATTTAAGATAGAAAAAAAAATCGGTTACTTTTGTGCGATAAGTGATAAGTTGAGTGACCATGAGTGAAATTGACCCCTTGATATAGACATTTTTGCACTTAATCAACGCTGCCTAATTCCCTTTCAGAATGCTTGCTGCAGATTATGCAGCATCAGAATCCCGACGATGAGATTGTTTGTTTGATATACGATGATTTCATGTACATCGCTGCATCTGTGTGTAATCATCTTGAGCTTCCAAGCATTGTTCTGTGTACGAGAAGTGCATCTGCCTTTCTCTCTCGAGTTTCTGTTCTTCAACTCCATTCTGATGGTGGAATTCCCTTTCCGGGTAAAGATAATGGCTTGATTGCTTGGAAAGAATACGAATTGTTGAATATATATATAGGTTCTAATAAAATTTGAATTACGCGTATTAATTATATTTATCGTCATTGAACTTATAATTAATTTATTAACAATATAATCATTAAAAAAATAATAAATTACATAACTTTTTAATTATTTCAACTAGATTCATTTCTGCCAGATGACCATGAATCCGACACTGAATTGCTGCTATGAAACCTTCCAAAACATGCTCCATAGAATGTTTTAAGCCGAGTGGATTATCGCATCAGCATTGTGGCACTAAATTAATGATTTTCCAGCCAAAATCATTTTAATTGCAATAATTAAAAATTTAATGGACATCAGCTGTCTAGCGAATGATTTTCGTGCCAAAAATATTTTATTTGCAATATTTAAAAAGTTGATGACACGTCAGTATTTTTGCGATTGATTTTTTAATCAAAATGTTTTTAGTTGCGATATTTAAAAAAGTTGAGTTATGTTTTGAAACAAAATTTATGTTATAACCGAATTATTATCAGATTCAGTGACCGTGAATGAATTTAATTGAAATATACAGACTCAATGTCAATGGAATCAGTGCCAGAACTTCCTTTTATAAGGTTCAAGGATCTACCAATTTTCGAGTCTGGTAAATTTTACCAGTTTACGGCTAACATATGTGATATAAAAACATCTTCAGCTGTGATTTGGAATACAATGGATTGACTTGAAGAATCATTATTCACAAAATTGAAAGAAAAGCAATTCCGTACTCCAATCTTCACAATAGGTCCTTTGCATAAACTTGCTCCAACTTCTTGCTGCAGTTTGTTAAAAGAAGAAACAAGCTGCATTACATGGCTAGACAGGCAAATCTAAAACTCAGTTCTTTACATAAGCATGGGAAGTGTAGTGTCCATAGATGAGAAAGAATTAATCGAGATGGCACAGGCTCTTGCAGAAAGCAAGCAGCCATTCTTGTGGTTGATTAGGCCTGGATCAATAATGGGTTCAAATTGGATCGAGTGATTGCCCGAGGGATTTATAGAAAGTGTTGGAGAAAGAGGTTGCATAGTGAAATGGGCACCACAGAAGCAAGTTTTGGCACATCCTGCTGTGGGAGGATTTTGGAGCCATTGCGGTTGGAATTCTACTTTGGAGAGAATAGCTGAAGGAGTTCCAATAATATATATGTAGACCGAATTTCGGAGATCAATGGATGACATCAAGATATGTTAGTAACGTTTTGGGAATAGGCTTGGAAATGGAAGACAAGTTGAAGAGAAAAGAGATTGGAAGAGCTGTTAGAAGGGTAATGGTGGATGAAGAAGAAATGAGGCAAAGAGATAAGGATTTGAAGGAAAAAGTTGAAGCTTGCTACAAAAAGGGAGGCTCTTCCTACAATTCATTGAATTGGTGGAGTTTATATCATTTTTATAGTCTAAATTGGTAGCATCTGTGTGGGGTTGATAAGGTCTAAGAAAGGGATAAACGGTGCAGCCAAATGGCTTTAATTCGTGATAAGTGGGATGAATTTTAAAAGCCTAAAGTGGGGACTTTGATTACGTAAACCTGAAGATAGTAAATTGTTGATTAAGATTGCACTCATTTCAAATGCATAATTCCAAAAACGAAGGGGTAATTTAGAGTGAGCAAGTAAGGTTAAACCGGTGTCAACAAGATGTCTAATTTTGCTTTCAGCGGTATCATTTTGTTCATGGGTATATATAGGGGCAGGCAATACGATGTTGGATGGCAATTTGAGCAAAATATTTATTTTCTGATACTCCCCACCCTAATCAGAGTGCAAAGCTTGGATTTTAGTTTGAAATTGATGTTCTACATTGGTTTTTATTAAAAAAAAATTGGTCTAATTATTAAAAAAAAATTAGAAAAATGGAATTACTGTAAAAATATTTGACTTTTTCGCAAGTGACGGTTTGTGTCATGGTGAGGCCCAACCGGCACACTCTCCTTGTTAAATTAATAATTTTCAATTAAAATCTTTATTTTTTTTTCAACACTCCTGTGCCGGTTTTTGGCGCTGACACATTTGCAGAAGAAGAAGCTCAGCCGACAACTGTGCCCACGTCTTCATAGATGCATATGTTTATTTCTACTTTGGCCTCTCGTCAACCTTCTTTTTCTTCCTTGTATTCAATCTTTCGGAGATTTTCTTCGGACCAAATCGAGAAATTGAAAGAAAGAAAACGAGAGAAATTTAAAAAAAAAATGTCGAATACAAAAAATTGAAAACCTAGAGATCATAAAGATCCAGACGTAATAATTTAACGAGTAATAGAGGGAATTAGAATGTGGAAACTGACGCATGAGGAAAATGCAGAAGATGAAGAAGAAGAAGAAGAAGCAATGTAGGTGCGATGAGAAAGAGAGACAGGAAAGGGAAGTAATACAGAGATCATATGTTTAGGGAAGTTTGCAGCTGAAATGGAATTGAGGTCAGATACTTGCTACTTGGCTTTTCTTCTTTTTATTTAAAAAATAAAAAAATAATAATTTTTGGGATTATGAAAATAGTTGTCAATGATTTATTTTTTTATTCTGATTTATCCAAAAGTTTCTTTGAATTTATGCTTTCTTTATATATTTTAATCAAACCAAAATAAAATTCAGATATTGATTAAATGGTTAGAAGAAAATATTAGGCAAATGTTCACAATACACAGACAATTTTAAATGAAAATTACATAGTTCTCATGTTGTGAGAACATATAGGAAAATTTTTTTTTTCTTATGAAGTGAGCGTTTTTGTGAGAACATATAGGAAATTGCATACTAAACTTTTCATTTTTTATTGATCCATCTAAAATAATTTATTTAATTGGCAACTTTGAATATGTTTTAACAAAACAAAGCAAAACTGCAGGAACCTAATAAACTTTGATGCTATGAGAGAGAGAGAAGAGAGGGGAAGTAAGCAGAGATCTTGACGTTTCCTACCTAATTAAACTGCTTTTCAAATCCTATTCACTGCCTTCTCTCTTTTTATCTCTGCTAACATCATTATGTTGGCTTGTATATGGTCAATTTGGCTAGAACGTAATGCGGTGGTGTTTTCTAATGCCAAGGTTTTGGACGTTTCCTCTCTTTTCAACCTCTGTCTTGCCAGATCCTTCTTTTGGATTAAGGGACACAAGGATCTAAACTCACTTTCTGGTCAAGATCTTAACCTTGCTACTGAGGGGATCAAAAAGCTGAGAGCTAGACCCAAGTTCAGACCCAAGATTTATTGGCAGCCTCCACTAGCGGATACTCTGAAATGGAATACAGATGGAGCATCTTTTGGCAACCCAGGTCCCTCAGGAATTGGAGGGGTGCTCAGGGACTCCTTAGGAGCAGTTCTCTGTATTTTCTCATGCAATATCGGATTCAGTAATGCAATTATGGCATAAAGTCTGGCTGTTCTTAGAGCACTCCAAGTCTCCCTCGATTTCTTATTAGAGCAAAACAAACAGGTGCTCTTCGAGGTGGACTCGCAGTCAGTTGTTTCTTGGCTGAATAATCCAGCAGCTGATCGACCTTGGAAGCTGGCCAGCGTGTTTAATGAAATTATCAACCTTTCGAGCAGGTTAACTACGGTAATTTTTTCGCATAAGAACAGAGAGTGCAACTCTTTTGCAGACACCCTAGCTAAACAGGGGACTAATCGGAGGGAGGACTTCATAGCTTGGCTATATTAAATGGCCCTAATTTCGTTTACCGCCTGGGAAGCGGTTTTGATTAAAGAATTGGTTGTTGGCTGATGCTATCTGTGGATCGAGGATCCTAAGTCGTTACAGATTTGCAACACTGGGAGTGATCTGAGAGGCTATGACTGCAGGTTTCTGTTGGGTTCTATGTCTGTTTCTATGTATGGGTAACTCGTTTGGTTAATATGTCTTTTTTGGATGGGCCCAGGTTGTTTCATTCTTTGTTCACATCGGGTTGGTAGCCATTTTCGGTTTCTATGTAATTTTGCTACTTTGATACATTCTATAATACCATCAGCTTATCAAAAAAAAAAAACTCTTGTCATTTGGCTCTTTTTTTTTATTAATTTTTTTTTTTTTTTTTTAAGATTATGAAAATAGTTGTCAATGGTTTTGTAATTTTTGATTGTGGTTTATGCATAAGTGTCTTTGGACTTATTACACCCTCAAGTGGCAATTATTTTCGCAAAAGAGAAGACTCGTTAAGGACGAATATATGTATATGTATTTTGTAGAATGACAGATAAAGAATCTCTTGTATTTGCGTATTTTGAAATTGAATATCATCTGCATTCAAGTTATGAGACTCCTGGTTCTAAGCTTGAAGCCTCCAGCTTTCATAGTGATCTCTTCATTCTCTCTATCAAAATAATTCCATTGTACAAGTTCATGCTTTTATTTGTTCATATTACAGCCTCAAAGCATCTCTCGAAGGATAGCTAGATCTTTGTATCTCTCGAAAATAATTTCAATACCTGCCATTACATCTGGTGGCAAAGGTCGCTCAGTTGTCAAAAAAGCATCAATGTCTTCTTTAACTTGCTCAATCGCGGTTTCACGGGTTGATTTCACCCATGGTCACTCAACTTATCACTTATCGCGCAAAAGTAACCGACTTTTTTTTTCTTACTTAAATGTCACTGAATTTTTAACATTATTGCACAAAAGTCATGTTGACCGGAATCCGGCGACGACTCTTGCCGGATTGATAATTTCAAAAAATACTACATTTAAATTAATTTCACTCACGGTCACTAAACTTATCATTTATCTCGTAAAAGTAATTAATTTTTTTTTTCAACTTAAATGTTACTGAATTTTTAACATTTTTGCAAAAAAGTCATCAATCCGGCAAGAGTTGTCGCCGAATTCCGGTCAACATGACTTTTGTGCAATAATGTTAAAAGTTCAGTGACATTTAAGTAAGAAAAAAAAAAGTAGATTACTTTTGCGCGATAAGTGATAAGTTGAGTGACCATGAGTGAAATTGACTCCGGTTTCACCGATAATGTAGCTCGTCATAAACGGCCAATCTCTAGCAAATCCAAGTGCAAGCTGCATGAGAGAGTGCCAACCGACACTCTCTGCCGGTTTCTGGCACTCCGTCAGCTGCACCAGGTAGGCCCCACTCTGATACAAACCAGTACATAAATGTACGGGTTTCCAACACCTATAAATCCAAATATTTTTTACTGTAACCTCATTTTTTTAATTTTTTTTTTTAAAATTACATTCCACATACTGTAAGCGTCACTTTTACTCTTAAAAAGATAAATCCAAGCACATCTTCTAAAATCATCAATAACTAAAGAGAGATCCAAACTAATATATATATAAGCCTAGGATAAAGGGAAATAAATATAAATTTGAACTAATGAGATATCCTATCCTATACTCTAAACCCTAACCTCCTTTTTTTCCTCTGGATTTAAAGTCTTGTACCTTATCCATTTAAATTTAGGACTTCTATCAGTCCATCTACAGGCCAAAAGTCCTATTTTTCTTTCATCTTTCTTTTTTATTAAATTTAATTTCTGTGTTTTTTTAATTTTTTGTGTGTTTTTTTTTTCATTTTATTCAAGTCTCTCATATCGGTATAAATCTGAATTTGTGATTTTTATTCATTGTTTTAATTTGTATTTAAATTTCTTTGTTTCAATAAATTCATATATATATATTTTTTATTTTAAATTTAATTTTCATATTTGTTCAAATTTTAATTGTGTTTTTGTAGATCTAGTTTGTATTGCTAATATTAAATGCAATTTAAGTTTTTCTCATAGAAACCTATCCTCTCAGTAAAGGTTATTGTCTTTCTCTATGTAAGTTTTTGTCTTTTTTGAATAGAATGTGTCATTCTTGCGTAGAATGTGGTTCGGCATTCCACCTATTGACAAAAGATGGATTGAATTTTTCATTGAAAGCTAGATTGTCCACGGCATGTTACCATTATCCACTATTAAAGTTCAGAAATACTCTCAGCACATAATTTTCAAGAACTCAACCTTTCCACACAACAAAGAAAGTTACATTTTTGATATATTTATTTGCCTAGATAGGGTCTTTTTGAAATTATTCAACTAACATACCAAGATATACCTTGGACCATTTCTTTGGGATCAAACTGAAATTGGATCAATAAGCGATTCTTACACAAATTCTTCATTCCTTGAGGATCACCATACCCATCTCCAGATAGAATCCATTTCTATTGTTCTACTATTTATATAATTTTCTGAATGTGAAGTATGATCAACATCTTCAAAATTATCAAGTGGCACAAAATTAGGGTATTCATCAAGTCTCGTAAAAGTTGGATCACTTAAATAATGTCTTTGAATATAGTTATGCAATGCCATTGTTACAACCACAATATTTGTTTGAGTTTTAAATGGAAATGAAGGCATGTCACGGAAAATTTTTCACCTTTGTTTCCAAACTCCGAATGTTCATTCAATGCAACATTTAAGTGATGAATGAGCACTATTAAAGATTTCTTCATATTCCTTTGTAGGTTCGCCACGCTGAAATTCAGGAAAATGATATCTTACCCCTTTGTAAGGTCATAAATATCCTTTCATTTGTGGATACCCCGCATCTACCAAATAATATTTGCCTATTTTTTTTATAAAAAAAAAAGTATTAGCTATAATCATCAATAAAAAAAAATTGTTATGAATTGACATCAAATAAATTAAATTGAATATTACCTTGAGGTGGCTTTGGAAAATTTAATTCTTTTTTGTTGATTACATGAAAGAATATGCGTGTATCATGTGCCGTTCGGATGAAAATTGCATATCAAAATTGCATGCAGCCATGACATTCTGTGTCGGTATCCCTTTCCTTCCTATAAATGGTATTTGATTTTCCAAACTTATACGCACTGGTACATGTGTACCATCAATAGCTCGTATGCAATCCTAAAATATAAAGAGATATATATAAATAAATGCATAATATTTTTGAAATTTTATGAAATAAAAATATAATATTTAGAAATATTACCTTAAAATAAGACATGTATCTACCGTCATGTAGAATTTCTGGAGGAATTTCACGAAAAGTAGCATCTTTAGGCTTTATCAAGTCTTTTACTAAAAGACATTCACTACAAGAAAATACAAAATTAGTGACGGAAATCTAGCGACGGAAAATAAATTTCGTCGCTATTTAGCGACCAAAAAACTAATCCGTCGCTACTTTAGCGACGGATCCCAAATTCTGTCGCTAAAAATGCACGAGGAATTCCCTCCAAATTTAATGATGGAAAAATTATTCGACGCTAAATGTGGTGCCAAATGACGGATTTTAGCGACGAAAATTATATTCCATCACTATATTTAGTGATAGAAACGGATTCCGTTGCCAAGAAAATCTAAAAAAAATATTAATTAAAATTATCGACGGAAATAAAGTTCCATCGCTATAATTGGCGACGGAAATTATATTCTGTCGTTATATTTGGTGACGAAAATTAAATTCTGTAGCAAAAAAAATAGAAATTTAATCTTAAATTAATTTAGCGACGAAAAATATATTTCTTCGCTAAATTTAGCGACAAAAAAATTATTCAGTCGCTAAATATAGTGACGGAAAATTATTATAGCGACGGAATAATTCTCCGTCGTTAAATGTATTATATATACTATTCATTTTTCTCTCTCCTCTCTGATCTCTCCTCTCTCTTCTCCTCCCTCCTCTCTCTGCCACGCCATCTCTCCTACCGCAGCTCCGGCGTTGTCCTCCTGGTGCCGATCTGAACTCCCCCCTTCCCTTTAGCGCCGATCTCACCTCCCCCCTTCCCCCTGGCGCCGATCTCTCCTTCCCCCTTTCCTTCCCTTTCCACCCCGTTTTCCTTCCCCCCCCCCAATGAGATGGCTAATTTAAAGGCTATAGTTGAATCATCATCGCACTAGTCTGATCGTGCACGTCAGCCGCCGCCGCCGCCACCACCATCAGTTTAGTTAGGATTTTGTAACAGATATACATTACTATTATGTCCTTTAAATAATTATTGGCTATATACTTAGTATAATTTAAATTATATTATTGATGGGTGTCAAAGCCACAAAAAATAAATACCTCAATTATCCTATCAATTAAATTGTAAATAGGGCAAGAAAGGGTCAAATCCACAGAGACTAGCACCGAAATAATTTTAAATAACCATATTTTTAACAATAAAAATGTAAAAGGGGGGTTTTCATAAAATAAAAACTAACAAATGCTGAATTTAAAGAAATAAATAAACAAGCAGTAAATTGATTGATAACAGGTTCTATGGCTAAAGGCTCAAAAAAAAATTTTGAGAGAAAATGTTCAATCGAGAAAACCCGAGATGGCTGATTGATAACAGGAGTTTCGATACTTTTAAAATCCATCTCGAGATTAGATATGGTCTAGTATTTTGAGCCTAATGTTAAATAATGATCATGTGCGATGAAATCACACGAAAATATGTACATGTATGCTATTATGTGCTTAGAGTAATTCATTTCGTTCGATCAATGTCATGTAAGTTCTTTTGAGAAAAGATAATACATCATTTTTCCATTGGATGCATGCCATTTATCCATTGTTGCTATTGCCAGCAAAGAGCTTTGGCCGTCTGTGACGCGCACTAAACCTAGCAAAGGCCCTCATGATGAGACCCGCTTTTAGAGCTCGAGTGATTGGTTCGCGTCTTTTGATCTTGGGCATCATGAGATATTTTGGACACCTCTTTCCAATAGAACACTGAAAGAATCATCTAGCCTCATAATACCTTTAGGCACCTTTGGGGTATTTTGCAGTCGTCACCCAATTTACAAGAAATTGGGAAAGGTCATTTAATCTCGGGGGTCTTAAACCAGAGAAGGTGTTCAGAACTTCACTCTTATTAATGCCTTAAGTTAAATTTATAAATGAGTTTTTCAAGAAATCGAAATTACATCTCTCATCTCACATGATCATACAATAAATTAAAAGCGCATTGCAATCATTTTGGAAAGCAATAAAGAAAGCAATAAAAAGCAGTAAATGAATTAACGAATAAAATTTGCCCCAACAAATAATTACAAGGGCCCTAAGTGAATAAATAAATAAATTCTAAATGAAAAAAGATAAATAGAATCAAATACATCATACATAAATTGAGGCATTTATTGGTATTTAGGAACATTGGTTCCCTTTTATTGACTCAAAAATTGAAGAATTATTTTGGGTATGTATTGAGAAAATCGGGATGAGTGATCCCATTTTATGAAAATTAATTCTCCATTTGAAAGTGAGATTTTATTGGTTAAAATAGAACATTGGTCCATTTTATTAGGAAAAATCCAATTTTAATTATTGTAAAAAACATGATTTTCTATAATACGAACGAGTTTAAAATACATTTTACATACAACATAAAAATAATATAATAAATAAAATACAACAATTAAAAAATGCAAACCCAAATTCTAGAGGTCTTTGATTTCCCGATCCTCTGGCTCACTCAGAAATATTACTCACGGTGGAAGCAAATAAATTTTGAGGCAATAAAAAAGAATAAAATAAAATGTTAGTAAATTGAATCAAATAAATATTATAATATAAACAAACAATTAATTGAATAAATTAATCTATTCAAACGATCAATTAAACAATCAATTGAATAATATACAATTAATTAAACTAATAAAATATATACAATCAATTAAACATGACAAGCATTTTAATAATAATCTGGTAGTTGCTTAACTAGTTTAGTGTATATTTGCATTATAGATAATTTGGGCGAAAAAGGAAGAAAAGATGCACGATTCGAGAAGAAATGAACGACTCGTGAAGAGGTGAGACAAAAGTGCACGAGTCGTGAAAGGATACACGACTAGGATAGAATTGCACGACTCAGACAGAAGTGCACGACTGGGACAGAAGTGCACGACTAGGACAGAAGTGCACGGCTCGAACAGAGAGCACGACTAGGACAGAAGTGCATGACTCGGACAGAAGTGCACGACTCGGACAGAGAGCACGGCTCGAACAGAAGAGCACGACTCGGACAGAAGTGCACGACTCGGACACCAGAAGAACAAGCAAATGAATAAAAACGGACTAATAATACAACAACGATATGCCCGTTAATCATAATAGACAACAAGATATATAACATAACAACAAGAAATGATAAATAAACTTAAGTTTTTGTCAAATATAACAAGCAACAAGAAACAAATATACAAACAACAAGGAATATACAGTATATAGATCAACAAAATCAAACGAGAAGTATATACAGTATATACAATGGAAGAAATAAATCAACGATGCAAAATGAGAAAGAAAAAAAGAAAGAACTAATTTAGCCCAAGTATTTACCCTCAGAGATTTGATATTTGCAACAGAAAGAAGAAAGTGATGATTTCTTCGTCGATTTGCTTGAAAACAGGCACCAAGAATGCTTAGATTAAAGTTTGACTTTCAAAGAAAATAGATAAATGAAGATTGAAAACACAAACCTTAAGAATTAATTTCCTGGGTTCAAGAATCATTTTCGAATTAATCTCTTTTGCTCTCAGAAATATTTTTTCTCAGAGTATTTTCTTTGTGGGTTTTTCGCCGTTCCAAAAAACCTCTCCCTCTATCTGTCCTAATTTTTCCTTTTATATTCCCATCCCCCCTTAAGTTTTCCCAAGTATCCTTCTTTTTAAAACCCTTGATTACTCCTCCAAAATCATATTCTTTTTTCCTTAAAAATCGGACATGTAGCATGAATTTCAAAACAAAATCTCGAGAAAATCAGAAAAATGGTGCGCTATCCCAGAAAAATGACCCGTGACATGCGGTGCGGCCTCACTATTATGAGGCCGCATCTCACACTTGTGAGATGCGCCTCACAGGCCTCACAAGTGTGAGGTGCGCGGAGGTTGCCCGCGCCCCGCACCAATGTAAAGCCGCAGGCCACCGAAAGTAATAAAAAAAATTGATATATTTTATTTATATTTTATTATTTATTAATTTTTTTTAAAAAATGAAGGGTATTTTTCAAGAAAATCATCACTTCTATTTGCCTTTTTGACTGTGAACAGGTATCATTTTCATCATTGGGTAATTTTGGTCTGGATTACCTCAGGATTCGGTGTCTACAGTTGCCCCCAATTTGGAGAACGTAGTGCCTGGGTGTCTAGGTGAGCTAAAAGTCGAACAAAGAAAGAAGAGACGTGTACCTGAGGCAGCTGTCTTCCTGGTCTGAATGGAGTTGTTCGGCGTAGTTATCGTCCGCTTGTCGATGTGTTAACCCTCATCGTTTTGGCATCTAACCTTTGCGATATCTAGCCTTTTATTCGGTGTCTAACCTCTGTCATTTTGGCATCTAACCTATGCGGTGTCTAGCCTCAGCTATTTCGGTATCTGACCTGTTGGTGTGGTGTCTAACCTCCCTCATTGGGGCATCTAACCTGTGCGGTGTCTAGCCTTAGCCAGGTCGGTATCTAACCTATTGGTGTGGTGTCTAACCTCCCTCGTTGCGGCATCTAACCTGTGCGGTATCTAGTCTTAGTCGGACTGGCATCTAACCTGTTTGTGTGGTGTCTAACCTCCCTCGTTGCGGCATCTAACCTGTATGGTGTCTAGCCTTAGTCGGTATCTAACCTATTGGTGTGGTGTCTAACTTTCCTCGTTACGGCATCTAACCTGTACGGTATCTAGCCTTAGCCGGGTCAGTATCTAACATGTTTCAGATTTGAAGTGTTCCCTCTGAGAGCCCTCTGGCTGATTGCCCCCTGAGAGGTCTTTGTTTAATTACCCCCTGAGAGGTTTTTAGTTGATTTGACTCTTAAGAGGTCTTTGAAGATTTGCCTCTTAGGAGGACTTTGAAGGGTTTGCCTCTTGAGAGGACTTAGGGATTTACCTCTTAAGAGGACTCAGGGATTTGCCTGTTGAGATGACTTTTGAAGGGTTTGCCTCTTGAGCGGACTTTGAAGGGATTTGAACCCGTGTAGGCTTTCTCTCGGTTGGATTGTCAAGTATGGGTGAGTGCTTATGTTGTGTTGAATCCATCCTCGACTCGTTTTCATGTGTGTAGTCTTCATCTGGACTTTTCCTGCAAAATTATATGCACAGGGATATGTACAAAAAATCGTGCGTGCAAGTGGAAAGTTATATGCAAATATTTACAAAAGAACTGTATGACATGACATGCATGCAAAATGAATAGACTGAGCCTAGAGTGGTCAGGGGTCCGCTGAGGGTACAGCTTGGCTACTCGCATCGTTTGATACTTCCCAGAGACCTAAACGAGTGTTGTCTTGGCTTAAGAATTCTGATCCGTAACCCTTCCAAAGAGAACCAACCATGCACATCTTCAACCCTGGTTAAATGAGCGTTTTGCCCCGAGACATTAACCTGTGTCTTGAATTTAGCATTATCCATTTGAAGGGAAACTATTCGGGTTGCCTTATCGTTCCATGAACTATTGGTCATTGATCAAAGGTAGTGTGTCCCTTGCGAATTGTCACACTAGCTTTTTTTTTGCGGGAAATGCGTCCTTTTCGAATTTTCACATAACCCCTGTGCCTAACTTTTGCCTGAAATTGACCCAACCCAATTCAGTGGCTTTTTTTTTTCTTTTTTTTGAAGGACAAACTGCCTGTCTCCAGGTTTTCACCCTATCCTTTGGCCTAACTTTTGCTTAGAGAGTCGGTTACGGTTTTCATCTCTAATGGCCCTTTTTTTTGAAGGAAAGCTGAAGTTGCTGTTGGAGATCCTCCAAAGGCGACATGTGCTTTACAGCTTATACCATGGCTGTACTACCTGAATTCTTCTCATGATGGTGTTGTAGAATTGGTTTCACCATTGATAGCCGGACGAGCTAGCTGAAGTACTTGAGTGGCGAGAATAATAGAGGGTAGATATGAACAATGTGCTAGTCTTATATGAGAACTAGACAACTTTGAGTATGCGTGGTAAGGTGCTCTGTTTATATTAATTTATTATGGCATAAATAAGTATGTTTCGGTTTGATTTCATCACACATGATCATCATTTGGCATTAATCTCAAAAATACAAGACCCTATCTAATTTCGAGATGGATCCCAAAACATCAAATTCCTATTATCAATCAGCCCTCTCGGGTTTTCATGATTGAACATTTTCTCTTTACCCCTAATTTTTGCCCAAGATGCCTTTTCAATTTTCACCTTGACGAGGTGCCCAATTTTAGCAAGGTCGCCTTTTTTCGGTTTTTAACCCGCAAGGCATTTTATTATTTATTGTACACTTTTTTTTAACCTTTGCCATGGAACCTCTCTCAGTCTATCGATGTTGATTGGTTTCTTTGAATTCTCTTTTAATCTTTGATAGTCGGGAAGACCGCCTCTTCTAATAGTGCTTCTTAAAAGCTTTTTCTCGATCCTGGCACACACTGGCTGAAACAGTGAGTTCTTTGCCTGAAACTTGAATATCAAATCTCATACCTTGCTTTTGTCGATTTTGGTGGCTCAATTTCTGAAGTAGCTTTTGATGGTTTAGATTGGGTTGCAAGTTAGCCTCAGGTGGTTTAGGGCGAAACTGTGGTTTTTGCTCTTCGTTATTACTTCTTTTATTCTTATTCTTATTATTATTATTATTATTATTATTAATGTTATTACATGTTAGTGTTCGTTTATTATTATTGCTACTGGTGCCATTATTTTACTGTTGTTACTGTTGTTGTTGCTATTATTATTATTATTATTATTATTATAGTTAATATTATTATGGTTATTATTATATTGTTGGGTTGTTGTTATGATTATTATTATTTTGATTAATATTATTTCTATTGTTATCGTTACTTTATTATGATTATTAGCAGTATTATTATTATCAATGTTATTATGTTTTTGTGTTGGTCATTATTATTATTATTATTATTATTATTACTACTATCACTACTATTATATTTTTGCATGACTGATTTTAATCCCTTTTGCATGTGGCTTTGTTGTGCATTAAATTAATGTGCGCAATTTAACCTATTCCTTTTCCTTACATGCATGTTAACCATGTTTTATATTTTTCTTGCTTTTATGCTTATGTGTTGGATTTTGGAATTATTATTAACATTTTTATTGTTATTTTTCCTGTTTGGGGGTTTAAATGTGATTTGCCTTATATGAGCGTTTCCGTAACCAAGCAGAGGGGTCACGACGCGTAAAAGACCACATCACTTGGGTAAGATCTTACCAACCCTTTATTTGTGTGTCTGTTTTTATTTGTAAATAAAACAGTTTTATTTGATATGCGTGTAAGATAAAAAATCACCAAAATACTTTTATGACTAAATTGGGATTTTATTAATAAAGTGGAACCAATGTTCTCGGTTTTAGCTAATGAATGAAAAATGTCATGAATTAAAACGAAAAGTTAAATATTCTAAAAATGAGATTACTCATCCCGGTTTTCAAGCCAGTGGCCAAAATAACTTTGTGATCTCTCTTTAAGCGAGCATGAAAGAATCAATGTTCGTAAATCGAATAAATATCCCGATTTATGCATGTAATCCCTTTTCATTTATTTTGCTTGATTGTTTAAACTTTATGTTTATATATATCTTGTGGGCCCATTTAAATAATTATTTTTGGGGCAATTTTATTTAGCATTCTTTCATTTGGAGATTGTATTCTATCCCAATTTTCATTTTGTCTAGCTTTTCCTTTTATTTGGGGGATTATATTTTTCCCAATTTTGATCTTGTAATTGTGTGCTTTGCGTGTTTACCGCTTTATTTATCGCTTCATTTACCGCTTTCTTTTTACAGTTTTCCTTTATCAGTTTCTTGATGCTTGAAATGCGATTTTAATAAATTTCATTAATCGCGTGAGAAAAGAGATAGGTTTTTATAACCTAAAAACTCATTTATAATTAACCAAGGCATAAATAAGAGTGAAGTTCCGAACACCTTCTCTGGTTTAAACTGTAGAAGTTAGATGACCTTTCCCAATTTCTTGTAATTTGGGTGGCGACTCCAAAATATCTCAAAAGTGCTTAAAGGTATCATGAGACTAGATGAACTCCCCAATGTTCTATTGGGTAGGGATTCCAAAATGTCTCATGGCACCCAAGATCAAAAAATGCAAACCAATCCTTCGGGCCCTAAAAGCGGACTCTAAGAGGGCCTTCTCGGTTTAGCGCGCGTCACAGATACATACTGGGAGTTAACTTAAAATTAGCAGGAAATAGGGTAGAAATTAGCTTACAATCTTGCATGTTGAACCGTCGCAAGATCTTGTTTAAATATTTTTTCTGAAAAAGCCAAATTTTCCTGCTATTTCTATCTCGGTGAATTTGCATCCCTAGAATCTTGTTTGCTAATCTCAAATCCTTCATATCAAATTCCCTAGCCAACTGAGTCTTCAATTCTTTAATACGATCTTTGTTGGGGTCTGGTACCAACATGTCATCAACATACAACAACAAGATAATGAAATCACTTTGACCAAACCTCTTGAAATATGCACAAGGGTCTGCATAAAGCCTGTTGTATTCAAAACTCAAAATGAAGGAATCAGATCTCTTGTACCAACACCTTGGCACCTGTTTGAGACCGTACAGAGATTTGTTCAATTTGCAAACCAAGTTCTCTTTTCCATTTTCTTCAAAATCTTTTGGTTGGAGCATATAAATTTTTTCATCAAGATCTCCATGGAGAAAAGCAGTTTTAACATCTAACTGCTCCAGATCTAAGTCAAATATAGCACACATCGCCAAAACTACTCTGATTGTTGTAAGTCTGACCACTGGGGAAAAAATTTCATTTAAATCAATACCTTTTTTCTAAGCATACCCTTTGACCACCAATCTAGCACAATAACGCTCCACTTGATCATTGCTATTACGCTTGATCTTGTAAACCCATTTGTTTCTAATGGGCTTCCTTCCTTGTGGTAACGAAACAAGTTCCCATGTTTTATTTTTATGAAGAGCTTCAATTTTTTCTTGCATTACTGCCATCCACTGAGATGTATTTGAATTATTCATTGCTTTTTGAAAAGTTTACGACTCTCCATCCTCTATTAGTAGGCAATATGCAACATTATTCTCCATAACATAATCTGACTGCCAACCTGGTTGTTTTGTTAATCGACTTGATCAATGAATCTCGGGTACTTGAGATTCAACTGGTTGGGTCTCCTCTGGCTCATGTTCCTCGTGCTCTGGCTCATCTTCAGAAAAATTTTCTTATTTAGATTCCTTTTTCACCCGTACATTCGTAGTTTCTCAACTTCTATTCACAGTGCTATCATTTGCTTCTTGTATCTTATCTTCTATAAAGACCACATCTCTGCTGACTATAACCTTTTGGGTAAACATATCATAGAAATAAATATTTTCTAGATTTTGAATCTAGCTTTGTAGTTTATTCAGAATTGTACATCACGTACACTGTACTTCCAAATATACGGAGATTTGAATAATCAGTTGGTTTGCCAGTCCACATCTCTATCGGTGTCTTTAACTCGATTGCAGTTGAAGGAGCTTGATTTATTACATAACAGGTAGTGTTGACTGCTTCTGCCTAAAACTTTTTGTCAAAGCCTGCAGCTCCCAATATTACTCTTATTCTCTCTAACAACGTTCTGTTCATCCATTCTGCTACTCCATTTTATTGAGGAGTGTATGCTACAGTGAACTGTCTTTTAATGCCTTCCTGATTGCAAAAGTCTACAAACTCATTGCTTGTATATTCTCCTCTATTATTTGTTTTCAAACACTTGATCTTCTTTCCAGATTCAAGTTCTACCCGTGTTTTGAATATTTTGAAGACTGGAAACACATCTGCCTTCCTCTTGATAGGATACACCCAACATCTCCTGGAGTAATCGTCAATGAAGGACACAAAGTACCTCGCTCCTCCTAAGGATGAAACTGGTGCCTGCCATACATCAGAGTGAACCAATTCTAGAATAGACTTACTTCTAGAATTAGATGTGTTATACTTTAACTTGTGCTGCTTACTTATAATACAATGTCACAAAAAGGTAAGGATACCTTAGTGAGACCTGGAAGTAGATTTTGCTTCACAAGTATTTTGATTTCTTGTTCAGAAATATGCCTAAGTTTCTGATGCCACACCATTGCAGAACTTTCACTTGGACTATTTGAAGCAATTGATGCTTCTCGTTCTTGTAAAGTCTCTCCCTTCAATATGTATAAGTTGGCAGCTATTTTTCTCCCTTCATTAGTACAAGTGCGCCTCGAATTATTTTCATAATTCCATTTTCCATTTCTACCTTGCATCCAAGATCATCCAATCTTCCAAGAGACAACAAATTCTTTTTCAACCCTTTCACATGTCGCACTTCCTGAATAGTGTGAATTGTACCATCATACATCTTTAACTTAATGGTACCAATGCCAACGATCTTCAAGGCATGATTATTGCAGCTGAACACAGGTTCTCCCGAGAAAGATTCATAATGATCGAACCATTCTCTTCAAGCAGCGATGTGAAATGTAGCTCCCGAGTCCATGATCTAAACGCCAGCAAATCTTTTTCTGCCTTCATAAGTTGTTGCTGCTTCACATACCAGAGCATGTACATCATTTGAGGTACTAGCCACATTCCCTTGCGAGTTGGAATTATTTTTGTCCAAATTCCAACAGTCTTTATTCAAGTGACCATTTTTGCCACAGTTGTAACATTTCAAGTTCTTCTTACTTCTAGATTTTGATCTACCTTCACTTTGGCTCTCACTTGAGCCATGTTCTGTTGATCTCCCTCTCATCGCCGTCAATGCCTCTGCTTGTTGAGAATTAGCCATTCTGTCTTCCTTATTTTTGCGTCGATTTTCTTCCTCCAGAATTACAGCTGCAATATCATCAAAGACTAGATTGTCCGTTTGGAAATTACTTGTCAAGTTGATGACGAGTTGATCATACGAATCAGACAGACTTTGAAGCAGAAGTTCAGCACGTTCATTTGCCTCTATTTTATAACTCAAAGATGTGAGTTGAGAAAATAGAGTATTTAAAGTGTTTATATGCTCCATCACTGAAGTAGATTCTGACATTCGAAGAGCGCAAAGTTTTCTCTTTAGAAAAATTTTGTTGTGGAGTGACTTGACTTCATACAATTTGGTGAGATGATTCCAAATTTCTTTTGCTGTCTTCTTCTCTTCTATGTTTGACAATATCTCATTTGCCAATGCTACGTGAAAATTTGTAATAGCATTTCCGTCCATCTCACCAAATTGTATTCATCTTTGCAGTCCACTGGCTTTTCGCTGATAGCCGTGAGGCAATTATCTTTCCGCAGGATAGCCTTCATCTTTAATTTCCACAAAAAGAAATTTTTTCCTTTGAATTTCTCGATCTCAAATTTTGCCGCCATTACTTCTATCATGAGCACCCAACCAGACTCTGATACCATTTGTTGTGAAAAATAAATACCCGAATAGAGCGATAACGCAACTAAATTGAACTTGAGAAAATAAAAATAACAACGAAATACGGGCGAGGATAAAAGAATTTTATTATGAAAAAAATAGAAGTTACAACAATATAACCTCCCTCTATTTTAAGGAGAAAACAATTAATTCCACTCTCAAAAATAGGAGAAAACTAGCTGTCTATTTTAATCTTTCACAAATGTTAAGCTTTGAAACTAAATTTTCAAAGCATTTGGGAGATCTCACACCTAAAAGATCTCACACCTAAACGGCGTCCCCCAATTTTGACCCTCCTATTTTTTTTTTCCCTTAAAGGATAAGTAACAGTTAATGACACATTGAATAAAGCAGTTTAAAAGGAATAGAAAAGTTTATTGTAAGAAATAAATTCCATTCAGAGTGAAAAAGTAGTATATAATTTCATATTTTGCAAAAAATATTTTAATTTATAATTAGACCATGAAGAGAAAATTCAACATCAAATTAATTATGTACCAAATATTGTAAAATTTATTTGTTTTTCTGTTTAGCAATTTCAATATAATTACCAATAACAATCTGATTTCAATCTCCAGTTTCTTATCCAGTTTATTTTATTTTAATGTGTTAAATGATTAATGCGGATATTTTCTCTTTGAAACAAAAGATTTAATATGAAAAAATGAAAACATAATAAATAAGAATTGCCGTCAGCACATAATTTTCAAGAAAACTCTTATTTTCCACACAACAAAGAAAGTTACATTTTTTATATATTTATTTGCCTAGATAATATCTTTTTGAAATTATTCGACTAACATGCCAAGATATACCTTGGACCATTTCTTTGGGATCAAACTGAAATTGGATCAATAAGCGATTCTTGCACAAATTTCTTCATTCCTTGAGGATTACTATACCCATCTCCATATGTATAACTAGCAATTACAAAGCGTGTAACGTTGACTGTTCGTGTGAGCAGATCAACTGAGATTTGTGTTGGCCTCATTATTTCCTCGTTGCTTTGCTTCAAATAATCAGAAATCTTTCCCTGCAGTTGTTTAATTGCTTCCTCTTCCTCAACTACTCCATATTGCTTCATATAACATTCGATACTTGATACTACATTTCCTCTTTTTCGCTCGCTCTATCATTTTTTTTTTATATATATAAAATTGATTGTAAGTAGATGTGTATGCAAAAAAAAAAAAATAATAAATTAATGATAATAAAATATAAAAATAAGGAAAATATAAGAAATTTGCGGTCACTTAATTTATACTTTAATATCGATTCAATTGTATAAATTTTTTTTTGTTCGACAAAAATAATTCAATATTTTAAATATTTCAACTAAAATTAATTTGACTAAAAAATCATAAATTCAATATCAGAATATTGATATAGCAAGCCATGTTTGTTTAAAATATTTCATAATATATCATGTGAAATCTTTTAAAACATAATACGTATAATGTTCTAATTTGACCTATATTGCCACATCAGTATTATGGTATTGGATTCATGGTTTTATAATTAAAGTGATTTTAATTGTAATATTTAAAAAATTGAGTTTTATATTTTTTATAATAAATATTTATTAAAATATAAATTTATTGATAAGAATGAAATTAATTAAAAAATTTAAGATATCCTACCTTGTAAGTAGCAATATCGTTGATTATACGGCTAATTGCAGCAGAGGCAAAAGCAAGTTTGGGTTCATTCAGCAACCATTCAAATTCCTTAGTTCCTTTAATTTTTTGATCTCCCATAAAAGATGTGATGATGGCAAGAGGCGATCCAGAGGTGCTGTATCCATTCTGCATGTACTCATCAAAAGATGGCACTTTGCTCTCATCACGCCATAGGGCTTCCTGGTATTGTCCCCTCGCTATTTCTTGAAACTATATTATTAAAAATTAAAATTAAAATAATTAAAAAAGATCAATTGGTCCTGATAATACTCCCAAGATTAAGCCCATTAGATAGACCCAGTCCAAAGCACAAGCCCAAGAAATGCAATGACAAATCCTCGAATGGATCCCGCTAGTCAGGACACCCATTCCTAAGTCTGGCCGCACCTGATCAGACTTATCCTTCTCTCCCTATTAGACTGACCTTCTTCCTCTAGTCCTCGAAATAAGTTAACATCAACCAATACTATAAATAGCCCCCATACCTACATGTAAATACTTTTGGCACATTTTAAAAGCATCCCTTTCTACTTTCTATTTTTAGGACTAACTTAAATGTTGAAGTGTTTATTATCCTTGGACCAAATATGTTGTAAAATAAGGACCGGATTAGAGCAAAACCGCAGCTAAAATAGAAATAATAAGGAACAAAAGATTTAACGAGGTTCGGCCAATATTGCCTACGTCCTCGGGACTAAAAATATTATTTCACTAAAACTGAACTGTGAAATAATACAAGAGAGAAGAAATATGCTTAACTAATTGACAAGCTAAGCAATCAAGGGATGAATAAAACTAAAACTAGGGGGTTGTATTTATAGTTGCAAATCCCCTTTCATTTTGTTAAATTCCCGATGTGGGATATGTAAATTTTTTTTTTTTTTAAATCAGCCAACAATTGTTGGCTTTTGATATAGCCAACAATTGTTGACTATAATAGTTAACAATCTCCCACTTGAAGATTTGATTGAGTATCAATCACATCTTCACACCATTCTTTCTCTCTTGCCAATCCCGTTGCTTGTGTATCTGTCAGGCCGCTGGAAGATCGACACCAAACAAACTTGTCAGTATTAATTGCTTTTGTCATAAAATCTGCTATATTGTCTGTAGTATGGATTTTCTGCATATCCACGGTTCCTTCTTCCACTTTCTCACGAACGAAGTGATACTGAACCCGAATGTGTTTTGTCCTGGAATGAAATGCTGGATTCTTTGCAAGATGCAAAGCACTCTGACTGTCACAAAATAGAGAAATATTTTCTCTTTTATGCCCGAGTTCCTCCAATAACAATTTCAACCATACAGCTTCTTTACTGGCCTGTGCAGCTGCCATATATTCTGCTTCTGTTGTTGACGTAGCCACAACTGATTGCAGTTTTGAAACCCAGCTTACAGCTCCACCAGCAAGTGTAAACACATATCCCGTAGTGGATTTACTTTTATCCAAATCTCCAGCATAATCTGAGTCAACATATCCTCTGACAATAAAGTCTGATCCTCCATAACACAATGCAACATCTGCGGTCCCTTTAATGTATCTAAGGACCCTTTTTATTGTATTCCAATGCTCTCCACCAGGATTCGCCATGTATCGACTAACTGCTCCCACTGCATGTGCAATGTCCGGTCTTGTACAAATCATAGCGAACATTAAACTCCCCACTGCTGATGCATACGGTACTCGAGACATCTCCATCCTCTCTTCTTCATTGCTAGGACTCATCTTTGAGGATAACTTGAAATTAACAGGAAGTGGGGTAGAAATTGGCTTACAATCTTGCATGTTGAAACGTCGCAAGATTTTCTTCAAATAATTCTTTTGAGAAAGCCAAATCTTCCTATTATTTCTGTCTCGGTGAATTTGCATCCCTAGAATCTTGTTTGCCGGTCCCAAGTCCTTCATATCAAATTCCCTAGCCAACTGAGCCTTTAACTCCTTGATGCGATCTTTGTTGGGGCCTGCTACCAACATGTCGTCTACATACAACAGTAAGATAATGACATCATTTTCACCAAACCTCTTGAAATATGCACAAGGGTCTGCATTTAGCCTGCTGTATCCAAGGCTCATAATGAAGGAATCAAATCTCTTGTACCAACACCTTGGCGCCTGTTTTAGACCGTACAGAGATTTGTTCAACCTGCAAACCAAGTTCTCCTTTCCTTTTTCTTCAAAACCTTCTGGCTGGAGCATATAAATTTCTTCTTCAAGATCTCCATGGAGAAAAGCAGTTTTGACATCTAACTGCTCCAGATATAAGTCAAATGTAGCACACATTGACAGAATTACTCTAATTGTTGTAAGTCTGACCACCGGGGAAAAAATCTCATTGAAATCAATTCCTTCTTTCTGAGCATATCCTTTGACCACCAGTCTAGCACGATACCGCTCCACTTGATCATCACTATTACGCTTGATCTTATAAACCCATTTATTTCCAATGGGCTTTCTTCCTTGTGGTAGCGAAACAAGTTTCCAAGTTTTATTTTTATGAAGAGCTTCAATTTCTTCTTGCATTGCTGCCATCCACTGAGATGCATCTGAGCTACTCATTGCTTCTTGAAAAGTTGATGGCTCTCCATCCTCTGTTAGAAGGCAATATGCAACATTGCTCTCCATAATATAATCTGAGTGCCAACCTGGTTGTTTTGTTAATCGGCTTGATCGACGAATCTCGGGTACTTGAGATTCAACTGGTTGGGACTCCTCTGGTACATGATCCTCGTGCTCTGGTTCATCTTCAGAAGAATTTTCTTGTTTGGATTCCTTTTCCGCTTGTATAGTCATCGTCTCTGAACTTCCATTCACCGTGCTATCATTTGCTTCTTTTATCTTATCTTCCATAAAGATAACTTCTCTGCTGACAACAACCTTGTGGGTAGTGGGATCCCACAGGCGATACCCCTTTACTCCTTCAGCATATCCCAAGAATAAACATTTTCTGGATTTTGGATCCAGTTTTGTAGTTTCTTGGGCATTGAACATCACATAAGCAGGACTTCCAAATACATGAAGGTTTGAATAATCCACTGGTTTTCCAGCCCACATCTCCATTGGTGTCTTACACTCAATTGCAGTTGATGGAGCTCGATTCACCACATAACAGGCAGTGTTGACTGCTTCCGCCCAGAATTTCTTATCTAAGCCTGCAGTTCTCATCATTGCTCTTGTTCTTTCCAACAGAGTTCTGTTCATCCGCTCTGCCACTCCATTTTGTTGAGGAGTGTATGCCGTAGTGAATTGTCTTTTGATGCCTTCTTGTTTACAAAATTCATCAAATTCTTTACTGGTGTATTCTCCTCCATTATCTGTCCTCAAACACTTGATCCTTTGACCAGATTCAAGTTCCACTCGCGCTTTGTAAGTTTTGAAAACTGGAAACACATATGCTTTCTTCTTGATAGGGAACACCCAACATCTCCTGGAGTAATCATCGATAAACGACACAAAGTAGTTTGCTCCTCCTAGGGATGACACCGGTGCTTGCCATACATCAGAATGAACTAATTCCAGAATGGCATTGCTTCTGAAATTTGATGTGTTGAACTTCAATCGATGCTGCTTGCTTACAATACAATGCTCACAAAAGGGTAGTGAGACTTTTGTGAGACCTGGAAGTAGATTTCTTTCGGCAAGAATCTTCATTCCTTGTTCAGACATATGCCCAAGTTTCTTGTGCCAAGTCATTGCACATTTTTCGCTTGGACTGGTCGTGGCAACAAATGCCTCTCCTTCTTGCAAAGTTTCTCCCATTATCATGTATAAATTTGCAGCTATCTTTTCTCCCTTCATCAGTACAAGCGCTCCTCTTGATATCTTCAAGATTCCTTTCTCACCGTTGAACTTGCACCCCAAATCATCCAATTGTCCTAAAGACAACAGATTCTTCTTTAGGCCCTCCACATGCCGTACGTCTTGAATAGTACAAATTGTACCATCATACATCTTCAGCTTAATAGTTCCAATGCCAACAATCTTCAAGGCATGATCATTGCAGCTATACACAGATCCTCCAGAGATGGGTTCATAATGATGGAACCATTCTCTTCGAGAGGTCATGTGAAATGTAGCTCCTGAATCAAGAACCCATATTTCAGCAAATCTTTTTCTGCCTTCATTAGTCGTTGCTGCTTCACAAAATAGAGCATCTCCGCTATTGGAACAGCTTGCCACATTTCCTTGAGAATCAGAGCTTTTCTTTAAACTCCAGCAATCCTTCTTCAAGTGACCCTTCTTGCCACAGTTGTAGCATTTAACATTCTTCTTACTTCTTGATTTTGATCTACCATGATTGTGACTCCCACTTGAGCCACGTTCCGTTGATCTTCCTCTCATCACCGTCAAGGCTTCCACATGCTGTGAACTTGCCTGCCTGTCTTCCTTATTTTTGCGCCGATTTTCTTCTTCTAGAACAGCAGCTGCAACATCATCGAAGACTAGAGCATCCGTTTTATTTGTTAAATTGATGATGAGTTGATCATACGAATCTGGTAAGCTTTGAAGTAGAATCTCAGCACGTTCTACTGGCTCTATTTTATAACCCAACGATGTGAGTTGAGAAAATAGAGTATTCAAAGTATTTAAGTGCTCCGTCACTGAAGTAGATTCCTCCATACGAAGAGTATAGAGTTTTCTTTTAAGGAAAATTTTATTGTGGAGTGATTTGGCCTCGTACAATTTAGTGAGATGATCCCACACCTCCTTTGCCGTCTTCTTCTCTTCTATGCTTGACAACACCCCATCTGCTAATGCCAAATGAAGATTTGCCATAGCATTTCCATCCATCTCGTTCCACTTATTATCATCTGTGAAATCAGCCGGCCTTTGACTTATAGCCGCTAGGCAATTATCTTTTCTCAAGATAGCCTTCATCTTCAATTTCCACAGTGAGAAATTACTCCCATTGAATTTCTCGATCTCATATTTTGCCGCCATTGCTTCTATCACGAACTTCTTTGCTCAAAAATCAGCTCCCACTATTTCACGTGAATAGTAACCGTATATGTGAATAGTAACCGTATAGATGAACAGTGACCGTATACGTGAACAGTATCGTATACGTGAACAGTACCCAAGGAAATATCTTTTCTGATGTGGAAGATCAGGCTATGCTGCAACCACAGAGCATACTAAGACAGAACCTCGGCTCTGATACCACTTGTTGTAAAATAAGGACCGGATTAGAGCAAAACCGCAGCTAAAATAGAAATAATAAGGAACAAAAGATTTAACGAGGTTCGGCCAATATTGCCTACGTCCTCGGGACTAAAAATATTATTTCACTAAAACTGAACTGTGAAATAATACAAGAGAGAAGAAATATGCTTAACTAATTGACAAGCTAAGCAATCAAGGGATGAATAAAACTAAAACTAGGGGGTTGTATTTATAGTTGCAAATCCCCTTTCATTTTGTTAAATTCCCGATGTGGGATATGTAAATTTTTTTTTTTTTTAAATCAGCCAACAATTGTTGGCTTTTGATATAGCCAACAATTGTTGACTATAATAGTTAACAAAATAGAGAACTCATTTTTCTTTGCTTACATATTAGATATAACCAGGATCCGATCAGACATCTCCCAACCAGGAGAACTACTCTTTTTCATTCACAGAGGCATCAAGTCCATTCATATATAAACAATAAATTTAGTATATTACCAATTCTTTTCCGTATTTAGCCTTGTAACCTTGTTCTTTAACCTTCAATTCCTCCTCAATTTCAGAAAATGTGTTTAGGAACCATCTGTAGATTCTCTTCATGTAATCTGGCAATTGATCAACACAGCTCATGTCCCACCTGACGCATATGAAATTAAGAATCATCGTCAATGTTACTTTTGTATTGAATTTTGGTGCATCTAAATATGACCCGACAAGAAAATTCATTGTACGACCTGTCGAATTATTCTATTTTGTTGGCCAGTAGAAATTTGGAAAGTTACAAAAGTGTTTTAAGTAAAATATATTAAGTCCAAAATAAATGGCACAAACGATAGTATAATATAAGTGCAATTAAAATTACGTGTATTTTAATAAAATACTGTTACTTTTATCGTACGTTTAGATTAAATGTATTGTAGTAGATAAATTTAGGAATTTAATGTGTAGTTTTGAAAGTATAGGAATTTAATGTGTAGATATATTAAAGTTAAATGACTCTATGTGTAGTTTTGAAAGTATAAGGGTCTAATATGTAAAAATGTTAAAATTCAGGGACTAAATTATGAGTTTTGCCTATAATATAAAAATATAAACCTTTCAATTGCATCTGCAAGAAGACGAATTTCATCAATAGTGGCATATGCATCAATCGTATCATCTAGCAGTGATGCAAGAGCGAAAACTTTAGCAAAAATAGCTCGAGAATGGGCATAATCAGGCTCAAAATTAAGTGCAATTCCCCAAAAAAAAAGTTCCAACGCTCTATCTCTTGCATAAGGGAACTCTGATGCAAGGTTCAAGCCCTGCCGCCACCTACAACATCAAAATAGAAACACAGAAATCAATCAGAAGAACATTCCAAGAAAATAATAAGAAAAAGCATTAGGAGAAAGAAGAAGAAGATTGTTTACATTGAGAAGTGTCTTAGCTCTTGTTGATGTAGTAACTGTACTCTATTGTAATCGAACTTTGCAAATAAAAGTAGAGTTTCATTTGGGGATTCATCGGCTTCGTATAAATGAATGAATTTCTTGGCCTCTAGCCTTGGCATGCCATAGTGAAAAGGTTGATCCAAGGCGTTGGTTATGTGTCTTCTAAGATGAGGGAATGACTCCATTGCCGATGACTCTAAGTACTGCTTACTGAAAGTCAAGGCTTCATCTAGAATGTCTTCTCCAGGGAGACTTAGATGGGCTGCTTCATAAAGACTCAGCATACCTTTGGCATCCTTTTCTAGGGATGACTTGAACTTGCCTTCACTGTCCTTGAACTTGTTGAACACATCTGTTTTCAGGTATTTTTACGTTAAAAAGAAAAAGAAGATTAGATAACATGTGTATTGAGGACAACTTTGTATCAATGATCTTATAATTCTTCAAACATAATAATGATGAAATAAAAAGCAACTCTTTTTTTTTCTTATTTTTAAATAATTTGGGACATATATGAAGCTCACTAGGAAGATTAATTTGGATTCAGATTGATAGATCCAAATTCAAGATATATGGTCTGTTCTGGTATGTGATATGATATAGTATGATAAGATATAATACGATTGGTATTAGCAATGGTGAAATGGGCTGTGTTCGTGAATCAAGTTCCTGATGTCTTCAACAAGCCTTTATCTGTGCTCGGTTCATCTTTTTAATTATACACGGATGATAGAATTTAATAGACATGATCTGATTAGATATGATAAAATATTTTATGGTTGTATTTAATTTCCTAGTTTATATTAATTATTTACTATATTGTAATATTCCTGTTATAAAATTCTTTTCTATTGTAAGTTATTTTCTATTATAGTTGTAACTTTAGGTTTTTATATATACCTATTCTATAAATACAAATTTCATGAGAAGATTCAATTCTTAATGCCTTTCAGCTATTTCAAAATATTTCATGCAAAAAACAAACCTTTGTTTCTACGAAAAAACTTACCAGAAGACATTTTAAATCCATATTGTCTGAAAACTCGAAATACAATTGCGATAATATAGAGATCATATTCTTTTTCGTTAAGAATTTGAGATTTGGTATGAAAAATATGACTTAATTGCTCTTCGATCATATCCTCAAAATGATATGAAACACCAAGACGACATAATATGTCAATCAGCATTATTTTCTCAACATAATCATCGGTAGAAACTAATAACATATCTATAGTTTTTTCCTTGAGCGTTTTCACTTGTCTATCATACCATTCGAATTTCTGCATAAATTTAGAAAATAATATAGTAAGTAATTAATAGATTCTTATATGAATTAAAAAAAAAAATAATAAAGATTGAACACTTACTGATTGATCGAAGTCGGTGGAGCTAAATAGACTAGCCCATACATCAGGAGGAAAGTGAGCTAATGGACGAACTTCTGGGTGTGATTTTGATGATAAACAAGCTTGTGGTGCTTTATTAATGGAAGAGAAGGGAAAGCCATTGGACTTGGTAGAATAACGTATATTTAAGAATGGAAGGAAATTACTTCTTTTATGTGTGTTTAATTGCAAAACAGCTGATGGGAAATGCAATGCCATTTTTGAGATTGGTATGAAGAGATTGGAGACTGAAGTTGCCAAATTTTTCTAAAATTAGTATTTACCAAACAACTATTTTTATCTTATAATCAAATTTTTATCAAATAAGCAGGTTTTTAGCCTTCCAAAAGTAATACCAAGCACAACCTAACTCCACCAACTGCAAACACAAAATTGGAGATTCATTTTCTTGATAAATTATATAATTATTAACAGTTATAATTATATAATATCAATAAAATTATTGACTAGTGTACAGATATATTTATATAATTATTCATAAAGTTATGATGCTCCATAAAGTTCGCGGTACCACCTGTTGAATTATTTTATTTTCTTAGCCAGTAGGAATTTGGAAAGTTACAAAGTTGTTTAAGGAATTTTAGCGGTTAGTTTCATCCATAATCATCAAATTATTGTTCAAATTACGCAAAAATAATAAAAAAAAATTATTTTTTTCGTAAAAATTACTGAACTTATCACTTATATACAGAAAAATTACTTTGATTGATTTTCAGTAAATGGGTCACCAGAAAGTCTAGCTGGTATGTCCAGTCAGCGTGACTTACACACGTAATGCCACCTAAGCATGCCACATGGCACTTTGGTCACCTCAGACGCTAAGCGTACAACACATGCAATGCCACATCAGCATATGTGCCACGTCGGATGGTGATTTGGCATTATTTGGCATGCACGATATGCTGATTGGATATGCCAAGTAAATTTTATGATGAGTCATTTACCGAAAACAGTTAAAGTGATTTTTCAGTATATAAGTGCTAAATTTAGTGATTTTCACGATTTTTTTTTATTATTATTTATGCGTAATTTGGACAATAATTATGTAATCATGGATAAAACTAACTCGAATTTTAGCAAAAAACAATCGCATTGTACTTTTCTCGCTTTTTGAGTGGAAATCTCTTTTTGCTCTCTCACGATCATGTAGACATCATTGGCCGAACTTTGATAATCTATCTTTTCTTGTATCTCCTCTTTTAATAGTAAACAATATTTTGACAATTTTTTTCAATACAACACTAGGTCTATTTGTAAGAAAAATATTAGCATTTATAGACCACTAAATTTTATAAAAATTATAAGCACGTGAAATTTTACTTTTTTTTGTTATTATTATTATTATTTGCGTCTTTTCTAAAGTTCCTTGTGAGGATAGTGTCTGTAGTTAATTGATTGCTATGTGACTGCTAACCCTGCAATAAAAAATATCACCTTTTAATACTTTTATTTTTTATATAAATATCTATATGTATACCATGTATACTACATGTAAAAATCCTTAATTTACATGTGTATAACACATGCAATGCCACGTCAGTATATGTGCCACATTAGAAGCTGATCTGGCATTATTTGATGTACCACGTGTGCACGACATGCTGATTGGATATATCAAGTGGATTTTTTGACGAGTCATTCACTGGAAAACGGTCAAAATAATTTTTCAGTATATAAGTGCTAAATTTAGTAATTTTTATGGAAAAAAATTTCTTTTTTTACTTTTGCATAATTTGGACAATAGTTCAGTGATTATAAGTAAAACCATCCTGAATTTTAGCAAAGAATTTCGCATTGCACTTTTCTCACTTTTTGAGTGGAAATCTCTTTTTGCTCTCTCACGATCACAATCACGTAGACATCATTGGTCGAACTTTGATTATCCGTCTTTTTTCTCATCTCTTTTTTAATAGTAAACAATATTTTGACAATTTCTTTCAGTATAATACTCGGTCTATTTGTAAGAAAAAAAAAGATGCATATAATATAAAAATATAAACCTTTCAACCGCATCAGCAGGACGACAAATTTCATCAATAGTGGCATATGCATCAATAGTATCATCTAGCCACTACAAGAAAATAAGAGATTATTGACCGAAAATAACTATTTTTCATTGAAAAATGTATTTACCTATGAAAATTGTCGATGGTCAAAACCGTCGGCAAATTTTTCCAACAGGAATTTGCATTCCGTCATTAAATTTGCCAACTAAATATTTATTTTCGGCGGTAAATTTACTGATGGAATGAACATTTCCATCAAAAGAATTTGCCAACTGAATAGTTTATTCCGTCGGCAAATTTATCGACGGATTTTTTCATCAGTAATTTTAAAAATACTAATAAAAAAAATTATATGAAACATCAAAACACGAACAAAATTTATTGCAAATCACATATATTATGCAGCAGCAAATTAAAAATGAAAGCGGAAATGTAAATCACATATATCAGAGGAGAGAGGGAAGGATGAAGGGCAATGGACAAGGTTAAAAAATTCAAGATCTCCAAAAGCAAATTAAAGAACTTCCTTAATAAATTAATAAAGAAAATGCTACCGATACCTAGACAGACAATAACCAAATATATATGTCTATCTGTTTAAAACCTCAGTTGATTTCAAACAATAGGAAATGAAATACCTGAGAACTTTGCACTTTCTACTTAAACCGTGACAAATTTGATTCTTGTAACATCTCACTGTACGGAGGCCCAAGCACATGCAAAAACATTACCTATCAATATAACAATAAAAACATAGAAAAAACTCAAAATAGAGCTAAATCAAAACAAGTGTGAGAAACCATTACCTTCAGCATTTTAGCCTTATAAACAAAGGAATGCGCCACATTTAATCTGATTACAAAATGATACCAACAGAAGGATAAGTCTTTAAGAAAAGATTAAAAACAACATATAAATATTTGTACTTGCATGCCGTCAGTCCCATTCAAAACCTTTTGTCATGCAAATGTTTATTAATTCAAGACCAATGCAATGGAGGATAAAAGTTGCAAAATATCATAATACGAACGAGGATGCATGGAAATTTATTAGTCCAATTCCCAGGGATTACTCATGTGATAAAACAAAAGGGCATAAATAGTATCAAACTCCCAAATAAGATATTTCAAGTGAAGAATGCAAGCATTTGAAGTTGGCTTCCACCAACGGTTTCAAACCATGGAAGTGTGCAAGTTGACAAATTCCATTACTGGACATGGAATGTGTTTAATTAAGTTTTATTTATAAAATATATAGTTATAAAGCCATAACTCACAGTCAATTAATAAAATTTGTAGCAAAACAGAATAAAAAATATACAAATCAAAATAATATACAAAAAATATAAAAAATAATAACATATAAAAAATACACAAAAAATTTTCAATAAATTATACACTACAAATCAAAAAAATTAATGAAAAAAATAAGGGGCGAGCGGCATCGTGAGGGAGCGGCGGCGGTGGGGTGAGCGTGACGCCAGGGAACGCGAGAGGGAGAGCATATCTGCCAGGGAAAGAGCACGAAAGGGAGAGTAGATCTGCCCAGAGAAGAGCGCGAGAGGGAGTACAGCGGTCAGGGGCGAGCACGGCAGTGGCGTGCGGAGTAGATCTGCACGCAGCAAGAGAGAGAGAGAGAGAAAGGGAGGGGGAAGGGAGAGAAAAAATGAGATCTAATTTATATATAGAGAGAGCGACGAAAAAAATTTCTGTCAATATTTTTAGCGACGAAAACCATATTTCGTCGCTAATTTCCAAATTTAGCGATGGAAAACACTTTCTGTCGCTAAAATTTAGAGACGGAAACATTAGTTCCGTCATTAATTGCGGTGCTGTGAATATTTAGCGCCATATTTAGCAACAGTTCTGATTTTTCGTCGCTAAATACCGTCAGTATAAAATGGCGAGAGTATTTGGCTCCATTTTTAGTGACGGATTTTTTTTTCGTCGCTATTTATCAATTCCATCTCTAATCGCTAGAATTCTTGTAGTGAGCAGTGATGCAAGCGAAAAAAACTTTAGCAAAAATAGCTCGAAAATGGGCATAATCAGGCTCAAAATTAAGTGCAACTCCCCAAAAGAAAATTTCCAAATGTTCTATCTCTTGCCCATATGGGAACTCTGATGCAAGTTTTAAGCCCTGCCGCCACCTACAACATCAAAATAGAAACACTGAAATCAATCAAAAGAACATTCCAAGAAAATAATAAAAAACCATTAGGAGAAAGAAGAAGAAGATTGTTTACAATGAGAAGTGTCTTAGCTCTTGTTGATGTAGTAATTGTACACTATTGTAATCGAACTTGGCAAACAAAAGTCGAGTTTCATTTGGGAATTCATCGGCTGCATATAAATGAATGAATTTCCTATGTTGTAAAATTTCTATTGTGGAATTATTATATATTGTAAGTTATTTTCTATTATAGTTGTAACTTTAAGGTTGTATATAAACCTATTCTACACATACAATATTCATAAGAGAATTTTCAATTCTTAGCACATTTCAAGTCTTTAAAGACATTTTACGCTAGGAATAGATCCCAAATGAAAGAATAGGGAGCTAAAAATTATATAAAACTCAAAACCATGTATCCATATAAAAGCTTACTAGAAGACATTTTTAAACCATATTCTATAAAAACTCGAAATACAATTGTAATAGTGTAGAGGTCATGGGCTAATCATGTTGAATTCAATGGAGATTTGCAAATTTTCTAGAAGAAATTACACCAAATGACAATTTTTTATGTTTTATTTCAAAACTATCACTTTTTCAAATCTCTTTCACAATTACCCATTATTTTTAAATATATTTCATAAATGTGTTTCTCTCCTTTCTTGCCCTCGTTTCCCTTCTCTCTTTGTCACTGAAAATCGCCATGGAAACTCTGAGCTCCTCAACTGCTATCGTCTCTTCGTCGTCTTCCTCTCTCTCCTTCTTCTCTCTAAAGAGAAAGGATTCTCCTACAAGACTTCTCCGATTTCAGACTTCTTCCAAAAGTAAGTTAGCTTCCTGTTCCTCTCTCTATCTCTAATTTCTTCCCTTTTATTTTCATATTCTATGGCTGAATTACCTGAATTATATATAATTCAGAGAACGAAAACGATCCTGATCTTCGATCTGACTCGAATGATTCAAGCATCGTTCCCTTATTCAACAATCCCACCCTGTCTAAGGTGGATTTCAGTTATCGTTCTAATTTCCGACTTTATAGGTTTTAATTTAATTTTGATGTGGCATGATTTTCTTTTGGTTATTAATTGCTATTAGGATTGGTTCTGAGTGCCGCTTCTGTACGAGGCTGGACTACAGGTTCCGGAATGGAAGGGCCCTCCGTGCCTGCTGGAGCAGATGAAATATAAACATTACTCGCTCGATTGGTTGCCTTTGATATTTGTTTATATTGGAGCGTGTAATGTTTTTTGCAGAGCAAAGTGCAGCAAATTATGTCCGAGTGCACTGACTTCAGTCTCTTAGGGATCGAAGATTTGGGTAACTTTTTTCTTTATTCTTTTTTCCCCTTTTACAATTTAATTCATTAAATATTTTTAGAATCCTGAAATTTAGATGCTTGTTTGAAATTTTATGGAAGCAATCAGCAATTGTTTCCAGGATAGAAACCAGATTCATTTTCAATTTATAACAATTCTGGCATTACAATATGGCTCTTCATAGTTATTACAACACTTTGTCCACATATTGATTCAGCGATTTTGGCATGTGGTTAATTGGAGCACCTTTAACTGAAGTGTGGAAGTGTCACTCTGTTTTGAAATATTTTCTTTGTTTTAGGACAGTCTACATAGAAATTTGGCAGTTATGCTAGTAATGGGCAACTGAAATCTCTGGCTAGAATTTTTTATTCTTGGTCTATGAATATCTGTTTGCTATTCTGAGTTTGGATTAGGGATTGGGTTGATGCAAATGCATTTTTAGAGCATCTGAAAGAGGAGCTCAATGTTACAGAGGCTGAGCGCACTAAGATCTCCAATGAAATTGAGGATCTTACTAGAAACCACGTGGAAGGTAATTTTTCCCCCTTTTGTCCTAGCTTTTCAAAATTAGCTTGCTGACACATTTATAAATTTGCTTATTGACTGGGTTCGTTGCATGTTTCCAGGTTCTACTCAATTGGAGAGTGATATTGAATTTTTGAAGTGTACATTAGATTTCATGTCATCACAGGTTGGTTTTTGATGGAAATGCTGTGATGGTATTCGATGGAAATGTTTGTAATGATATGGTGTATGATTTATAAAAAATTTAATCTAGAATTGCAAATAGATGAACTTCTAATAATGTAGGGATATTAAGAATAATGGTTCTAGCCTAAGGAACATTCATCACTCTTTCTGAATTTGCTGCATTAGACAACCTGATAGCTCATTCCTTGAACTTGGAATTCTATCTAATTACCAGCATTCCTTGAACTTTGTTGCTTCCAAGTTGAATTCTCCTTTGAGAAAATGTGATGAGTCAGTATACTATTAAAGTTATTTTTTTATTTTTTATCTTTTAACTATTAGAGTTTTAAGGATAAATATGAATGGCATTTCGGTACGTCTGGCATATTGTCATCAACGCATCTGAACTATTGGAGGAGAAATTAAAAAAAAAATTAAAATATATATATATATTTGTCAATTTTAAGATTTTAAAAAGTGTTTAGTTTGCTATGTATCAATTTAAATGCTAATGTGTTTTAACTGTATAAATAAATAAATAAAAAGAAAAAGAAATTGCAAGAATACACTAAATATTAAAGGTAAGTCAATATATGTAATTGCCGATATCAAGAGTTAGTCGAATTAAAATTCCATGAGAAATGTGCAATGTGATGGTTAAACATTTGTTGTTGGTCAAGGTCAATAAGAGCATGCCCATGCGAATAAAACAATTAAAAATAATGTTAAAATAAAATGCACATGCTTATGGTTGCCCATTAAATTTGAGTTTTTAATTCATTTGTTAGCGTAAGACCAATCAAACCAATAGTGATTTTTTTTTTTTTATAAATTAATTCAAAGATAATAGCGATCTGTCAATAAATTAATTTATTTTTCTATTTATTAGAAGTAAAAACAAAAAAATATGGATGTATATACTCTTGGACAGGCTTGTGCCAAGTTAAAATTTATTTTTCTTATCATATAGAATTTTTACTGTTATTTTGTTCTTGGTAAGCATGAAACTTTGATTATATATATATATACATGTTAGTTTAATGCGATCTTTAAATACTTGGTAGAAAACTCCTTCACACATTACACTAACTACAAAAAAAAAATTAAAATAAAAACAATGAATTTTTGTCTTTTTCTTAAACGATCCAATTAACTATAACAACTAAGATTTTTATAATTACATAGTTGAGCTCTAAGTGAAAATCATACAACTTCCTCCAAAAATATGTACTTTACCACTCCAAATGCCTTTTAGCAATGACTTAAAACAATTAGCATATTACTTTAGTCTCCAGCTTTCATTATACATCTAATATACATTTAGTATACATATAATATACATATAATGCACATCTAATATACGCACAATATATATTTAATATACATCTAATATATACATAATATAGATGTAGTATACGCACAATATACATATAATACACATCTAATATATACACAATATAAATCTAATACACATCTAACATACATCTATTATACATCTAATACACATCTAATATACACACAATATACATCTAGTATACACACAATATACATATAATACACATCTAATATACATACAATATACATCTAATATACATCTAATACACATCTAATATACACATAAGATATATCTAGTATACATATAATACACATTTAATATACGTACAATATACATCTAATATACATCTAATACACATCTAATATACACATAATATATATCTAGTATACTTATAATACACTAGACGTATATTAAACGTACACTAGACGTATATTAGACTTATATTAGACGTATACTAGATATATCTTGGACTTATATTGTACGTATACTAGATGTATATTATACTTACATTATACATATATTAGACGTATATTAGACTTATATTAGACGTATAGTAGATATATCTTAGACGTATAGTAGATATATCTTAGACTTATATTATACGTATACTAGACGTATATTATACTTACATTATATATATACTAAATGTATATTAGACGTATACTAGACGTATATTACACATATACTAGATGTATATTAGACGTATAATACATGTATATTAGATGTATACAAGACGTCTATTAGATGTATACTAGACTTATATTAGACGTATATTAGATGTATATTAGACTTATATTAGATGTATATTAGATTATATTAGACTTATATTAGACGTATACTAGACGTATATTAGACGTATACTAGATTTATATTGAACTTATACTAGACGTATACCAGATATATACTAGACGTATATTGGAAGTATACTAGATGTATATTTGATGTATACTAGACGTATGTTAGACTTATATTATATGTATACTAGATGTATGTTAGACATATACTAGATGTATCCTAGACTTATATTATACGTATACTATATGTATATTAGACTTATATTAGACGTATACTAAATATATATTAGACGTACACTAGACGTATATTAGATATATACTAGATGTATATTAGACTTATATTATACGTATATTAGACGTATACTAGATGTATACTAGACGTATATTGGACGTATACTAGAGACGTATGTTAGACTTATATTATATGTATACTAGATGTATGTTAGACATATACTAGATGTATTCTAGACTTATATTATACGTATACTATATGTATATTAGACTTATATTAGACGTATACTAGATATATATTAGACGTACACTAGACGTTTATTAGACGTATACTAAACGTATATTAGACATATACTAGATGTATCTTAGATTTATATTATACATATATTAGACGTATACTTGAATTCAAAATTTTTAAATTTAAAAAAAAAAGTAATTTCTACCATTTTATTTCATTTTTTTAAGTATTTCATTATCTCTTTTAACTCTGTACATTTTACTATAAATAAAAAGACCAATGGAGAAAGTAATTAGTAAAATTCAAGACTTTATACAGGTTCCATATTTTTATTTATGAGTTAAATTAATAATTAATTATTATTTTTAATATGTAATAGTTCACTGATCCAATTAATTCAGGTTTATTCTAAACGGAGCTACAAAAGAGATATAACTCTACTTTTTAAATATTTAAAGATATTTCATACAACTTAAATTTAAAACCTCTAAATAATAAAAAAAAATAAACTTTTACTATTTCAGGTCATCCAATAGATAGTAAAAAAAATCACATATTATGATTAGTTGCATATTTCTATTCCCTCTATTTCATAATATTTGTCACTTTTATTATTTTTGTTATGATTATGGAGTATTAATTGGGTTTAAATTTAAAATAAAATTGAGTAATTAAATATACAAATTTAAATCTAATTGATTAAATTTTATTAGAAAGGAAAATTAAATTGAAAAAGAAAATTAAATTATATTAAAAATTTAAAAGTGACAGATAAAAAAATTTAAATTTTACTAAAAAGTGACAAATATCATGAAACGGAGTTAGTATTATAACAACAATAATAATTTTAGTATATATATTATTATTTGATCCGATTTGTAAATGTTCAATTTCAAAGGAAAAAAAAATCAAATTCTATATTTATTTTCCGGGGAGAAAAAAAAAGTCATAATGAAGGTCTGATGCACATGAATGGGCAAGAAATGTTGATGAGTATTTAGTTTTTTAATGGTAAGTAAGTGGGAACGAACTAGAAAACATGTGGGGGTTCCATAATTTATAAAACTTACCAAACAAGTCACGTGCCAGCCTTAAGCCTTCAGTGGTTGAGGCTATTTTGTAGGGTGTGCGCCTAATATCCAACTTCTCAAATAAAGTGTTGTCACGAGTCGGTGTGCCGACTTGTGACAACAGTCCAATTTTAAAGACTTGATATTTTTGAAAAAAAAAAATTATATAAATGAAATTAAAAATTTGAAAGGTGGTATTTTTGAAATATTTTGAAAAACGTTTATTTTTTTGTTATTTTTATTTTTTTTGTGTATATTTATGTAAAGACCCCAATTTTCTATGATCTGTAGGCCTGGTTCAAGCCCATGACATGTTTGAGCGGGCTAGGCTCAAAGAGGTTCAGTTCTTTTACCGGGCCCAAACAGTTGTAAGCCTTGGCAATATTCATTCTTAAGTTTCTTTGGGCTACCTTAAACAGTTTTGAACTTTTAACCACTGGAAAGTTTTATATAACTTCTGCTTAAGCCTTAAGCTTAATATAATTCTAACAATTATACCCTTTCAAAATTGTCAGTCTCATTTGAAGACAGAAAAAAAAAAAAATTATCTAAAAAATTCAAGTGAAGAAGAATATATTTATTAATACATTCCATATAAATCATATAGTATCTTTCAATCAAGATTTATGCCAAATCTAGTATTCGACTTTTATTAGCTTTATCAATCTAAATTTATGCCGGACAAATTTATAAAGAAACACGAAGCGGTTCCTTTCAAATTTTTAAAAGAGTTTCATATACGGAATTTGAATATGAAACCTTTACTTAAAAGAGAGAAAATATGTGCCACCCCATTTGGATATTTGAGAATATATATTTATTAGTATCTAAAAGGAATGAAAAATAGTGACATATAGTGGAATTGTTTACCTTGAAAACTAATTCAACTCTTGAGGGGGAAAAAAATTGTATTTTTATTTGAAAATTTAATACTGAATTTCTATATTTATAAATTCGAATACTTTTTTATGTAAATTTTTTCTATAATAAAACTAGGCCTTTTTATCCTAAAAGGAATTAAACTTAAAATGTACAAATATAATTCCAAATCTCTTAGTATAAAAGAAATTGAATTCTACATCAATAGATATAATTCCAATAACATTTTTAATAATCTATAGGTAAAAATTTAGGATCCTTTTGCACCTTTGCAGTTCTTTTTTTTTTTTTTTTGTTAATGTGTTAAATTACTTATGCGGACATATTCTCCTTCTCCTTGAAAGAAAACATGTAATATGACAAAACAAAAGCATAAAAAATAAGAAATTACAAAGAAAGTTACATTTCTTATAAACCATGGCATACACTAGATATATTTATTTGGTAGCTGTCTTGGCTATACTATGAAATTATTCAACTAACAACTAGTTTGCTTACATGACAATACCTTGGACAATTTGTTTGGTATTAAATTGAAATTGGATCAATAAGCAACCCTTTCACAAATTCCATCATAGATTTAGAATTATCATGGCCATACCCATCCAATCCATATTTATAAGTAACAACTGAAAAGCGTACAACGTCGACTGTTCGCATGAGCATATTAACTGAAATTTGTGTCGGTGTCATAAATTCCTCATTCATTTGCTCCCAATATTCAGATTGCATTCTATGCAGATGCTCAATTGCTTCCTCTTCTGAAACTCCGTATTGCTTCATATAACATTCCACACTGGATACTACATTTCCTCTTTTTCGTTCACTCTATCATTATTTTTTTTATATAAAATAAATTATAAGTAAATGCTTGCAAAATATAGTACATTTATAGTCAATTAATTTATATTCTAGTAATGATTAAGTCATATAAAAAAAATTGTATTCTACGAAAATATCTCATTATTTTAGATTATTTTAATTACAATATTTAAAAAGAAAGTCAGACAAACCTTTCTTAAATAATATTAGGGTTTAAAATACCCTACCTTATAAGTTGCTAGATCGTTGATTATTCGGATAAGTACGCCCGCAATAAAGTTGAGTTTGGGTTTATTCATCAACCATTCAAATTCCTTGGTTCCTTTAATTTTTTGATCTCCCATAAAAGATGTAAGGGGGACAAGTGGCGCTACACAACTGGTGAGGGATCCATTCTGTATGTACTCGTCAAAAGATGGCACTTTGCCCTCATTACGCCATTGGGCCTCCACGTAATATCCCTTGGCTACTTCTTGAAACTAAAACATTAAAATAATTTTAAAAAATTAATTCATCAATTCATATAAGAAAATAATTTATCTATACCGAATATATGGTTAATTTCATACATAATCACTAAACTATAGATCACATTATACAAAAATAACAAATAAAGTTTTTTTTTTTCGGTAAAATTACTAAACTTATCAAATATATAAACAAAAGTCATTTTGACCGTTTTTCCATTCATTGACTCGCCGGATTTCTAAGTTTAGTGATTTTACCGACAAAAAAAATTTATTTATTACTTTTAAGTAATGTGGCTTATAGTTCAATAATCATGAGTGAAACTAATTTTTCAATACATGATAAGACTACATATGCCACATGAATTTTTCGGGCGAGTCAGCAAATGGAAAACGGTCAAAATAACTTTTATTTATACATTTGATAAGTTTAGTGATTTTATAAAAAAAAAAAATTGTTATTTTTGCGTAATGTGGCCTATAGTTAAGTGATTATGAGTGAAACTAACCTTAACACATGAAAATTTCATTAAATTTAGTATATATTACCGCTTCTTTTCCAAATTTGGCTAAATAACCAATTCCTTTCACCTTCAACTCCTCCTCAATTTCAGAAAATGTGCGGAGGAACAATTTGTATATTATCCTCATGTAATCTGGCAATTGATCAACACAGCTCATGTCCCACCTAACGCATATCAAAACATAAATAGTTGCCAATGTCAATATGTACTTCGATTTTGAATTTTGGTAGAACAGAATAATAATCCAACTTAAAAATATCGTGGTCCGATCTGTTGTATTATTATGTTTTTTTTTGACCCATTCAGTCTTGTATGAAATTAAATTAAATAATTTGGTATATTTTTCTCAATTTCATAATGAAAATATTCTCTGCTCCAGCGCGAGAAGGTTGGTCAACCTCCCTAGATCTATGTCTTTTTTTTTTTTTTTGATGGTGTGCGAATATATAATAGGTCTATTTGTAAAAAATATTTTGAAAATTTCTTTCAATATATAATAGGTCTATTTGTAAGAGAAAAAATAATAAAAGAAAAGAAGATGCATAATTATATGTGAAAAACAAAAGTATAAACCTTTCAAGTGCATCTGCAAGACGATGAATTTCATCAATAGTGGCATATGAATCAATTGTATCATCTAGGAGTGATACAAGCAATGCGACTTTAGAAAAAATATCTCGAGAATGGGCATTATTAGGCTCAAAATTAAGTCCAACTGACCAAAAGAAAGTTTCTAACATTCTATCCCTTGCATAAGGGACCTCTAATGCAAGGTTCAAGCCCTGCCACCACCTGCAACATCAAAATAAAAACACAGAAATCAATTCCAAGAAAATAATAAAAAAGCATTAGTAGAAAGAAGAAGAAGAAGATTTTTTACTTTGCTAAGTGTCTCAGCTCTTGTTGATGTAGTAACTGTAGTCTATTGTAATCGAATTTGGCAAACAAAAGTAGAGTTTCATTTGGGGATTCATCGGCTTCGTATAAATGAATGAATTTCTTGGCCTCTAGCCTTGGCATGCCATAGTGAAAAGGTTGATCCAAGGCGTTGGTTATGTGTCTTCTAAGATGAGGGAATGACTCCATTGCCGATGACTCTAGGTACTGCTTACTGAAAGTCATGGCTTCATCTAGAATGTCTTCTCCGGGGAGACTTAGATGGGCTGCTTCATAGAGACTCAGCATACCTTTAGCATCCTTTTCTAGGGATGACTTGAACTTGCCATCACTGTCCTTGAACTTGTTGAACACATCTGTTTTTTAGTTATATTTATGTTTAAAAGAAAAACAAGATTAGATAACATGTGTATTGAGGACAACTTCTTATCATCTCTTTAATTGTACAGGGATGATAGAATTTAATATACATTATCTGATTAGATATGATAAAATATGATATATATGGTTGTATTTAATTTCCTAGCTAGTTTATATTAATTATTTACTATATTGTAACATTCCCGTTATAAAATTATTAATTTTCTATTATAGTCGTACCTTAGGGTGTTATATATACCTATATATTCTATAAATATAAAATTCATGAGAAAATTCAATTCTTAACACCTTTCAACTATTTCAAGGTATTTCATGCTAAAAATTGACCTTTATCTCCACATAATAACTTACCAGAAGACATTCTAAATCCATGTTGTCTGAAAACTCGAAACACAATTGCAATGGTATAAAGATCATATTGTTTTTCATTAAGAATTTGAGGTTTGGTATGAAAAATATGACTTAATTGCTCTTCGATCACATCCTCAAAATGATATGAAACACCAAGACGGCACAATATGTCAATCAACATTATTTTCTCAACATAATCACAAGTAAATGCTAATAACATATCCATAGTTTTTTTCTTGAGCGTTTTCACTTGTCTATCGTACCATTCGAATTTCTGCATAAATTTAGAAAATAATATAGTAAGTAACTAACAGATTCTTATATGAATAAAAAAAACTCATTAAAGATAATCAAGTAATTGAGCTCTTACTCTTTGATCGAAGTCAGTGGAGCTAAATAGATTAGCCCATACATCAGGAGGAAAGTGAGCTAATGGACGAACTTCTGGGTGTGATTTTGATGATAAACAAGCTTGTGGTGCTTTATTAATGGAAGAGAAAGGAAAGCTATTGGACTTGGTAGAATAACGTATATTTAAGAATGGAAGGAAATTACTTCTTTTACGTGTGTTTAATTGCAAAACAGCTGATGGGAAACGCAATGCCATTTTTGAGATTGGTATGAAGAGAGTGGAGACTAAAGTCGCCAAATTTTTCTGCTTTGATGTTTAAAGAACATATGATTTATGATCAGCTAGCTACGTTTTTATAGAGGAAAGACTCTTCTAGATAATAAATTTGTCTTAAATTATAAGTAGTATAAATTTATTTATTTATTTTTTTTTAATTTGGAAGAAACGCCATCACAGGGACGGATCGTATGAAGAAATAAAAGGGCCCAAAAACTATATATATAAAGAGTCTAAAAAATTTGGGAGGCCAAGTTATAAAAATTAAATGAAAAAATTCATGGATCACAATGCAATTTTGCAAGAAAAATTTTGAAGAAAAAATAAATTGGGGAGACCCTCCACTATACGCTTCGTTCCGTCTTTGCTACTACTATTACGAAAATGACTTAAATTTATCCTTATTTGCAATATTTTCAATATTAAAATCAATTAGTTTTCGAACATAGTAAACATATTTTATTTTATTTAATTAATATTAATTATTAATTAGTATATATTATTTACATAAAATACATTCAATTCAAATTGAAACTTCAATTAAAAAATTATTTAATAAATGTATTAATTTCTTTTTTAATAACAAAATTATGTGGGCTACAAGTGGAACTTAAAAATGGAATTCACAATTGGAAGACATTGTCTCATTTTTTCTCAAGTTCCACTTTAAGTGATGTGGCACTAAAATGGGTCCCATATAAGTGGAACTTGGCACTTCACCATTGTGGATGCTCTAAAGAAAAAAACCATTGAATTTATTTAATAAAAAAATCGAACCGTCTATTTAAAAATAAATTAATCAAATCGATTTTTATAGTTAACGGTTAGTATTTTATAAAAATCGATATTAATATATTGGTTTTTATTTTTTAGCTTATGAATTGGTTAACCGAACCGAAACTGATACATGAACATCCCTATATTTTATTAATTTTATTTCACGCTTTTTTTATTTTTATTATAATTTTTATTTCATTATTTTCATATTTAATTATTTATATCCTTTTAATTTCATTTACTTTAAAATATTTTTATTTTATTTTTTTTAAAGTCATTTTAGTTAATTTATTAATTGTTTAATATGTATATATTTAGTATTTCTTATTATTTCCTGATATATCAATTTTTTATTAATTAAAATCAAAATATATTCGAAAAGTTATATAAAATTAATATATTAACTAGAATTTTTTAAAAAATAAAATTTTCAGATTATATTTATTGTTTGAACATTATATTTAATTATTATGTTGAATTATATTTGTTTTTTAGTTTTAAATTTTAAGTATTTTCAACAATTTAATTTTTTTTATGAATTCATTTTATAATCATAGTAGTTAACCAAAAAATATGGGTCAACCGGTCTGAAAATTTGAAATTGATAGACTGATTAATCGATAGTAATAAACTGATTAATGGACTGAAATTTTAAAAAACCGATATTAATGAAATTGATTTTTTTAGGGTTCCGATCTATGGTCACCCCTAACTATGAGAATGTAAGAGATTGAGAAAGAAAAATATGCTCATTTGCATATAGAATTATTATTTTTTTTTTAAATTAAAACATGCCAACCGGATCACAGATCAAACAGTTTTATTTAAGACTTAACATTTTTTTAGATTTGACTGTTATTTTAATATTTTTAGATCAACCAAAACATAAGTCATTTTAAAAATTATAAGAGCATTTTTGTAAAAAAAAAAAAAAATCAAAGACAAATTTAAATTATCTTCAATAGTTTCTGTTATTTTAATTTTTAAAGAATTAAATTAATATAAAAATACTGTATAAAATAAGTTTGTTGAAAAAGTAGTAGAATGGTTATTATCATTTATATTTATATTCCACACCTCATCATAGTTGATTTATTAAATAAAAAAAAATCATTAACGGGATTGGCGCTAGAATTTTGCATAGTTTTGGTAAGGAAATAGAAGAATTTTACATAGTTTACATGGTGGGTTCTTCTATTAAATTAGGAGCACGTGAAAGTTTTCACTTTATTTTATTTTTTTTAAGGATATTTTATTTTATTTTCCGTTGTTATTATTATTATTCATTATACGAGTCTTTTCTAAAGTTCCACGTGAGAATAGCGTGTGCAGTGAATTGAATTGCGATGTGACAACTAACCCGGCGTTTAATGAGCCATTTATGGGCCCTATGGCCACACAAATGATACGTGCATTATTGAAGAGTGCAAAGCCTAACAAAAAATAAAATCGATTTCTATAGAAATGCCACAAAAATTAAGAAGGCGTCAAAAATAATATCACTTTTTATTTTTTTAATTTTTTTTATAATTATATATATATATATATATATAACATGTAAAAATTCCTAAAATGAATGCTTCTCCAATCGTATTCTCGTAGTTAATATTATATATTTAATCAATTTTATTAATTAATTTTAAATTTCATATTCGAATAATTTTACCAACAGCAAACACAAAATTATTATGAATAAAGTTATTGATTGGCATACAATGAAAAAGAAAACAACCTGATTGATATCTAAATTTAATAACGGAATCACATAGTTAGTTTGATTTGAATATAATTTCCAATTTCCAATTCAATTGCTTGATATATCTAAATTGAACTCACATAATTGAATTATATAATTGTAGGATTTAACATGATTTTTTAATTCAAATACCTTGCTTCCAAGTTACGATACCTAATAATGGTCTATTTATCAAATTAAAGTCGATTAGTAATTGAGTATTCTTAGTTTCATAATTGAGTCATGTAATGGATTAATTATTAAATTTTCATTCTTTGGTTTAATTGTTCAAATTCTCATACCTAATAGAGATTTTATCGAAGCAATCCAGCTTAATAATAATGCCATTGAAGTCACTGCAAATCCCAATTTCACAAATCCATTTGTGCAAGTACATTTGCCATAAATAATGATCCAGGATCCATACAGTACTCTATCATGGTCTTCGGCAGATTTAAACTAAACCAATTCATAACCTGCAACCACCTTAAGAGCCACTCTTCGCTGATGATTAAGTCACCCATCCTCTAGCCCACTTAACGGAGACATTCCATCACTTAGCTACAGTAGCATAAAACTATAATTATTTTATATGAGTACATAAGGGTTTCAACTTCCAATGGTATTCTCTCTACAATGTTAAATTTCCCTGATGTAGCGACTCATTTCAGGGCTAAACTCTCTCCACCAATAATCCAAGTGAGATTTCAACCCAAAACCAATTGGCTATAAGTGGAGTAGCCCACTTAATATTATATGTTGGAGGGATTTCTTTTAACTTTTCGATGTGAGATTTGTTTGCCATCCCAACATTATTCTCTCCCTCAAACAAAGCCCACAAGATACTTGGCTCTCCCTGAAACCCAACTCATCTCCTCATTTTTTTTTTCCACCGGGAGAACTTTTTCAGTGGGAGCCCATTATAACTTTCTTTTTGGGGAGACCTGCCCGTAACTTTTTGTTCACGCTACTCCGAACCAGACTCTGATACCATGTTAAATTTCCCAGATGTAGCGACTCAGCCCAGGTCCAAACCCTCTCCACCAATAACCCAAGTGAGGTTCCAACCCAAAACCAATTGGCTATGAGTGGAGTAGCCCACTTAGTATTATATGTTGGAGGGATTTCTTTTAACTTTTCGATGTGGGATTTGTTTGCCATCCCAACATACAAACTACATGCTTTTTCTTTCTAAAATCTTCTCTAATTTAATCATCACAGTGTTTCCTTCGATTCCGATTGGAACACTCACTTTTATTTTTACTTCTAACTGGTGGATGAAGAAGAAATGAGGCAAAGAACTAAGGATTTGAAGGAAAAAGTTGAAGCTTGCTACAAAAAGGGAGTCTCTTCCTACAATTCATTGAATTAGTTGGTGGAGTTTATATCATCCTTATAGTCTAAATTGGTAGCATCTATCTGTTGGAAAAATTTAGAATATTAATCAGTCTATATGTGTTTGCTTAAGTTTTATGTAATTTTGAGAATGAAATAAATAAACACTACACATTGCAAATTGTGTATATTAACACCTAAAACTAAATTGAGATGCGAGCACTAATCGGTTCGGTTAATTAGTCATATTTAACAATCAGTATATCTATAAAATTGAGAATCGAAACCGAATCCAATGAAATACTTTGTTCGGTTTAATTTTTTGTTTGTTCTTTTTAAATTGGCCTTATTTTAAGATTTAAGTCCATAGCAATTTCAAATAAATTTTATAAGTAAATAAAGTCAACATAATTTTAAAACTTAAAAAATTCTAGTATTAATAATATAATTACATGTAATTTGAATTTTATAATAAAAAAATTTAATTAAGAAAAAAATGCTAAAAAGTCCATCAATCCAAATTATATAAAAATAAATAAATTTAAACAAATAAAATTATATTTTTAGAAAACATACAAAAATATTAATATAAACATAAAATTTATACAATTTAAAGTTTACAACAAAAATATCTTATTTTTGTCAATTTTCAGTCTACTTTATTTTGCAATTTTTACACTTCACGTAATCAAAAACCGAAACTGAACAATAACTGTAAAATCAAATAAATTAATATATTACTATCGGTTCCACTAATTATTTAGTTATAACCGAATTATGGACAAATTGAGCAGCAAAAATTAATAATCACAAAAAATTGGGAGGTAAATTAAGCCCTGATCCAATCATTTAATCAAATAATTACGCCATCTCAGTTTTTGAATTTTTTTTTTCTTTGAGATGATTAATATTATTGTGCATGATGAAGATTGAAGCCATTAAAAAGCCCAAGAGAAGAACTGCAAGCAAGGGCTCGTTCTTAACGACCCAAGTCCTGAATCCGAAATCCGCGTATAGGGCGAAAATTAGAGAATTTTTGAGAAAAAGCCGAACCCAATAATTTCTGGATAAAACCATCGATGTCTCTGTTGACTTGGTGGCTCATCTACCCATTTTTGTTGACAAAATATTTTATTTTGTTAACAAAAAAAAATTCCAGGTCGAGAACTTATTGAATTGTAATATATTTATCCTATTATAAATATAGTCCATCTCATTTTATTTTTTCTATCCCAAAATTGCTAATATTTTTTAAAACAAAAATTATTTCTGTTTTTAGTAAATATTTCACTTGTATTATTTTTTTGAAATAGTGAAATATAATTTGATAGTGTCCAAAACGTAGGTATAATTGGCCGAATTTCGTTAAATTCTGGTATTATTTATTTATTTATTTAATAGCTATTGTCGGGTATATTGCTAGTAAATTATTGTGCTGTTAAATTACTTAAGAAAATTCTGTCTAAGGAGACTGAATTTTAAGTGGGACCATTTGTGATCCTTCCAGTATTTCCTGAAAATTTTACCTTATGTATTTTTTCAGTACAATTGTTTACGCTTTATTCAATTGCTCAATAGTGTTCGAGGTGAATTTGGTGAAAATTAATCCGAGTTTCCATAACAATTGATATCAGAGTCTAGGTTTTTTGTTAGTATGCTCTATGGTTGCAGCGTAGTCTGATCTTTCAAATTAGAAAAGATTTTTTCTTGTACTATTGGCATTCCGCATCGACAGTTATTAAATAGTAATTGTAGCAGAAATGACAAATTCATCCACTTCTTCTTTCTCGTCCAATTTGATGGCAAATGCAAGACTTGCGATGAAAATTTTTGATGGTACGGGTCATTTTGACATGTGGCAAAGTGAGGTTCTAGACGCTCTCTTTCAGCAAGGTCTAGACATTGCCCTTAAAGAAAAGAAACTAGATGATGTTGATGAGAAAGAATGGAAGAAACTTAATTGTTTGGCATGTGGTACAATTCGATCGTGCCTTTCTAAAGAGCAAAAATATGCTTTCTCTAAAGAAACTTCTGCAAGTAAATTGATGAAGGCATTAGAGAAAAAATTCTTGAAAAAAAACAGTCAGAATAAGCTCCACATGAAGAAAAGACTGTTTCGTTTCAATTATATTTCGGTTACCACAATAAATGATCATATCACCAGTTTTAATCAGTTAGTCGCTGATTTATTGAATATAAATGTGACATTTGAAAATGAAGATCCGGCTTTGATGTTGTTGCACTACAAGAAATCAGGAGAATAGAGACGGAATTCCGTCTCTAATTGAAAATAGAGACGAAAAAATTTCGTCTCTATTTTGGCAGTCTTTAAATTTAGATACCGAAATTTTCCGTCTCTATTTTTAGAGACGGAAAAACGTTAGAGACGGAAAAATTATTTCCATCTCTAAAACTAGAGACGAAAATGTTTTCCATCTCTAAAATAGAGACGAAAATGATATTCCCGTCTCTAATTAGAGACGGAAAGTAGGTTTCCGTCTCTAAAAATAGAGACGGAAATATATTTCCGTCTCTAAAAATAGAGGCGGAAAACTTGTTTCCGTCTCTATTTTTAGAGACGGAAACAATTTTTCCGTCTTTAAATTAAATACATATTTTTTTAATATATTATTAACTATATCTTTTAATTATATTTAACTATATTTTCCGTCTTGAAATCTATTTTTAATACATAAGTTTTTTAATAATAAAACTATAATTGCCAAAATTTATATAATAATATTAATGAAACAAGTATTAAATAAAAATTAAGTAAATTAAATAAAAGTATAAATAGTAATGTATTAATATATATATGTAATTTAGTAAGACTACAAGCAAAAGTACTTGAAAAATTATAAAACAGTAACTAAGATGGAGGTGATTGTGGACGATCAGCCGACGGTACATGAACATTTTGGGTAATGAATTCCTCTAACCTAGTAATGTGGTTCATTAAAGTGTCGACTGTGTTGCGAAACTCAATTTGTAGTCGTAGCAAGTCTACTCGCCGTTGCTGTAGAAGATGAAGCGGCATACGAATAACAAGTATTTGCATAAGAGCCCAAGTCGGAGACCCGTCCACGGCGGTCCCTACCGCCAGCTGCGTCGTAATATACTCTTGCATGATCAACATTATCACCATCTACCTGCTGACTCTGAAGACTCACATAGTATCTCCCACATGTACCTAAGATATTGTACATATTGGAGAATATATTTTTATGGAGGTGTGACCCATGAAAATGAAGTTGGCCCACATATTACCATTGTTGGGCCTTGCGAGTATTATGGTTCCATTATATTTCCCTCTGTTTTTATGGTTAGCTGACCTATATTCATGTTCCTTCTTAGAAACCATTTCTTACTGTTGGTCCTACAAATTGCAAGTTGCAAGCTTCTCATTCTCGTGAAACTTTACACCTTTACAGATGCAATATGGGTTCCAAATTAAAGGTAGAGAACAAAGGAACTGTACACACATTTTTCCTTTTTGTTTTGTTTTGTCTGTATCAGTAAGTCCACAGGCTCCGACTATTTTTTTAAATGACTTCTACATGGTTTGTCTTAAGATGGTAAAAAGCAAATGACTAAAGAGGAGTCCAGTTGTTTCCAGCAGCTAATCACTTTGTAGTTTGATGAAAAACAATATTATACCATAAGAGACATTATAATATCTCTTTAGAAATTAAATTATTTCAAATAATCTATAATTTTCTTTCTAGATTCAGCTTTTCGGATTTGCGATAAGAACATGAATAATTTTAAAATTTTCTTTTACAGATTAACCATATCTGAAACTAAAAACAACAGACCAAGTAGAAGACAGTATTTTCTCTTTTTCTAACTAATTATTATATATTCATTTTCCTATTCACATTGAAGCACGGTTCCTTTTTTCTTTTTTTCTTCTTCTTATTATTATTATAAATAAGCAGTCAATTAAAAATGAAAAAATATGTAAAAATTAAGATCCAGAATACGCTTGTCCGACATTAGAGAACCGAAAATTGCAGGTAACAGAGAACAAAGAACAAAACCAAAACAACCATCATAATCCAAGCTATTGATTAATTATAATAACAAGAATTCATCTGAAATTATCAATGGCAACATAATCGGAAATCGGAAGCACTTCATTAATGAATTTCGACACAATTTTCAGAAAACAAAACATAAACTCACTTGTGAAAAGTCAACGTAGAGACGCCACAGCTTCCAAACGTGAAGAAACTGGAAACTGAGAAACAAAGATAATAACATTTACATCATTAAAATCGAAATCTAAGCCAACAAAATAATAAATAACAAAGTGAGGTTCAATTAAAACATTAGAAGATGAATAAGAAAGGACAGAGTAGAGAAGAGAAGAGAAGCATACCAGAATTATCCAGAAAAGAGGAGCGGAAATTGGAAAAGAAATTAACGATCTGAGTTGAAACTAATTGAAGAGAAAATAGATTACGAATGGAGCCTACCTCGTCCTCACAGACTAGATCCCATCTGTAGGTTCTCTATTTCTGTTCAATATAATAAGCAGCAATCTTTATAAATCACTATAAAACCCTAATTCTGGATAAATAAATTGTCACAAACATACAGAGGTTTAACAAGAACATTCATATTACTCTACATTTTAATATAATAATTAATTTACAAATAAAGAAAAAAAATTACCTGATGGGTCGCCGGCGCTGGCGAAGGGCAGAGGAGATCGGCGGCGTTGTTCTGACAGTGGCACGAAGACCGAACAGCAAACGGCACCGGAGTGGGGAGGGGGCAGATCTGAACAGGGGGAGGAGAAGGCAAAAGAAAGAAGAGGGAAAAAAAGAAGAGGGGAAGAAGAGAGAGGGGAAAAAGGCAGCAGTTGGCGATCTGAACAGGGGGAGGGGAAGGCGAAAAAAAGCAGAGGGAAAGAAAGAAGAGAGGGGAAAAAGGCAGCAGCTAGCAAATTAATCCCCGAAAATTAGAGACGGAATTAAAATTTTATCTCTATTTAGAGACGGAAAATTAAATGTCCGTCTCTAAAAATTGAGACGGAATAATATTTTCGTCTCTATTTAGAGACGGATACCCTGTTCGGTCTCTATTTAGAGACGAAATTATTCTTCCGTCTCTATTATTAGAGACGGACATCCCTTTCCGTCTCTATTTAGAGATGGACATCCGTTTCATCTCTAAATAGAGATGAAAATAGATGGAAATACATTTCCGTCTCTATTTAGAGACGAAAATATTTTCGTCTCTAAATTTTCGTCTCTATTTTATCTTTTTCTTGTAGTGTTGGGATCCCTTCCTGAGGAGTTTGAGTTTCTTGAAATGACTCTACTTCATGGGAAGGCTGATGTGACTCTCAGTGAAGTTTGTGCTGCCTTGTATAGTTATGAACTGAGAAAGAAGGACAAAAAAGAAAGCACAAGTAGAGTTACAGAAGCTCTAATAGTGAGAGGTCGGTTGCAGAGCCAGACTAAAGGAAAGAAAGGGAGATCGAAGTCAAGACTCAAATTGGGCAAAAATGAATGTGCCTTTTATCGAGAAAAAGGGCACTGGAAGAAAGATTATCCTAAACTGAAGAATAAAGGCAAACCTGATAAGGGAAAGGCTATTGCAGATTCAAATATAGCTGAGTGTAATGATGAAGACTCAGATTTCTCACTTGCTGTTACATCGTCAACCAGCTCTTCTAGTGTATAGCTGTTTGATTCAGGCTGCAGTCATCATATGTGTCCCCATCAGGATTGTTTCTATGAATTTAGAGAACTAAAAGATTGAGTTGTTTATACAGCAAATGATATCTCTCTCACCACACATGGGATTGGTTCCATTCGTTTGAAAAACCATGATGGATCAATCAGAATCCTAAAGAATGTTCGTTATGTGCCCAGTTTGTCAAAGAATCTCATTTCCGTGGGGGCTCTTGAAGAAAAGGGTTTTGAGGTGCGAGCAAAACATGGAGTAATGAAGATAATCTCTGGTGCACTTGTGGCGTTAAAGGGAATTCGAAAGAATAACATACTGTACTACTACCAAGGTACTACTGTTATTGGTACAGCAGTAGTAGCTTCTACTAATGAAAAGGAGTTAGAAGCGATCAGGTTATGGCATATGCGCTTAGGGCATGCAGCTGAAAATTCCTTGAATCTCTTGGTGAAACAAGGATTATTGAAAGGAGTTCAGACTTGCAAATTAGATTTTTGCGAGCACTGTGTCAAAGGAAAAAAGACAAGGGTAAAATTTGGAACAGCAATCCATGATACCAGGGGTATTTTGGACTATGTTCATTTTGATATGTGGGGACCTTCTAAGACGGCTTCTTTGGGAGGAAAATACTATTATGTGACCTTTGTTGATGATTTTTCCCAGAGAGTTTGGGTGTATACTATGAAGACTAAGGATGAAGTGCTGGGAGTTTTCCTCAAATGAAAAAAGATGATGAAAACTCAAACAGGCCGAAGGATCAAGCATCTTCGTACAGATAATGACAGAAAATACAGGAGTGATCCTGTGACGCACGCCCGAACCAGCAAGGCCCTCTTCGGGAATCCGCTTTTAGGATTCGAGAGATAGGTTCGCGTCTTTTCCGATTTTAGGTGTTATGAGATATTTTCGGCACCTCCTTTCACAATAGAACATTGAAAAGGACCATCCATCGCCATAATACCTTTAGGCACTTTTGAGGTATTTGGAGTCGCCACCCAGTTTACAAGAAACTGGGAAAAACCTCTGTTGGTCTAAACCAGAGATGGTGTCCGGAACTTCACACTTATTGGTGTCTTGGTTAATTATAAATGAGTTTTTAAATTATAAAATTTCATTTTTCATCTCACACAATTAATGCAGTTTATTAAAGCGCATATCAATCACATATAAAACGATAAATAAATATAAAAATAAAAATAAATTACAATAAAACTAGGGGCGGAATACAACCCCCATTGTAAATGAAATATAAATCATACATAAAACGGGGTATTTATTGATGTTGAGGACATTGGTCCTCTCATGCATAATTAAAAATTCATTTTGAAGTGATAATTTATTTTGGATGGACAACTAGGACATTGGTCTCATTTTATTAGAAAACCCAATTTTATTTGTAGAAGTGTTTTTGTTTGATTTTTGATTAAACGTGCATAAAATAAATGGTTCCATTAATTATTACATGCCCAATAACTCAATAAAACAAATAAAGGAAAAATAACAAGTACAATAAAAATAACAACTCCTTGAATCTCCTCCTTCATTCGCACGGGTGCTCAAACAGGGGAATACAAGTATTTGACACCGACAACAAACACAAATAAACTTAATATTAGAAATCGAAACAAGAAAATCAATTAAAGCAAATAATAATAAATTAATTAAATAAAGCATGCATATTAGGTGATAAATGAGTTTAAATGACATATTTAAACGAATTAACACATTAATAGATCAACATATAAAATATAAAGTAGAAATAATAATAATAATAATATAAAAAAACAGAAAATAAATAAAATATATATATAATAATAATAATAATAATAATAATAATACAGAAATTAAATAAATAAATATATAATAATAATAATAATATAAAATATAAAGGAAATAGGGATTTACCTCGCCGGAGCCTCACCCGAAGAGAGGTGGTCGACACCACCTATGCCGAAAGGTAGATCGCCGCTCGAGGGGCTCGCCGGAGCTGGTCACGCGCCGGGATGTCGTCGGAGTTGGCCGGAAATCGCGTCGGAGCGTTGCGGGCTTCTCCTCGCCGATTTCCTCCACGCGCCGTCTGCCGGAGTCCGATGGAGGAACGGTGGCCGTCGTCTGAAGCGTCTGGATGCGCTGGTTCTCCTGGTGTGGCGCGTGCTACTGTGTCCGGTGGTGATCGGCCGGCGGAGCCACCGCCCCCTCTCTCTCTTTTTCTTTCTTTCTCTTCTTCTCTCCGGCGTGTTGGTCTGTGCTCCGTTTGGCCACTCTCCTCTCTTCTGTTTCTTGCTCTCTTATTTCCTTATTCTTTCCTTATTTTGGCTTTTGCTCTCTTTTATTTTCCTTTCTATTTTCTTTTCTTTTTTTGCTTTTCTATTTTGGTTTCCTGGGTTCTTGCTCTCTCTGTCTTTTCTTTTTCTTTGTTTCTTTTGCCGGCTCTCTTGCTCTCTCTGTATCTTTCTTTTCTCTTTTCTTTTCTTTTTTTTTGTTCCAGCCGAATGAGAGAGCTCCCTTGTTTTTGCTTATCTTGTTCTTTTTATACCCTCAAATTAGGGCTAAGGGTTATAATGGTAACTTCCCACTCAATTATTTCCCTCCTTTTCTCTATTCTTAATTAATTTAACTTAATTCAAATAACACATACATTAATTAATTAAACATACATATTAATTAAACTCTCTATTAATTAAACATTACACTAATTAATCCATTTAAATTATCATACATATATTTATTTTATCTAATTAATTACACTCTTCAACTTTAATTTTACATGCATTTTATTTAACACAATAATATTAACCACTTAATTAACTAACAACATCAACTAATTAATTACCTAATTTCACACACACATATTTATATTTTTTTTTATTATTTTTTTATTTTTATTTATATATTTTTTTTATTTAGTTTTTTTCGGAGGGAATAATCAAGGATCAAAAATCACCAATTTCATTTTATGCCGGAGTTCGGGACCCGGTGTCTACAGATCCATTTATAAAGGTGTGTAAAGATGAAGGTATTGTCAGACACTGTCAGAAATACACCACAACAGAATGGGGTGGCAGAACATATAAACCGGACGTTGCTGAAAAAAGTTCGGTGTATGTTGTCCAATGCTGGGTTGGGCAGAGAATTTTGGGCTGAACCTGTTACATATGCTTGCCATCTCATTAATCGCCATCTAGCGCTATTTGTGGTAAAATGCCATTGTAGAAATGGTTTGGAAATCCTGCTACAGATTATAATTTCTTACATGTATTTTGTTCCATTGCATACTATCACATTAAGGAATCAAAGTTGGATCCACGTGTAAAGATAGCAATTTTCATGGGGATCACCTCTAGTGTGAAAGGATATCGACGTTGGTGTCCAGAGTCAAAGAAAATAATCTTCAGCAGGGATGTTACCTTTGATGAATCTACCATGTTGAGAAAGGTAACAAATGAAAGTGTTGAGCAGAGAGATGGTACTCTAAAACAGGTGGAGTTTGAAAGAAAAATTATTAGCCCAGAAAATGATGAAGCAGATGTAGAAACTCCTATGGTAGATAAGGAGTCAGATGAAGAAGAGGTTTTAACCCAAGAACCTCCACAGTAACCTAAATCGATTGCATTAAGTAAGCCAAAGAGGACAATAAAAAAGCCTGCTCTCTATATTGATATGGTGGCTTACTCATTCCAAATTACAACTGATGACATTCCTACCACTTATAATGAAGCAGTCAAAAGTTCAGAAGTAGAGAAGTGGAGGAAAGCCATGAATGATAAAATGCAGTCCCTTCATAAGAATCATACATGGAAGCTAGCTAGTCTCCTGAAGGGAAAGAAGGCAATTGGGTGGAAATGAATATATGCAAAGAAAGATGGATTTCCTGACAATGATGATGTTCGCTACAAAGCAAGGCTGGTGGCTAAAAGCTACGCTCAGACGGAGAAAATTGACTATAATGAAGTTTTTTCTCCAGTTGTAAGACATTCTTCCATTCGAATTTTGTTGTCTTTGATAGCACAATTGGATATGAAACTAGTTCAGTTGGATGTAAAAACTATATTTTTACATGGAGACTTGGAGGAGATCTATATGGTTCAGTTTGAAGGATTTAAAGTTGCTGGAAAATAAAATATGGTGTGCAAGCTTGAAAAATCATTGTACGGATTGAAGCAATCTCCGAGACAGTGGTACAAACGATTTGACAAGTTTATGATGAGGCAAAAGTACACAAGAAGCAAATATGATCATTGTATGTATTTGTGCAAGCTACAAGATGGATCCTAGATATATCTTCTTCTTTATGTTGATGATATATTGATAGCTTCCAAGAGTCCAATAGAGATTGAGAAGTTAAAAACTCAGTTGAACAAGGAGTTTGAAATGAAGGATCTAGGTAAAGCCAAAAAGATTCTCGGTATGGAGATAAACAGAGATAGGGAATTGGGGAGACTTTGTTTGACTCAGAAACAGTAACTGAGAAAGGTGTTAAAACGTTTTGGCATGAATGAAAAGTCAAAACCTGTTAGTACTCCTCTTGCTCCTCATTTCAAGCTCAGTGCATCTTTGTCTCAAAAGAATGAAGCAGAACGAGAATACATGGCAAAAGCACCATATGCAAATATTGTTGGTAGCTTGATGTATGCTATAGTGTGTACAAGGCCCGATATTTCACAGGCAGTTGGGGTTGTGAGCAGGTATATGTATGATCCTGGAAAGCAGCACTGGCAAGCTGTGAAATGGATTTTGTGTCACATTCTGAACACCGTAGATGTTGATTTGGTATTTCAGCTGGATGATCAAGATAATCCAGAAGATTAGGACCACTGAAAATTCTGCTGATATATATGTTGACAAAAGTGGTGACTGCTGTCAAGTTACAACATTGTTTGGGTTTGATCAATATTGTTAAAAGTTAAAGTTGGGAGCTTTGAAGTGTATTTGGTGACACTACTAAAATTGAGTTTTGTGAGGGATTTGAAGATGTGGAGTTCGTCAAGGTGGAGATTTGTTGACTTGGTGGCTCATCCACCCACCTTTGTTGACAAAGTATTTTATTTTGTTAACAATGGAATCCCACATCGAAAACCTATTGAATTGTAATAGGTTTATCCTATTATAAATATACACTACAAAAAAAAAGCGTTATTAGCGACGGAAATTAGCGACTAAATATTTCCGTCGCTATTTTAGCGACTGAATTGCGACGATATTGATGATCCGTCGTGATATTTGCAAAAATATGGAATTAGCGACTAAATAGCGACGGTATAATATTTTAGTCGCTAAATTATGCCGCGAAGAATTCCCGCCTTATTTTCCGACAAAATTAGCGACATAACTAGTAGTCGCTATAAAATAGCGACTAAAATGTAGTCGCTAAAATTTTAATTATAATTAGCGACGGAATTGCGACTAATATTTGTCGCAAAATTTTAGCGACTAAATAGCGACGTAATTTGTAGTCGCTATTAATAATAGCGACTAAGAAATGCAGTCGCTATTTAGTCGCTAAAATACGATTATGAATCGGCTGAAATAACCAAAATCCCTAAAATCCCCAAATCAAAAGTGAAAAAGAAACAGAGAGCTGAAGTGCCGTCGAGAGAGAACCCAGCACCGGAGGAGTTTCGGTTCCCCTTGCCACCGGTGACGCCGCGTGTTAGCTCCGGCAGTGAGAACGGCGATCGGCATTCAATTTGTTTCCTGTTTTTGAGAGGTATGTTTCACGGAAAGATAGCCAAAAGTATGAATTCGTTTTCAATTTTCTTAAAATTGAGTGTGTAGTTTAAGTTGTGTGAAATTTCTTCTGTGTGCTTAGGGTTCTTGAGACATTGAGGCGCAAAAAAGGAGAAGGAAGAGTCAGTGACCGGTGTTACTGCGAATGAAAACAGAAGCTAAGGGGAGAAAACCGGGTATGTTCCACAGTGCATGATTTTACTTGATTTCAATCTTGTTGATGAAAAAAAAAAGATCTTGTTATACTGACCTAGATCTTGTACTAGTATTTACTTTTATTTATGCAATAATCTATAATTAACTTAGGTTGTTATTAATTAGTTCGGTGAGTGATGTTTGTGCTTAATTTTGAGTCAAGGTTAAAAAAAAAATTATATATATATATATATATGAATTACTAAGCTTCCAGTGGGTGCATGAATTTTTGGCTCTTTTGATAGAGAGAGAGAGGGAGATTTGCTGTTTTCTTCTCATTCTTCTATTTCCTGTTGTACTAATCAAGCTTCAGATTTCTTTACATGGAGAGTTGAATTCCATGTAAGAGAAATAAATTAAAGTTGCCAATTTTGAAAGATCTAAATATGTTGATGATATGTAATATCTTCATTAGTCTTTCTTTAATTATTTTCTGTTGGTAGTTTTGATGTTTGATGAAATGTGAATATAATTCAATTTAGTTAATGTTTCAAATTTGTTTCTTTGTAAACTAAAATGTAAAACACTGTGGACCTCAAAACTGTTAATTCATGGCAATGTCTATACCATCAGTTTTCAATTCTGTGGTTCAGGATAATGACATATAAATTTTTAAATCACTATCAGTAAACAATTTCTGAAGAAAATTTTGTTAGTGTTTAGCTAGCTAGATTCGCAACTTATTTAATTATATATATATATATAATATTTTATTCTTATGTTTATCATGTGAAAAGGTTACGTGGTTACATCTGTTGGCAGCAATTTATGATTTTCATTAAATTAATTCACATGAATCCTGTTTGGGGTATGATGAAAGATTGGAAAGAAGCGCATGCAGTGCAAAATGCAATTACAATTGCAATCGAAATTGTTCACTTAGATTAAAAATTGGAAGTTACTTGGAAGTTTACCATTTATGTTTATCATACCAAATTTGACTTGCATAGATCAAACTATATTCTACACAACTAATTGACCTTAATTAGAATAACCCCAATTAGTAAGTTATAGTAATTTCATATGTAGATTTAATTTTATTTTTCCGTGCTATAGTGGACTGAATTAAGTTTAATTCACTGATATTAATTTTCGTGCTACAATTTGTAATTGTCAATTCAGTCACCCACTATTAATTCTGATTGACGGAACACTAACGAATAATAATTCAATTGTTATTTTTATTTACATGGAATTTTTATTTATTTTTCAAAGCGAAATGTAGAGGAGAAGTAATGAATAGACTTTTAGGATCCATTGACTTAAGTAACTTAGAAAAATAGTTTATTGGTAATTCTGTACATAATATTTTTATATTTTTGTTGATGGATGCGGCTCATTCTATAACAAAGCAAGGATTAATTAGTTTTCGATCTCTTATATTTATTTTATATGAAAAGTACTTGACATAGCATTGGATTCATCATTAACATTAATCAAGCTTATATTAGCGAGTACAACCTTTGAAATTCTAATATTCAATAACCGAATTAGATAGTAACTGGCTATAATTAATTTAGGTTTTGACTTTTGTAATAGGATCAACGATATGCATGTTAATACACCATTTAATCTAATTTCTATTACGAAACTATAAGAAGACTATGTCTTTTAAGGGGCAATGGATCCGTTACCTTCTTCTGAGTAATTAAGGGTGATACTAATCGGTTGTTTTTTTTTCTTATTTTGCTAAAATCGAAATATTTAGGTTAAATGGAATCTTTTGATCGTAGTTGGATGTATAATCGACGTGACTCAAGTGGGAGGACTAATGCATCATTTGTATATGGTGTCGAGAATTTTATTAAATTCGCTACTTCTCATCCGGAAGAAATGAGTGGTGATCTTATTAGGTGTCCGTGCAAAAATTGTGTGAACCGAAAGTTCCATAACGTGGATACTGTTATGAATCACCTCTTCCGTAAGGGATTCGTTCGGGATTATTTGGTTTGGAATTGTCACGGGGAGACACACATCACCCCTAATGAGCAAAATTGGAATCCTATGGCCAATGAATAAGTGGAAGTTGTAGGGGTTACAAATCCATATCAGCAAATGGTGATTGATGCAGTGGGGCCTAATATGTTTCCCGACACCCAGTGGCAACAATTTATTTCGGAGGCTCAAACTGCTAATAATTATGAACAAGCCGTTATGTCTAATCCCGATGAACCCGGACCTTCAAATTGGGGTGCAAATTCTATGGATGAGCCACCAAATCCACAATGCCAAGAATTTTATGACCTTCTTGAATCTGGTAATGCACAGTTGTATCCCGGATGTGAGAACCATTGACAGCTTTCGGTAGTTGCCAGGATGTTGTATGCGAAATCTGAATATAATATGCCGGAGAGATTTTATGATGCAAACATTCAACTCTTTAAGGAAGCTTTGCCTGAAGGTAATACTTTGCCAGAAAATTTTTACCAAACTAAAAGTCTTGTTAGAAGCTTAGGATTGCCAGTTCAGAAAATTGACTGTTGCAATGAGGGATGCATGTTGTTCTGGCGTGATGATGAAAACCTGACACATTGTAAGTTTTGCAATCATCCACGATTTAAAATTCGTGTTGGGTATCGTCAAAACAGTCAGAAATCATATAAGAAGATGTATTATTTTCCATTGATACCTAGGCTTCAACGGTTGTATCAATCAAAAGCAACAGCATTACATATGCAATGGCATCATAATCATGTCCAAGATGATGGGGTGATGCAGCATCCTTCGGACTCACTATCTTGGAAACATTTCAATGAAACTCATCCTTCTTTTGCTGCTGAGACTAGAAATGTAAGGTTGGGGTTATGTACAGATGGTTTTCAACCATTCGGACAATATGGTAGGAAATATTCATCATGGCCTGTCATTGTAACGCCTTACAACCTGCCACCTTGGATGTGTATGAAGGAAGCTTATATGTTTCTGACAGTTATTGTACCTGGCCCTAAAAATCCAAAGCAAAAAATTGATGTATTCCTACAACCATTGATTCATGAGTTAAACGAATTATGGAATATTGGAGTCCCAACATATGATGTGTTAAGTAAACAAAATTTTATTATGAGAGCCGCACTTATGTGGACCATCAATGATTTTCCAGCATATTCCATGATGTCAGGTTGGAGTACTTCTGGGAAATATGCTTGCCCTTATTGCATGGAACATACCCAGTCATTCAGACTAGAGAGTGGTGAAAAGCAAACATGGTTTGACAATCATCGAAAATTTCTTCCTCCAGATCACCCATTTAGGAGAAATAGAAGGAATTTCAGAATCGGTCATATTGAAACAATGCCTCCGCCACCAATAATAGATGGGGAACAAATTCTGCAAGAAATTGATCAATGGGGTTTAGTGAAAGTTACAGAGTTTGATGCAGATGAGATTAATGGGTTCATTTGTCAGTCTTGTGGTTGGAGAAAGAGAAGCATTTTTTGGGATTTGCCTTATTGGAAATCACACCTGATTCGACATAATCTTGATGTCATGCATGTTGAGAAAAATGTGTTCGACAATGTGATTAACACGATTTTAAATGTTGAAGGGAAAACCAAAGACAATGCAAAATCACGTTCAGACTTACAAAAATATTGTTGTCGGCCAGAGTTGGCAATGGATCCAATCAGTGAAAAATATCCAAAAGCCTGTTACACATTGGATAAAGAATCGAAAATAGAATTGTTTCATTGGTTGTCAGAACTTAAGTTTCCAGATGGATATGTTTCTAATTTGGGTCGTTGTGTTGATATGAGGAAGCTCAAACTATATGGCATGAAAAGTCACGATTGTCATATATTTATGCAGCGATTGATACCTGTTGCCTTTCGTGAGTTACTACCTGGAAATGTGTGGCAGGTACTCACGGAGCTGAGCTTATTTTTTAAGGATTTGACATCCAGTACTATCCGTGTTGAGGACATCGAGGCATTGGAATCAAACATCCCCCTAATTATGTGCAAGTTAGAAAAGATATTTCCTCCGTCTTTTTTCGACTCAATGGAGCATGTATTGATACACTTACCATATGAAGCAAAGGTTGCTGGACCTGTACGGTATCGATGGATGTATCCATTTGAGAGGTAAATATAAAGATAACAATGAATATTATGAAGTGTGAAAATAAAAGTTGAGGCTTTATACATGAACTAAATAAATGTTACCCTTTCGTGTAATGCAGGTTTCGCCGATCACTAAAAAAGAAGATTGGCAACAAATCAACAGTTGAGGCTTCTATTTGTAATGCGTATTTACTATCGGAATCATCTGACTTTTTCTCGCATTACTTTGAACCTCACTTCAGTACAAGCCAACGACGACCACCTCGTAATGACGATGGAGGTTGTCAGGAAAATATGAGCGGAAATTTATCTGTGTTCACTTACCCCGGCCGAGCATGCTCCGAAATTCGTGACAGAACATTAACAACAGAGGAGTATGAGGCAGCCCATAAATATATTCTGCTAAATTGTGAGGAGGTTTCACCATTTTTGAGGTATATAATTCTTATTTTGAATATTAAGTTGCAATATATGCAAGGATACATGCTAAAACTAATATTTTTTTTTTACAATAATGTAATGTAGTATATATTGCAATAACTTACGTGAGAAGTATCCTGATCTGACACCAAGTCAAATTGATGCGAACATAGATCACTATTTCGCAGACTGGTTTGAACTCTATGTAAGGCATACACAATTTCCATTTATAGCTCAAAAATATAAGTTAACATTGAATTGTTGATAACGTTGCCATGTTTTCTTTTTTGTCACAAGGTCCGTTACAATGGAATTGACAATGAATATCTCCGCAGTTTGTCACAAAGACCATTAAGGACAGCAAAGTGTTATTCTATCTATTTCGTGAATGGATATAAATTTCACACAAAAAGTCATGCTTCTGGGAGACGATCAGTGAATAGCGGAGTTTGTGTTAAAGGCTCCAACTCATGTGATAATGTTGGCGAATATTATGGATGGATTGAGGAGATCCTGGAGTTGGAGTACCCTTCGTTACCAATAAAACGGACAGTATTATTCAAGTGTCATTGGTTTGATCCCACTATAGACATTGGTCTTAAGATACACAACAAATATAGAATGGTTGATGTAAATCATAACCGTCGTTTCAACAGATATGAGCCATTCATCCTAGCAATGCAAGCAACTCAAGTGTATTATGCAAGATATCCTTCTTTAAAAGTAGATAGATCTCATTGGTCAGCTGTGTTTTCAGTAAAACCAAGAGACTTTATTGTGACTCCACATGTTAGCGATGGGACTGCTCATATAAATGCTAATGCATTTCAAGTTGATGAAGTTACAGTGCATGATATAACAGTGGATACTGGTAACGACGACGATATTGACTTGCGTGATCCTTCGGGAGTTGTCATTGAACTTAATAATGTTAATGAGGTGGATCCAGTACTTGAAGTGGATGATGATGAAGAAGAATTTGTTGATTATGATAGCAACGAGGACGACGATGAGGAATTTCAAAATTCATCAGATAGTTGCTAAGTGATTATATGTAATTTTTATAGTATCGTGTGTTAAATATTAAACATTTTTAAATTATATATATGAGTTTTTGTTTAGGATTGCCATTTTATATTATAAATGTTAAACACATATATGCATGTATACTTTACCATTTTACAGGTATGGGTCGTGGCAGAGGAAGAGGATTTACAGGTCGGGGTCGACAGGGAGGAGGACATGGCGGGGATTCAATAACTCCACCCTTTGGAGACATGCCACATATCCCGGGAGACCCTTCATCTGGGAATTCACCTTCGCCTCCTATTTCCTCTATGCCATCTGCACCTACTCCTTCTCCACACACAGCCCACAGCAGTACATCGACCACATGTGAGGTTTCGACTGGAAATAATAATCGATTGGACGTTACGGTGAACCAGGTGGGCTTGTGAGTATTTGCGACTGCAAATTGAGATTAAGTAATATGCATGTTTAACCACATTTCTTTTATATTGTTTACTTTGCAGGCTAGAACCTTCCTCACAATGCTCCAGGACTATAACCAGCATCTTCCACCAGCGGATTGACATTAATGGAGTTAGTTGGAAGGAGGTTTCCAGAGAAATTAAGGAGTTTTATTGGGGGGAATTTAAGGTACATCTTTATTTTTATTTCAACATGCAATGAAACTTTTTCATTTCAAATTAATTGGATTATAATATGATCATATTGACTAATGAATCTCTTGTAATATATATATATATATACAGAAAAGGTGCCAGTGGGATGATGCTGTAAATGCTCTTGTTAGGGCTGGTTGGGAAACAAAAGCTGCTCAGAGGTATAAAGATTATGTGTATAACGTAAAGAACGCGAAGCAGAAGCCGAAGGACTTTCCAGAAGCAGCATGGATTAGGTGGCATGAGATTTTCAATCTTCCTCTACGCATCCAGGTTTCCAATCAGAAAAAGGTAAATCGCTATGGAGGGTCTGAAGACAAGGCACCAGGATCTTACACGGGTGGCACCATATCTATTGGTGAGCATATCTCACGATTGGTAAGTACTTTAATAATAACAGAAATTACTTTTATACTAGTGATTCTATATTATCATAATGTTCGCATAATGATTTGTTCATATCAATACCTTTCAAACAGTAAGCATTTTTACTTAGGATTATATAGAGTCACTCATTTATTGAATTGGACATATATATATATGCGAATTGTTTTATATTATTTGATTGGTATATGTTTTGGAGGATGGGAAATTTGTGTTGGAGTTTGTTGAGAAGATTGGAGTAAATTGGTGATTTTATGAAGTGTAAAATGCATTTTTATTTACAGGAGGATGTCAATAATATAGGGGAGGTTCTGTCAAATTTTTCATTGATTTGTTAGAACCAGTCAATATTGAATTGAAAATATAAGCGAACTGTTTGATATTTTTTGATTGCTATATGTATTGGCGAATGGGAATATTGTGTTGGAGTTTGTTCAGGACACTGGAGTAAATTTGTGATTTTATGAAGTGTAAATTGCATTTTTATTTACAGGAGGATGTCAATAATATAGGGCAGGTTTTGTCAAAATTTTCATTTATTTTTAGAATTTTTTTCATTTCTAACATTACATTTAAATAGCATTAATGCAAAAAATAATGTAAAAATTTATTTTCGGTCATCTTCTTCTTTTCCAATAACTATTTTGTACTGCGTGTGATAGGAGAAAGAGTTGGGCCGCCCACCTACAATTCCCGAGGCTTATTTGCACACACATACTATAAATCACGATGGGAAGACTTATGTGGCGGACCGTAGCAGGGAGGTACATGTAAGTAATATGTATTTTAAATGTTGATAATATTTTCTGATATTCAAATGCCTAATTGTTGTAAAACATGATTTGTACTAATATTTATATTTATAAAACATTGTTGTCATTTAACAGGAGAGGTATGAGCAACTCCGATCAGAAAGATCGCAAGAGGAGTCGTCTGTCGATGAGTCGGAGTTGTTCATTGAGGCCGCACGTCGCAATAAAAGGAAAACCATTTACGGTCTTGGCTCTTATGTGCCTCCCGGTCTTTATTCATCCGGCCCATCTTCTGCTGCTGGTCCAAGCACTGCCTGTCATTCTGCTGTACCCTGCCTGACGAAGCAAGATGTCGAGGAGATTGTCGCACGGACTATTCGCTCGTTGCTTCCTCACTTGCCAGGCCAGCCACCAGCCACTCAGTCTGATACCCCCACTACATCACCTGCCCCACATGATCAGGATGCCGGCCCTTCATTTTCGCCTGGTTCTCACCCGCCTGATGATTCTCATTTTGGTAGTGGCGGCCCTGCTTGACTGTTTCTCCATATTTATTCTTATTAATATTATCACTAGTACATTTTACTTGAATATTTTATATTATGTCGCACAACAAATATATTATTTTTTTATTTACGTTTTTTGATTACTTATATACTATGTACGAACTTACGACCAGTAATTATATATATTTTTGATGAAATCTGCATAAATTTATTTATATTTTATATTTATATTCACATTTATTTTATTTTAGTTTATATTGGTATAAAAATATTAAAAAAAATAATATTTAATAAATAGCGACGGAAATTTCCGTCGCTAAAATTTAGCGACTAAAAAATTGGCAACTGATTTTAGTCGCTAAATTTTAGCGACTGAATAATTAGCGACTGATTGTCGCAAAATATTTTGCTACTAAATTTAGCGACGGAGATTTCCGTCGCTAAATAATTGAGGCGACTAAACCTATCCCTCTATTACCGACCAAAAAAATCACCTTTAGCGACAAAAAAAACAGTCGCAAAAATTAGCGACGGAAAATATTTTTAGTCGCTAAGTCCTTGCGACGGCCTTATTTGCGACTGCTAGTCGTTCCGTCGCTATTTATAATTAGCGACGAAATGTTCAATATTAGCGACGGTTTAGTCCGTCGCTATTAGCTGTTTTTTTTGTAGTGATAGCCCACCTTATTTTGTTTTTTCTATCCCAAAATTGCCAATCTTTGCTAAGGCAAAAATTATTTCTCTCTTTAGTAAATATTTCACTTGTATTATTTATTTAAAATAATGAAATATAATTTGGTAGTGTCCGAGGACATAGGCATAATTGGCCAAACCTCGTTAAATTCTGGTGTTCTTTATTTATCTATTTAATAGCTATTGTCAGGTATATTGCTAGTAAATTATTGTGTTGTTAAATTGCTTAGGAAAATTTTGTCTAAGAAGATTGGATTTTAAGTGGGATCATTTTTGACCCCTCCAATCTTTCCTGATAATTTTACCTTGTGTATTTTTTCAGTACAATCGTTTACGCTTTATTCACCTACTCAATAGTGTTCGAGGTGAATTTGGTAGAAATTAACTCGAGTTTCTACAACAGTTTCAGGAATTTATTAGACAACTTTTCCTTTTCAATGGGGGCACAACCATATTTACTGAGAATGTACAAGATATGTCTTTTGCTTCCTATATATAAGGAGGCTATGTGCATACATAACGCAAGAAAAGGTTATAATCTGTATCATTCTAAAGCGCTTTCTCTTTGCGAAAAAGAAAAAATGGCAATGATCCCAAGCTTCTTTGGTAACTCAAGGAGCAGCATCTTTGATCCTTTCTCTTTTTGGGATCCATTCAAAGACTTCCCTTCTTCTTCACTCATTTCTCGTGAGAATTCTGCTTTTGTAGATACTCGTCTCGACTGGAAAGAACCTCCGGAGGCTCACATATTCAAGGCTGATCTTCCCGGTGTTAAGAAAGAGGAAGTGAAGGTGGAGATCGAAGATGACGGAGTTCTTCAGATCAGTAGAGAAAGGAATGTGGAGAAAGAAGATAAGAACGATACTTGGCATCGAAGATGATAGAGTTCTTCAGATCGGTGGAGAAATGATATTTCTATCACTAACTTAGCTATGGAACTCAATGTACCGTCACTATATTTAGCGACGGAGTTTTACTTTCCCTCGCTAATTTTAGCTCCGTTGCTAAATGGATTTTTTTAGTTTTTAATTAGATAATAATAAATAATATAAAAATTGTAATCGACAAAATTAATATATATAATGGAAAAAGTATTAATTAAAATCAGTAAATTTGATAAAAATGCAACAATAATGTATTAACATACAACAATTAAGTAAATTTGATAAGAATGTAACAATAATGTATTAACTAAAATACTACAACTAAATGTACTACAAATAGTAAAAATACTAATTAAGCAGTGGGCGAATTTAGACGATCAAAATGCTGCGCTGGCGTGTCAGGTAATTTGCAGTTAATGAACTCCTCCAAGTGATTAATGCGGTTCATCAATATGTTTATTGTGTTACGAAACTTAACGACTTTACCACTGGTCACTGCCCACCTACTGATCGCAGCTATACTGGTTGGGGAGGAATGCGAATAACAAATGTTTGCAAAAAATCCAAGCCAAAAATCTGTCCATGGCAGTCCCTATTGCTAACTACCTCATAAAATGCCTGAGCCTGATCAATATTCTCAGAATCCGCTGTCTAATATTGAAGACTTTCCTGTACTCGCTCCTATCAATTAGTACTAAAGTTAAACTAAGATGACATATAAAAATAATAATAAATTGTATGATTAACATACATGGACTTCTCTAGCTCGGTTGTTTACGAAAGTCACACTGTCATGATTTCGTGTATGGGTGTGCAAAAACACCTCATGTGGTGTAGGTCTTATGCCCAAAGACGTTTCCTGCAAACAACTTATAGGTTACTAAAATTTTGGCAGAGTTTTTCCTAAATTTGTAGCAAACTTCCTGTATAAAAATCACAAAAGCACTTCTATATTACTATTTTCCTGCCAACCAACTCCAATTCAAAGTCCTTACACAATATTTTTTTTCATCCTCCTTTATTTAATCAAATATTTTGAGAATTATTAAAAGTCGCATTTATTTCAATAAAAGAAAACTCTTAATCATAAAAGTTAGATCTTTGAATACTTACAAGTCTATCAGCATGTTCACGGTGGGACAGTGTACCTCCAGTATGTAAGGAAACACTTACTCTCTCTGGTCCTCCCTGCCTATTAGTAGAATTCCACTCTGTAATAGAGAGGGCCTCGGTTGATATCCAATACTGTAACCAGTTTGCCTATATTTTTTCATTTATGAAACGAGGTCGTTCACCTTTTTGGTGTATCTTGCTCAAAAAGTCTCTATAACATGCACGGGCTCAACTCTTCCATGAACTATACACAAAGGGATCAATTGCTGAATTCCAATAAAAAGCTTTATGAGTTAAAAAAAAATCTAAACATAATGTAAGTATCTATAAACTACATTTGGAATGTAATTAATATATGAAGTTAGATAGAATAATTAAGATAAAATAATTTTTTTTTTTACCTGAACCTCCTGAAAAAAATAAAAAAAATTGTTTCCTGAGAGACTTTCTTCCATAAATAACCATCAAAATCAATTCTTTCCTCAAATGTACCCGTCATCGAGTAGGAGCAGTTTTCAGATGGGCTCAATCTAATAGACAAGCAATTTCATAATCTTTTCAAATTAAGCACTATAAAATTGTATATTAACAACTCACTGATTTTCTTCAATGACAATGTACATCCGTCCATCCACTCTAATCGCTTCAGGCATAGGACCTTCAACTGTTTATGCCGCTAATCTTTGAGATGGTCTGGAAGGATTGTCTACTGCAGGAGCTTATGTAGATGAAGTAGCAGCGGTAGATGCAAGGCATGGAGAACTCTGTGGTAATGAATCTGTGCCCATATTTGAAGGGGTAGATATAGGAAATAGGGGTTAATTTTACCCATAGTCACTGAACTTATACTCAAATAACACTAATATAATGAAAAAAATTTTGTTCTCATAAAAATCACTAAACTTAAAATATATTTACAGAAAAATAACTTCAATCGTTTTTTGACAAAAAAAATCGTTAAAAATTACAGCTAGTATATATACTCAGACCCCCATGTATAAGTAGCTTGACACGTGGCATGCCTTATGAAAAAAATGACATGTAAGTATACCATATGACAAGCTGACTTGTCGAAATATTCATGTGGCATGCCACATTACGCCATGTGTCAAGCCATGCGTGTATGGGGGTGCTGAGTGTACGCGCTGGCTGGACTTTTTGCGAAAGAATATCATAAAACAATTAAAGTTATTTTTCTGTAAACATGTTATAAGTTCGATAATTTTTATGAGAATAAAAATTCTTTCATTATATTAGTGTTATTTGAGTATAAGTTTAGTGACCATGGGTGAAATTAACCCTAGGAAATAGTGATCCCTCTGCTGGACTCACTGTAGGGGAGACTGATAGAGGCAACATATTAGAAGTTTTCCTCTTATTATGCATTTTTTTACCTAAAAATCTTGATAAACATAGTTAAATATCAGTAGATTACATTGTTAAAGTAATGAAGTTAAGATAATATCTAGCTACAAAAAGATATCAATTAAATCAATAATAAATAATAAATTGTATTTACATTAAGGAATTTTCTCAAGTGATATAAAATTTGTACAAAGAATTATTCACTATCATCACTCAGTTGTAAATCATTATTACAATTATCTTCATTTTCCAAATAATTATAATCAAATTCAGGCTCCATTTCATATGTATCACCCTCTATAAACTCCTCCTCCTCTTCAGGTGCAATATCAACATATTCATTATCTGGATTGTTCAAAGATTCCACTACAAAAAAATCAAGAATTAGCATGAAAATTTCTGTTGCTAATTGGGCTATTTTCGTCGCTAATAACTTTCAGCGACGTGGCAATTAACCGTCACTATTTGCTCCGTCGCAAGGAATTTTGCGACTAAAATATAAACTCGTCGCTAAAAATAGCGACAACAAACTTCGTCGCTAAAAATAAAATTTTCGTCGCTAAATAATCCTTAAATTAGTCGCCATAAATATTAAAAATTTATTAGCTACAGAAAATCCGTCTCTATTCCGTCGCTAAAAATACTATTTTTTAATATTATTTTTAATTTAATTTTTTATTATAATTTTCAATTTAATTTATTATTATTATTATTATTACATCCAAAATTTAATTTAATTTATCTAAATAATAATTGTACAATATTTTTAATATTACTATTAATTTAAAAAATATGATGTCAAAAAAGTACATTAAACTGTACAATATTTAAAAAACACTGTAAAAAATACTAATTCAAACTAAATAGTGCTACTTAAAAATATATAGAAGTTCACAATAACTTTGTACAATAAGTTCACAATAATTCAAATATAATAAAAGTACATTAAATTGTACAATACTTAAATTAAAAGTAAATGGTCTTGTTATTTTTAGCAGCATTCTATCAAATTCCAGTAGCTACAAGTCACCAATAAAATTTTCAAATTAATACATACCAAAATTAATGAATAAAAAATCAAAATAAGAAAGATTGATTCTAGTTCATATATTACAAGGCATGAGCTACCCTTTTCTAAATTCCCCATTTAATTAATTAACTAGAATATATATATATATATATATATATATATATATATATACATACACATACACATACATACATACATACATACATACATACATACATACATACATATATATATATATATATATATATATATATACACACACATACATACATACATACATACATATATATATATATATATATATATATATATATATATATATATATATATATATATATATATATATATACACACACACACACACACACACACACACATACATACATACATACATACATACATACATACATATATATATATATATACACACACACACACACACACACATACATACACACACATACATACATACATACATACATACATACATACATACATACATACATACATACATATATATATATATATATATATATATATATATATATATATATATATATATATATATATATATATATATATATATATATATATATATATATATATATATATATATATATTTCATAAATTTACATATTAACAAATATAGTATAAATATAATACCAATTCATGTATCATGTATCCAAATTTGACTATCATAAAATTATTTTTTATTTAAATTCGATCTAACATACAAATTAAGAGAATAAAAAATAAATTTAGACTTTTCTCCACAAAATAGATTTTGGTTGAGGTTTAAGTTTTAACCAATCAATTAAAATGGGCTTTTTAACAGGAAGAATGAGATACTTGAAGATAAATAGTTAAGACATGAATCTCAATGTAGAGAGTTAATTAAAAAAATCATCTAAAATAATGGCACAATTTATCAGTGCACATGTGCCAAACTCACATGTTGGCCCATATGCAGAATCTAGTCAATGTGCCAAGAAGTCACACGTTGGCCCATGACAACTAGTGTAATTCTCATGATTAAGTTTTTTGCAAACCAGATCCCTCGACACTTCACCTAACTAAGCCTATCATAAGTACTCATTCATGCTCCTCAGCTAACTTCACATCAACAGTCCCATACTCTCAACATTATGGCATGCAAACCCCTCAAGATTAGTATCTAACCAAATTGAAACGTGTAATACCCCAAAGTATACCCTAGTCGGATTATAGTGTCAATTGCATGTTAGGGTGTTAATGAGATTGGATTGAGTGAGTAATTAATGGGCCAAGGGTGTAATTGAAAAAGGAAAAGTTACAATTAAAGCACATAATTATTATGAGGGATTAAATGGTTAATATCCAAGGATTGAGGTGCAACTTTGGTGGATGGGATTAGTGGAATCAACGTGTGGCTTCTCCCATGAGACAGCCAACCCTTTCTTTTTGCATGCAAATTATGTTTAATGATGAGGTTGAATTGGTAGTGGAATTTGACAGCATTTCCATTCTTTGCTTTCCTCAAAATTCTGTATTCCTTCATCTCTTGAGTTTGAGTTTCTATTTCTTCTCAATTGAATCTGGAATTTGATTGCATGTGGATTAGTTTGAAGAAGAGAATTAAGTGAAGAAGGTAAGTGTGGTTAATAAGTTGTGTTCATCTCCTTCTATTTATGATTTCATTGTTAGCTATGAGTATAGTCTAATGAACTTGTATATGTATTGTATGTGTATGTGAGTTGAAGAGGCAAGTAGAGCTGCCAAAGGTAAAGAGAAAGTGATATAGAAGAGAAAGGAAGGAGAGCTTCAAGAGGTTTGGGATATATGTGTTCTTATGTGTTCTTATGTTAATTTTATTTGAGTATATGTGACGGATAGATGACTTTGATGTGTAATTGATGTGTGATTATGTGTTAATTGATAGAGGTGTACTTGAAGTGTACACATGATGTGTGATGATTATTGAACAAAATCCATGAGCATACTAAGTGAATAAGCATGAAAAGTATGAATCTTAGTGTTAGGGAAAAATCTGCTTATAGCTTACTAGACCTCCGTATAGTATTTTGGGCATAACTGGAGTTTCAGAACTCCAAATGGTATGACAAAAGTACCGTTTGAAAGATAAGACATATTCCTACAAATGCCTTAGAAATAAGCTTGAGAAAATTCTAGCTCTAACTATCTCAAAAGTGGTCATGAAGTAGAGCTATCTTCCCTGGCCGGGTTCAGGGGAGCAGTGTATATTGTTTTGTTCATATCTGGAGATTTAGGTGTCCAAATGAACTGAAATTTGTTTTATATGAAATCTAACATCCTAAGTATCATTTGTTAAGAAGGATGTTTGGCCTAAAAATGAGGTTTATAGGTCGGTTTAGGCTATTGAAGTTTGAAATTGGAAAGGAGTTAAAACATTTCATTCACATTTCTATTCTCATTGTCACACCCTCAGGTGGTGAAATAATCTGTCCCACCCTTAGATAGTGAAATAATCTGTCACACCCTCACGTGGTGATTTCTGCCCAGTGTCACCACCTCAAGTGGTGAAATAGGCTGTCACTCAAAATATCACAGCCTTAGGTGGTGAAACATTCTGGTTGCTTTCTTTCAGCATTTAACACTCTCTGTTTTGTCTTTTTAGGGTGTTTTTCTTCCCGAAATGTACCCGAACTTCACCACGAGTTCTCATGACTTGTCCAATACATATTTATCATTATAAAATGAGTATCTTAAGCATGATGAATTATGCATATTAATATATATGTAAATATGTATGAGCTATAAGCATTCTAAGTGTGATGAATTAAGTATGTGAATGCGGATGCTATAGTTTTGAATGCGAATATGTATAGTCTTGAATATGAATGCATACAACAAGAATGTGAAGGTGAATAAGTGTAAATGTGAATGCGTATATCCATGTGTAAATTAAGTATGATAAATTATGAATGATGATGCGTATTAACAAGCATATATTTAAAATATCTTGAGCATGGTGAACCATGTATGCAATGATATGCATATAGAGTTACATGTGAATGAGTTTAGAATGACATGTATGTATGTATAGTAAGATATAAAGTAGATTACATGACTAGCATGGGTTTAAGTAAATGTATATGAATGACCATACATGTTTTGATATGGGATAATGGTTATAAACCTTAGATGCTCATACAAGTGGATAGATAGGCATGCCTATAAAGGGTTAGATGATTTGCAGCTGCTAGATGTTGGCACTGACGGGTGTCTATATGTTTGGCATCGACGGATGTCTAGATGTTGATACTTAAAGTATCTAGATGTTTGGGACTACGGTCTCTAGATGGCTTGAGACTATGGTCTCTAGATGTTTTGGTACCATTACTTGGTATCTACATGTACCCGTATCCACTTATGTTATGACAATGGGCTAAATGTAAAATGTAAAAGTATATGAATTGATGTCAAATGTATAAGAGATGATACTGTTATGTATAAGAAATGATGTCTATATGTACAAGAGATGTATAAATGCTAAAGAGCTATAGTACATGGCTAGAGAAGCATATGGCTATCGTATATCTTAAACGTTTATATGAGCTTACATGTATAGGAGAAGTCACTAGTTGTACAAGGTATACTATAAGTATGCTTTTATGCTTATATGTAAATAAAATGGACATGATATGCAATGACATGATATTATATGTTACATGAGTTGATAATTAGAGTTAGAAGAACATGAACATGATATAGGTTACATGAGATTAGTAGATATGTTATATAGCAGAATGACTATATGTTTGGTATGTTACAAGTATGATAAATGCTTATATCCTTACATGCTCATAGATGATTGGCATATCGTCAAATGATATGCTTGATGATTATGCTTGTGACTTCGATAGAAGTCTTCTATATGTGATATCCCCACTAAGCGTTATCGCTTAGCACGGGTGTTTTCCCGTGTAGGTTTACAGGTACGAAGGGTTGCACATCTGCAAGGTCATGGCCACTAGGAGTATATATTGAAGTCTTTTTGTATATGGCATAGTTTTGTATACATGTTCTAGCGTTTTGTATAGCTTGGCATATGTAAAAGTAAAGCGACTATTGTATAGGACATGTATATGGCAAAGCAAAGTGTATTTTGTATACAGTATGTAAACGTAAAGTAAATGTTATGATGTAAAAGAACGGTTTCATTTTGAATATATAAACGAATATATGAGTTTGTTTTTTTTGCATGTTTTTGTTATGTTAAAGACCATTATTCCGCTGCATGTGATTGTATGATTTTATCTTCGCTTCCGTATGAGTGTTCTGTATGTGCATGCGTTGTAGCGACTCCGATATCCTCCCAAGGGGTATTGGGGCGTCACAAAATGTGTCAAGACCATGTTAACCAAAAATCAACCTTATAAAAATGAGAACAATGTCATACTTCTCACTCGTCCATTACTTACCACTAACTCTTTTCTACTATAATTTTAGTGTCTCTCCATCCTAAACTATAAAATCAAATCTAACAGAAACGTTTGTTTTGTTCTCTTCTTCCAAAAGTTCATCTAATAAGAAGTACACATAGCATCTAAAGATTACTAGAATCAAAGAAAATAATTAGCATCAGAACAAATAATAGTCCGAGGAGATTTAAAACAAGATTAAATATTATTGAAGTCCAAAACGTGATCAGCTCCAATTTTGCCCAACAATAGAAGAAGTCAAGAGATTTAAAAACAAGATTAAATATTATACAAATCCAAAAACAACAACAGTTCAAATTCTACCCATCAACAGAAAAAACTCAATTCACGTTCTCTCAATCCCTAAAATTGTTCATATTAATTTAATTTCATGCTTCGTTAAACCAGTTCATTAAACAACACAACAAATTAACCAATTTAACAAATAATTTAATCACACACACACACGATAATTAAGAAATCCCTAACCTTTATGAAGCTTTCACTTCCGTTTGTAAACAATTTCTTCATCTCTAATTCTTAAATTGTCTCCTTGCCTTTCTCCTCATTTCTTTCTTCCTCTTGTATCGACCAATTTTGCCATTCCAAGACTCAATTCACCAAATGCCAACCAAAAACACATATTCAGTAACCATCCAAAGCTAACCTGAATATAAAGGCATGCAAATTCATCACTTTCTTACTTAATTCAATCGCTACAAATTAACTTCAATCTCAATTTTACACAAATCAGATTTCGTAACTTAAAAGAGATTGCTCAGAAGAATCGATTTAAAGGAAAGCCACAAATTTGAAAATTGATAGTTATGAGAATTCCAGTCACTGTAAGATTAAATTGATAGAGAAAAGCTTTTTTATCAGATTTTGCAGTATCCGTGCAAAACTTGATAAGAAATATTACTCATCCATACAAAATACAACAAGAATGATTCGATGTAGTAATCCACCACCAATATTAATTATCAAACCAAATAGGGTGAAAGAATAATAAACAAGAGAGAAGATATTGATCTGCATCTTTGGCAATTTAACAGATAGAAAGAAAAAGAGAGACTATTGAGGATAAAGGCGGCAGATCTAGCGCTTGACGGAGGGATGAGGACGGCAAGGGGCGAGGGACGGCTGGGAAGCGTGTGCCGACATGGGAGATCTACATATCTGCAGGGGGCCAGCGGCTGGGACGCACAGAGGGCAATGGCGGATCGGGTGTGAAGGCAACAGTGCTCGACGGTTCCACAACTCCGATCTCCTCGTCGGCGACGACGAACAGCGGGATCCAAGTGACAGCAGGGGGTGCGACCAAGAGAGAGACAGCGCGTGAGGAAGAGGTGGAGTGCGACATAAGGGGAAGAGAGGGAAATCAGCGCGGGGGTGGCAGGGGAGCGAGAGACGACAGCGCGGGCATCCGATTCGGGTGGACGGCATGGTCGCGGTGCAAATTTGCGTGCAGCCAAGTGACCGAGAGAGATAGAGGGTGGGGAGAGGGAGGGAGAGGCAGAGAGAGACAGAAATGTGTAGGTTTTTTTATATATATATAAGATATTTAGCGACTGTATTTTCAGTCACTATTTAGTCACAATGTTTTTAGTTTTGTTTAGCGACTAAACTTTATTTAGCGACTAAATTTTCTGTCGCTAAGTTAGTCGCAAAAAAAGGCGCAATTTTTTAGTGCCAATTTTTAGCGACTAATTTTCGTATTCAGTCGCTAAATTGCTATTTATATCAAAAAATATGATTTCACAACTAAATACTAATTTAGTCGCAAATTAGCGACTACATTTCGTTAGTCGCTAAATCATTGTTTTTTTTTGTAGTGTTTATTAACTTCATATGCCAGACTTGCATTTATTTCTTGAACCTCCATTTCTTCTTCTTGAAAGGTTTTGCTTTCAATTCATTTATTTTGTCTCATTGCTTTCATTTCAAAAATGCCTCTGGATTTTACCTTGCAAACTACCAGCCAATCTATCTTATCTTGTCTTAGACTAGGAAAAGGGACATAATAAACTTGGATTGCTTGTATTGCCAACACAAAAGGTTCAAAATTAGGAAATCTTCTTCGTTGGTTTATTTCAACAATGTTGTATCTGCTATGCACTTTTGTTTCGAATTAAGTGTTGGATCAAAACATTCACACTTAAATATCACACAATATTTTATTGGCAATGCGGGATACTCAATTTCAAGTATCGCTATAATTTTATCATAATAATCCATCAATTTTTCTTGAATGCAAACCCTACTATTTATAGTTTCCCTATTATGACCATGAGATTATGTATGAAATTTGTATCCATTAATGAAATACACCGAATAAGATTTAGCAGTCCGCAATAGTCATTTCATAAGGTTAGAGATGAAATTATTTTCAATTGGGTTTTCCGACGCCTACAAAAAGAGATTGTCTAATGTCATTTACACGGTGATGAAAAAACTATATCTTTCATGTACTATATTTGAAGTCAACACTTACATATGTCTTGAACCATTTATAAAAGTGCTTTTCGACTTCCTTATTGATATCATTTTGTGTTATTTTTGGCATTAACTGCCGTAACCATCCCTCATATAAACTGCAATAACCAACAACAATAATATATAATTTCATATCACCCCTCATCTCATAAACTAAATGATCAATTTAAAATAATAAGTTAAACTTATTGCATGAAAGGTTGAATCTCTTGGCAATTCAGTAAGATATAACTATGGGGAGCCTCTAATTCCTTTTTTGTAAGCATTCTTCTGGTTGAATGTCTATGTAATTGACCAGGATAGATAAAAATAGATAAGTTTCTATCGTTTCCACTTGTTTCACCCCCGTTGTCATTACGAGGAACTTTTCGGTGTGTGTGGACATGTGGCTCAAAATACGCATTGCATATTGAGCCTTCAAATCTGGCTTTGTTTTTGACATTTTTTTCAAGTGATACAAATTCCTACACAACAAGTGTTATTCAAATTACTAATCCTAACAAACTACAAGTTTATACATATATATAAATACCATTTGTAATTATCTCTTAAAGGGATACATCCATCTATATTGAAGGGTCTAGCCAGTTTTGCCTTCTCTACTAAATGAACAGGTAAAAACTCCATAATGTCAAAGAAGCTGGGAGGAAAAGTCCCTCTAATTTGCACAGGATTACTAGAATTTCTAATTCCAATTTTTCATATTAGCCAATTTTATCTCAGATGAAGTAAAGTTTTTGAAAAACAAACTTAACTCTGATATATCTTCCCACACATTTGGAGGCAATAATTTTTGAAAAGCAACTAGCATTAGCTTTTGTATGAATACATGGCATTCATGATTTTTTATTCCGAATAATTTATACTTCCTTATGTCCATGCACCTTGCTAAGTTCGAAACATAACCATCCGAAAACTTTAGGCTTCTTAACCATTCATACAAAACTTCCTTCTGTCTCTTGTCTAAAGTATAACATGCTTTTGGATATTTTTCCGTTCGAGAATCTATGTCTAACTCATTTCTTTTGCAAAATAATTTTAAATCAGCACGTGATTTTGCATTATCTTTTGTCCTCCCTTCAATGTTCATTATGGTATTGAAGACATTGTCAAAAATATTTTTTTCTATATGCATCACGTCTAAATTATGCAAAATCGAATTCAATTTCCAATATGGCACATTACAAGAAAAAGCGAATTTAGGGACGAAATCAATTCCGTCGCTAAATAGCAACGACAGAATATATAGCGACGGACATTTAACAAATAGCGACGAAAAAAAATTCCATCGTTGAATTTAGAGGGAAAGATTCGCAAGAGTTTTTAGCGACAAAAATTAGTGACGAGATGTTATTTTCATCGCTAAACAGGGCGCCAAATTATCACTCCTCCTTTTACTATGGTATTTAGCAGCGAAAATATGATTCGTCGACAAATATTAGCGACGGAATAAGTATACCGTCGCTAATTAGCGACGGTGTTTCTAACCGTCGCTAATATTTTGTGATAGTCCAGATTTACTGTCGCAAAGGAGAAATAATAGTGACGAAATTTTATTTTTCGTTGCTATTTGAAATATTTGCGATGGAAAATATAATTCCGTCACTAAATAATTTTATATAAAAACTTTATTTTTCTCCCTCTCTCACATTCTCTTTCTCTGTCTCACTTTCTCTCTCTGGGTAACCTGATCTACCCCATTTGCAGTGCCTGTGCCCCCCAGCCGGATCGAAGGAGGTAGCCCGGCCGCGAGTCGCCCCTGCCGGAGCTGATCCCCTCCGTGCTACAGCGGCACCACTTTTCCACTGCCATTGCAGATCGCGCCTACTCGGGCCATTTCCCACCGGCGTTGCAGATCTCAGTCCCTTGCCGTCCTTGCTGCTGTCGTCATGCACCCCTGCCGGACTTGCTGCTGCCAACGCCACTCCGCCATTGCTGCTCTTTTCCGGTTAGTGAGTCTACTCTCCTAATTTATTTATTTATTTATTGATTCTGTATATGCAATTTATTTCTTTTTTTATTTTTTTTCTGTATGACTTTTATTTTGATTTATTTTGTTATTTTTTACCATATGTGTATTTTTAATTTTTTTCTTATATTTTGGTATGAATGTCAGTATGCTTAACTAGTTTCATTAATTTTAGTTTTTGCTTGGAATTGTTTGGTTATGATAATAGATTAAAGTGATCTTGTTAGTTTCATAGTAATATATCTCAACGAGATTTCGATATGACACTACTGTTTCCATGCACCAGTGTTGTGGTTGCTGTGGCTGGGCACCTATTGCTTGTGTTGAAAAAGTTGGCATTTCATACCTTCTTTAGTTCTGCTGTGGTTTTCTATTAGTCCTTGGATGGATGGTTTTCTATTAGGTCTGCTGTGAACTGTTAACGTGCCCATGTCTATTTTCAAATGATATAACACAAATTTTGCTTTCTGTTGAATTGCACTTTAATATTTTAGCAGTTCTTTTTGATGCATCATGCAACTGGCTTTTTTGGTTAAATTGTGTTGTGAAAGTTAATGATAAGTAGTGCTTGTTCAGGATGGCACATAATATAGAGATTGAATGACTTACATTTTATTGCAACCCAAAAATCTACTTAAAATAGAAGAATAGGTGTCTCAGACAGAGTTCTGATACAAGTCTCATTAATATACTCTAGTTGCTGAGAGAACTAACCAATGCAGTTAACATTATTTTATTTCCTCTTAGCTACTTTATCCACATTTTGCAACGTATTTACTTCTTTACCTTTTTAAGCAGATGAACAGTGTTGATACACCAGGGACTAATGTCATTCTTCAACGGCAACAGCACCTTACTAAGGAATTTATGTCTTGTGCATATTTGCTTCTCTTTGTCATTTCTGTTGACCGCCCTTTGTCTGAAAGTGAGGTATGAATGACTAGTTATGAGAAAAGCAACTAGAATATGATAACCTATAGAAATAACAGTTACCTGGTATTCACTTAGCCCGCTTTGTAATATTCCTTTTATTAAGATATTCCACTATTCAAAACTCTGTTTATAACTCCTTAGCATCTTTAAATGGTGATCCTAATTTGCGTTGAGGTTTGTGGACTTGATGAAGATGTCTTTATTGATTTTACGTGAATTTTTCAGACACTTCTTTTGCAACCTACATGTGAGAGTTTGAAGGTAGAAATTCTTAATTAGGCTTAAATTTATATTTTTAGTTTAAATTTATATTAGACAATAATTAATTACACTAGAATTGAGCATGTACTGGAATTAATTGGAATTGAGCATGTATTTTAGTTTAAATTTATATATTCAGCTGCACTGGAATTAATTTGATGAGCGTTCTTTGTTTTGATTTATTTTTTTTCCATAAATCTTTAACTGCATACTTAGTACTATAATCACAAACTTTTTTGATACAAGTTTCAAGATTTTGTGTTGTTTCTTCTCATTTCAAAGTTTCATACTTGCTTCCTCCATCTTAAAAAGTTAGACCACATTCTTTTTTTCATATAAATTAAAAATATTTAGTTAATTAATGTGATTAGATTAATGCATTTTTTAGATATATCCCTATTAGTTATGAAGGTATTAGTAAAGAAAAAAATAATATTTTCTTTGTCTTATGATACGAGTCATTTTTATCTATTTGATATTTTTGTTTATCTTATTCTTGTTATTTATCATCTATGTTTAATATTTATTGTGAATGTTATGATGTTTAAGTCTTTTTGTGAACGATTTTTATTCTTTTATTTAATTTTTTTATTAGCTTTTTTAAAATTATCTATGGAATACTAATGGAAAATTTCGTTGGTAAAAATAAAAAATAAAAAATTTCATAAATTTTTAGACGAAATTTATTATTCCATCGGGAATTTTCCTTATGGAATTTACTATTTCGTCGGGAAATTGCTGATGAAATTTATGTTCCGTCGAGAAATTTATAGGAGAAATGTATTTTTCATCAGGAAATTGCCGATGGAATTTATTTTCCATCGAAAAAAATAAATTATGTCTGTAACAGAAATTTACTTGACCAAATTCCATCAGTAATTATGATTAGCGACGGAATTCCATTGAAATTTTCATCGCTAATTTCTATTTTTCTTATAGTGGCAAATCCCAGTAGATGCTACGTTTTCTCCAACCAAAATTTTTAGAAATGTTGCTATTTACTTCTTCAGTTTCAACTTCTGTCACTTTCAGCAATCCTAATTTATCAATCTCCTACAAGATTTGTTCACTAGATCTATTAGGTGGATGAGGTACTTGAACAACTTTATTCTTAATGAACCTTTATTTATTACATCTAAATGGATGATCTGGAAGAAGAAATTTGCTGTGATTGTCAAACCAAGATATTTTACTCCCATTATGAAGATAAAAAAGCATCATAATCATTGCCACAATAAAGGCAAGCTAATTTTCCAACCGTTATCAATCTAGACAATATATCATAGGCAGGGAAATCACTAACCGTCCACATCAAAGCTGCTCTCATCATAAAATTCTATTGAAGGGACACATCCTATGTTAGCACACCGAATTCTCATAGTTATTGCAATTCAGATATCAATTATTGTAGGAATACATCAATTTTATACTTTGGATTCTTTGGCCCAGGCACAATCACTATCAAGAACATGTAAGTCTCATTCATGCACATCCATGGAGGCAAATTAGAAGGAATTATTGTGATTGGTAATGATGAATATTGTTGGCCCGATTACCCAAAAAGCTAAAAACCATCAGTGTTTAAACCCAGCCTCACATTTCTACTATCACCAGCAAAATAAGGGTGGATGTTATTGAAATATTTTCATGCAACTGCATCCGATGGATGGCTCATTATTCCATCCAATTGTTCATGTTCGTTATGCCATCTCATGTGAGATGCAATAACATCGGAGGCTAGCGGGAAATAATACATCCGCTTCCATAGTACTAATTTCTGCTTCCTATTAGCATTTATTGGTTTGAACCTTGACTACAAAATTTGCAATCCTGTAATTCAACATTAACTCCCCAGAACAACATACATCCCAGCTTACAGCAATCAATTTTTCTACTAGCAAACCAATGCCCCGAAGAAACTTCTTCATATTGTAAAAACTGTCAACCATTTTATGATCCAAAGGCAATGATTCATTGTACCAAGTCAGGATTTTATCTAAACTACGATCAGAAAAATGACCTTCGGATTTTATATTCAATATTTGAGCAACAAAACCCAATTGGATCATATTATTATAGCCTGGTCATAATTCTTGGTTAGCTGCATTCAATAAGTCAAAGAATTTTTTAGCAGTTGGGTTGGGTTCTTTTTCGATATTATATAAATTTGGCTGAAATGAATATCCTGCTGCATCAGAAACCATTTAGGCATAGGGATTTTTAGTTTCACAAACACTGCTTGTCATAAATTCATCCCCCTTGAAATTTAGCTACGTACATTTACTGACGATCAAACTTCATTACTTCTAGACATGCTACAAATTATTGGCTCTCCATGTCGTGTCCACTCAAAATAATTGGGTACAAACCCTTTTTTTAGTAAATGGAGATGCACTTCATTAGTAGGAAGTTAACACCCGTGTTTGCATTTTTTGCATGGACATCTGATTTTTGGACTATCCATGTATGTGGGTTAAGAGCTTGCATATTTAATAAAACCTTGAACTCTTTCAACAAACTCAAGGTTAATGTAATCATCGGGTGTTATTCTTCTATACATCCAAGTTCTGTCTAACTTACTCATTATTGCTAAATTGTAATGCCAAAATCATAATAATATAGTTGGAGTCAACTAGATTTACATTGATGAACTGTAATGTGAAAATCACTATAACATACCAACTGAAGCGATAATTGACGCTTAAAAAAGAATACAAAAAGAACTACTTGATTTGCAATATTAATATTGATTTATCACTGTGGAATTCCTATGAGGACCATCACATGTCTACATTTCAATGCACTACGATTTTCTAATGCACTAATTTGTCACTGTAATTCAAATTTCATATTTATATAAAGGTTAATTCTATGGCACATTTCTTCAAATTTCTAATTAGTTATGCAAACTTTGTTTTTGCTTAACAATATATACACAAATATAATAAATATATACACAAATATAATACAAAATTAAAAAATAATAAATATAATAACCAATATAATACAAATTTAAAAAATTTTAAATATAACAACAATCACAATACAAAATATATACATAAAATAATAAATATATAAACAAATATAATACAAAATTATAAATATAATAACAAATATAATACAAAATTACAAAAATAATAAATATATACACAAATATAATACAAAATAAATATAATAAATATAATAACAAATATAATACAAATTTAGAAAAATAATAAATATAATAGCAATTACAATACAAAATATATACACAAAATAATAAATATAATAACAAAAATATACACAAATATAATACAAAATTAAAAAAAATAATATAATTATTATAAAAATAAAATTAATATACAAAATAAAATTAATATAAAAAATAAAAATAATAAATAAAAAAAAAGATACAGAAAATTGACCGTTAGGTGAGCAAGTAGCTTCGGCGGGAGCAATGACGAGAGGAGTCTGGAGGCAGAACGGTAGGCAGCGGCAGCGAAAGGGCAACCAAGAAAGAGAGATCCACGTAGAGAGAGAGAGAGAGAGAGCACGAGAGGACAGTGGCAGGGTGCACAAGTGGTGGACAGCAGCGATGGCGAGGGAGTGACTTCACCAGATCTGGAAGTTGGTAGGGTAGGGCTAGGGGGGGGGGGGGGGGGGGGGTGGAGGGGGCATGCCAAAAAGGAGAAAGAAGAGGGAGGAGAGAGGGTGGGAAAAGTGGGTTTTTATACCCTTATACATAGCGACATAAAATATCTTCCGTCGCTAATTTTTTTTTTCAATTTGCGACGGAATTCAATAACCGTCACAATTTGTGATGGGACAAAATGGTCCATCACAAAATTCCAAATGCTTGTCGCTAAATTTAGCAACGAAAAATTCTATCCTGTCGCAAAACAATTTTTAGCGATAGACCGATCATGTCCATCGCTATTTCAAAACCATTAGCGATGGACATGTTGTTCCCATTGCTAATTTTAGTGACAAAACAAAACATCCGTCGCTAAATTACGTAGCAAATTCTCCCGCTAACATTTGGTGTCTAGTTTAGCGATGGAAAAATATTTCCGTTGCTAAATAATGTGGGATAAATTTTCCTCAATTTTTAGCAACGAAATTTTTACCCCATCGCTAAATACACAGATTTGATACAAAAATAGCGATGGTATGGCTTTTCTTTTGCTACTTAGCGACGAAAATATTTTCGTCACTAAAAACATATTTTCTTGTAGTGGAAAGATCAAGTTCAAAAATGACATCACGTTAATAGTGAATCAAGATGAGATCACAAATAAGATAAGTGTAGTGATCACAAAGGCTCTGCTGCTCATTTAGTCAGCACTGGAGGATGATATATTTCCTCGAATTTCAGTAGCTATCAGTTCTAAAGAGGCATGGGAGATTTTAAAGCAAGAATATTTGGGTGACAAGAAGGTAATTACTGTAAAATTATAAGCTCTTCGTCGTGATTTTAAAACTCTTATTATGAAAGACAAAGAATCTGTGCAAGAATTCTTGTCTAAGGTGTCTGGGATTGTAAATTAAATTAAGGCTTATGGTCAAATCATGAGTAATGAAACTGTTGTGAGTAAGGTTTTAAGGAGTTTAAACTCAAAATTTGACCATATTGTTGTTGCAATTGAAGAGACTAAGGATCTGTCCACTTATATGTTTGATGAAATGATGAGTTCTCTATTAGCCGTGAAGCTAGATTTGGCAGGTCCCAAGAGAAGGTTGAAGAAAAAGCTTTTCAGGTGAAGGGAGAGCCTTCTAAGGGAAACCTAGAAAATGCAGGAGGCTATGGCAGAGGCAGAGGTAGAAGTGGATTTTGTGGACGAGGTCATGGTGGTGACGGAGGTAGAGGCCAATTTGGTGAATCAACCCATAAGAGCTCAATCCAATGCAGGTATTGCAGCAAATTGGGCCACAAAGAAGCTGATTGTTGGACCAAACAAAGAGAAGAGCAGAAGTAAGCAAATTTTACAGAAAAGGTTGAAGAGGAAAGCAGATTGTTCATGGCTCATTCACTAATTCCGGATGACGTCAACAACAAAGACGTATGATTTTTGGACAGTGGGTGCTTTAACCACATGCCTGGAACCAAATCATTATTCAAACAGCTTGATGACTCACAGAAAGGTGAGGTTCGACTTGGTGATAATAAGCAAATGAAAGTTGAAGGCAAAGGTACAATCGCCATTAAATCTGTGCAAGGTGATGTTAAACTTCTTTGTGATGTGCAATTTGTGCCTAGTTTAGATCATAACTTATTGAGCATTGGACAATTGATGACTAGTGGACATTCTATTGTGTTTGATGATGATTCATGTGTTATTCATGATAAAAAATCTTGTCAGACCATAGAAACTGTTTGTATGACACAAAATAGAATGTTTCCCCTTGATGTCTCAAGTGCAGTGGGTAATGCCTTAGTTATTAAGAGAGATAATGAGGCTAATTTGTGGCATTTATGTTATGGGCATTTGCATTTAGATGGTTTGAAACTTCTGAATCAGAAAGAAATGGCTGTTGGCTTGCCGAAAATTAGTGAACTTATTTTATGTGAAGGATGGGTTTATGGGAAGCAGAATAGGAGGTCATTTCCAATTGGAAAATCATGGAGGGCTTCTGATTGTCTTGAACTTATGCATGCTGATTTATGTATTTGGTAGAAGTCGCTATTTTTTGTTGTTTACGGATGATTATAGCTGTATGAGCTGGGTTTATTTCTTGAAATTCAAATCTGAAACTTTTGAGAATTTCAGGAAATTTAAGGCATTAGTGAAGAAACAAAGTGGGAAAAGCATAAAAGCACACCGAACTGATCGTGGCAGTGAATTTTTATCTAAAGATTTCACTATTTTTTATGATGGAAATGGCATTTGCAGGGAACTTACAGCACCATACACACCAGAACATAATGGTGTTGCGGAGAAAAAAAATCGAACGATGGTAGAAATGGCCAGAAGTTTGTTGAAAGTAAAAGGTCTTCTAGACAAATTTTGGGGAGAAGCAGTAGCAACAGCTGTGTATCTCTTGAACATCTCACCAATAAAGGTAGTTTTGAATCAAACACCTTATCAAACTTGGATGGGTAAGAAGCCTCGTGTAAGCCACATAAAAGGGTGTAGCATATGCCTTGGTTAATTTTCGTTCTAAACTTAATGAAAAATCAAAAAAATGCATTTTCATTAGCTATTGTCCTCATTCCAAAGCATATCTTTTATATAATCCCTATTAGTGGCAAAGTGATCATTAGCAGGGATGTTGTATTTAATAAAGAAGCAGCTTTAAAATGGAATTTTGACAAAGAAGGCATGCAGAATCAAGTGTTAGAAGATTTTGAAGGTGAACAACCAGCAAGTTCAGCTCCTTCCTCACCTGGTGATAACAACACTACAAATTCTGCTAGTTCAAATTCTCTCTTATCCAGTCCCTCTAGCAATAGCAGTGAAACACCACTAAAAACAGTTAGATCTCTTAGAGAAATTTATGAGTCCTGTGAATTTGCCTTTTTAGTCACTGACCCAACTTCTTATGAAGAAGTTGTAAAGCAACCTAAGTGGCAGATTGCCATGACAGAGGAGATGTAAACCATTGAAAGAAATTCAACATGGGAGCTGGTTGATGTTCCAAAAGGCAAAAATATCATAGGGCTGAAGGGGTGTTCTGAACAAAGTATAATGCCGATGGAAGTATTCAAAAGCACAAAGCTCGGCTTGTGGCAAAGGGATACTCACAGCAACAAGGTATAGATTTTGAAGATATTTTTTCTCCTATTGCTCGTTTTGAAACTGTGAGAATTATTTTGGCATTAGCTGCTCAATTACAACTACCAGTATATCAATTTGATGTGAAGTCCACTTTTTTGAATGGTGGATTAGAAGAGGAGGTGTATGTCTCACAGCCTCTAGGTTTTGTTATAAATGGCAATGAAAACAAAGTCTACATGTTAAGAAAAGCTCTCTATGGGCTAAAATAGGCTCCGCAGGCTTCGTATAGCAAAATTAACTCATTTTCCAAGATAAGAGATTCACTAGAAGTGAAAATGAACCCACACTTTATTTAAAGAAGCAAGGTAATGGAGATATTTTGGTGGTTTGCCTTTATGTAGATGATATGATTTATATGGGTTCCTCGGAGTCCTTAGTTGCTGTAAGTGTTTTATGTCAAGAAATTTTGAGATGACAGATTTAGGCATGTTGCAGTATTTTTTGGGACTAGAATTCATGCAAAGTGATGATGGATTTTTTTTTTTGTGTCTCAAAGGAAATATGCTGCAGATCTTTTGAAGAGATTTAACATTGCAAATTGTGAAGTGGCAGCCACACCAATGAACATCAATGAGAAGTTACAACGTGAAGATGGGATAGAGAAAGCTAATCCAACAATTTTCAAGAGTCTAGTTGGTGGTTTAAATTATTTAACTCATACTAGACCTGATATTGCTTTCCCTATTAGTGTAGTTTCCAGGTTTATGCACAGTCCAATGAAACAACACTTTGGAGCAGCAAAAAGAATTCTTCGTTATATTGCAGGAACTTTGAACTTTGGCATTTGGTATTGCAAAGTGTCAAATTTTAGATTGGTTGGTTTTACTGATAGTGATTGGGCAGAATGTTTGGATGATTAAGAAAGCACTTCAGGCAACATTTTCAGCTTTGGTTTTGGAGCTGTGACATGGAGTTCAAAGAAGCAAGATAGTAACTTTGTCCTCATCCGAAACAGAGTATGCAGCAGCAAGACAAGCTTTATGGCTTAGAAAACTTCTTGCAGATTTCAGTATTGAGCAAAAGGAAGCCATTGAAATACTCTGTGATAATCAGTCTACTATCTCTAGGGGTGAGCAAATTTCGGTTCAAACCGACCAATTTTTTTAATTTGGTTCGGTTTTTCGGTTTCAAAAATAAGTTTATTTCGGTTCGGTTTTGAAAGGCAAAAACCGAACCGACCGAACTTGTATTAATATATATAATTTTTTTCATTTTTTACAAAAATAAACTTTATTTTTTTATTTTTTAATTCAATATAAATGGGTTTAACTCAAATTAAATATATGTACATTTTTAATTTGAATTTTTTTATTTTAATTTTATGATTTGTAATTTTATATAATTTTAGATAATTTTTTTAATTATAATTTTAAAATTTCGGTTTTATCGGTTAACCGAACCAAACCGACTGAAAATATCGGTTCGATTTGAGTTCGGTTCAATTTCGTAAAATCTTGTAATTTCGGTTTTCGGTTATTTCGGTTCGGTTGTTGAACCGAACCGACCGTTGCACACCCCTAACTATCTCAATGGCAAAGAATCCTGCTTTTCATGGTAGAACTAATCACATTGATGTGCATCATCACTTCATTCGAAAGCTGATAACTGATGGTAAAATAATGCTGAAATTTTGTGGCACTAATGAGCAAGTAGTAGATGTTTTTGCAAAATCACTCTCTCAGGCCAAGCATCAGTTTTTTAGATCACAGTTGGGAGTTTGTGATTTTGAATCAAGGGGGAGTGTTGAAAGGATGATTCAAAAATGTTAGTGGAGCACGTGTTTTTTTTTTTTTTTTTTATGTTAGTAGTTAGTGGGGTCTTAGAATGATTTCCATTTCTTCACGAAATCAGATCATGGGTTTATGTTCCTATTTTTTGGTTTTTTCTGTTACTCTTTCAAAGTTTATTTAAAGCTTTGTATTTCCTTTTCAATATAGTAATATATTCCAGCAATTCAAGTTTTTGGTTTTTCTCTCAATATTTTATTTTATTTCTTTCTTTACGAACATTGATATGACTCTCCTTCATAATCGAATTAAGCACGACTTCGTCCAGGCCTTGACTCCAAATGACAAATTCTTTTCCATGTCCCGTTAATCAGACTATAGCTAATTACTCTACCATATGCAGATAACACAATGACCGAGTCTTCTTCATCTTTGGCACGAATGATGCTCAATATTGAAAATTTCCATTCATATCTAGGAAATGCCATTCTCACGGCATGAAGATTCAAGTGATACGACCTGTTGAATTAGTCTATTTTCTTGGCCCGTAGGAATTTGGAAAGTTACAAAGTGTTTTAAGGGATTTTAGAGAAGAAATTGGCATTGTACTTTTCTCACTTTTAGAATGGAAATCTCTTTTTGCTCTTGAATGATCACGATCACGTAGGGATCATTGGCCGAACTTTGATAATCTGTCTTTTTTGTCTCCTTTTTTAATAGTAAATATTTTGACAATTTCTTTCAATTTATATACTAGGTCTATTTGTAGGAAAAAAAAAAGATGCATATAATATTAAAATATAAACCTTTCAACTGCATCTGCAAGACGACGAATTTCATCAATAGTGGCATATGCATCAATCGTATCATCCAGAAGTGATGCAAGCGAGAAAACTTTAGCAAAAATAGATTGAGAATAGGCATAATCAGGCTCAAAATTAAGCGCAACTCCCCAAAAGAAAATTTCCAACGTTCCCTGCCGCCACCAACAATTAGAGGTGTCAAAATTAACCCAAACTCAATAATTCATCAAAATCCACCCAAGAAAAATTGACCTAAACCCAACTCAACTAAAAAAATTGACCCATTTAAACTTACGTAAAATTTATCCACATAAAATACAACCCATTTTGGTCATTCTTTCTCGACCCAATGGGTGTTTGTTCCTTTCTTCTTTTTTTTTTTCATTATTTCTTGAATATTAAAAACTTTTGCTTTAATAAATAAGATCTTTTGCTTAGCCCGTCCCGCTGTATTATTATTGTGTAATGTGTATGCGTATTTTGTTGGTTATATTTATAATGGCCGAGTTATCGGGTTAGTCGTGAATAGTATTTTTCGACGGTAAATAGTGCACTGGGGACAAAAATTACACCCGAACGTAAAAAATATTTTATTTGACCATCAGAAAATACTAGTAACAAGGAGTCCGAGAGTAAAATTTGGAGAAAAAATAAGCTCAAATATATCTCCAAAAGTCAAAAAAAAAAAAAAAAAAGCCCGGCTCGTTTTAAATGTTACCTGGTTTGACAAAGGTTTGAGTAGACCTCTAAAAATAGCAAATAACCACTAAAAATTATTTTAATAGTATATATAGACTTAGATTAATATTTAGAAATTTTTGACAGCGAAAAATTAATTTTTTGGTAACACTGAAAATTGTCGAAACTGACTGATTTAAATGTATCAGATCGAGAAACGGACTCTGTTTCTGCTGAAATTTTGCAGGAAAACTAATTTATATATTTTAAGAATTATAAAATTAATTTTGGGAGAAATTGAGTTTAGAAAGTGAGTGAAATAATTTAGGATTAAATAATTGGCTTAAAAATGAAAAAAAATGCCACTTGATTTATGAATTATTGTGTTATTGTGCCCCTGTGTGTGACTGTGGATTGTTTGAATTGTAGGAAGGGTATGTTATATATATAACCGTTATACTGCCAAAATTTTTACCAAATGAATAGTAAATTGGACAGTTATAAGTCAACCGATATCCCGATCAGTTTGGATTTTCACCGACCCATTTGGGTCAATATTTTTATAATAAATTTTTTAGTATCCCGTTATTATATCGATAATTATTTTTCATTAAAAAAAATCAAATGGGTCGACCCAAACCTACCCAATCCATTTGGGTATTGACCCATTTATGACCCATATATTTTTGATCCATTTATAACCCAACCCATTTATGACTCAACCCAAACCCGCCCAACCCACCCATTTGCCACCTCTACCTACAACATCAAAATAGAAACACGGAAATCAATCAAAAGAATATTCCAAGAAAATAATAAAAAAGCATTAGGAGAAAGAAGAAGAAGATTGTTTATAAATTGAGAAGTGTCTTAGCTCTTGTTGATGTAGTAATTGTACTCTATTGTAATCGAACTTGGCAAACAAAAGTAGAGTTTCATTTGGGAATTCATCGGCTGCATATAAATGAATGAATTTCCTATGTTGTAAAATTTCTATTATAGAATTTTTATCTATTGTAAGTTATTTTCTATTATAGTTGCAAGTTGTAACTTTAAGGTTGTATATATGCCTATTCTATAAATACAATATTCATAAGAGGATTTTCAATTCTTAACACATTTCAAGTCTTTAAAGACATTTTAAGCCAGTAACGGATCCAAAATGAAACAATAGGGAGCTCAAAATTATATAAAACTCGAAACCATGTTGTATCTATGTAGAAGCTTACCGGAAGACATTTTGAAAATATGTTGTCTAAAAACTCAAAACAAAATTGCAATGTTGTAGAGGTCGTATTCTATTTCATCAAGAATTTCAGGTTTGACATGAAAAATATGATTTAGTTACTCTTCGATCGCATCCTTAAAATGATATAACACACCAAGATTGCACAATGTGTCAATCAACCTTATTTTCTCCATATAATCAAAGGTAAAAGCTAACAACATATCCATAATTTTCCCCTCAAGTATTTTCATTTCTTTATCATTCCATTCGAATTTTCGCATAAATTTAGAAAATTTTGAATAAGGGTATATAGTGCTTTTTGATCCTTGTGTAAATCAATTAGATGCTTTTTGGCCATTCTGGCCAAGAATTGTCTGGCCAGAAATTTAGGATCCTTTTGTACCCTTTTTTTTTTTTTTTTATATGTGTCAAATTACTAATGCGGACATATTCTCCTTGAAAGAAAACATGTAATATGACAAAACAAAAGCATAAAAAATTAGAAATTACAAAGAAAGTTACATTTCTTATAAACCATGGCATACACTAGCTAGATATATTTATTTGGTACTTGTCTTGGCCAGTATATGAAATTATTCAACTAACAACTAGTTTGCTTACATGACAATACCTTGGACAATTTGTTTGGTATTAAATTGAAATTGGATCAATAAGCAACCCTTTCACAAATTCTTTCATGGATTTAGAAGAATTATCATGGCCATACCCATCCAATCCATATTTATAAGTAACAACTGTAAGGCGTACAAAGTTGACTATTCGCATGAGCAGATTAACTGAGATTTGTGCTGGTCTCATAAATTCCTCATTCATTTGCTTCCAATATTCAGATTGCATTCTCTGCAAATGCTCAATTGCTTCCTCTTCTGAAACTCCATATTGCTTCATATAACATTCCACACTGGATACTACATTTCCTCTTTTTCGTTCGCTCTATCATTATTTTTTTTATATAAAATAAATTATAAGCAAATGCTTGCAATATATATATATGCTAGTGTATGTGTAAATTCTTTTAACTAAAAAATTTAGGATTGGTTACATTTATAGTCAATTAATTTATATCCTGATAATGATTAAGTCATATAAAAAAATTTGTGTTCTACATAAATATCTCAATATTTTAAATATTACAACTTAGATTATTTTGTATGAAAAATCATATATAAATTTAGTTTCAGAATATTTCCACGTTAATTTGAAATATTCCATAATATATGTTCCAATTTGACATGGATTGCATAATAGCACTTCGGTGCTCGAATTTATGATTTTTCAGTCAAAATAATTTTAGTTATAAATAAGTTGAGGCGGAACAACTTTTCTTATATAATATTAGGATTTAAAATATCCTACCTTATAAGTAGCTAAGTCGTTGATTATTCGGATAATTCCACCAGCAAAAAAGTTGAGTTTGGGTTTATTCATCAACCATTCAAATTCCTTGGTTCCTTCAATATTTTGATCTGCCAAAAGAGATGTAAGGAGGACAATTGGCGCCATACCGGTGACGGATCCATTCTGTATGTACTCATCAAAAGATGGCACTTTGCCCTCATTACGCCATTGGGCCTCCACGTAATATGCCTTCGCTATTTCTTGAAACTAACAAATTAAAATATTTTTTTTAAAAAATTAATTCATCTATTCATATACGAAAATAATTTAGCACCTTTGACATGATACGTGAAAATTTCATTAAATTTAGTATATATTACCGCTTCTTGTCCGAATTTGGCTCGATAAGCAATTCCTTTCGCCTTCAACTCCTCCTCAATTTCAGAATATGTGTTGAGGAACAATTTGTAGATTATCTTCATGTAATCTGGCAATTGATCAACACAGCTCATGTCCCACCTAACGCATATCAACACATAAATAGTTGTCAATGTCAATACGTACTTTTGATTTGAATTTTAGTGGACCCGAATTATGTTTTGAAGGATGCTAAAGATCGTGGTCCGATATGTTGTATTATTATTTTTTTTTTTTTTTTGGTGTGCGAATTGCAGTATTACATAACAGTAAAAAATATTTTGAAGATAAAAAAGAAAGTATAAACCTTTCAAGTGCATCTGCAAGACGATGAATTTCATCAATAGTGGCATATGCATCAATTGTATCATCTAGGAGTGATCCAGACAATATGACTTTAGATAAAATATCTCGAGAATGGGCATAGCCAGGCTCAAAATTAATTCCAACTACACAAAAGAAAATTTCCAACATTCTATCCCTTGCATAAGGGACCTCTGTTGCAAGGTTCAAGCTCTGCCACCACCTGCAACATGAGAATAAAAACACAGAAATCAATTCCAAGAAAATAATAAAAAAGCATTAGGAGAAAGAAGAAGAATGTTTACTTTGCCAAGTGTCTCAGCTCTTGATGATGTAGTAACTGTACTCTATTGTAATCGAATTTGGCAAACAAAAGTAGAGTTTCATTTGGTGATTCATCAGCTTCGTATAAATGAATGAATTTCTTAGCCTCCAGCCTTGGCACGCTATAGTGGAAAGGTTGATCCAATGAGTTGGTTATGTGTCTTCTAAGATGAGGGAATGACTCCATTGCCGATGACTCTAAGTACTGCTTACTGAAAATCAAGGCTTCATCTAGAATGTCTTCTCCAGATAGACTTACATGGGCTGCTTCATAAAGGCTCAGCATACCTTTCGCATCCTTTTCTAGGGATGACTTGAACTTACCATCACTGTTCTTGAACTTGTTGAACACATCTGTTTCATTTTCACATTCCAGTAATTGTTAAATTTAAGTGTTGAATTTAAAGACAAAAAAAGATTAGACTGAGTACCACTTTATATGAGTGATTTTAGAATTCTTTAAACATAACAATGATGAAATAAAAAGTAATTCTCTTTTTTTTTCATAAATATTTCAGTATTTGGGGTTCACGAGCTAGATTAATTCCGTTTTGAGTTGATAGACTTGTAGAAGAGTAAAAGACTCTCTTCTCATAAAATATAATATTTATGATCTAATCTTGTATATGATATAACAGAAATATGATATGATCTAGTACGATAAGGTATGGTATGATTGTATCTATCTTTCTAGTATTAGCATTCGTGGAATTATGTGTTCGTGAATCAAATTGTAGATGTCTTCACATAGCCTTTATCTGTGCTTAGTTCGTCTCCTTGAGTGATAAATTGTTTGGTGAAGCTTCCCAATACAACTTGAGGGGGATGATTGAATATGACATGATATAATATATGATGGTATGATTGTATCTATCTTTCTAGTATTAGCGCTCGTGAAATTATGTTATTAGGTGTGATTATGTACAGGGCCTGCACTGCCTATTGTTTCCTGCGTTTCTTTACTCTTTGCTTGTATTTTTCCTGATTTTAGTAAAATTCTTTGGCTTATCAAAAAAAAAAATGATATGGTTGTATATGTATATTTATTTCTTGTATTTAATGTTAATTACTATTAGCATTCTTTCTTATTGTAAATTATTTCTTATTATAGTTGTAATATACATGAACTTTTGTCTATATAGAAGCTTACCTGAAGACATTTTAAAACCATGTTGTCTAAAAACTCGAAACACAACTGCACTGGTATGTAGATCATATTCTTTTTCATCAAGAAATTGAGGTTTGACATGAAAAATATAATTTAGTTGCTCTTCGATTATATCCTCAAAATGATACGACACACCAAGACGGCACAATGTGTCAATCAACATCATTTTCTCAGCATAATCACTTGTAGAAGCTAATAACATGTCCATAATTTTTTCCTTGAGCGTTTTCACTTGTCTATCATACCATTCGAATTTCTGCATCTAGTAAGTAATTAACAGATTATAATAATAATAATAATAATAACTTATTAATGATAATCAAGTAAATGAGCTCTTACTCTTTGATCGAAGTCAGTGGAGCTAAATAAATTACCCCATACATCAGGAGGAAAGTGACCTAATGGACGAACTTCTGGGTGTGATTTTGATGATAAACAAGCTTGTGGTGCTTTATTAATGGAAGAGAAAGGAAAGCCATTGGACTTGGTAGAATAACGTATATTTAAGAATGGAAGGAAATTACTTCTTTTATGTGTTTGTAATTGCAAAACAGCTGACGGGAAATGCAATGCCATTTTTGAGATTGGTATGAAGCGACTGAAGTTCTCAATTCTTTCTGCTTTGATGTTTAAAGAACATATGATTTATGATCAGCTAGCTACGTTTTTATAGAGGAAAAACTCGTCTATATAATAAATTTTTTTTTAAATTATACAAAATAGTACAAATTTATCCTTATGTTTTTTTATTTGTATGAAGGAAAAAGTGGGCCAAAAACTATATATAGAGTAAAAAAATTGGGAGGCCAAGTTATAAAAAATAAAAAAACAATCATGGATTTTTGGGAGAAAAATTTTGAATTGGGAGTATACCTGTCAAATTTACAGTAGGTGGATTGTAGAAAATATGGAAAGGAGAGAAATTTACGTTAAATGAGTCAAAATGAGAGTCTTATTAAAAAGTGATATTTTTAAAATTGAAAATTTTAAAATATATATATATATTTAAAATTAAAAACTTTGAATAGTTATTTCAAAAAAAAATTCACTTTTCTATGGTATTTTTGTAAATTTTCTAAACTAATTCAATCCGATCCACATAAATTTGATGAATGTCATTTCTGATGTTAATAAGTAAGAGTGGGGAAATTGTTTTACAACTTTGAATCAAAATGTCAGCTGATCAGAAAACTTTTACTTATCAGAAAACTTGAAAAATTTAAGTGTTTTGTCCTCAATAAATATACACAAAATGCATGTATAATATATAGTTAAATACAAAAAGTCAATAACTTTGAATTCAAATCAAAGAAAAAAAAAATGATAGAAAAGTCACTACATACGTTTCTTATCAAGAAAACCAAACCATATTTGAATGAATTATTATTTTAATTTTGAACTTACAAATTTTTGTATTAAATTCTTAAATTTGTATTCATTATCATATAAAATTTTATGATAATTATATCTGATAATCCCAAAACACAGAGCAGTCTTTTTATTTATACTATAACAAACGTATTAAACATCTAATATGTCTTATTCTATACATCTTATTATTAAAAAAAATAGGAATCATCATTTATTAATAATAAAATATCTTTAAACCGTATATATTTAATTTAAGTTAAAAAAATTAACTATTCAGAGAGGATAGTGCATGCATTAGTGCATCACGTTTGCTTTATCCTCACTCAAATTGGACCTTTCTTAGGGATGATCACAGGGCAGGGCGGGAGTGGGGAATGGCTCCCCACCTACTACCCCACACAGGGACAGGGATTCCCTGAAAAATAGCGAAGGAAATTTAGCGACAAAAAAATTTCAGTCGCTAATTTCCGACAAAAACTAAATTCCTGACGAAATTTTTGTCCGTCGGGAATTAGTAACAGAAAACCAACTCGTCACTAAAAAATAAGGGAATATTTCCCTCATTTTTTAGCGACAGAAAAAACTAACCGTCGGTGAAGATGGCGCATAAAAATGTTGATATGGATATTAGCGATGAGAAGAAATTTCTGTCGCTAATTTTTAGCGACCAAAATAAAATTCCGTTGAGAATTAGCGATGGAAATTTTTTCCTGTCACTAAAAAAAGAGGAAAATATTCTCTCCCTATATTTTAAGGAAATTAGCGACAAAAATTTCTTCCCGTCGCTAAAAGATGAGGGACATTTCCCTAGTCTTATTTCTATAGAACTTAGCGACAGAAATCAACTTCCATCGCTAATTCACAATGGAAATAATTTTCGTCTAGATTTAGCGACGGAACACCCTAAAGATATATATATATATATATATATATATATATATATTCTCTCTCTCCCGCCCTCCCTCTCCCTCTCCCTTGCAGATCCGGCCACCCCCTCTACCCCACCCCGGCGGTCCTTCCCCTGGGCCATTCAGGCCTCCCCCCTTCCCCCAGCGCCAATCTACCGCTCTCCTCCCCTCCCCCCATCTCTCTCTCTCCCTCTCTCTCTCTCACCTGTAGATCTGGTTAGCCGTGACCCCCACGCCATCGCTGATCTCCCTCCCTCCGCTGCTGGCTTTTCGAGTTGCTCGCCCCCCTCAATCCGCTCTCCCTCCTGCCGCTGCTCGCCTCCGTCGCCATTGCCTTCTTCCCACCGAGCGCAACTCCTCCCTGCGTCCCTCGTGTGCACGCACTCACTATCTCTTCCGTCTCGCCTCCCTCCAACGGATCTGGTCAATTTTGCTTAATTTTTTTCATTTATTTTTTTTTTTGCATTTATTTTTTTATTATTGTGAATGATATTTATATGATTTTTAGGTTTATATTTTTTGTTTAAGTAAATTTTTTCATTTATTCTCTCATGTTTTATTGAAGACTGAAGTTCTTGAAGCAAAATCCTAAAAAAGCTTTTCGTTCTTTACCTGTATTGAATCTTGATCATGATAACATGGGTAGTTTTTATCAATTAATATGCTTGCTATGTGACAATGAATATGCTTGAATTTTTGTATGATTGGTTTATTAGTGCAAAGGTACTTGTCAAATGCCTGAATTTGTGATATGTAATGATATTATGGACAGTTCCATCCATTAAATTCCTATGAATATTATGATAAGAAGCTTCATAGTTAATGTCCCAAAACATGTCCAAATTAAATTCGATATTATAAGTTTCATAGTTAATTTCATAAGCTAGCCTATGTTAATTTCCACGTCCATAGAAAAATTTTGAAGCACATTTCCCCGGTTTGCTTTGGCGCCTATTTTAGTGACGAAATATTTTTTTCGTCTCTAAATTTTGTTGCAAAAAATGGAGAAAAATCAGTCCCGCCACTTGTAGCAACGGTACTTTCATTTTGTTGCTAAAGTGAGCTATTTGCTACCAATTAGTGACGAAATTGCATTTTCGTCGCTAATTAACGACTAAAAATGTTCCGTCGCTAATTGCACATTTTCTTATAGTGTAGGGTAACCAAAAGAGCTTTGTTCAAGCCTTCGATTTGAGATCGTCGGCATGAAATATTTATCTTTTTAGATTTTTGCGGTTTCGAATCTCAATAAATATGTCTCATATATTCATCGTAATTCGAACTGCTTCCACTGGAACCAAGTTTCATACTCCCACTGGAATTAGGAATACTATATTCTTTACTACTACTGAAGTCAAGAATACTCCCACTTAAATTAGGGTCTAGAATATCCGAATGTTTGGAGGATGAGCGTCTTGACCTTTTTCCTCAATCCCTCCCACTCGGATGGAGTGATCCTAATAGTTCCGCTTTCTAAATTCATAGAAAGTGAAATATTCATTCATTTCACCCACTTTTGGAAATTCATTCTCTAAGAATATGATATCTTGTGATTCAAATTCTATTATGATGCCATTCTCTTATCCACCCATGAAAAATGTATCTGTAGACACCGGGGTTCCGAGTAGCTTTGATCAGAATTACCCAATGATGAAATTAAGTGTGCCGATTTATAGGCAAAAAGAATGAAAGTTGGAAGTGATGATTTTCTTGTCGTTTTGATTTGTTATGAATGAATAAAAATGTATTTTAAAAATTATTTTGGGGTAAAACAAGTGAGTTTTTAATTTTTTGTATTTTATAGAAAATTTGAAAAAAAAAATTTCGGCGAATGGCGCGCGCTGGGCGAGCGATGCCTTGAGTGTCGCGCGCGCGTTCTGCGCGCGAGCTGGGCACAGCGACGCCCGTCACTCGCCCAGCTCACCCCCTGGTCGCCTTTTTGCTGCTGATTTTGACGTTTTTGCTCAAAAATTCATTTTTTCTTCATTTCTTTTAAGGGAATTCAATGCTAAAATTTTTTATATTCCAAACCTTTAATTTTCTTCAGTTTTTTGGTTTTATTGAAATTAAATCAATTTAATTTTTGATTAAAAAATCTATTTTTTTGGAGAGGAATAAAAAGGAATTTTAGAGGAGAATGAGAGGATTTTTTTTTTTTTTTAAAAAATTATTTTTTCTTCTTCTTTCTTCTCTCAAGCAAAATTCTCTCAACTTTTCTAAAGATTTTTGTTCAAGTGAATTCTTAAGGCAAAAAGATTAATTTTTGTTCTTGAAAATTTTATTCCTTTCAATTAACAATTTTTTTACTTTAGGACAAATAAATTAATTGTTTATTTTTGGATAAAAATTCACTTTTGACATTTTATTTTTCTAGTCATATTCTTCAAATCAAGACAAGTAATTGGATCTCCTTACCTTCATTTCATCAAGCTAATTTTGAGGGTAATTATTCTTGGCTCCAATTTTGATTCAATTTTTAATTCAATTTTCATTTCCAATTGATTGGTTAACATGTAAATTCTTTTAGACTTTTTATCATGTAAATTCTACTAGTTCTATTAGTTTCTTCTTATTTTTATGTTCTTATTTAATTGTTCATGTCATTATGCATGTTATTATTTTTCCTATGTCTATGTCTTCACTTTATTATTATTATTATTATTATTATTGTTGTTGTTGTTGTTGTTGTTGTTATTGTTGTTGTTGTTGTTGTTGATATTATTTGTCATGTTTTAACATGTTTTATTAGTTTGCCATATATTATTTTATTCTTGCATGCTTAATTTGGGTTGTTTCATATTCTTTAATTTCATTGTGTTTATTATTGTTATTATTATAGTTGCAATTGCTAGTTTTATTATTATAATTTTTATTATCCTTGATTATTGCTATCATTTGATTCTAGTATCATCATTATTATTAATATTATTATTTATATTTCTTATGCATGCTGATTTTTATTATTACTTTTGGTTTTTATGCATGTTAGATATTAATGCTATTATTTTGTGTTTTTATACATGCTGAATTTTATATTTATTTTCTTATGTGTTTTTATACATCTTGAATTTTATGTTTATTTTCTTATTTTTTTGCATGTTGAATTTTATAATTATTATTTTATGTTTTTATGCATGTTGGTTTTTATTATCATTATTTTATGCTTGTTTATGCATGTTGAATTTTATTATTATCATGTTATTTTTTATGCATGCTAAATTGTTAATTAATTAGATTGCATATTTTTATTATGTCATTTTAATTGATTTGTCACACAGATGCATTTTTATTTGCTTTATTTTTATAGTATATTTCTAAATTCATTTTTTATTACTAACATTACTTTTATTTTTTTTATTTTATTTCAATACTTATTTTTTTCATGTGTAAGTTGTTTAATGCCAAGTGGGAGCCCATGAAGATTTGAAGATCCATTTGGGAGTTGATTTGTTAATTTTTTATTATTTTCATCACTTTGCTTTCATTATTTTGTTTTTATGTAATATGTAATTTGTAATAAATTATTTTTTTATGCACGTTAGTTAAAAAATCACAAAAATATTTATATTAATTAACTTGAATTTTTCTAAATAAAAATGGGACCAATGTCTTAGATTTTTTCATCCAAAATAAATTGTCACTTTAAAAATTGTTTTCTTTAATTATGCATGTGAGGATCAATGTCCTTATCTTTAACAAATAGCCCGATTTATGTATGAATTGTATTTTATTTACCAATGGGGGTTGTATTCCGCCCCTAGTTTTGTTGTAATTTATTTTACTTTCATTTACTTTATTTACCGCTTTCATTATGTGTTTGACATGCGCTTTAATTAAAATTGAATGAAAAAAGAGATGAAACAATAAATTCAAAACTCAATCATAAACTTAACCAAGGTATGAATAAATGGGAAGTCCCGAAACATCTCTGGTTTTTGGGCTCAACGAGGCGAGAGCACCATTTCAATGTTTCATTGGAATGGGACTTCCAAGACACCTCTTGTGTCCCGTAAAAAGGCTTTAATGTGTATAGTCCTAAACTCCACGAGGCGAAAGGACCATCCTAATGTTATATTAGGGTGGGGTCTCCAAGACACCTCTAGCTTGCCCAAAATGGACATAGCAACGCCGTCATAGGCTCACTAAGGCTAGACGACCTTTCTCAATATTCTATTGGGTGGCAACTCCAAGAAACCTCCTTGTTGCCCAAAATGGACGCACTTGTAATTTCTTACAAGTTTTAATGAACCTCTCCCGATCATCCTAAAGGCGGGCTTTCGGGGCGACCCGGGGTTCGGCGCGCGTCACTGTATCCTTTGGATACTTTATAATATCTCACATAAATACTTTTTTTACTTCTTGGTCCTTATTTACCAAATTTATTTAAGGCGTCAAGGATGTAAGCATTACAACCCAAATGTCATAAATAGCTTAGGTCAGCTTGTCGACCAGTCCATAACTCATAAGGTGTGAAAATGATAGATTTTGAGGGCATATAGTTTAGAACATATGTGGTACTCAATAAATCTAACCATATTTAGGAGAGTATTATTTCTTCTTTCCGCAATACCATTTTGTTATAGAGTTATGAGGATAGACAACTAATGTTCAATCCCTTTTTCATCACATAAAGTTTTAAATCCTTTTGTCTAATTGATTCTCAACTAAGTTCATATAAGTATTGAAGCAACTCAATACTTCTGACTTGCGACAAATCAAATAGACATGACCATACTTAGTATAATCATATATAAACGTGATGAAGTAATAGGACCCATGCCTCGTCCTCACATTCATTAAACCACATATATCAGAATGAACTAATTGTAATAGAAATTTGGCTCTAGTTCCTTTTTCGAACGATTTTTTTAACTAGTTTTCTTTTTAGGCACACGTAAATAATTCAACCTTATTTGAATCACGTATTAAACCTACTTTGGCTAACTAACTCATTCATTCTTACCCGATATGATTTAATCTAGCATGCCATAATTTCACATTATTCTCATAACTTTGTGAAAAAAAGTAATTGAAGGAAAAACCAGTTTTATTCAAATAGTCATGGTACATATCTATAACATTAAAATTGTTCAACACATAACTAGAAACATAATAAATATTATTCAAGCATAAGCGTACATCGCCATCCTTAAAATATAAATTGAAAACAAATTTCAATAAAGCAAGAACAGAAACTGAAGTCATAACAAAAGCATCTTGATCCTTTGTTATATGCCTATTGCTCCTGAATCTATCACCCACAAAAGATGAAATTCAAAATAATTTTTTCAATTGATAAAAATTGTGTTTCAAAAAACTGTATAGTAAAAAATAAATAACTGTTTGGTAAATAAAATTTAAAATGATTTATAAATTCAAAACAATATGATTAAAAATAATTTTTTATAATAAAAAGATTAAAAAAGACATAAAATTTAATATATTATATTCAAAATCTCACTAAAAACTAATAATTATTTTCACTTGTTTACATTTTTTTATTCATTAAACTATTAAAATCATATATTTTCATATATAATTAAATAAAAATAAATATAGCATAAAAATTTAAAATATATATATTATTATCATAATTTATCATACATATAATTTTCAGAGTGTGTTCAATATCTTCAAAATTATCGAAGTGTTACAAAATTGAGATTTTAATAAGTCTCGTCAAAACAACCGCACAATAGGCGACTTTCATAGAATCCAAAACCTTGATTTTCTTCTTTCTGCCCAACTCTTCGATTATCTCAATTGAATTGAGGATGGCTTCCGAAACTGACCCACCCTTGATTTCTGAATCAATAGACCTCAAAAGCATGATATTTTTCAACCGGATATTGTGGATGTCCAACAGTACCTGAGGATGGCAGAACCATTTCTGTCATCACACACACACAGAAAAATCAGTCTAAGTATGTTAATTTCAGTTGAAATTTCACATTAAAACCACTCAAATATCATAGAAACCCTCATAATTGTGGTGAAGATAAGCTTAAAAGTGATAACCACACCCTCAGATTCCAAAGAAAAATGGGTTTTTTTTTAGTTTGGTGTGATTTGTGATAAAATTCGGAATAGTGGTGCTACAGGAAAAGAATTTCGATTTTTGGTGTGTCGGAAAACGGCACACATATATGTCGTTTTTTGGAAAGGAGGGGCCCACGAGAAAATGGGAAAAGTTGCCAGAAAACGGCAACCATATGTGCCGTTTTCTGGCACTAAATATTTTTTTTTATTTTGGCCAGGCGCAAAACGGAGGGGCGTAGTGGATAAAGACCAGTCAGAAAACGGCATTGGGTAGTGCCGTTTTCTGACCAGATTCCCTGCAGCGCACAGTGAGAGCTTACTGTGCGCTGCACCCTGTCAGACCCGTGAAGTGCATCACGGGTCTGTAAAATTTTTTAAATAATTTACCCATTCTAGCTCTTTATAAAGGAACTCTTCAGATTTATTTCATTTCTTTGCTTTCAAATGTATAACCGGTATTCTTATATATATTTTGCGTTTCACTTATCCTGTACATATTTACTTATATAGATGTTCATTTCGTCTTAATATATGAAATATAATAGTCGTTGGTGCTGCGGTGAAGAAAAGAAAAAAGGTATGAATTTGTGAATAATGCACAAAATATTTATGTTAAAAACATTTGAGTGTATGCTTAATATTTTTATTGTCATATTTTAATCACAGGTGCAAGAAAAGTTGTATTAAAGTTTCAAGCATAATTTGAACAGGTAAATTTATTTGTATTTTTTATGCATTATATAAATTATGTGTGAATGGATTATAATAGTTATCGATTATATATTATTGTAAAGTTAATTGAATTAATTTGTATTTGTGAATTTGTGTAACGATACGGGATGAAATTGTTATTTTGTGGCCATACTTAACTAGCATGTGTTAAGTTATATTCATAATTTGAATAGGTAAAGTTCTTAAGTTCTTAATTTTTTTTTGTATGATATAAATTATGTTTGAATAGGTGATGATAGTTATCGATTATATGTTGTTGTATAGTTAATTGAATTAATTTATAATCGTGAATATGTGTAAAGTTATGGGTTAAAATTATTAGATGATTTAGATTAAATAAAATTAGTTGCATCAAAGAATCTAATTTACAAGGGAAATGAAAATATGTGGGTAGTATGTAAACATCGATGACATTTAAAATATTGTTTAATTGAAAAATTTAATTACATTAAACGTAGGAGGACGAAAATGTCGATTCCAGCCATCTTTATATTACATAGTGGAGGGCAGTCAATATGGGGTACGGCCGGTTATCAGTATGATACGTCAAGCTCATCAGGACGCTCGAGGCGAATGAAACTTAGAAATAAACCGACATATCAGGATCTTATTCATAAAATATCAGTAAAATTGGATCTATCTGTTGATGTAAGGGTTAGTAGAGTAATATATAAGTGTCCTGTAAACAGTCAGGGCTCGTATTCTTGGGCACTTATGGACGTTACCGACGACGATGACATAGATGAAATATTTGAAAATTTTGTAATATTTCCTGGATATACGGTGGCGGAGTTAATTATTGAAACCGAAAAAATCCTGATTGGGGATGAACAGAATGTGGTGAACGTTTGTGATAACATGAATAGGGATAATGCTGGAGATCCAACTCCGACGGGGGATCAGAGAAATGTATTTGTTGATGAGTTAAATGTTGCTTGCAGTAGTGGGACCGTATTTGCTATACAGTGTGAGGATCCTTCACAGAGGGAAGGGAATGATGATTTGGAAACGATAGAAGCAAGTCCAATAAGAGAGTTTAGAGGGCAGATTGAAATTAATATTGGGTCAAGTTCAAGGGATGAATGTCGAGACGGTGCAAGTAGCGGCATAGCTGATACCGAAAATGGGTACATTTCTCCAAGTTTAGATCCCGAGGAGGACGACCAGGAGATTAACTTGAATGATGCATTTGAGGAAACCGGTATTAGAGAAGTTGATCAAGTTAGTACTGCTTGCCCAACCCATGTTTCAGAAGGCATGCAGAATATGAATATTAACGATGTCAGATATAATGTGGGAGGACATAATGAGATATCACGGTTTCAATTTCCATCATTGCACCATACAAATGTCAATTTCGCAGAAGCGGAGATTAACATGTCGAATGATTTACCAACAGGGAGGTGGGACGGTGTATCTGAATTTTCTGAAGGGTTGCTGTTCACTTCGAAAGATGAAGTGAAGGCATGTGTGAAGAAATGGTCAATTATGAACAATGTTTCTTACAAAGTTGTGGAATCAAAACCATCTTTTTGGGTTGTTTGTTGCTCAAGAGCAGATGAAACTGGTTGTCAGTGGAGGTTACGTGCCATGAAAAAGAGGACATGTGCATACTGGATAATCAGTGTGTACAAGGCAGCACACAGCTGCACAGCATCACTACTTTCTCAGCAGCACAGACAGTTAGATACGCAGATCATTTGTGACTGTATCTTAGAGATGGTTAGTGCAGCCCCCGATCTAAAAGTTAGTGTTATAATGGCCGACATGAGGAACCGTTTCAACTATGATGTCTCGTACAGCAAGGCTTGGTATGCGAAGACTAAGGCGCTAGAAGAAATTTTTGGCAACTATGAGGATTCGTACGGAAAATTGCCAGTTTATCTTAAAGCAATGGAAAGGTACAATCCGGGATTCTGCTATGAATTTGTTGTTGATGATAGCGCGAAACAAAACTGTACGCAATTCAGAAGACTATTTTGGACATTTAAGCCATGCATAGATGGGCTATCACATTGCAAGCCGGTCTTGCTAATAGATGGGACGTTCATGACGGGAAAGTTTCACCAAACTCTTTTGATTGCCAGTTCTATTGACGGTAACAATTATCTGTTCCCGACAGCATTTGCCGTAGTTGAGAGAGAAAATAAATCTAGTTGGGCGTGGTTCATGACATGCATAAGGCGGTATGTCACAAAACAGTCAGGAATAACAGTTATTTCTGACCGACATGCTGGCATTTTGGCATTATTTCGCGATGAAAATAGCGGGTGGAGGGAGCCATTGGCATTCCATCGTTATTGTCTACGCCATTTCGTGTCTAACTACAATACCTCACATCGAAATCCCAAAATCAAGGACATGTTGTATAAAGCAGGTACGTCTCAATTAATTTTTCGATAATATATTTCTCAACAGTTGCGAGCATGTTTGAATGTAAATGTCTTCTTTTATTTGCAGCAAGCAAATTTCAGCCGAGAAAATTCTTCAAAATAATGGAAGAGATAAAGAAACTCGATGATGACTCGTACATTTGGGCCATGCAAAATAACTTGGAAAAGTGGACATTGTCACATGATAATGGGCAAAGATATGGCAACGCTACCACTAATATTGCCGAAAGTGTCAATAGTGCTTTAAAGGGCGTACGGATGATGCCAGTTTGTAGTGTTGTGGAGCACGTATTTGCGCGACTGGTGAAATATTTCGATGACCGAAGGACCATGTATCGTGCCCAGATGGCCGCGGGTAATAGGTACACTTCAAGATGTATGCTGGAGATGAACAAACGCGCTCAAAAAGCCACGGAGCACAGAGTTGAAAGTTTTGACAGACGTGTTGGGCTTTTCGTTATAAGGACAAGAAATCAAAAGAGCAGGCGAAAAGGGAATAACTCACAAGCAGTTAATTTGGATTGCCGCACATGTGAATGCGGTAAGTTTCAAGGGACAAAAATGCCATGTTCACATGCAATTGCAGCTTGCATGCATGTTCGTGTTGACATGTGGACATATGTCGATAAATGTTACAAACTGTCAGAGGCACTGAGTTGTTACCAGGCCTTCTTCCAACCTCTGTCACACCATGATTATTGGGAGCCGTATGTAGGTCCGACAGTGATTCCCAACCCGGAGCTAGTACGTAAAAAGGGCAGACCACGAACGGCTAGATATAGAAATGAAATGGATAGAAGAGACCGTAGTCGGCCTAATCGATGCACGTTATGTCGGAATGAAGGTCATAACAGAAATACATGCCCAAATGTGGCCGGTCCGTCTGAATATACGTCTAGGTATCCTTGATTTATTTAGTTTGTATGTATTGCTAATATGCACTGTATGCTTTAAGTTCGGTTTGTATAAGTGTGACATATTTGAGAATATTTGTTATTGTATTCTTCTGTGTTTTGATCATATATTCATCTAATGTTTGTATTTTTGGGTTTTCATATTTAATTATTTAATTAGTTAAACCATGAGAATGACAATGAAACTGAGAGTTTGCATATTAATTATTGTGTTAATTTTAACCATATTATATTTAATGTATTAATATATTATTATAATTTTTCGCACTAATGAAATTAGACATATCAACATTTAAATGGACAACGAAGATAATATTTGTAATGTTCAATCTATTAGTCTTTCGGCATTCACGTAATAAGTAGGCAAAAAAAAATATGTATAATTACGGTAATAGATGTGATCCTGTCCCGCATCTAGTTGGCCTTCTACGTCGTCCGGGAAACCGCCGCGGCGGTTGTTGGGCTTCAGGATTGCTTGAGCCTTCACCCCCTGCCTCGTCCGAGTCAGTAGGTGGATCTGTCGGCAAGAAATGGTCGGAGGGTACCCCACTAGAGCTAGAATCACCGCTGAGTACGTCACGGTAGAATTGTGTGAATGATGGTGCTTCATTTCGCTGAAGGTTCGGGTCCTCAAAGCCGCCAAAAATACTTTGGACAATTTGTGATTGCTGCTGGGCGATAGATGATTGTGGATCCTCACAAAATGCCGGGACGCGGTATTCTATGGGTGTCTGAAATACATCTGAAGACATGGGGAAGCTAGGATTGTTATAACTTGAACCACCTACATCAGCATGATCAAAACTCGTTGAACCAACTTCGTACGATGTAACATTTATGCTAGGAAATGGCATCGTGCATTGTTCAATCGGACATTGAATGTCATTAAAAGGCCACGACATGGGCGGTGGAACTTGCATGACATTAGGGTTGTTATACCTCTCTGGAACAACTGCCCGCCTGTCAGCCATCCCTCTTCGACGTCGCTGTGTCCTAAAGTCTTGAAACTGATTTTCCATCGGTGGAATATTTATTGTATTTGGTGCCGGCTGCCTTGGATACGCTGTTTGGAATCTAGATTCATGACCAATTGCACCAAGTATACTAGACATTAACCCTCGACCCCTTACAGCATCACCTTCATCATGTACTAGTCTTTCGAGGCCATCCGCCTAAAAATATATTACGCGATATACAATTAATGAACAACCAAATGAAGCGCCATACAATTGTGTGATAAAAAATATATTTCACAAACGTGACAAGATTGAAATACTTACGGCAGCTGCTCGGGATGCGCCGCTTGGAGTGATCCATCGTCTTGTTCGTTGGACATACCACTGCATGTACTCAGAACGAATGCTTAAATGTTGTCTCTGCCCTTGGCCAATTACAACCCTATTATGGCGGTTTCTCCACTCATTAATGAATGCTGAAAATTCTAAAGCCCAATTCACCGCATTTTGTCCACGCAAGTCTATAGAATGTAAATTGTCTTGTACCATCGATGGAGACGGAATTGGTTGGTTAAAACCAAACTGTCTCATTACTCTGTCTGGATGGTGCCATTCAATTATATAGAAGCAAATGAGTGGTACAACAGACATCCAACAGCACTGGCCCCTTCTACAAAATTCTGGGAGCAACTGTATCACATTTGCATAGGGCTCCCATTCAAACTGTAACACACATAAAAATAAACAAATTATTCATAAATAATGTATTGTTTTTTACTAAACGTATTAAGCAGTAAATTTCAATGTCAACCTGTTCTATTGATTGCGTATCTAAAATTTCTCGATACGTATTCGTTTCCATCCTGTGCATATGGATGTTGCGAGGTTCGACGTTATGTGCCCACCTAATAAAACAAATTGCTCATAAAGCAGTTATTTACACTATTTAATAAATTACAAGTCAATTAATCAATTTTCTGAATGACACATATACCTGAATCCATAAGGCATGTTAGTATTTATCGTATACGGCTCCACATGTTCCGGTCGAAATTGGGGTAGCCTCTCCCACGCCCACATCTGTAGGAGTTGAAGATATCCTAAAACTCCCTTCGCATCAGAACGCGTTGCCCTACAAAGATCTCTATAAAGCCATGCTAGACAGGCCGACCCCCAACTATATTGGCCAACATTTTCTAAATCCGCTAAAAGTGGTAGGAACATTAAGTGCACTAGTGAAGCATTTTGCGAAGCAAATAACATGCCGCCAAAACATCTTAACATCCATGCACGAGCATGCTGTCGTACGACTTCCGGAGTTGCATTGTTAGGCAACTGATTAAAGGTAGCATCCAACCAGGTCAATTTTACTTTTCCACCACGCATATCATTTTCTGTTGGAACTGCTCCTAGTAGCTCATAACATAGTGCTGGCCAATCCATATTTGTTCGACCCGTCACGGGTTCACCGTCGATCGGTAAACCCGTCAAAATTCCCACATCTTCAAGGGTAATTGTGGTCTCACCGCATGCCAGATGAAATGTGTGCGTTTCCGGTCGCCATCGCTCAACAAGTGATGTGATTAAATTCCAATCTAAACACACCACTCCTATATTCACTAGCCCCACCAGACCAGCTGCCCTTATATAAGGTAAAATTCTTTGATCAATAGCCGTATAGTGCTCATCTACACTACACCTTCGGGTCCTCAACAAATCCCTCTCAGCCTTCAGCATTCACAAAATAAGGCAGGCTGTAAGCTCAACACCAACATAAAAAATTAGATTTTGCTCTTCACGCTAAATTTATAACTAAATAATTACCGAATTATTCCAAATTGCATCAGATCGGTGTCTCCCTTGAAGAATCAGCAGTTCCCTATTAATTGGACCCGGATTAATTCGTGCAGCTCCCACATATCGATCCATGACCTCACCTGTATCAATTTTTTCATCATATATGTTAACTTCTTTTAAATAGGATATTAAGTTTTATTCGTTTCATTTTCTTATGATCGTTCACGTTGATTTCAATTTCCCATATATATAACACAAATTATTCACAATTTACACCACTCCGATATTTTGTTATACCATTTTCGAATATAAATTACAGGACAATTTCTATATTATTACAGAATAAAACTATATAAATAGATATTATCATTCTCAAAAATAATTAACATTGCTATATTATAAGTAACACCGTTCTTCAAACATCAATAATATTACAAATCAAACAACAATTACATTTTTTTCCCATCTCACGATCTAATGGACATAATGTTTAGGCCACAAATTATAATTACGCCACCTACAATAAGTTATTTGGGGTACTGGTATTGTATCCCTAACTTTTAAAAATTCTTCTTCACTAATTCCATATACATCTTTTAAAAATATCAAAACAACTTCCTCATATTTTGTCACCTCATCCATATTCCAAATTCTCATAATTACTGGCATAAAAATTAGTGGCACCGTCATCCAAATTGCCTCAACTTTTTTAGCCTCCGTCATTGGATATCCGTGCATTATAATTTCCTGTAATTTTTTATTCATTTGAACGAAGTACTCCGACATTGTCATTCCAATTTCAATTCGGCTGCAATACAAATCATTCCATTTCCTCTTAACTATTGCCACCGCCACATTACCCCTCATCGCTCTAGGGGTTAAAAACGTTCGCACCATCTATAATATTAAATTCACATTAAAAAATGCAACATAAATTGATTATATTTCATATTGGTATATTTTACGTTGTTATATTTTACGTTTTCTAAATTGATTATACGCGATACAGTATCAAAATATGAATTAACTTATTAAACAAATCTACATTACAAATTTATTAAATTTTTCATCATTTACTTTTATTTAGTTCAAGATAGACAACAAAATCTTACCTTCTTAATGCTGAACAAAAATTAATTTTTTCAATACGAACCTCCTGCATTTTGAAATAAAAAATTTATGTTAGTCATAATCGTAACATTAACGTAACAATATTTTTTAATTCAATTGCACAAACTTAATAATATATTTATATCAACCTTAACCTAAAATATTAAAATGACAATATATTAACTACTAATTTTTTCATGCCATATTACCTAACAATTAAAATATTATCTCACAACTACAATATTATTTAATAATTACAAATAAGCAAAAACTTAACTTCAAAATGCTGAACAAAATACTGTTTCTCAATATAACCAGCCTGCATTTTGAAACATAAATTTATATTAGTCAAATTCATCATATTTATGTAATAATATTTTTTATTTCAACCATAACAACTTCTTAATATATTTACATCAATATTAAACTATAATATTCAAATGATAAAATATTACCTAACAACTAAAATATTAGCTAATAATTATACCATTAAATATTAGCTAACAACTTAAATATTATCTCACAACAAAAATATTATCTAATATTAATTTCATGAAATAATTAACTTCACAATACGTATAGAAAATTCTTTTAATTAAAAATTATACAACAAAACGAAAACAATATAAACCTTACCTCTTCTGCTCTTAAGTTCAAAATGTTGCAAATGAAACGAAACTGCCTACTTATAGGCAATTTTTTAAAAAAAAAAAAAATTTAATTTAATTTTTTTACATTTCCCCACACAGACCCGTGAAGGCACGGGTCTGGTAAGGCTGCAGCGCACAGTACTTCCCGTGCGCTGCAGCCGCGTGAGGAATAGTTCTTCACGACAGAAAACGGCAAATAAAGTTGCCGTTTTCTGTCCAGCCTGGCCCACCGATTATTCGACGAATTATTGAATGTATGAGTCAGAAAACGGCACGGTTTAATGCCGTTTTCTGACACACCAAAACCCGGCGTTTCAATCGGTCAGAAAACGGCGCGTTTTATTGCCGTTTTCTGACACCCCTCTCCAGGCGCAAAACGGCACCGTTTTGCGCCTGGCCAAAATAAAAAAAATATATTTAGTGCCAGAAAACGGCACATATGGTTGCCGTTTTCTGGCAACTTTTCCCATTTTCTCGTGGGCCCCTCCTTTCCAAAAAACGGCATATATGTGTGCCGTTTTCTGACACACCAAAAATCGAAATTCTTTTCCTGTAGCACCACTATTCCGAATTTTATCACAAATCACACCAAACTAAAAAAAACCCAAGAAAAATAACCATTAATTTGTGCTTTGATTGCAGATAAAGACTGCACTTTACAGCAACTGCCTAACGAAATAATTAAAACAAAACTCCATAATAGTACATATTAGAAATTTATAACTCTAAAAATCAAAATTATACTCTTATTTTGACTCATAAATATTTAAATTTTACTAATTCCCTCTCCTAAATGTTAAAATCACATTTATCATTTACCAAATAATACAAATTGTGACAAATAATTAACAAACTGATGTTTTATTTTACAAGATAAAATTAATTGGTGGTTATTAAAAAAAGTCTAATTAGTCTTATAAAAAGAAATCTTATCTCTTCCATAATTCTAATGTTCTTTTGTCTTGTAAAAATAGTTAAAGATTCAATTTTCTCAAAAGTAAAAGTTTGAACCAAATTTGTGTGCAATTTTTAATGTATGTTTAATTTATGCCATGTCATCTAAATGATACTATTTTTATTTTTACATAATTATTTATTGTGTAATTGTCATTAATACAAATTCTTGGTATATTAAAAAATTCGCAAAAAAATAAAATAAAAAATATACTTCTGCTAATGACGTCATGACAAAAATAAATTAAAAATTATATTTTACTATGGTCTAAAAATTTATTTTTAATTAGGACTATTTAGCATTTAGTTAAGTCAAATTGAACAATTTTTTTTTATAGAAATTTATCTTTTTTTTTTTAACTTTCAAACAAAATTTATCTTAAAAAGATTTATATCTATAAAATTGGGTGCTTGTCCTCACCCAATTTTATTTTATTTTATTTATTTATTTGAAAGAGCAGGCAAATGCCTAAGCAAGAGAGGAAGAGCAGATACTTGGCGAGGAAATGTCCATTACATCAAGAGAGGCTGGATTGTTATAGCGTCGCATATTTTTCATGAGGGTAATAGAGCGGAACTATGATCTTGTAACACTTTGATAATTTTATAGTTATGTGTAAAGGTAACATAATGAATGGAACACGACGGTGTAAATGTATAGTTATGTGTAATAGTAAGTATATATGCACAAAATATTATAAGTGCAAGTTAGACAATACTAAATGAGATTTAGTATTAGTATGGAACTATGATCTTGTATAATAATAGGAGAGTATATAGTGCATGAATTAACATAAATAAATCAATAGATATGAATTTTTGATAATTCAATTATTTGTTTATTTACCTATAGTTGGTAACACTCCTATATTTCCTTCCTAGGGTAAGATTTTGAGCAAAAGTATAAGATTTTAGAATTATTTAGAGAGAATGTTAAATTTTACTGTATCACTAACCTATTTTTTATTATTTGACTAATGAAGATTTGCACAAAATCACATAAAAAAAACTAGAAACGGGAAGAGGGAGAAAAAATGTAACTTTTTTTTTTCTTTGTAGGGAAATGATAGCGAAATTTTTTTTTTATGAGTCAAAATAAGAGTCTTATTAAAAAGAGATTTTTTTTTTTTTGGATAAAGAATTTTTTTACTTTCAAACTATCGGTAAAAATGCACTTAAATCATTTTTTTTTTCGATTTTTACTCCTTAAATCACTTAAATGGATAGAAAATGCTCTCATTTTAGACAGAAAGTCCAGCTTGTAAATGGATTTCAAGACAGTTAATCATGCGTCGACACGTGTCATATGATTCAGGAATAAAAATCGACTTAAACAAAATTTGAGGGATTTTTTCACACAATTTTCCATAGTTTGAAAGCAAAAATTTTTTTATAGAGTCTAAATCAGCAATTTGACTAGGAAATAGAGTTGATACGTGTTGACGGATGATTGGTTGCAGTTAATTCCGTTTGGCAGCTAGACTTTTCGTTTATTGTTAGTGTATTTTTTAACAATAAAACCGAATTCAGGGATAAAAACCGACAACAAAAAGTCTGTGAGCGTTTTCATTCAATTTCCAATCGTTCGATGGCAAAAGAAAAAAAACTCTTTGTTCCACAATCTTTTAAAATTAGAAAGTTTTAGTAGTATTTTAGAAAGACTTCCACTTTTCTATAGATGGTATCTTCGTAAAAATTCCTAACTAATTCAATCCGATCCAGAGAAATTTGAATGTGTTTTTAATGGTTTTGAAAACCGGACAGGCCGGTTGAACCATGAATCGGATCAAAAACCGGTCCGATCCAACATAAAAACCAGAAATGTCAAAAAATCGGATTGTACTGTTTAAAAACTATATTAAACCGGTCAGAACCGGGTTGAACCGGTCAAAATTAAATATATTATAAATTATATTTTTATATTTTTATAAAATTTATTTTTATAATTAGGGTTAATAGTTGTTCAATATTGTTCAATTAAAAATTTATATTTGATGATAAAATTAATTTATAATAATAATAATAATAAACTTGACAAAATTGAACATTTTCACTATATTTTTATTTTATATTTTTTTAGATATTTAATAACTAAATAATTTAAATATAATGGAATATTAAAAAATAATTTAATATAAACATGATAATTATAAAAATAGTTAATAACGTCACAAAAATAAATTTACAATTGAAAATAAAATTAAAAAATTATAAATTCAAAATTATATTTTTCTTATAAATTTAAATATTTAAAAAAAATTCAATTGTTGTGGTTAATTTTTACTATTATTAATAAAAAAAATAGTAAAATAAATAAAAAATAGTTAATATATTGATATTTAATAATTAATATGTTGTTTAATTATATTTTTTATATACTATATTTTTAATTTTTCATTAATAATTATATTTAAAAAAAAAAAGATAAAAACTCCGAGTCAACCCGATCAAACCAGTTGATTCCTGACCCAGTTGGCAGGCCGAGTCGATGTCCGGTCCGATTTTAAAAACATTGGTATTTTTCTGACATTAATAAGTAAAAATAAAAGTGTTAAATACAAAAACGCCTCAATTAGGATAGACTCAAAATGTCAATAACTTTGAATTTAAATCAAGATAAAAAAAAAAAATGATAGGAAAGTCACTGCATACTTTTCTTAACAAGAAAAACAGATCCATGATTGAATGAATTATTATTTTAATTTTAACTTTCCTAACTTGTTTATCAAAAACACTTATACATTTTTTCTATTAAATTCTTTGACTTTTATTTTAATATACATTGTATCTAAATACCAATTTCTATTGGAATGAAATGTGCAGGAATCGAATTTCGACGTCAGAAATCAACACCACCACTTGTGTCAATTAGGAGTGAGTATGGTCAGTTAACCGGTCCATGAGCTCCAGTCCATTAATCAGTTCATTAATATCGATTTTTTAAAATTTTAGTCCATTAATCAGTCCATTACCATCGGTTAACCAGTCCATCAGTTTCGGATTTTCGTATCGGTTACCCAATATTTTTCGGTTAACCACTATAATTATAAATATATTCATAAATAAAATTAAAATGTTCAAGATATTTAAAAATTAAAATTTTTTCATTATAATATAACATTATTGTTGTTAAAATAAAAATATTTGGTGGATATAAGCAAATTTGTTTTTGAAAATTAATATTTAATAAGTAAATATATTAGCCGGTCCATAATCACTTTTAATTAGATAAATTATTATACTTACTAATAGCCAATTAAAAAAACTTAAAAACTTTAAAATAATTAGTATAATAAAAAAAGTATATGATCACCTTTAATTAGGATAAATTGTTATAAATTATTAAAAAATTAATAAATTAACTAAAAATTCGGTTTCGGTTCGGTTAACCAATCACATGAATCAAAAATCATTAATCGGTCCATTAATATCGATTTTTTCAAAACACTAACCATTAATCAGTTCATTACAATTGGTTAACCAGTCCATCGGTTCGGTTTCGAATTTTTTTTCGGTTAACCGAGTCCATCAGTTTTTTTGCTAATCCCAGTGTCAATTTCTGACCTCAAAATTTTTTTATATGCGTAGAATTTTTCCTTTAATTAAACTGTGAAAATTTTTATTGAGAGGCTGAGATAGCTTTGACGGTTGCGTGTCGGCGCCTCCCCTTACTCTTACGGTCTTCTTCTATAATTCAATTACTTACTCTTACGGTCTGGATTTTATTTGGTCAAACCTCTTCTTCTGTGTTTTGTTCATCTCCGTCACTTCACTTCTTATTCTTGCCTAATTTCCTTACATCTTCTGTCTCTCCGTCTCTTCTTTCTTTTCTTTTCTTTTCTTTTTTTTTTATTTTTATTTTCTCTTCTTTTTGTCCCATTAATTTTGCCTTTTCTCGTCACTAACAACATAATTTTCTTAAAAAAAATCGAAATTTTAGTTTGTCATATAAGTTTGAGTGCAATAATATAGTGAATGGCATAAAAATTAAAATAAAAAGGGATAAAAACGTCATTATATATGAAATTGATCTTAAATTAAAATTCACATGCTAATTTGAGAACAAAATTTTATTTTTTGATCAATAAGTAATCATTTAAAACTTTGAAAGTCAAATTAAAATTTTTATAGTTTTTAAAAGAGAAAAAAATATAAAATTAGAAACAAAGTGAAATTGACTGGAAAACATTCACTAAATTATCAATATATAATATATTTGTCTTTTTATGCAATAATTATCAACAATATTTTATTTGATAAGAATAAAAGTGGTATGGATCGATCGATGATAATCATAAAGGGAACAAAGTGAAGTTTTTTTCTTTTTCCATCTTATTTTGATAATTAAATCCATGTGCAATTTCCTTTCAATTATTGAAGACGTCAAATTAATTTTTCAAATTGCCACGTCGGACGAAATTAATGGAGAAGGAGTAGAGTACCCAGTTCCGATGTGGGATTTTTAGTTCATGACACTAAGCAAGAGAGGAAGAGCAGATCCTTGGCAAGGAAATGGTCATTACATTACATCAATAGGGGCTGGATTGGTATAGCGTCGCATATTTTTCATGAGCGTAATAGAGTCAACATTTGCTATCTCTGAAGATGTTGGTCTCCATTTTCTTGATGTTCCCCCGTCTGGTCTGGATCCACTCTTCTTTTTATTCTTTAGTTACATTGAATCTAATAATAATAGTTTATGTGAAATTTCATACCTCTACTTAAATTTTATCAATTACATAGAATGTAATAATAGTTTATAGGAGTGTTAAAAAATAGATTGGATGGATTACAATTGATTTGTCATCCAATCTATCTAAATTTTTAAATTGATTGAATCCAATTTAATTTAATTGAGTTATAAGTTACATTTTTTATACTGAGTTGGTTGGTTTATCATTTGATTATATAAATTATGTTAATTGTGTATAATGTATTATAAATATATAAATTACAAATTATCTATATTTATATATTTTAAATATATAAATTATAAATTATCCATATTTATATTTTTTAAATATAAAACATTAATTTCATTTTCTTAACATTTTTTAAGAAAAATATATGTTTTAATTTTTTTTTATTTTTTAAAATTTCTAAAACTATAAAAAAAAAAGTAGTGCCTTAAACATTTACATTTTTGTATATAATTTTTGTTTAAGATGTGAAATTAATCAATTTAATTACGATCCACTAAAAAAAATTCAAAACCTATCTACTTAAAAAAAATGCACCCCCGGGGACATGTAATTGAAAAACCATAGCGTCAGTTTCATTGCTATTTCATGAATACTGGCAAGAATCTAATTAAATAAAAATGTGGGTATAAAAATTCAAAAATTACAATGTCAATTAAAAAAAAAATCACAGCAACAATTTCATTTGCATTTCGTGTATGGGATCTGAATGTATGACTAGCAATTTTCGATACTTTATTCAAACTTAAACATTTACAAATAAAGGTATCAAATCAGTAATAAGCTAAGAAATTATTGCAAATGTTCAAATCTAATATTTTAAGTTTTTAATAATTCAAAATTATTGTACAAAAATAGTAAAATTATAAGTTTATTACGTGGAAAAAGAAAAGGTAAAAATAAGAATACCAGTGGAAGGAACATCAACAATGAAGGGAGTGGTTGTAATTTACTGCTAATGAAATGCAACAAATTGTCAAGAAATAAATCTGTGATTATATATATGTGTAAATTGATTTCTCCCAAAAAAAAAAAAATCCACTAAATTGAGTTAAATTTTAAAAGATTAATTAACATGGTATAGGAAAATTTCATCATGGATTTTTCTTTAATTGTTTACGAGAATAAGCAATTCGACCACCAACAGCAGATTAATTTCACTTATGTTCACTAAATTTATTTGTTATTTTTGCGTAATGTAGTTTATAATTCAGTGATCTATCAGTGAAACTAATCCTATAGGTCAGTGACCATTAGTGAAAATGATAAGACTGAATATGCAACATGAATTTTTCGGCGAGCCCGTGAATGAAAATGGTCTATATGTGTTTGCTTATTTTGGAGAATGAAATGGTAGCATCTGTTGGAAAAATTTAGAATATTAATCATTCTATATGTGTTTGCTTATTTTGGAGAATGAAATGAATAAATACTCCACATTGCAAATTGCCTACTAACACCTAAGATTAAATTCACTAGTCAAATCTAAAATCAATATATCTATAAAATTGAGAACCCAAACCGAATCAAATAGAATATTTCGTTCGGTTTAATTTTTTGGTTTGTTCTTTTTAAATTGTCCATTGCAATTTTAAATAAATTTTGTAAGTAAAAAAAGTCAACATAATATTAAAACTTAAAAAATTATAATGTTAATAATATAATTATATATAATTTGAATTTTACAATAAAAAAATTAAATAAGAAAAAAAATGGTAAAAAGTCCATCAATCCAATTTATATAACAAAAATAAATTTAAACAAATAAAACTATATTTTTAAAAAACATACAAAAATATTAATAAAGACATAAAATTCATACAATTTAAGTTTACAATTAAAAAAAAAAAATCTTATTTTTGTAAATTTTCTGTCTTTGTTATTTTTCAATTTTTACATATATTTCTATCGATTCCATTAATTATTCAGTTATAATGAATTTTTTTTTTTTTTTTTTTTTGAAACGATTAATATTATTCAGTATGTTGGAGATTGAAGCTATTAAAAAGCCCAAGAGAAGAACTGCAAGCAAGGGCTCGTTCTTAACGACCCAAGTCCTGAATCCAAAATCCGTATAGGGCGAAAATTAGAGAATTTTCGAGAAAAAGCCGAAGCCAATAATTTCTGGATAAAACCATCGAAGTTTCAGGAATTTATTAGACAACTTTTCCTTTTCAATAGGAGCCCATCGAGATTTCCTGAGAATGTACGAGATATGTCTTTTGCTTCCTATATATATGAAGGCTACGTGCATCCATCTGATCATCAGAAAAACGCAAGAAAAAACTACAATCTCTAGCATTCTAAAGCCCTCTCTCTTTGCATAAAAGAAAAAATGGCAATGATCCCAAGCTTCTTTGGTAACTCAAGGAGCAGCATATTTGATCCTTTCTCTTCTTGGGATCCATTCAGAGACTTCTCTTCTTCTTCACTCGTTTCTCGTGAGAATTCTGCTTTTGTCGATACTCGTATCGACTGGAAAGAAACTCCGGAGGCTCACATATTCAAGGCTGATCTTCCGGGTCTTAAGAAAGAAGAAGTGAAGGTGGAGATCGAAGATGACAGAGTTCTTCAGATCAGTGGAGAAAGGAATGTGGAGAAAGAAGACAAGAAGGATACTTGGCATCGTGTTGAGCGTAGCAGTGGGAAGTTCCTGAGGAGATTCAGGCTGCCAGAGAACGCAAAGATGGATCAAGTGAAAGCTTCAATGGAGAATGGAGTTCTTACTGTTACTGTTCCTAAGGAGGAAGTCAAGAAACCTGATGTCAAGTCTATTCAAATTTCTGGTTGAGTTAAACACCTTAAATCAGACATCAATGTTGGTATATCGTGTGAAGAATGGACTTTATATTTATGATGCCTAATGTAAACTTTTTACTTTCTGGTGTAATGATGAATTAATAAATAATAATAATAATAATAAATATTTTGTTTCGTTGTTTTTGTTGAAAACGCACAAAACATCATATGCAACTGGAAACTCAAAGAAGAAAGCTTTAATCACCCTAAGATAACACTGTTTTAGCAAAAATGTCAAATGCGAAATCAGAGTCGCCAAATGATATGGAATTTGCTCCGGGTAGGCCCACTATGTCAAATCATCTATAACTGGTTCTTCTACAAAGTGCAAAGAGGAAACTGAGAACCCAGTAGGCTGGCCAGGCTTTTCATCAAATGCTAAAGAAAGTATGAATTATGTACCAATGTCAGACAGGTGACTTTGATTTTAATTTAACAGATACTCTCCAAATGTCATAAATTTGTATTATACGAAACATTCTTACCTGCAATCAGAACTGGTAACCACAAACAGACTCACATGCTTAATTGAATGAAGCACTAACATGTTTCCCGGACTGGACCTAAAAAGCTAACCAAGGAAGTTAACCATTGTGGAAGAGTCAAGTTACAGTTCCTCTCGAGATAATTCAGATAATCCAAGAACTGGACTGGACCAAGAAACTATGCAAGGAAGCTAACCATTGTGGAGGTGTAAAATTACAATTCCACTAAAGAATAATTCAGATAATCCAAGAGCTGGACTGGACCAAGAAACCAAGCAAGGAAGCTAAGCATTGTGGAAGTGTAAAATTACAATTCCTCTAAAAGATAATCAAGAATGGACGGGACCAAGAAACTAAGGAAGCTGAGCATTGTGGAAGTGTAAAATTACAATTCCTCTAAAGATAATTCGGATAATCCAAGAAGGGTTATGTTGCATGAATTGGATAATAGAAATCACAAAGAAATGGATAAATAAATCATCCATTTCTGAATTCTTTCTGTAAGCGTAGGTTTGAGATGTTAGAAGTAAAAATTGCCACACAAACTTGCCTCAACCACTTCATGGCATGTGAAACTCCAAACAAACGTAATATTTATTTTGGTATCTTTTGACACACATATCTATTACTGTATGTAGCTGTTCAACAAGATAAAAGTACATGCAGCATGCCACTGAATTTCCAACACCAGTACTTTGAGTTATTTAAACTTGCTACGTTTCTATCTGTTTATCAATAGATAACTTGAGATCTAGCTAAAATTTGATTGCGACTTCTAACACCTAAGCAGTACTTACCACACATTATGTTAGTAATCATGTATTCCTTCAATGAAACAACCAGCATATCATCCTCCTCTGCAGTCCTGGCATAGCTTTTCAGTTTCACACTCTGCATGGTGTATAGCCTTATTTCTGTCCTTCACCAAAAAACCCAGAGAGAACAAGTAAGATATCAAAATAAAGGAATTAAATTAGCAGACAAATTCACATATGGTAATCACCATAGTCACCAATTCACAACAATTAAAATAAGGATATTACAAGATACTGAATGGTTAACTTACATAGACAAGCGCTAGGATCAGATACAGATAAGCTTTTCAAAGTACTGATATGACTCTAGGAATCAAGTTACCAGACAAATTTACATATGATAATCACCATGCTCTTCAATTTATGACATGTAAAATAAGAACATTAAAAAAAAAATGAATGGTTAACTTACAGAGATAAATGCCAGGATCAGATACAGATAAGGCTCTCGAAGTACTGATATGACTCTCCTTCATAATCCAATGAAGCACGACTACATCCAGGCCTCGACTCCAAATTACAAATCCTTTCCCATGTCCCGTTAATCAGACTATAGCTAATTACTCTACCATATGCAGCTAACACAATGACAGACTCCTCTTCATCTTTGGCACGAATGATGCTCAATATTGAAAATTTCCATTCATATCTAGGAAATGCCATTCTCACGGCATGAAGATTCAAGTGATACTTCACCGACCATCCAGAATAGTCTGTCGCTATCTCCAGAACATAATAATTTACAGTGTAGTAGTGCCAATGCTTGTAAGCTACAACATGCAAATGGCCTTGAGACTCCCCAAAGTATCGGACTTTTAACACATCAGGCAGAAATATTCTGTTGAAAGTCCAATTATCAAGCATAAAGCACAGCAACGATGAGCGGCCATCACATCTTGACCAATGAATAGCACCATTACATAGAACACCATCATGAAAGCCAATTCCTAATGTGGGTGGGAATAAAGATTGCATACGCAATTCAATTAGATCTGCTATTCGTGATGCCCATGAATCATTTTCCGAAGAATAAACATAAATTTCAACAAGATAAGATTTTAACCCTTTTTGGCACAAATCAAAAATGAAGATGATCTTATAATGAGGGGATACGGTAGGATCAAATGCCAAACAAACACTTATTAGATAAATAAATCTCAAATTTTCCTTAAGTAAAGGAGGATAAGAGAGTCTCTTAAATTGTCCAGCAGTAGGATTACAGATATAATATACGAACCCATTAATCACACAATTGTCATCTGCTGGAATCGGCAAGCTGGGATGGACTAACAAGCTAGAACGGCACAGAAGCAACCCATTGCAGGATTGTAGTATTTTCATCTGACCAACCTTCATAAAATCAAAGGGGGGAAGAGACTCCTTTTTTAGAGGAACCATTTGAAGCTCATCAATGTTTTCAAAGCCTTTATTGAGCAAGAGAGCAGCAGGACCGGAATCAACGATATGGTGGATTTGAGTGTGGGATATACCAAATTGGGCACTAGAAATCAGAGATAGCCATTGCTTAGATACACATTTGAACCTGATCAGTGACTTTGCTGGCAATCGGAGGAGAATATCAGTGAGAAGGTCCTCAATTTCGGCCACTGTGGCTGCCGCTGAAAACTTTCTCTTCGAATTCATCGACATTTCTAGAGGAATTTTGCTATGGTTTCAGAGAAAAATGTCTATATCTGTTAATTTGTATACCTATGTACTCTATATATACAACCAAAAAGTTTATGTAAAAAACAAATCAAATTCTGAAAAGTAACTTAACTTGCCATTTAAAGATAGCAAAAAGAAATCTCGCACAATAAATACATCAAAAGTTAAATGTACGCATATGAACAAAAATACATAAATAGACAAAAGCGAATCCATACAGATTTTCAAACAAAATTAGATAGCCATTAACAAAATTAGAGATTGATCTTCCCATTTCTCTCTTTGCTCATCTATTGTAAAGTCATATTCAATTGCAATTCTTAAGATAGAAAACTAAATTGTCATATCAAAGCAGTGTTTGTATACACGATTTCATTAATCAGGAATTACAATTACTTGAAATCGGAGAACTTTTTCTTTTTTCTTTCCAGCAGTTAGTATCCCAAGTTTCTCTGATGTCTGCCCATGGAATGCTCAAATAACAACAATACAAAATAAAATCTTAGCTGATAATAATTGCACATTACAAAGATAATTAGTTACTTACCATTGTGGATTGCAAAGAAAGAAAATGCCTGCATTGCAGATAGTCGGGTCTGTTGATTCACACACCTATCTACAATATAAATACCAAGCCATTAATAATTTCTCAAAAAAAATTATCAAAAGTAACTAACTTTACCTTCTAAGCAAAAATTCATATAATCTATACATCATAAGTTAAATATGTGAACATTCAAAAGGAGTGCATAATAAATGTTAATCTAACAAAAGCTATATTAAAGAATATTTATCGGAAATTCATACAAATTTTCAAACCAAATGGAAAGAGCATTCAAGAACTTATTGTAAATTTTACTATCACATATTCAATTACAATTCCCAATAGATAAAACTAACTATCACACCAATACCAAAACAATGTTCGGATGTACATATCTTTCAAAACCCATGATTTATACTCAAGAAGTAACAGAAATGAATGAGAATAAATACCTTAATCGGCGCATTTTGTTTTTCCGAATAGAATCCCAAGCTTCTCCAGTCCCTTTCTATGGAATTCTGCAATGATAACAAAGTGAAAGAAAGAAATCAGCAGCTAAGATAGTAGCGAATTACAGAGAAAACTAGCATTGCTAATCGGAGAAGAGGATAAGAAATAGAAAAGCAGATGATCATGTTGACTGTGGAGTGGGATATTGCGCAACATCGTTAGAGGAATTTTATTTATTTATTTTTTTTGATCTGAACCGTTTGAGGATTTTGGAGAAGTAAGAAGAGGGATTTAATTTTGGAGCCTTTTCAACTAATTTTCCGCTATAAATATAATTAAATATAATTGATAATAAAAAAGATATATAGAACAAACAAATTAGAGGATTTCTCATTTTCTTTACCAAATTCTTTATTTTATTTTTACTGAATTCAATTATATTTTAAATTCAAATTCACATTAATTTTGGATTTTGTTACATATGTAATTCGTACTCTTTATTTTTTTTTACAGTAGTTCGTATTTCTTTTATATTAAAAGATTATAGTGAATAATAAAAAGTTTATTTACGTGAAAAATAAAAATTATTTAAATATTTTAATGAGATCAATTTTTTTTAAAAAAAAATAAAATCATTAAGGCATTTTAATTTTTTTCTTAGCTAACTTATGCCAATTTTAAATTTAAAAGAATTTGTTTTAATTTATTTAGCTAAATGGGGTGAATAGAGGCCACTCAATAAAAACTAGCTATGCTTTTAATGGAGAGATCTAACAAATTTTAGCTTAATAGTTAATTGAAACCCTCTTATTCTATTTGGACAATTTTTCTCTTAAAACTCGAATTTGAAGCCAATAACCTATAATATAATTATTCTTTCCATTCGTTTATAAGTGTTTATATATTTTAAGTTTTATTTTTATTAGTAAATAAGTATTCATCTAGAAAAATAAAATATAATTATAAATTATCTTTTTATATTAATTTTATTTTAATAAATAGTTATTAGTGCATAAAAAAAATATAATATTTTATAGAAGACTAATTTAATAAATCACTAAGTGAATTAATGATCTTTTGATTTTGATAAAAAAAACTCAAAATAAACACTTAAAAGGAAATGAACTAATTAGATATTTAATAGTTGAATTGAAATTGAGACAAATGAAAATTATTAACTAAAAGAAAGAAATTGCAATGTAAATATACATTAAAAATGTGCATTTATCTAACTTAATATTTCAATTGAGAATTCTGCTTTTGGTAATGCTCGTGTAGACTGGAAAGAGAGACTCCTGAAGCTCATGTCTTCAAAGCTGATCTTCCTGGTCTTAAAAAAGAGGAAGCGAAGGTAGAGATTGAAGATGACAGAGTTCTTCGGATCAGTGGAGAGAGGAATGTGGAGAAAGAAAATAAGAATGATACTTGGCATCGCGTTGAGCGTAGCTGTGGGAAGTTCATGAGGAGGTTCAGGTTCCCTGAGAAAGCAAAAATGGATAAAGTGAAGGTTTCAATGGAGAATGGAGTTCTTACTGTCACTGTTCCTAAGGAGGAAATTAAAAAACCTGGTGTTAAAGCTATTGAGAATTCAAGTTGAGCTTATGAGAATTTTAGGTACTTGTACCCTCCACCTTTGTAGTATTTCTTTGTTGGCATAATTTATCCGCATAGACACATTCCTTAACTTTTAAAAAAAAACATATAAACACATTTGTTATTTTTTGTTATTTTAGACACACATATATAGGGGTGAGAAAAAAACCGATGAATTTGGTTAACCGAAAAAAAAATCGAAACCGAACCGATTGACTGGTTAACCGATTGTAATGGACTGGTTAATGGTTAGTGTTTTGAAAAAACCGATATTAATGGACTGATTAATGGTTTTTGACTCATGTGACTGGTTAACCGAACCGAAACCGAATTTTTAGTTAATTTATTAATTTATTAATAATTTATAACAATTTATCCTAATTAAACGTGATCATATACTTTTTTTTATTATACTAATTATTTTAAAATTTTAAAATTTTTTTAATTGGCTATTAGTAAATATAACAATTTATCTAATTAAAAATGATTATAGACCGGTTAATATATTTACTTATTAAATATTAATTTTTAAAAACAAATTTGCTTAAAATTTTTAAGTACCTTAAATATTTTAATTTTATTTATGAATATATTTATAATTATAGTGGTTAACCGAAAAATATTGGGTAACCGATCCGAAAATTCGAAACCGATGGACTGGTTAACCGATAGTAATGGACTGGAATTTTAAAAAATCGATATTAATGGAGTGGTGCTCATGGAGTGGTTAACCGAACATGCTCACGCCTACATATATATATATATATATATATATATTTGCCAATGTAATGCTTACATGACTGTAGTTCTTGGAATTCATATGTATTGAAGCATTACATGCATTTGTCTATGGTTTTTCAAAAAGGTAAATATATAAAGAATATTTGTGTGAATTTAATTAAAAGTAGAAGGAGAGATGATAAGTTTTGAATATGATTCTTTAATTCTTTTGTTTCAATCCTTGTATTGTATCAATACATCTCACATGGTGAATTTAGCTTTATTAGATTATATACTCTCGGAGATATCAACTGTGAAGCCTAAGAAAGATTTGGACCGAAAAGGCAAAGCTTTGTTCAAAGAGATTAATAGATTGTGCTGAAGTAATATTGTATATGCTTGAAAAAGTTTAGAGGCTTGATCATACATTTTTCCTTATTTTTATAATTTACGTGCATAATCTATTATAGGAATAATTTGATTTTCAGGAAATTTTTTTAATTTTTCTTTGAAATATTTCACGTTCATAATATTTTTATAAATCCAAAAAAACATAAGTCATCCTAAATAAAATATTTTACTGTTAAATTGTGAGAAAAATATGAAAATTAGTAACCAAAAATTAATGAAAAGAATTGTGTATTTTTATATTAATTTTTCCTGTTTGGTGGGCTGAGCTCAAAAGTTTGTAAACTTGATTCTTTTCTTAGCCGTGTTAACAACTTCTGAATTTTCTAAGAATGGAATTAAGAAATCTATCCTTTACTTTCTTATTAGGGAATCCACCTTTTGGAAAGTAGACGTACAAATAATGGAATAATTCTACAAAAACCATAGAATAAAATAAAAAGTGGGCAAAATGTAACCGGAACCTTATGAATTTTTTAAATTTTTACTATTTGATAATACAGCAAATATCATTTGCTATAAACCCCATCAAGCCGATCCACTCAACTGGCAAGGCCCAAGGCCTATCAACCAAAGGTAGCAGACACGAGCTCCTAGGCAGCGCACAAGCCCGATCGGCTGATGTGACCGCCAGTCCCATCAGCCGCCTGACACAAGGCAGCGCCTATGCCTACCACCTGCTTCTTGTCATGTCGCCGAATACCTACTCTAACAGCCAGTAATCACACCCCAGGCACTCAAGTGTCCCTCAACTATCTCATATAAATTGCCCAGCTAACGATGGCTCCAGGTATTGAACTCATAACATTATCTCTCTAAAACACATTCTCTCACTAAGCTACTAACTTAAGTTTCGGAGTGCTTCACTACAAAAAAACTGTTTATTAGCGACTAAAATTAGCGACCGTTTTTTTTTTCGTCGCTAATTAGCGACTGATTAGCGACTGTTTTAAGAATTAGTCGCTAAATTCTATTTTTCATTTTTTACGACAAATTTAGCGACTGTTTAGCGACTAAAAAAGAAACCGTCGCTAAAATTTGGCGGCAATTTATCGCGCCTTTTTTTGCGACTAATTTAGCGACTAAAAAGTCAGTCGCAAATATTTGCGACTAATTTAGCGACTAAATAATTAGTCGCTAAAATAGCGACGCCTAATTCAGTCGCTAAATTTAGAGGTTATTTAATCTATAGTAATTGCGACGAATTTAGCGACGGAAAGTTTCCGTCGCTAAAAAATTTTCAAATATTTTAAATATGAAATAAATAAATAAGAATAGAAAAACAAACGGAACAGGGGGAGCTAGAGGGAGACGGGGAGAGGAGAACAGAACCGAGAGAGAGAGAGAGAGAGAGAGAGAGAGAGAGGAGAAGAGCTCACGGCGGAGGGACTACCGGCGACGACCACGATGGCGAACGGACCGTGGCTCTTTGCAACGCCGGCCTGCCCAACCGATCGGGTCTCCTGTTCGCGATGACCGACCCGATTTGGAGGGAGAAGGCCGAACCTTCTTTGGCTTGCTCAGGCCACCTCCGGCGACTGATGGCGACACGCAAAGCGGCGGACGACTCCTGGCGATGAGATGAGTCTTCCGGTGCAGCTCTTGCCTCCTCACTCGCCGGCGATGAGGAGATCGACGTTTGGGTGGACCGAAGCTTTCGATGGTGATTCCGGTTAAACGGCGGGGTGTACTGGCGCGTGACCACCTGAAATGAAGTCGCGACACCGTGAGCTTGCGGTAGTGGAGTCGTCTGCGGTGGAGCTCCGGCGAGCTCCGGTGACCGTCAAATAGGATCAAATGAGAGAAAATTTGTAAGTTGCTAACCAATTTACCTATCCAAGTGATTTTTTTTATATAAATTAAATCTGTTAGGGTGCGATTTTACAATTAGTATCATAATATGCATATATAGGCAATGATATTGTGATTGGTAATCTGTGAAGAACTGGTGGAAAAATTGAAAGTTAAATGGGAAACCCAAGTACGATTATTATGATTGTGGGGTTATTTTGTGATTCTGGGTTTAATTTTAATTTTGTGTTATTTTTGTTTTTGAGAAATTGGAGAGGTGAAATGCAGAGAGATTTTCTGGGTTTGAACTCAAAGGAACCGTTGGCTGTGGTTAAGGAAGAGGTTAATTCTGATGGATTCAAAGAGATAGGTATTCTTGTTTCTGGTGACTTGCTTTATGGGTTATGTTCATCATTAATATTCATCAATTTAGTAAATGATCTCTTGCAATTCAAGTAATTTTTCATTTAATTTGCTTTATGGGCATAAGTTCTTGTTCACTTGGATCGCAACGTGTGAAAACTGGTATCTATTTTAACCTGCTTACAGTGTGATAGTCATTTCATTAGCTTATGTTCTCTTCTTGATCATTTGCCTGTGTCTGGCAGCCAGTAGGATTGGGAAAGATTGCGAAACTTATAAATGAAGGGAAGATAGATTCTCATGAATTAATCAAAATGAAAACTCTCAAGGTGCAGTGTCATCCTTATCTAACTTCTATGTTTTAAACTCTTTTAAGTAGAAGTTTGGTTAATATTGATCATTGCAGTTGTTATAATAGGATACAGGGGCAATAGGAAAGCAAATAAAAGATGGAGTAAGACTGATGGGCCATGGTGCTGATCAGATTAAATGTCCTATTCATCTCGAGGTAATTTTTTTTTTTGAAGTATTTATGCTGTTGTACTAGACTATTCCAATTGAACTCACCTTTATCCAAGGCACTCTAACTCCTGGATTGAAATTTTTGAAAATTTTATTGGTTATTTGTAGGTACCGGAACTGGATGAAATGCTGCTAAATATAATAAGAGCATGTACTTTTAATTTAAGTATTGTATAATTTAATATACTTTTATTATATTTGAATTATTGTGAATTTATTGTACAAAGTTATTATAAACGTCTGTATATTGCTAAATAGCACAATTTAATTTGAATTGATATTTTTTAAATATTATATGGTTTAATTTACTTTTTGATATTAATTTTTTTAAATTAATAGTAATATTTATAATTATTATTTACATAAATTAAATTAAATTTTGGATGTAATAATAATAATAATAATAATAATAATAAATTAAATCAAAAATTTTAATTAAAAATAAAAAATTTTAATTAAAAATTAAATTAAAAATATAATAGCGACGCATTTTCTGTCGCTAATAAATATACACGACTAATTTTAAGATTATTTAGCGACCGATATTTTAATTTTAGCGACAGAATTTTCCGTCGCTAAAATTAGCGACGGTTTTATGAATTAGTCGCAAAATTTTTGCGACGACGCCAATAGCGACATTTAGTCGCCGCGTCGCTAAAGTTCATTAGCGACTGAAAATGCCTAATTAGCGACGGAATTTTCCGTCGCTAATTGACTGTTTTTTTGTAGTGCTTACGCCTGGTCCGACCGGATTTTTCTTATTGTAGGTCTTCTCATCCGATCGGATTGCTTTCTCTCCTTCAGATAAAGACGTTTCTGACTTTATCATTTGGTGCTTTCATTGAGAGATGGCAAACTCAAGATCCAACGAGAATACAACCCCCATGGACCTTGACCATGACGACAACGCTTGTGCCAGGTCAGGCACCTCGAGAAGGGAAGGGCCCACCAGGTCCCCCATGAGGGCCAACCTCCTTCCCGAATTCAATAATGCCGCTACGAGGCAACCAGAGGACACCCCCATCACTGTGAGAGACATGCGCGCTATTCTCAGTGATTTTACCAAAAGCATCGTTCAAACGCTGAAAAAGGGTAAGACCCCAGCTGCTTCTGAAAGAGCCCACGAGGATTACCTCGCCGGCGAAGACTTCAGGAGGAATAGAAATAAGGGAATTATCATTAATGAGTCCCGAGCTCAAGGAACCCGAAAAAGTGCGGTCAGGACCCCAAGAAGGAATGACAGGGGGAAGCAGGTAATGTCCACGAATAGGGCCTCCCCCTACAGCAGCAGGTCTGCCACCCCATCCATAAGGGATGACTTGTCCTACATGTGCACTCCAACACGCAGTCATATGCGAAAGCACAAAGATGAGTCTACCGCTATGACGTTGAGTAAGGAGGATCAATGGCTCAAGCAGAAGCTCAAGCAGCTTGGCTTCCTCGCATCCAAGAAAGGCGCCTTTGAAGGAAACACATGTGGGAATACTGCTTCCCCATTTTGTAGAGAAATCACTGATGCTGAGCTCCCTCCCAGGTGGAGAGATGTGGTTATGGAAAGATACACGGGTAAAACCGATCCTACCACACACTTGGCTGAGTACTTAACCAAGTTTCAGGTCTGCACTTATGACGAAAGGACAGCCTGTAGGGTTTTCCCTACCACCCTGGGAGGGGACGCGTTGATATGGTTCCACGAGCTACCGCTGGGATCCATTACGTCATTCAGACAGCTAAATGAGCTGTTCACCACGAGGTTTATCGTACAAACACGTGCGCCTAAGACGGTGAACGACCTATGCAACCTTTACCAAAAGACCGATGAAAGTCTTCGAGACTACATTGACAGGTTCCAGGCTAGCATGTCTGAGGTAAGAAATGTCAGTGTAGAGATGGCGACTACCGCCTTATCAGGGGGCATCACTGACCGACCACTCTTCGAGTCACTCACAACAAGACCCCCATCCAGCTTCGCCGAACTTATGGAGAGGGCCAGACAACACATCCAGCTGGATGATGCCCTTAGGTCCAATAGGGGAAGAAGGACCAGCGTTTTGGACCGCCTGCAATACCCGGATAATCGCTCTTCTCAGAGAGCCTCCGCTACCGATCGGACAGCTAGAGGCTAAGATGGAGCTCTTAGTTCCAGAAATTCAGGCCAGGCGAGAGGGTCGGGAAGAGACCGGAATCCGCGTCCAGGCGATCAGGCAGAGAGGACGTACACCACTCTCAATGCTACCCCAACCGCGGTGCTAATGTGGATCAAAGAAAAGCACCGCCAGGTCAATTGGCCCAGGGACCTCTCTGAAAGAAGCAGGGTTGTGAGGGACTCGAGCAAATATTGCGAATTCCACAGAGACGTCAGTCATTTAACCGACGAGTGCACTTCGCTCAAAAAGGAGATCGAAAGGCTAATACGCCGCGGAGCCCTCAAGAGATTTATAGGCCCGGCCAGAGGGGATGAACCCTGTAGACAGCCGAAGCCTCTAAGGGACAATCCTGACTCAGAAGATAATGAGCGCAGGAACCCCAGAAATGCCGACCCGAGCAGGCCCTATGCCGGGGTGATAAACGTGATCACCGGAGGGTCATCCTACGGAGAGACTCTCCCCAAAAAAGGGAAAGGGAAAGGCGTCTACCTCTACCGCCAGGCCGAGCAGCCTGCCTCAGTCACCATTTCCAGTGAAGACGTACGAGACGTCCTGTTTCCTCATGAGGACGCTCTCGTTGTAAGAGCTCGGATTAATAATTTCAATGTGAAAAGAATTCTGGTGGACAATGGCAGTGTTGTCAACGTCCTAACTCTCCAAGCTTACCGAGCCATGGGTCTCTCGATCGGAGAGCTGAAGCCGAATGCCACACCTCTGATCGGGCTGGGCAATGCCACTATCCCGGTGGTGGGATCGGTAGAGCTCTTTGTCGAGCTCGGCCAAGAGGCAATAGCTCACACTTGTAAGGTAATTTTCATGGTTATTGACATGACGTTCGCCTACAATGCCATCTTTGGCAGGCCATTGCTTTTTCAGACCGGAGCCGTGACCTCCATCCGCTACATGGTGATGAAAATTCCAACCACAGGAGGCGTCGCCATCTTGAGGGGCTACCAAAAGGCGTCCCGAGAGGCTTATATCACCATAATAAAACAACAGCGAGAAGCAATGGTCGTAGAGCCCAACCTCTAGAAGTAAGAGCAGCCGGCAAGGCCCAGAATGGACCCAGCAGAGGAGACAAAAACCAGGGCGCTAAATAAGGGGAAAAATGTTCAAGTCGGGACCAGCATGGACAAGGAGACTGAAGAGGCTATCATGCAAGTCTTGACGATTAATCAAGCGACCTTCGCCTGGAAGCCGGAAGACATCCCTGGCGTCGACCCCAAGTTAATCACCCACAAGTTAAATATGGACCCAAACTTTCCTCCGGTCCGTCAAAAGCTAAGGAGGCATGCACCCGATCGGAGGAAGTTCATTTCTGAAGAGGTGGATAGGCTACTCAAGACCAGAACAATCCAAGAGGTAGACTATCCCGAGTGGCTGGCTAACGTGGTTTTAGTCAAGAAAAAGTCTGGCAAGCTGCGGATGTGTGTGGACTTTACCGACCTCAATAAGGCATGTCCCAAAGACAGCTATCCCCTGCCCAGCATAGACCAATTGGTAGATGCCACAGCAGGCCATGCCATCTACTCTCTTCTCGACGCATATGCCGGCTACCACCAAATCCTGATGTGGCTCTTGGATCAGGAGAAAACCAGCTTTATCACAGACAACGGGACATTTTGCTATAGGATGATGCCATTCGGACTGAAGAATGCTGGGGCCACATACCAGCATCTAATGAACAAGATCTTCAAAGACCAGATCGGGCAGAATGTCGAAGTGTATGTCGACGACATGATCGTCAAGAGCCGAAGCCCCGAAGAACATCCAGCCGATCTGGCAAAAGTTTTTGCCACTTTGAATAAATTCCAGATGAAGCTTAACCCCGAGAGGTGCGTCTTTGGGGTACCGTCAGGAAAATTTTTAGGATTCCTAGTCTCCCAACGAGGGATTGAGGCAAATCCAGAAAAAATAAAGGCTATCCTCGAGATGCAACCCCCCAGGAGCATAAAGGATGTCCAGAAGCTGAACGGCAGGATAACAGCCTTAGGACGATTCATCTCCTCCTCAGCCAAGCGCTGCACTCCTTTCTTCAAGAAGCTAAGGAAGAGTGAAACTTTCATCTAGGGGGAAGACTGCCAGCAAGCCTTCGAAGAGTTGAATGCATTCCTCACCAACCCACCGCTGCTTAGCCGGCCAGTACCAGGTGAAAATCTGTACCTCTATTTAGCCACCTCTAAGGAAGCTGTTGAAGGTGCCTTGGTCCGAGAAGAAGATGCTCAACAGCTACCTGTGTACTACGTCAGTGAAGTACTCAGAGGTGCGGATCTATGAAAGGGGCCGATTGAGCAGCTCATTATTGCCCTCATGATGTGTGCGAGGAAGTTGAGACCTTACTTCGAGGCGCACACAATAGTCGTCCGATCGGGCCATCCTCTCAGGAAGATACTCCAGACACCCGATCTGGAAGGCAAAATGGTGGGATGGGCGATTAAGCTACAGTCCTGGGATGTCAGGTATGAGCCCAGAAAAGTAATAAAGGCCCAGGTTTTAGCAGATTTCATAGCTGAATTTGCGGGTGAGGAACCACAGAGTCAACCCAAGCCACAAAACTGGGAAATGACAGTGGATGGCGCAGCAAATGACACTCGAGGAGGTGTCGGCATAGTAGTAAAAGGCCCTATGGGCATTACAATAAGGTACGCAATAAAACTTAATTTTAAAGCTTCCAATAATGTAGCAGAGTACGAGGCGCTCCTTCAAGGGCTGAGACTGCTCCATGCGATCCGACCGAAGTCAGTAGCCATCAGGAGCGACTCCCAGCTAGTAACCAGTCAGGTCTTGGGGACTTTCGAAGCCCAAGAAGCCACCATGGTCCAGTACCTCGCCAAAGTCAAAGCTGCCTTCGCAAAACTCGAGGAAACTGGGTCAGAATGAGCCCTCCACAAAGTCCCGAGAGACCAAACAGCCGAAGCCGATCGGCTAGCAAAAATATCTGCTGCTGGACAAAGTGTTATAGAGGAAAATATTACCGTTGTCGATCAGACTTCCTCCTCCCTTGACGAGCCGGAGATGATGGAGATCGACCAAGAGGATGAAACCTGGATGAGCACAATCAAGCAGTACCTATAAACAGGTCGGCTACCCGACGACAGAGATTAAGCTTGAAAGGTATCCCGAAAATCCCTCAATTACTCCATCATTAACGGTGATTTGTATAAGAAAGATTTCAGCCACCCTTGGCTCAAGTGTGTGACGGAGGAAGAAGGAGACTATATCCTCAGAGAGCTCCATGAAGGCATATGCGGAGCACACGAGGCAAGCAGAGCTATGGCAAGAAAAGCCCTCCAAACGGGATATTACTGGCCTAGCATGCTCAAAGATGCTCAAGAAAAAGTAAGAAGATGCCCGCAATGCCAAATGCATGGCAGGATCATAAGGCAGCACGGAGCAGATCAGCAGCCGATCGGAGTCACTTGGCCGTTCGATCAGTGGGGGCTGGATATCTTAGAACCTTTTCCCCAAGGCAAAAGGCAGATGGAGTTCCTCATAGTAGCTGTAGACCACTTCTCCAAATGGATTGAGGCTGAACCCGTAGCCACTATCACAGCCGAGAGAGTCAAGAGCTTCACTTAGAAAAATATCATCTGCAGGTATGGCTTACCCAACGTTTTTATTGCAGATAATGGCAAACAGTTTGACAACTCTATGTTCAGAAACTTTTACCAAGGCCTGAACATCAAATTAAAGTTCACGTCGGTCGCTCACCACCAAAGTAACGGAATGACTGAGGTATGTAATCGGACCATCCTCGAAGGGTTAAAAAAGCGGCTCGACAAAGCAAAAGGCAACTGGACTGAAAAACTGCAGAGTGTTCTGTGGACTTACAAAACTTCGCCCAGGGCAGGCACTCATCAAACGCCGTTCTCCCTCGTGTACGGCTCCGAAGCGATGATACCTATAGAGGTCGGCCTTCCCTCTTACCGATCGACGCTCTACTCCGAACAGGAGAATTCTCAAGAAAGACGCCAAGATTTAAATCTGATAGAGGAGAAGAGGGAGGACGCCTACACCAAGATTGCTGCCTATAAGCAAAAAGTTGCCAGGTACCACAATACTAAAGTAAGGTCGAGAGCTTTCAATGTTGGTGATCTGGTGCTTAGAAAGGCAGAGTTAGGCTCGGGGAGCGCTGGAGTGGGAAAGCTAATTCCAAATTGGGAAGGGCCCTACGAGGTCTCTAAACTCTTAAGCCCGAGCACTTATAAGCTCCGAACTGTGGAAGGGCAAGATGTCCCCAGAAGCTGGAATGTTGAAGTACTCAAGAAGTACCATCTCTAATAATGTATCAGAACTTGGCAATTGCCTGATTAATAAAGAGGTTTTCTTTCACAACTGTTCAAATTATACTTAATAAAGTGTTGTACGCTAGGCTTGATGCCCATCCCAAGCTAAAAAAGCGAATCTGTCCCAATGGAGGATCTTACCTCCCCAAATATTCGTACTATAGAGGATCTAACCTCTCTAGCTCGGCTATGCAATTTTTATGCAGTTCTACGAGTATCATCTAGCTCGGCTATGCAATTTTTATGCAGTTCTACGAGTATCATCCAGCTCAGTTATGCAATTTTTATACAGCTTTATGAGCATCACTTAGCCTAATTGTGCAAATTTTATGCGATCTGAGAGCCAGATTGATCCGATCGGTCATAAGGCTCAGGAGTTATCCGAATTCAGGAAGTACTTGCAAATATTATGCTATTTCACGAGCAGTACTTGGCTCGATTATATTGTCGATTTTAATACAAACTTATGTATACAACAATTTGTAGAAAAATGCAATTTTATTAAGATATTCTCCACTATAAAATTTACAAGGAATTATTACAGAGATAGAAAATAAAAGAAAAAAGTAAGGCTAATCTAAGCTCCTAAGCTAACTGTCTATATTTACAATATCCACCTCACCAGAAGGATCAACAGTTTGCTCGGCAGTGGCTTGAGAAGGGTCGGCAGTCGATGGAACAGATCCTGTCCCCCCTTCAGAGACAGGTCCCGTTGAAGAAGGCACCACCAACTCAACTTCAGGTCCAGGAGGAACCTCCAGTTCGGCTTCAGGTGCTAAAGGTGTCGTAGACTCCACTTCGAATGGGACCTCTCGAACAGCCTCCGGAAGCAAAGGACCTCCTCCTGAAGCTCTTTCGGTCGCTTCATCCTCAGGAGCGCCATCTTCTTCATCGCCATTTGGAGGAGCAGGCAATGACGCCGGATCATCCATCCAAGACAGATCGCTTTCAGGAAAGCGCTTCCTAGCTTCATGAATTAGCCGAGACAACAGCTCCATCTGGGCATCTGCCAGCTCATCAAGAAGGCGGTCCTTCTGACTTGCAAGCTCCACTTCCAGAATCTTCGTGAAGGAGGCCTCCTTTTCCTCCTCTGACGCCCTCAAGGACTCCGCTTCCTTGCGAAGTTGCTCGCCTTCCGCCTTCAATTTGGCATTCTCAGCAGCCAACTCTCTACACTCGGCATCAAGTCGGGTTGCGTCTGCCTCGAACCGCCTGAGCTGTGCATTCTCAGCAGAAAGACGGGCAACCTCGCCCTTCAGCTTGTCGGCCTCGCTCTGCCGAGCCTTTAGATCTTGAGCCTTATGGTGAGCCTCCTTCTTCAAGGCCACTGTCTCAGACAGGGAGGCAGAATACTGCTCCTTTAACTTGGCCACCTCAGCTCGAAGGACGGAAGCTTCTTTCTTGGCAGCCTCACAACGAGCGTTCGCCTCCGCCCTGGCCACGGCGCTTGACTCGGCCCTCCCTTTCCACACGCCGGCCATCAGGTGTAGCCGTTGTGTCCTCCTGGCAGCCTGCACAAAGAGAGCCAGAATAAATAAGTCAGGCACATGAAGATGGAAACGACCCCGGAAAATAAAGCAGCAAGTCCTTACATCCATCAACTGCTGGCTGACGGCATTGCATTCTTTGCTGAGCTGACTAGTGTTGCCAGCCTCCCTATGGTCTTCGTCTCGAAGGAGACCCCGACAGATGAAATTAGCCACCTGGCCCAACGACCAATCCTTGCCGAAGTTCTCTCTCAAAAACTCCTTTAGAGAAATCGACCGCCGGTCGGAAGAACATCGGGGAGACTCGCCACGATGAACAGCTTTGCCTCTGGCGACCACCCGAGTGTCCGACTACGCTATCAGCTCAGCAGCCCTCCTCTTAGCCGCATCCTCGGCTTTCTTCTGGGCAGCCTCCTCGGCCTTCCTCTTGGCAGCCTCCTCCGCCTCTCGGATCGTGTGAGCAATGGGTGCGTCGTCATCATCCGATTCGTCCCGAAGCCTCGGAGGCCGAGTGTTCTTCAGGTGGTGATGAGCGGCTCCACTTTGAGGTCCGGGCACCACAAGTTCGACGGTGGACACAGTAGGAACTGGAGGGGCAGAAGAGATCGGGACTGTGTCAATAACAGCAGCAGTTGAAGAGGCGCCGGCAGCTGCCCGAGAGGATTGCATCTCTGCCGAGGACACCAATCTCCACCTCTTCCTCTGCTCCTGAGCCTTCCGCTCGGCCTCACATTTTTGCTTAATCTTTTCGCCAAGCTGTTTTGATGCATCACTCCTGCTAGCCATCTCAGCTGCAAACAGTCAATAAATAAGATAAGTCTCTCAGATTTGGTACTCATAATTAATAAAAATGACATGCAATGCATGACTGATGCATGGTGACAATGTTTTCTCCTGGATCCTAATGCTCACGTTCTACATTCTCAGCGTTTTTGGAGCCAGGAGAGCCAAACAGGGTGGTCAGAAGGAAACTGGATTGATAAGGCTCTCCATGCCTGCTAACGGCATCCATTAACTTCTTTATGTCGCCCTCGTACATAGGCTGACCGGCGGCTAGGTCCTTCAGAATCTCGACCCTAGCCGATCGGGTAAGGCGCACCCCAAATCCACCCTTCATCCCCTGCAAGAAGTACCTTTCTTTGTACCTTTTCATAGAGGTGGGGACGAACATCAATTTCTTCTTTGGGCGGCTTGTGAAGAAGTACTCCGTTCCGTCGCTCTGACCCGAGATGTAGAAGAAGTGAGTGAAAAGCTCCAGGGTCAGCGCTACCCCCTCTATTTTGCAGAGGATTTTGAAGCACGCCACCGATCTCCAGCCGTTCGGATGTAATTGGTTAGGGGCGAGACCATACCCCCTCAGTATTGCCATTTCGAGGGCGCCCAACGAAAACCTTAGGCCTGCATCTAGGCTCCAGAGGTGGCAAATGAACCATTCCCTGTTATCTAGGCCAAAGGGCCCTTCTGTCACCGCCATTGAATCTGGGCAGGCCAACACCGATATATCATCAGGAAGGCCATAATTAGAGGTAATTTCAGCCACCTCCCCAGCGGTCAGTCGAGAGTGCAACTCGGCGGCTGGTTTGTTCTCATACCAATCCAAAAAGCTTATGTCTAATGCTTTAGCACTACTGGAGGCCATCTTCAACAAAAAAAAGAATGAAGGGAAGGTGCAACTCTCTAATTTCTAAATGAAGTGGGTGCGAAAAGAAAGTGAAGGATGAAATCACGAAGAAAGCAAAGGGGAAAAATTACTTACTTGATGAAAAGGACTTAAGAGATTCGAAAAAGAAACAAAGGATAGTTGCAGAGATCTGGGAATCGAAAAGAAATTTCCGGTAAGGGTTGCAGAAGTAGAGAGAAAATCCTCCTAAAAACCCCTATTTATAAGCCAAAAGCTTCTGGAACACGCCAAACGTCGTGCCATTCAATGAGCGCCACGTGTCAAAAGACATTATGGCTCTGCGAAGAACGAAGCGTCACCCTTGATACACGCGCAACATTAAATGGAAACAGTTGTCCAAGCAGGCGCGTCTCTTCAGAAAAAGCGCCTTCAAAATTCAAAAAGTTCGCCAACGCGCGTCTTCGGATCAGGAAAATTCAGAGCTGATTCCATCCGAATGGATCTTCAATAGGCAAATCAATGCCCGATCGGACCTGTTGGGGGGGGGGGGGGACAAGTGATAACACAGCAAATATCATTTGCTATAAGGCCCATCAAGCCGGCCCACTCAACTGGCAAGGCCCAAGGCTTATCAACCAAAGGTAGCGGACACTAGCTCCTAGGCAGCGCACAAGCCCGATCTGCTGATGTGACCGCCAGTCCCATCAGCCGCCTGACACAAGGCAGCGCCTATGCCCACCACCTGCTCCTTGTCATGTCGCCGAATACTTACACTGACAGCTAGTAATCACACCCCAGGCACTCAAGTGTCCCTCAACTATCTCATATAAATAGTCCAGCTAACGATGGCTCCAGGTATTGAACTCATAACATTATCTCTCTAAAGTACATTCTCTCTCTAAGCTACTAACTTAAGCTTCGGAGTGCTTACGCCTGGTTCGACCGGGCTCTTCTTATTGCAGGTCTTCTCATCCGATCGGATTGCTTTCTCTCCTTCAAATAAAGACATTTCTGACTTTATCACTATTAAATTTCTAAATTTATTTTACAATTTTGAATTTTTAATATTAAATTATCTGTTAACGAAATCTGTGAGTAAGGTTAACACATGCCGTTAGTCTCTCTCTTACTCAAAAAACAAAGAATATACTTGTAGAAGTAGAATTTGCCTATATTCAGCATCTATCAATATTCGTTTGATTATTGATAAAGCCATTTCTGATTTTATCGGGAGCACCGGGCACATCGGCTGGAAATGAGCTGGAAGTGGATCTTATAACACCATGGACACCTTTTTCCTGCATACGCGTTTTTGCCCCAGAAGCAAAACCGTTAGAGTTTCGGCCCAAAGCAGACAATATATGCATTGTCCGGTGCTCCCAATAAAGTTAGAAATGGCTTTATCATTTGATACTTTCGTTGAGAGACAAGGGCAGTGCCCAAAGAGGCCAGTCCCGAAAACCTCTCCTCGGGAGGGGGAATAGTGATAGCAATGATATCCTATCCCACATCGGCTGAAAATGAGTTGAAAGTGGATCTTACAAAACCATGGACACCTTCTCCCTGCATACGCGTTTTGGGGCAAAACTCCAGAAATAAAACCGCGAGAGTTCCGGCCCAAAGCGAACAATATATGCAGTGCCCGGTACTCCTGATAAAGTCAGAAATGGTTTTATCAATTATATATATTAATTGTATCGCAAGAAGATATATTTAAAGGAAAGAGAGACTGACGACGTGTATTAACCACACTCACATAATCTATTACTCCCTCTGTCTCACTTTAAAAGTCTGTTATCCCTTTTTCACGGGAAATAAGGAAATAATTGAAATACATCAATTTCATAAAAAAAAATATAAAATGACAAAAATGACCTTTTTTATTTTTAAAATATTTTATTTAATTAGAATTTAATAAAAAAATTATTACTTTAATAAATAACTACAATAAATATCACATTTACCAATCAATTACTCCCATTTTACTATATACATTTATAGTATGGAATATGGAATTACGTTGCCATTTATGTTGCCATTATCTTTCATAATATGGAATTATGACCAAAACAATTAATGGTCATATGAAAATTTAATTTTATGTTTTGATCCAAATAAAAATTTAATTCTAACACAATAATAGAGAAATAATAAAAAAATACACATTTAATAAATTATATAATAAACAGAGATAAATATATAAATTTTTTTCTTAAATTGCGAAAAGAACATTTGGAGTGGGACAAATAAAAAAAGAGAAAACAGACTTTTAAAGTGGGACGGATAGAGTAATAAAGGTGTGATGTCAAAAAATAAATCAATAAAATTTCGGAAGTCTATTATTGCAAAATAAATATTTAAAATTTTAATAACAAAAATTAAAAATGTTCAAGAATTTATAGCTGGATTTTGCCTAAAAAAGTATTATAAGCATCAAAAACCAGTGATTTGGAATAAAGTTAAAGGACAAAGCTTAAAGAAAGCAAACAGTAGTGATAACTTTTTTTTTTTTAATCTTATTGATAACTTAGAGAGTTGAGTGATTAAACGTATACTAAGATTATATTATTAATTTATTCAAATTTAATAATTTAATAAAAATAAAAATTTAAGAATTCAATATGATCAAATAAATATTTAAAAATTTAATAGAATGAGGCGTCTGAGTTTAAGTAACCAAAAATTCATTGGGCCCAGTTTTTTTGATGGGACATAATTGGTCCCCAGGGAATCATTATTTTAAAGAATAATAGAATTAAAAGGTGAGAAATGTTTTATTATTTCAAAAAAAAAAAAAAAGGTGAGAAATCAACATAACGATACCTTGGCCAAAGAGGCAAGAAATTTTCTATATAAACCATGCTTCTCGACTAAATATATTCATACGCAAAAATTTAGAAGAAGAAGAAGAAGAATTGACTATCGATGCCAATAAGGTCTATTACTGGCGGAGCTCGTAGGGATATAAAAGTTCCATACGCAAAAGATGAATTGAAAGAGATTTTAAAGAGATGTGACTTAGACAAAGATGGTCGTCTCACCCGGGAGGAGTTGAAGGTATTTTTCTCTCGTATGGGTTCTTTGCTTCCAACGTGGCGAGCTTCTCAAGCACTTAGACATGCAGATGCTAATGGCGATGGTTTTATAACCATGGATGAAATGGATGGCCTTCTTGCCTATATTAATAGATGTAAATTTTATAAGACGCTTTGATTTCCCTAGTCATAGCTGTTTTATATATATTAACTTCACATTATAATATGTCTGTTTGTTGATATAGTTTTATATATATGTTGAATTGAGTTGGGTATGTGCATAATCTATTGTAGGAATAATTTGATTTTCAGGTAAAATTTTTAATTTCTTTTTTTGAAACATTTCATGTTCATAATCTTTCTATAAAGCCAAACAACATAAGTCATAATAAATCAAATAAATTGTGAGAAAAAATGAAAAATAGTAACCAACATCTATGCAAAAACAATAGGCAAAAAGCACCTACAACCCTTTAAAGTTTTCGAATTTTAGCTATTAAATTCTCGAACTTTTGTTTTGACATTGAACCATTCGTTAAGGAATTCTACGAGCGTTATTAACATATATACACAAACTTAATAGTAAAAAGTAAAAACTCAAAAATTTAGGGCTGACAATTACGTTATGACAAGGAAATAAATTAATGAAAAAAATTATAAGCCATTGGCTAATAATAAAAGTCATGTTCTAGATAGAACTGAGATTTAACTTTGTTGACAACTTCTGAAATTTCCAAGGATGGAATTGAGAATTCTATCCACTGCTTTCTTGTTGGGGAATCCAACTTTTTAATTAAAAAACAAAGAATTCTTACCAATCCATCTCATCCGAATCCAACTTTTGAAAAGTGCACATACAGCTAATGGAATTTGTCTTTACTCAATCTGAAAGCAAATAAAGCTGTCTCACTGAAAGGCATAGAATAAAATGAAAAGTATTAGATGCATCAAACACTAGTGATTTGGAATAAAGTTAAAAGGACAAAGCTCAAAGAAAGCAAACTCTTAATAAAATTAATTAAAGGGTAAAATTCAATAGCTTAATTATTGCACCACAATAAATTCCTCTGCAATGACTAATTAACAGCATAAGCCAATATTTCAGCCTACACATTGCTCTGAATAATTTCCATCTTTCTGTTACATGATGGCTTCGGAGTTCTGAAGCTGGGCTTTAATTTCATACCGAACAGGCTGAAAACATGCAAAGGAACCATTGAGTTATTTTATTTTATTTTATTTTTGGTGCTGTTAAAATATAAAAATTTGGTAAAATTCTGTTTCATTTCCTCAGCTTTCAAAGAGATGGATATGAAATGCATTGACTTGTAGAGGTTTGCATCTTTATTTGTTTTTAATTGGTTTGTTTGGTTTATACATGCACGATAGAAGAAATTGGCTTTATATCTCTCGTATTGAGGGAGATGGAAGAAATGTATTTTTATGGAACTAAAACAATATATTATGTTTTACTAAGCATGTATGAGGATTTAGTGAGTCTCAATTATGCCTTCTTTCATATGGCTTTCATTAAAAAAAAATTAATAATAATTTATCTAATTGCTAACATGAAATAGATGGTAATAGATATATGTGGGATTTTAAATAACCATCCAGTTTTGCCCTATATATTTGGATATTGGAGCCATAACTTTTTCCCTTCTATATTTGTCTAACAGCCTTCCTAGAGGTTTATATAAGAATTGTTGAAAAACCCAATGTCAGATTTTCATACTTATCTTAATTGCGGGTTCAGTTTATGCATGGAGAAAATGACCATTGAAAAGGTCTTAACTCTTGAATATTCGGAAAAAAATAATGAAAAAACAAAAAAAAAAAATTAACATTGAAACAACTCAAATTTCAATTATTCGAACTACATCAAATGAATCCGTACATACATACACGTACCTGCAAAGTCTGGAAGCACAGTATACTTAATCTCTTCATTTTCATATAGAAAATATAAAAACATGCATTAAATAGACTTCATTGATAAAACAATCAATTACAAACAAATGATAGTAGCTAGGTCGTAAATAAGAATTTATGACATCAAATTAATTTTCTATAATCAAGCACGAATATGATATAATAGCTATTTGTAAGATATGCCTTGAATGTATCCTGTTGGGATTTGTCTTCTTATCAATTGTCAACATATCTATGCCACCGAAATCAATTGTCAAATAAAATTGCTGATATTGATTTCGGTGGCACATGCAAAAGGAAATCCACCGAAATCTTAATTCGGTGCCACCGAATTAACAGTTCCTTAGTTTGCCTATAAAAGGCTTTCATTCCATTTGTATTGGGCAGCTGAAAAATTGTGAGTATTGTTTAGTGAGTTAGTATAGTTAATGCTCTAATTAATTAAGAGAGCATTTTGTGAGCGGGTATAATTGGGTTTTGGGTTGAGAGTTTTCTCCACTTGTAATATTATTTTTCTATAGTAAATTTATTGCTCCTCTCCTCCCGTGGACGTAGGCACACTGCCGAACCACGTAAATTTGTGTGTATTTATTTTTATTACTTTGGCTATTTCTTCACTGTTGCCATAAAATCACCGTCATAATAGCCCGTCGATCCTAACAAATTGGTATCAGAGCTTTGGTTCGGCTATTTTTCACACTGCATTGGAATTGCTGTCCGGAAAAGTAGCGAATTTTGGAGAAACAATTATAGTGCCGGGACGAGAAAAATATAAGGAATTTTTCGGTATGATCCGTTTCGAAAACGGGTGTAAAACGAGAAATTCGGTGAATAGTGATACTGTTGAAGTGAATTTTGCATTTTGCATGGTTTTCGCTGAAATACTATTCAGGTACTGTAGCAGATACTATTCAGGTACTGTAGCAGATACTGTTCAGAGGGTACTGTAGCAGATACTATTCGGATACTGTAGCTGGGGTACTGTTCATACGGTACTATTTATACTGCACTGTTCACCTGTACAGTACTGTTCACATATACGGTACTATTCACAAATACGGTTACTATTCACGTAGAATAGTGAGAGCTATTTTTGGATCAAAAGAATATTGTGTTTGAAGCAATGGCAACTACAAGATTTGATATTGAGAAATTTGATCGCAACATAAATTTCTCTTTGTGGAAGATTAAGATGCGCGCCATCTTAATTCAGAATGGGCTTGAAAAAGCTCTATTGGGGAAGAATAGAATGCCGGAGTCAATGACTGAAGAAAAGAAGGAGGAGATCATCAACAAGGCAGTTTCCACAATTCAGCTCTGTTTGTCTAATGAAGTTCTTCAGGAGGTCATCAATGAAGATACAGCAGCTGGCTTATGGGCGAAGCTGGAGTCCTTGTACATGTCCAAAACCCTGACCGACAAGCTGTACCACATGACGCGGTTCTACACATTTCAAATGCAGGAAGGTACTTCAATTAAAACTTATCTGGAAGAATATACATCAATTTTAGTAAGTCTAGAAAATGTGGGTGCTAAAGTTGATGATGAAAATGCTGCTTTGAAATTGTTGTGTTCATTACCACCGTCACATAAAAGTTTTAGGGATACAATGCTTTATGGAAAAGATAGTGTGTCTTTGGCGGAGGTTAAGACAGCTTTACTCTCTAAAATTATAATTGATAAAGGAATTGTCGGTAGCAAAGATGATAATGTAGCAGAAGGCCTTGTTGCTAGAGGCAGGTCTAAAAATAAGAATTATGGCAGTAGCAGGTCTAGGTCAAAATCTAGACATAAAAATTTGACATGTAACTATTGTCATAAAAAAGGGCACATTAAAGCTGACTGTTATAAGTTGAAAAATAAACAATCAACTGAAGAAAGAAGGGAAAAATCCGCCGAAGCTAGTATTGCCGAAGATGAGTCCACATCTGATATTCTTTTAGTCACTAACAGTGAAAGGTGCAGGTTCAAAGATGATTGGATTATGGATTCAGGTTGCTCTTATCACATATGTCCCAATAGGGACTGGTTCTCCACATATGAATCTTTTGCAGGTGGAGTTGTTTTGATGGGCAACGATGCAGCTTGCAAAGTTATTGGCAAGGGCACAATCCGAATCAAGATGCATGATGGCGTGGTACGAACTTTGACAGACGTTCGCCATGCTCCTGACATGAAGAAAAATCTCATCTCTTTGGGCACTCTTGATGCTAATGGGTGCAAATACACAAGCGAAGGTGGAGTCATGAAAGTTAGCAAAGGTGCTTTGGTGGTGATGAAGGCTAAACTGTTTGGAAGACTTTATCTCCTACAAGGAACCACAGTTACAGGAGCTGCTGCTGCAATTACTACTCAAATGTCTGAAACCGATGTCACCAAATTATGGCATATGAGGTTAGGCCATATGAGCGAGAAAGGCTTAACCCTGTTAAGCAAAAAGGGTCTTTTGTGTGGACAAAATACTTGCAAGCTTGATTTTTGCGAGCACTGTATTTTTGGAAAGCAAAAACGTGTCAGTTTCAGCACAGGTACCCACACAACCAAAGGTACCTTGGATTACATCCATTCTGATCTTTGGGGGCCATCACAAGTTCCATCAAAAGGTGGTGCCAGATACATGCTTGTCTTCATCGATGACTTCTCGAGGAAGGTTTGGGTTTACTTTCTTAAACACAAGGATCAGGTGTTTTCCACATTCAAACAATGGAAAACCATGATTGAGAAGCAGACAGGAAGGCAAATAAAGAGGCTGAGAACAGATAATGGCTTGGAGTTTTGTGCTGGTGAGTTCAATGACTTCTGTAAAAATGAAGGCATTGTGAGGCATCACACAGTTCGAATGACACCCCAACAAAATGGAGTTGCTGAACGGATGAACAGAACACTCATTGAGAAAGCAAGGTGTATGCTTTCAAATGCTGGATTACCAAAGAGTTTCTGGGCAGAAGCTGTCTCAACTGCTTGCTATTTAGTCAATCGCTCTCCATCAGTTCCAATTGGTTTCAAGACTCCAGAGGAAGCTTGGTCTGGCAAACCTGCAGATTATTCAAATTTGAGAATCTTTGGCTGTCCAGCATACATGCACGTCAATGATGGCAAGTTAGCACCAAGGGCGAGGAAGTGCATTTTTCTAGGATATCCACCAGGGGTGAAAGGATATAAACTTTGGTGTCCCAAATCATCCAAAGTTATAATCAGCAGAGATGTCACATTTGATGAAGGTTCAATGCTTCACTCAAAAAATGAAGTATTGGTACCTTGCAGTTCTGATAAGCAAATGGAGGCCAGTCCGAGACAGGAGATGGATGTTGAAGATTATCCTGCTCAGCAAGATTCTATATCGCAGTCAGATTCACAACCATCCAGCTCTCAGCAAGGTGATTCAGATCCAAACTCAGTCGAACAGGAGCAGCCGTACTCTATTGCCAAAGATAGAGAAAGGAGAGAAATAAAGAAGCCAACAAAATATAAAGATTATGCAGATTTGGTGGCTTATGCTTTATCAGCAGCTGAGGAGATCAACAATGTTGGAGAACCATCCACATATTCAGAAGCCATTTCAGGAGCCAACTCAGATAGATGGTTGATAGCTATGCAAGAAGAAATGGAGTCATTGCATAAGAATGGCACTTGGGAGCTCGTTAGACCACCAAAAGGAAAGAAGATTATCGATTGCAAATGGGTTTTCAAGAAGAAGGAAGGCAACCCAGGCATTGAAGAAGCAAGATACAAAGCTCGCCTAGTTGCAAAGGGATTCAAGCAAGTTCAAGGTGTGGATTTCAATGATGTCTTCTCCCCAGTTGTGAAACATTGTTCCATTCGCATGTTGCTGGCTATGGTGGCTAAGTATGACTTAGAACTGGAGCAGTTAGATGTCAAAACTGCTTTTCTACATGGTGACCTTGAAGAGCAAATCTACATACAACAACCAGAAGGTTTCAGGGCTGAAGGCAAGGAGGACCATGTTTGTTTGTTGAAGAAATCTCTATACGGCCTTAAGCAGTCACCCAGGCAGTGGTATAAGAGGTTTGACTCCTTCATGACCAGTAATAATTTTTCAAGGAGTAATTATGATAATTGTGTTTACTTCAGAAGGTTAGATGATGGATCATTCATATATTTATTGTTATATGTTGATGATATGTTGATTGCTGCAAAGAATACTTCTGAAGTTGAGAAGCTGAAAGTTTTGTTGAGTAAAGAATTTGAGATGAAAGATCTTGGAGCAGCAAAGAAGATTCTTGGAATGGAGATTCAGAGGGACAGGAAAGCAGGAAAGTTGTTCCTCACTCAAAAGAAATATGTTGAGAAAGTTCTAGAGCGTTTTGGCATGAAAGATGCAAAGTCTGTAAGTACTCCATTAGCTGCTCATTTCAAGCTTTCAGTTATACAGTCACCACAAACAGATGAAGAGCAGAAGTACATGGATCATATTCCATACTCCAGTGCAGTAGGCAGTCTGATGTATGCCATGGTATGTACTCGACCTGATATTTCTCATGCAGTTAGTGTTGTAAGCAGATTCATGGCAAATCCTGGTAAAGTTCACTGGCAAGCAGTAAAATGGATTCTGAGATACTTAAAAGGTTCAGTTGACACCTTTTTGGAGTTCAGTGGTGGTGATAGTAGTTTGGTTGGTTATGTTGACTCGGACTATGCAGGAGATCTCGACAAAAGGAGATCATTGACAGGCTACGTATTTACTTTTGGAAATAGTGCTGTCAGTTGGAAATCTACATTGCAACCTACAGTTGCATTGTCTACAACAGAAGCTGAATACATGGCAGTGACTGAAGCTATCAAAGAGGCTATTTGGTTAAAGGGCTTATACAATGAGCTCAATTCAGATCATCAAGTGACAGTTGTCTTTTGTGATAGTCAAAGTGCTATACATCTAACCAAAGACCAGATGTTTCATGGAAAAACAAAGCACATTGACATCAGGTACCATTTTGTTCGAGATATTATCGCACAAGGAGATGTTATGGTTAAAAAGATTGGTACTGCAGACAACCCAGCAGATATGTTGACAAAGTCTCTTCCTACTACCAAGTTCAAGCATTGCTTGGATTTGATTGGTGTATGTACGTAGCATTCAAAGTTATTTGGAGAAGGTGGAGCTAAGTTTACTGTTGATAAAATTCAAGTCAAGGTGGAGATTTGTAAGATATGCCTTGAATGTATCCTGTTGGGATTTGTCTTCTTATCAATTGTCAACATATCTATGCCACCGAAATCAATTGTCAAATAAAATTGCTGATATTGATTTCGGTGGCACATGCAAAAGGAAATCCACCGAAATCTTAATTCGGTGCCACCGAATTAACAGTTCCTTAGTTTGCCTATAAAAGGCTTTCATTCCATTTGTATTGGGCAGCTGAAAAATTGTGAGTATTGTTTAGTGAGTTAGTATAGTTAATGCTCTAATTAATTAAGAGAGCATTTTGTGAGCGGGTATAATTGGGTTTTGGGTTGAGAGTTTTCTCCACTTGTAATATTATTTTTCTATAGTAAATTTATTGCTCCTCTCCTCCCGTGGACGTAGGCACACTGCCGAACCACGTAAATTTGTGTGTATTTATTTTTATTACTTTGGCTATTTCTTCACTGTTGCCATAAAATCACCGTCATAATAGCCCGTCGATCCTAACACTATTTCTAAAAGCTACTATACAATCGGTGCAAGAAAAATCTTAAAAAAGCAACAGGAGGATGAAGAATCTTCTTAGTCATTCTTGTTTTCTTTGTCCTTCTTTTCTTCAGGCATGAGCTTCTGTTCTTGAGTTTCATCACTAACATAGAGATGATAATCTTTTAAGTATACGTAAACAGATGCGCGGAGGATGTAGTAATAGGGACCACGAAAGAAAAATGGTGGAACGAAAATTTTTAGGAGAAAAGGAAAGACAGGCCGGTTCAGATGAAGTAGAACCAAAATTAGTAGGAGAAAGAGTGTGCATAAAATTCCCATGACAAGAGTTATACAGCCAAGCCAGGAAAGCTTGTTTACTAATATTTGTACTGCAGCCATGAATGCAAGGGACATCGAGAAAACTGATATTCCAAAAATCATTCTCGCCACATCATAAGCTCTTGAAGCAAGACCGACGTCGGCGTACACTGTGTAGAAGCAGCATAAAATGCTGGCTAGGGACATATAAAATGCAGCGGAATTGCCCAATATGAATATAGAACACATACACTGACTTAACAACGTGGCTTTTCCTTCTGATGCGCAATTATAGCCACCTGGTGCGGTGAATCCTGCAGTGAAAGTCCCTGTAGCTACTAGAGTTGCAACTGTTAATAAAGTTCCCACACTCTCTTTCAACCACTCAATCCTTTCCCCTTTCCGCTTCTTGATTAATTTATTGTTTTCCTGTATCTCTGGATCCGAACTCACTTTACAACCAGCTAACCTTAAAGCATCATATGTCAGAATCTGCGCACAAATCAAAAACAAATATGTCGATTAATTGTTCTCATGATCATATAAAAATATAATAGAGTCCTTGCCCTAACTTGGTCTCAGTAAGTTTCATGGAACATATCAACAGTGCATTGACAACTATGCATCTTAAATCTCACTCCTCCGATAACCACTATTCTACTCGTTTCTCAACCAACTTTACATAATCGACAATGTGCTATTGATCTAGTCCATGAAACTTACCTTATCCGGATATAAGCAAAAATTTTCCTAATATAATTAAGATAAATGCAGACCTGCTGCAATTTTGGGTTTTCTTTTAATATGGAGTCACTAACAAACTTTAAATGAGAGTCAAAAGGTGTTAAGCTTTCATTGTTGCGAAGATTCTTGTCAATTCTTTTTTCCCAAGTGAGAGTAAGCACAACTCCTGGATGAGAATACTTAGCAGCCAAATGTAAAGGGGTATTCCCACTATTATCTTTCTCGTTCATAAGCGTCTCCAATAAAGGATTCTGTAGTATAAATTTCACCACATCATCTTTTCCTCTCATGGCTGCTACATGAAGAATATTCTGACCTTCTGGAGTAAGCAAATGGAGGGGTTCAGGCCAGTGGCCAAGCATCTCTTTTATTGGATTAACATGACCTCTTTCTGCTGCAATGTGAATGGGAAGGTAACCCCTTTCATCCCTTTCAAAGATGGTCTCACTTGAATGCCTTAGAAGGATACGAACTGAAAGAACATCGTCTAGATATGCAGCCAAATGTAAAAGACCCATTTTCCCATATCTTCTTAACTGCAGATATCCTACATTTATCTGTGCTATCACATGTAGCAGATCTGAAATGGTATTAAGAAATCATAAGCAACAACATGATATAATATCCATAGCATAATTCAAAGAGAAAAAAAAAATGGAATTTAAGAGAGTCTAGATATGCTTTGAACTAAAAGAAAATCAAGTAAATTACATCCCTATCACTAAAAATTTTTTTGTAACGGTGAAATAATCAATTCACTAAAAATAATATTTGCCCAATTTTACCTTTATAGGCACATAAGATGTTCGCACAATCGCCAAAATTCAATAAAAAAGTTGTGACATTGTCAGACAAACAACAAAAAAAAAAATCAAAAATATGTTCAGTTGGCACTTTGTTTATCCATGAAAAAAGGTGACTGCATAATAATATGTTTAATTGGCACTATTTAACTGTTTGTTCTGTCCACATAGCAAGGTGACAGGATGACATGACCTTTCTTGTCCTTTGAATTTTGCTTAGTTGGCGCTCACATGGACATCCCTAGTGGCTATAAACGTAAGATTTTGGTGAAAAAGAAAAAAAAATGTCTGATTATTTTACAATAAGAAAAAGTTATTATGAATGCAGATGTAATTATCCAATAATACCTGGTCTTCCACTCATTATGGCAGCATGAGCTGGTGAATGTCCTTCGATTTTTTCAGCCTGAGCTTGCACTAGTAACTCAACCACATAAAAATATCCAAGTTTAACGGCCATATACAGTGGGGACCAACCTTCTACATTTGGAAGATACTGCACCTCAGGATCTTTAGAAATCAAGAATTGAACCACTTCAAGCTGATGGTTCATCACAGCCTCATGCAAAGCTGTGTTTTCATACTTATTCTTCATCCTCAGCAATTGAATCTCTGGCGAATAAACAGAGTATTGCACCAGAGATTTTACTGTGTCTAGTGCGCCAACTCTAGCAGCAACGTGAAGAGCAGTATCGCCTCTTAGATTCTTTTTTGGAATAAGAGAAGGGAATTCACGGGCGATACGTGTGGCAATGTCTTCTTTTTTAGAACTTGCAGCTACATGCAGCAATGAGTCTCCTGAAGGGGTTTCTTCTTCAATTATTTGTGATAGAGATAAGTTTTTCTCTGCTGAAATCTTTTCCAGGAGACCGAAGAACTCGTCGGTGTCGACTTTTCCGGTGGCTGCTTTATACAGTTCAGGAATTAAAAGTGACTTCTTTGCTTGATTTTCTTTTGGCTTCATGAATGCTTCTCGCCTCTTGTTTCTGGGCTCAGAGTCATAGCTTCCTTCATCTTCTATCCTTATAGCCAGTTGCTGATCCGGATCCATCAAAATCAACAAATTTACAAATGATTTTGTTTTTGTATTTGTGTTTGAGCTTTCACTGACATGAGTGAATGGATTAATTTATCAAATTTCAGCGAATGACATCCTTTTTTTATGTTTTTGGAAAATTGCACTATGGATACCTCACATTTAATCTTTTTCTTCATTACATACCTTTACTTTTAAAAGTTAACATAGAATTATTTATTTTTTTAGATCATTTACATTAGATCAAATTTAAATGAAACTGATATAATTGAAATACATGGTTTGTTAATCACTTGTAATTTTAATTTAAAATGACCGTGAAACTCAATAAAAAGTTAAAAAAATTAAAAAAATATACAATTATTTTAAACATAAAAAATGTGATGAGTTGGACTTTGTTTTCCATCTTTTACTCATTGGTGTGTTCCATAATCATTTTAAATTAATTTCACATAAGACTAATAGAGCATGAGTTTCAATTTCATGAGTACAGTCTAAATTGGATATAATATGAGAAATCCAAAAAGTATAAAATTTTGATGTCAATTTTTAAAAATATAGAGATGTAATGTAAAAAAAAACGTTAAAGTTAAAAACTAAAACGTATTTTTCTTGTTTTTTTTTTTTTGCTTTTTCAGTAATTTATTGAAAAAAAAAAGAAAAAAGAAAAATGTGAATGCAAGAAGAAGAAGTAAAGGATAAAATATATAAAGAAAAAGTAATAGGTTTCATCTTTATTCTTTGAAATTAATTAGATATTGCACAAATCTTCTACACGAAAATATAGTTTATGATCTTGGAGCAAGATTGAATTTACAACATGGTTGGATACAAGAACTTCTAATTGGGCATGAATAATATATTCAAAGTAGGATTTTGGAATTTAATAAATTTTTTAACAATAAATTTGAACTTTTTTTTTTTTTGAAGAAATAAATTTGAACTTATACGAACACAATATGTCACACAATATGTCACAAATTTGTATAGATCTGACTTCTGAGATTATATAAATTAGGAAATAATGTAAATTGGTGGCATCAATTTTCTTTTTTCTCCATTGCCACTTGACATCAATCCAATGAACACGGAGATGGGAGGGCTAAGGGGGCTTCATCCTCCAAACTTGAAAAATTACATGTTTGATATATGCTTTAATTTCAAAAATTAAGATTATATTTTCATCTTGTGCTCTTAAATTTTGTATATATTAGATAGAGCATATACTAAAATTCTAAATATTCAAATTATATTTTTACTTTGACTCGCAAATGTCTAAATATTACTAATTGGCTCTCTAAAATACGAAAATCACACTCTTATTTTGAATTATAGTTAAAAATGTGCATTTGAAATTTAACAAATAATACAAATTAAACTAATTGGTATTATCAAAAAGATCCAATTGGTCTAATACATAATCTTACTTCTGAAATAATTTTAATATTCTTTTCTTTCTAGCAAAAACTGTTGGGAAAAATAACCCTTCTAAAGAATGCGGAATAAATCAGGAGAAACTCACAATACAAGAAATTATAGTGGAAACTCCAAAACCGGAGAAAAACCACTTGTTGTCCGAAAACAACTAAGAAAATTTCACTAAATGTTTGAACAATTTTTACATTCACTCATTCTAGTATTTTCTCACACACCCAATAAATGGATACAAACCCAAGAGATTTTCCCACAAATTCTCTAAGTTTCAAAGCTTACAAGCTTTCATTGGAATTCTTTCTTTGAATCCAATCTTCTGTTTTGAAGAACAATCTCCTGCCTTATATAGGCAGGAGTTTCCATGTGAACAGTCAAAAATATTGTCTAGTCACAAGCAATATTGGCTGGCCAGTCTCCATTTTTGACTGCGTACCAATTTTGACTACATACTATTTTTGACTACATACCATTTTTGACTACATACCATTTTTTACTTTTTTTTTTTAATCTTAATACAACAATCTCCACCTAAATTTAAAATAAAAAACTACCATCGCCTATACTGACGAAACAATTATCTACAATCGATAATTAAAAAAAACATACTCCACCATACAAAGTATTTCACTTAAAATTAAGAAATTTTAAGTTATTAATCCTTTTGGCAACATATCGAACAAAATTGTTGAAATTATGGTGCAACTCTCATGCTTGATTTTTCCGAGAGTTCCTCAACCATCGACATAAATCTATCTCACACCTTGCATCTTAATCAAACCAATGCCCGTGTGGAAAACCCGCTAGTGGTAACACATCCTCTATCATGGCAACTTGTGGAGACTAACGGCATGCCATGAGGATGTTCATACTCCTTTAGAGAGCATCACCAAAATCTACCTCATCTGAAGTAGACACATTATTAGCTTCACCAACGGAATTAAACTTGGAGTTGCCAGCTCCACCTTTTCGACAATTTCTTTTAAGGTGACCAGATTGTCCACACCCCCAGCATACCAGGTTTTTATTTCCAGAGTTTTTCTTTCTCCAACTTCCAGCAACCACCAATGCCGAGTTTTCAGGTGACACACCATTTCTACCACTCAGCCTTTTTTCTTCTGATAAAAGTTTTTTAGTGACTTCAGAAAACACAATTTTATCCTTCCCATGTATCAAAATGAGTTTCATATGCTCGTAGAAAGATGGAAGAGACCAGATGAATCTCAATGCGATATCCTCATCATCAAGTTTTACTCCTATAGACTCCAATTCTGAGACGATTCCATTAAGGACACTCAGATGGTCCGAAATTGTAGTTCCTTCTTCCATACATAAAGTATGAAATTTTTCCTTAAGATACACCCGATTTGAGACTCCCTTTGCTTGATACATTTCTTCAAGCTTCTCCCATAAATTTTTGGCAGTAGAAATTCCTTGCACATTTGCAAGAACATTTTTCGCCAAAGATAAGCGGATTGTGTACTTGTTGCTCTCAAAACGAGATCGTCCCAGATTTCATCGCTCATAATAGACTTTTCACCTTCTTTGCTGGTAACGAGAGGACGTTTATCATCCAATGTCTTGTGTAATCCAGATTGAATCAACAAATTCTTGACTTTAGTTTGCCACAAGCCAAAATTGATTCTTCCATCAAATTTCTCCACCTCAAACTTTAATCCCGACATCTTACAACACGTGAAAAGTACCGTATGAACAGTACTGTATGAAAATTAGGCTCTGATACCACTTGTTGGAAAAAATAACCCTTCTAAAGAATGCGGAATAAATCAGGAGAAACTTACAACACAAGAAATTATAGTGAAAACTCCAAAACCGGAGAAAAACCACTTGTTGTCCGAAAACAACCAAGAAAATTTCACCAAGTGTTTGAACAATTTTTACATTCACTCGCTCTAGTATTTTCTCACACACCCAATAAATGGATACAAACCCAAGAGAATTTTCCACAAATTCTCTAAGTTTCAAAGCTTACAAGCTTTCATTCGAATTCTTTCTTTGAATCCAATCTTCTGTTTTGAAAAACAATCTCCTGCCTTATATAGGCAGGAGTTTCCATGTGAATAGTCAAAAATATTGTCTAGTCACAGTCAATATTGGCTGGCCAGTCTCCATTTTTGACTGCGTACCAATTTTGACTACATACCATTTTTGACTACATACCATTTTTGACTTTTTTTTTTTAATCTTAATACAACAAAAACCAGTTCAAGATCTAATCTGACTCTTAAATTTTTAGTAAATGACAATTTTCTCAAAAATTAAAATTTGAACCATTTTAGGTTTTCAAACCAAAAAAAAAAATTTGAACCATTTTAATTTATGGTTAATTATGCATCCCATCTAAATAATAGTATTTTTTTTTTTTGCACAATTCATTGCATAATTGTAATAGGAATATAAAGTATTGTAAGAAAATATATGGTATGTAAAAGAATATTGAGAAAAAATTTGCAAAAAATTATATTTCTACAGCAAAACGTAATTTAAAAATTATATTTTAATGTGGCCTAAAAGTTAATTTTGGATACTATATAAGTAAATCAAATTGAACATTTTTTTCCATATAAATTAATCTCATTTTGTTTTGACTTTCAAACGAAATTTTCTAATTCCGCACGTTGCCTCAATTTGTGGCTTATATGTATATATGCCATAATTGTTATAATCTTGCACTGTTGAATCTCATAAAGATAAATGCATTGGACCAAAGAACTTTTTAATCTTATAAAAATATATATATATATTAGAGTTGTACACGGTTCTGGATCTTCCTGTACCGAACCGAAATACCGAATAAAAAAATCCAGAACCGAATTGTACTGTTGACTTTTTTTACTAGAACTGAACCGAATTGTACTGTTGACTTTTTGATTAGAACCGAACCGAATTGTACTGGAACCGAATCGAGAACCGTATTGAACCGTACCGAACTGTTCTGTACTGAATTGGACCGAAATAACCGATATTTATTAATTATTATATATAATATTAGTAATTTATATATAAATATTATTTATAATTTCTATTATATCGTTATTATATAAATTTAACTTCATAATTATTTGTATTAAATATTTTAATGTATGAAATTAATATAATAAATAGTTAATAAATTAAAATAAATATTTTGATTATTAATAAGATAAATTTAATTATCATATCTATATGAATGTGCAATTAAAATAACTTGTTTTTAATTTAATTTACATTTAGTGTTATTCAACTACTACATAATTTTTCATTTTGTACAAATATTTATATACACACACAAATATAATTATTATATCAATGAAATTTTACTAATTAATATAATTATACGAGTATATAATCATCTTACCAATTAATTTTATTTACTTTTAATATCACTCAACTAGTATTTATCTATTGTAAGTTAATAATTTAATTATATATAATTAAATTTTACTAATTAATATAACTATATAAGTATATAATCACCTTACTAATTAATTTCATTTATTCTTAGTATCACTCGATTGATACTCATGTATATTTTTTTGTACAATACCTATATGAATAATTGAGTATATAAATTAATAATATAATTATATATAATAATTATTATATATAATGAAATTTACCAATTCAATTCATGTAATTATATAAATATATAATCACTTTACCCATTAATTTCATTTGTTTTTAGTATCACTCAACTAATACTTATCTATTTTGGCACAATACATATTTGAGTAATTGAGTTGTAACTTAATAATTTAATTATATATAATTAAATTTTACTAATTCGTATTTAATTTAATTTAACTTTAATGTCACTCGACCACTACTTAATTTTTTTTGTACAAATATTTATATAAACAATCATTTTATCAATTAATTTTATTTACTTTTAATGCTACTTTTACATTCACTCTTATAGTTATTAACTATAATATTAATTAATAATCTTTCAACTATTAAGCCAAATTTAATGAAATTGAGTATAATAACTGAGTCAAGATAATATATATGGATGGATTCTAACAATATAATCAGCCGATGCTGTATATATAATTATCTTATCAATTAATTTCATTTATATTTAGTATTACTCAATTAGTAATTATCTATTTTCACACAATATTTATTTGAATAATTGATTTATTTTAATAATATAATTATATATAACTGAATAATTTATTATATAATCATTTTATCAATTAATTTCATTTACTTCTAATGTCACTCGACTAATACTCATCTATTTCTATCACAATATTTATATGAATATGTAAATTAAAAATAAAATTATATATAATTATTTATAATAAAATTTTAATTTTTTTATTTTTAGCGTTACCCAACTAATACTCATCTGTATTTAGCACAATATTTATGTGAGTAATTGAAAATATATTTTAATAATATAATTATATACAATTATTATATTAATAAAATTTTATTAATTAATATATAATATAATTATATAAGTATATAATTATCTTATTAATTAAATTTTTTTTAGAGCAAATTAAGAATAAAATTTGAAAAATTTTAGTAGAAATATTTTTTATTTTAAGTTTTGGAGGGAATTGAAATATTTGGAAGGAATCGAAATATTTGGAGGTAATCTAATGCGGACGAATTGGGTTTTCAGTATTTGGAGCTAGTTGAACGGGTCAATCGTCATTAATTATTGTTTTTGTTATAACTTTTGCTACAGGTGTCAATTTGCTTATTATTATATGTTTCCGGAAATCTTAGTCTCCCGTAATAGCTCATTTCGTATTTCAAAAATAACGTTTGAGTTTTCGTTTTTCAATTTAAAGTTTTAGGAGTATTATTGTAATTTTTTATTTTTTTCATATAAATTGTTTGTTACCTGAGTTTGGAGGAGACTTTTCAACTTGGAATAAAATTCTTTCGTTTTGAGGTATTTTTGGTGCGTCAGAATCCGACCGGTTTTATATTTTATTTTATATATATATATATATATATATAAGAAAATAAATTAAAAAAAAAACCTAAATTGTGTCTGCCTCTTTTTTTTCTATCTCAAAATCATGTCAAGCCTCACAATTTTTCCTATTTTTTCCGTTGGTTTTACCTTATACTTGCATTTCATTCTTTTCGTCACTGCCACTGTTATTTCCGTGGCTACATCTAAAAGTAAAGATAAGTCACACACAACTTTTGGTTTTATGGTATTCGTTAATAGTACGTCATTAGTTAGTTAAAAATTTGATCAATAGATTTGTATATAAGTTTTAATTAGAATGATCATTAGGGATGAATTACTAATTAATTTTATTAAATGTTAGGATTTTAGGAAATTTATTGAAGTAATTTATCTCGAATTTAAAATTTCATCTAGAGTTACTATTGTTAAAATATGTTTTTCTTTTTTCATAAACGAGAGGGATAATTGAAATATTTTCTTAAAATTGAATGCAAAATTGTATGTACTTATTGAGATATTTTAATTATATTTGTATTTATTATTGTGTATATTTATATTGTAAATTTTTAAAAATATTGAATTATCCGAAATACCGTATTGTATTGTCTTGTTTTGTTTTGTACCGAAAGAACCGAATAACCGAACTGAACTGTACTGAAAATTATAAAAATCGTATTGAACTGTACCGAAATTAATAATAACCGAACTGTACCGAAATTTATAAGAACCGAAATTTCAATACAATACGGAGATTTGTAAATAACCGAATTGGACCGAACTGTGTACACCCCTAATATATATATATATATATATTACAAGGCAATGAATAATTAATCTTATATATATATATATATATATATATATATATATATATATATATATATATATATATATAACAATTATGTGCTGAAAAAAAAAACAATTATATCATAAATTCAGAAACATCAAGTTACACTATTTTCTAATTCACATAATTAATTATATGACCTCTATATATAAACTTTGTGACATTTTGAGTTTTATTTAATTTTCATAATACATTCATATAAATTACATTTTCTTAATAAAATGAAAATCCAAAATCGTAATTTGAATATATTCTTACTCAATTAGGAGTTTTGGTATCAAGTAAAACAAAAAGCCATGCAATAAAGAATTAGGCTGTCTTATAAAACCTTTAAAGTTTCTCTTGGAAAAGTACTGTAACTCTATAAGCTACTCAAATGCTGTCTTGAAATTAGAGTGCAAACAACTCTATCTTTGATACCAATTCACTCCTAATCTTCATTATAATTAAGATCATAACTTCATTTATTAGTGTAATAGAATTATAGTAATAGCATTTTTCTTTTTTATCAATCAAAATTACCCTATTGTCTGATTTTTGCTTGGCCGGGTATGGCATAGAAATAGCCGATTGCTCAGCTAATCTTTCCAATAATGAGATGAGTGGATGCCCAAATGTCTATTTACATCATTTTACGCACTCTAACTTTCACATAACCACGCCTTACTCAATTTCGTCCGGTGTTCAAAATTCAAGTTTTTATTTATCTTGTCCTCTGGAATTTTCAGGATTAACCTCAAAAGAAGAACCCCGACCACGATCCATCAATTTCAGTCAAAATCTACGTGGCTCCAGTCTCTGTCTATGTGCCTAGGCATGGATATGACTTCATTTGCCAAAATTTGTCAATCGTTGAATATGTACCTCACCCCGTATTCAATAGGAATGTAGGCTTGAGCCATTCTAGTTTACTTATTGGGTCATAGGCTTGGTCCATGCTCAATTCTGATGTTTATTGGGTAGGGAGCTTTGGCCCATAATAAATTCAAGCTTTAATTTTAGCCCACTCCTAGGTGCATATTAATTTGCGCTTTGCCCCAAAACCAAATTTCTCAAAAGAGTTCATATCTCAAATTAAAATAAATAAACAAATAAATAAAATAAAAACATCGCTAGAACAGTCGGGTGTGTGCGAGTGTTCTCTTACTATGCAACCACACAAGTGGACTTACGTTGACGGTGGGAATGGGGGAAGGGCAGTGGCCTCCACCAATTCGTCTAAAGTCAATTTGGACTTTTAGGATGCTTGAAAATGGTAAGCCTTCGATTAAAAAGGCAAATTTTTTACTATTGGATTGTTTACATATCATACTGCACAAACTTAATGTCATCAAACGCTTTCTACACAAACACTCGTACCCAAATACAAAACCATGATACTAATTATATTCTCTATGCAATACATACATTAAAATTGGATATCCTTAGCCGGAGATTTGAATAGCTTTAACATCAGGTTTCTTTATCTCGGCCTTGGGCACAATAACAGTAAGCACACCATTCTCCATGGAAGCTTTAACCTCATCCATCTTAGCATTCTCTGGAATCCTAAACCTCCTCAAGAACTTGCCGCTGCTACGCTCAACACGATGCCAAGTATCGTTCTTGTCTTCCTTCTCCACATTCCTTTCTCCACTGATTTGAAGAACGCTGTCGTCTTCAATCTCTACCTTCACTTCTTCTTTTCTCAGCCCAGGAAGATCAGCCTTCAGCACAAGGGCTTCCGGTGTCTCTTTCCAATCGATTCGAGTGCCAATAAAAGCAGAGTTTTCACGAGAAAACATTGAAGAAGAAGGGAAAGGGGAGTCCTTGAAAGGATCCCATAAATCAAGAGAGAATGGATAGAAGATGTTGCTCCTTCGATCGCTGAAAAATGGAATTATAGACATTTTCTTCCAATTGGAAAAGATTAGTGCTTGCCTTTTCTGTTAGTCGTTGATCTTGTAGAATGTAAAGGAATGTTGGGCATTTGTAGTAATTGAAGGCCTATTCTGGAAATTTCTGGATTGTGCCTGATTCGTCTAGTAAATGAATGGACTAGTATAGCAAGGGCTATTGGCTTGGTGCGGATATTGTGTTGACATCTGACGAGGCTCGTGAGTGAGTGGTTTATTAGCCCGTTGGATTAAATACAGTGTACGAAGATAAATATTGGAGAACAAAAAAATAATATTTTTTCATTTTATTTTATGTATTATTTTTATTATTTTTATTTAAATTAAAGAATATTAATTAAATTTAAATTTAATTTTAAGATTAAATGCAGTGAATAATAACTAAATTATTTTTATTTTTATTATTATCAAAATTATAATTTAAAACTAATTGATTAAATAATATTGAAAATAGAATATAAAATTAATATATTGAAAATTAAAAAAAATTAATGTTATATTAAAAATTTAAAAATAACATATAAAATAGAATATGTAGTTATTTCAAAAACGTCAAGTGTTTGGAACAGGACAAGTACATTTTTCTCTTTATCGTTTTATAAATAACATCATAAATACGGCTATAAATAATTGTTGACTTAAAAATTGGATAATTTAGGATGCTTAGGCTATATTTAGTAGGAAAGATAGTAATGTAATGTTAGGAGTTAGCATGGTCGGTTAACCGGTACATGAGCGCCAGTCTATTAATATCGATTTTTTGAAATTTCAGTCCATTAATCAGTCCATTACGATCGGTTAACCAGTCAATCGGTTTCGGATTTTCGAATCGGTTACCCAATATTTTTCGGTAAATAAAATTAAAATATTCAAGATACTTAAAAATTAAAATTTTTTCATTATAATATAACATTATTATTGTTAAAATAAAAATATTTGGTGGATATAAGCAAATTTGTTTTTAAAAATTAATATTTAATAAGTAAATATATTAACGGGTTCATAATCACTTTTAATTAGATAAATTGTTATATTTACTAATAACCAATTAAAAAAACTTAAAAACTTTAAAATAATTAGTATAATGAAAAAAAAGTACATGATCACTTTTAATTAGAATAAATTGTTATATAAATTATTAAAAAATTAATAAATTCAGTTCGGTTAACCAGTCACATGATCAAAAACCATTAATCAGTCTATTAATATCGATTTTTTCAAAATACTAACAATTAACCAGTCCATTACAATCGGTTAACCAATCTATCGGTTCGGTTTCGGTTTCGGGTTTTTTTTCGGTTAACCGAGTCCATCGGTTTTTTTGCTCACCCCTATGTAATGTAATTAATCCCTTATTTGTTAATCTAAAGTTTTTATATTGTAATATAATGCCAAATATATTTGTAATTTTGAATATTTTTATTAATGTATTTTTTAATCCTTAAAATTAGTAGTATATTTATCATTACAATGCAACTCGCTTAATATACCAATCAATTCTTCCACACATTAATTATTTTATTTTATTCTCATATTATTATTAAATTTACCCTCTAATTTCATTTATATACTAAATTTGTATGAATAAATTATATATGTACCCAGTCTAAAACAAAAAATTACATATAAATTATTTATGACTGTCAAAATCCTTATTTTTTTTCCAAATCTATTTCATGTATACGAAAATTTCATCTTCAAACTTTTAGTGGAATAAAATCAATTTTTTTTCATTGTCTCGATATGGAGAAACTTTTTACTTTTTATGTATATATATTTCAATTTTTATTTATGAACCAAATAAATGATATAATATTATTCATATGAGTATTAATTTGATCCGTACATATATTTGGTGAGTGCAAATTTCAACCGTTAGATCAAAATAGTAATGTAATAATAATTATATTATATTACTAATGTAACCATAATTACATTACATTTCTTAATTCATTACATTATTCATTAAATTATATTCCCTGATACCAAGTATACCCTTATAGTTTTGAGTTTCAACCTAGGAATTTTATTTTTTTTTAATTAAATGTGTAATATTACTGAAAATCTACAAATAGAAAAGATAGGGTAGATGTTATTGTATTATTGCTTCTTTTTCTTTCATTGATGGGGGGCACATTTCGGTCCATAACCGACCCATGGACAAAGGTAGAGACAGCACTACCAAACAACAACAATTCGTTGAGGACAAGAGAGAACATCAATAATGGAAAGGATATGCTGTTCATACATAGATTAAAAGTTAGGGGCGGATAGATAGAAGAAGCATATAATGCAAGAGAAAAAGCTAGAATCTTCTTAGTTTCCTATATAAGTTCACTTGCAAACCACATGCAGAGGCAATTGCTTCCAAAAATGGGTTGAGACTAGAGTATATGCAAGTTTACAGGGGCAATTTTAGCCCTTGAACGGAGGCTAAACATGCCCTTTACTTTCAACCTGCACGTACTTGGCTCACGAAATACGATTTCGTTACAGTACAGTGTATATGCTAAATTAAACTATTGAGACTATTTCTAAATTCACGATTGTTAAATTATGACCATTAGATTCAACAGATATTATACATGCAGCGTATCTCTTAGTCAAAAACTTGAAATAGGAAAATATTAATTATTTTTTTAATTTGTTTTTTAGAAGAAAATAATGAATATGTGACGTGTGATATCAAAGTTTGAAATTTCATTATTTCGAGCATGTGAAATTAAAAGAGTTATTCGTCATTAGAGCATCATATGATTAGATGATGAGTTTAGGTGGTACAATTCATCAATCAACTATGACAAGGGCATCACGCAATTGAATGAGCCAATGCGTTACAATCTACTAAGAAATGGACTACTACTACGTACCTAAGTTCTCCAATATGCTCGAAATCATCATGTGCAGCATCTAGGAAAAAGATTCATTCATTCCCTTCCTATTAAATTGGAATTAGAAGTTTTCTTTTCTTTTGTTAATTGATCTCAGTTGCATCATTGCCACTCAACTCTAAGCGAATTCATTTTATTTTCAATATCTAATTTATTTTTAAATTTAATTAAAAATTGTGTTTTTGTAAGATTTATTGTATCATAGCTCTAAAAATAGAAAAAGTGACCAAATTTACTCTTAAAATATTTAAAGTAGTTCAAATTTACCCTTTTTTTGTTAAAAAATACTTTTGCCGTTAACAAATCAACTTATATTTGCCCTAATTAGTAATAGTGAGTACATATGTAAACTATTTTTTGTCTTAAAAAGTAAATTTGTCATGTTTCTCTATATGGAGGCCATCTATGTGCAAAGTTTTTCTCTCTTGTGATTCTACTATTGGGATGATACATAAGGAGCCCCTCGAACTTGTCACTAAAAATCACTTGAACACCTGAACTTTAATTTTGACCAGATAAACACCTATGGTTGGCAAATGCGCATGTAATAAACACAAAAGATGATATGCTCGGAATTATTAAAGCGCGTGCCATACAGACTCGATGACGTGGATGTCCACCATAGGCATGATTGGCACGTGGCATTTAACTTTGATCAAACCATCTGAAATGGAAAAAATTACCAAATCGAAGTTAGAGTTACCGAAGTGAAAAAAAAAATTTGAGGAACCCTAAGCCTAAATCAATCTTTATCAAAATCGTGAGTTTAGATTAGTAGAGAAGATGGAGAAGATGGAGAGAAAATTGAAGAATCCATCAATTGCATAAATATTGAGTGTAGAAATAGTGAGAAATCTATCATTTGTAGTGAAAAACAGTGCCCTATCCATGGTTTGCAGTGAGGAATCCTTCAATTGCAGCAGTAGCAGAGCAAGGAAGATAAAATCTATGTTATCCGAAAGCAATTGAAGGAAGGCTAAAAAAGGTATGCTTTAGTTTATTTGAGAATTGAAATGCTAATTGATTAATAAAATGGGGAGGGGTGTTTTTGTTATTAGATTAGAAATTTAGTGCTTTTGTTTACAGTTTGGGAATATTCTGATTTTGAATTTTATATTGATGAAATACAGTGAAAAGGAAATAGCTACAAAATTTATTAATGTTAGATTTCACAATAGGGGTAGATTTAATAACGATGGGGTTGATAAATACGTGGGTGAGGGAAAAGTTGAGAGCTGGATTATTGAGAATGACTATTTTTCACTGGTTGAGTTGGCATTCCGCACGAAGTTGATTGGCTATGTAGAAATTGGAGGGTTTTGTTACCTAGATTCTAAGAGTAAACAATTTAAATTACTGAAAAGTGATAATGCTTTATTGAATGTGGTGAAAGAGTTAAAAAGTGGGGATGATTTTGACTTGTATGTATTACATATAGTCAGTCAACCTGAAGTGGTCAAATATATTGTACCCACAATACCTAATGTGGTCCCAAATGAAGATAACATTAGAGAAAAAAAATAAAAATGAAGGTTCTAGGGCAACAGAAGAAGACATTGAGGGTGTGAATGAAGCAGATGTTTGAGACCAGATGTGGGTGTGGGAGAAAGTAGTGGCTTTGTGAATGAAACTGATGTTGTGAGACTAGATGTGGATGTGGGAGAAAGTAGTGGTGTGAATAAAGCTGCTGATATACCTAATGAAACTGTTACAGTGAATGAAGAAGCTAATTTGCATGATGCTGTTGGTGTGAGTGAAGTAGATGCAGATCTAGAAGGAGAGGATGAATCTTCTAATGGTGAAGATATTTTCAATAATGAAGATGAATCTGATGGTAAGGATGGTACTGAAGAAAAAACAAGTGATGTGGTTGACGAATTAAGGAGTTTTAGGACTGCAACTAGGGAAAAGAAAAGGAAAAGAAAAAGAAGGAAAGAGGCTAATTTTACTCAAGAAATTCCTTATGGAGAAACAGGAATTGATAGGGGATTTGAAGATATTGCAAATGATGGGAGAGATAAGTATTCGGGATGTTTAGGGGCTGATGAAGATTATATAGGCAGTTCTGACCCTGAAAGTGATGATAGAAGAGAAGATTTAGATGCTTCAACTGTACTAGGAGTAGACATACCAAGTAGAAGGAAGACAAAAAAGGTTTATTATGACCCTAAATGCTAGATTCCAGCATGGAAGCTTGGCATGATTTCTGAGAATGCAGTTCAGTTTAGGGATGTTGTTGCAGATTACATTATTGAGAGTGGTGTTCAAGTGAAACTCAGACCAAATGAGAAGCATAGGATAAGAGTTAAGTGTAGGACAGCAAGCTGCCCATGAAAGTTATTTGCTAGCACTGAGGGGGATACAAAGGATTTTTAGATCAAGAAATACAATCCTATTCACAGATGAACAAAGAAGAACAAGAACAAGCTGTATAATGCAGCTTTCATTGCAAGAAAATTTGAGGATAAAATTTTGTCTCAGCCAAAGATAAAAGTGTGAAATCTACAAGAATTGGTTAGAGAAAGGTGGGGGGTTGTATGTTGGCAGGTCTTTGTGTGCTAGGGTTAAGTTTAGTGTAATTAATAAGTTCATGAGGGATTGGAGGTTAGAATTTGCAAGGTTTGGAAATTATGCTGACAAGATAAGATAGACTAATTCAGGTAGTTCATGTTGGATTAGGACTAACAAAGAAACACAGCCTGAGAAAAATTTATTTATTTATTTCTATGTATGTTTTGATGATTTGAAAAGGGGTTGGTTAGAGGGGTGCTGTAACACTCTTCTACCCTACGTTCAATTAATTATTTATCCATCCTATACCAGTTAACCTAATTAAACTAACCAGGTTATTAAACTGTCAATTAATTAATCCGGTACATTTTTTTCTTCCGGTGACAACAAAATTACAATTACCTAAGTCTATTGACAAAATCCGATTAACCAATAAACTTACTAATCGCATTTTATCTTATTATCAATTTTGCCGATTAACCTATAACTATCCTAATTTACTATATTCATTTGGTCAATTTTACTTTAACATGCAATCACACATTTCATCTTACCAATTGCATTAACTTAATTTCTACAGGTTGTTAGGCATGCCAAACACACATTCACAGACATTCAAACACATATAATAAAACTACTACACACATCACTCTCTTGTGTCAGATATAACAGTCTATTACAAACTAGTACCCAAAACTATAAAATAAGTTCATATACATGCCAGAATAACTTAACCTACTTAATATATCAAAATACAATCTTCAAAATCGGCTCTCAAAATGTGAGGTATGCACTGCTCCACGCCCTAAGGAGTACCTACACACAATCAAATAAAACTACATGTTGAGTATTAAATATGCCCAGTGGTGATTGCAATTCTAGTCATTTCCACTAAACTAAGTTGTCATGCATAAATAATATTCAAATATAATAAAATAATCATAAATAAATGTTATTTAACTTATTTTATCAAATATGCATGAAATTCACATTTAATTTCCATTAAATCGCATATTTAAAGGCATTAACACAATTAATACACATAAAGAACCATATTTATAATTTTACCCTTAACTTATGGCAAAATTACATTTATGCCCTTAACTTTTCCAAAAAATGACGAAAATGCCCTTAGTTAATTTTATTTCACAAAAATTGCCAATATGCCATTAGTTCATTTTTAACTTGCCAAAATTTACAATAATGCCATCAGTTCATTTTAATTTGCCAATAATTACGAAAATGCCACCAATTCATTTTATTACACCATTTTACATTATTTAACATGCAAATTACTATTTTACCCTCCAATTATCATTTTCATGCCAAATTACATTTTAGTCTCTAAAAAGTGACCCATTTTCATATTTAACCATTAAATGACATTTTTACCCTTATTATCCATCATTTACATACATATGCACAAATTTACCATTTTGCCCTCAAACTTTTTATATAATTTCATTTATGTCTTTTTTTCACATAAATATTATTTCAATCGCATTTTAACCATTTTAAACTCTTTTTTACCATTTTGCCCTTGTAAAACACTGGCAGAGTCTATGAACAGGAAAAACGAGGCGTGAACCCTTACATTTCAGTACAGTAAACACTCCAATAAAACCTCACCAGTACAACAAACTCTCCAGTACAGTAATTTGGACCGTCATTGGCCTACGATAAGTGAGACATCATGCTCACACCTGCGGTTACAGAGTTCCTATGGCTAGCCATCATATCCTAAACTAGATTTGACTACCAGATTACTACATAGGGCATCAATATTCCACTTTTCACTTTTTTCAAGTCATCGGTCATACATTTTATGGAATTTCATCATGCTATTCCATTATTTTTCATACAATTCAATCATTATACATGTAATTCACATCCATTTACCATCACATGCATTAATTTCCATGTTATCATCATGGTACACATGTAAACACACATGTACATCATTCGGTCAACATGTAAACTTTTCACCATTAATTCTTTTCATCAACTTTAACATTCCTTTATGTCTTTTACATGTTGAATAACATAGCCATGCAATTAATTTCCATTAAAACACATAAAAATCATACCTTTAAGCATGATATCAATTCGGCCACTTACATACATTATGCATCATGACATTTTCACATTCTCTAACACATACCATTCATTAGTTCACATGAAAAATACCATAAATCCATCATAAACATGCATCAAACATCATTAAATCACATAGAAATCCCATGGTTTATATTCAGCCAAAGAAGTAACTTTTCATACAAAATTTATTTCTTCACTTTAATCATTCACACCGTCATTTTTAACATTTCTAAGCATGGATATCAAATTATTTTCAATTAAATATGCCTTAAACACATACATGGTTAACAAACATAACCTAAAACACATAATAAGTCATGGAAATAAGCGGAATTTGCAATCACTAACCTTAGATCCTTGCTATACTCCTCTCAATACACCTTTTCTTTGCCTTTAGCTTGATTAGAAGTTCCTTCACCGAGTTGACATAATTATGTTCAAACACAAAGATGTAGATCTAGTCAAAACCAAGCTTCCTTTCAACAAATAAAATTCATAAACATCGTATTCACATCCTAAAGTACCATTAGGAATCTTGAAACCAAATTAAAAATACTTAAATCAGTTACCTCAAAATCACACTTAAACTTTCAAGTCTAGGTTTTACCCACTTTAAAACCTTCAAATGGACTTCCAAGGTCACTAATAGAATCTAGAGGAGCTGAAATATGTTAGGGAGGCTTGATTATGGGGTGAAATGGAGAAAAGATGGAAGAAAAATGCTGGAGAAGAAAGAGAGAAAAATTCGGCCAAGAATGGAGAAGGGGAGGGCAGCTAAAATGGAGAATTCTGGATTTCTCCAGCAAAATGAGGGTATTTATATGAGGTAAATTGAACCAAACCAGGTCCAACCGAAGTGGTCGAACCGGTTTGGTCCGATTTTTGATTTTCGGGTTATTTTTCACTGTTTAAGGGTAACTGATGGTTTCTAAACTCATTTTTACTCCCAGTCAATTCTATCATGCTTAAAATATCAAAAATAACCTCCACACAAAATTTCAGCTCAATCGGAGTCCATTTGGGGCCCGGTTCACCTAAATCGGTTCGGTTCGATTCACTCGGTTCTGTTGAAATATATAATTCTAATGCTGTCAAAAAATTCTAAAAATTATTCTAAGTTTGTATACTTCCCACAGTAGACCTTTTTATCCACTCTAACAATTTCTAAAAATTCGGTCAAATCTCGGTCAAATTTCTGTTCAACAGAACCGAGCTTCAGACTGACATTTGATTACCTATATGACCTCATTTTCGCACCAAATTACACCACCAAACTCCTTTCACTCTACAGATTATTTTTACAGAATAATATTTTTTTAGCACACAGTTGAAAATATCAGCTATAATGCTTCCCAGAATGTCACCCATCCTAAGATTTTTATGCCTCAAGCACGTTTAACCTTTAAAATCTACTGCATATAAGATACCAGAAATATCATCTCATGCCATAAACAGGACAATAGACTCTACAAAAAATACTGAATACTTCTACACTATAAAACAGGTCATTACAAGTGCAGAAAGGTTATAAGATTAGATGGTTGTTTCTTGAAAACAGTTTGCAAAGGAGAATTATTAGTAGCTTGTGGCAAAAATGGGAACCAATAAATGTTCCCAATAGCATGGGCAGTGGTGAATCAAAAAAAAACATTCTTGGAGTTGGTTTATGTAGTATTTGATTTTTGATCTGAATTTAGGAGATGGTGATGGCTTGATTATTATATGGTACAAATTTATTTTACTTATCTGTATGTCATTTATGATATTTTATATGTATCTCTAAAAGTTATTTTTAATTTTTTGCACAAGGGATTGGTTGGATGCATTTAAGATTTGTTGCCCAAATCTGAGAATAGGATGTGTGCCAGACACATTTGGTCAAATTGGAAGCAATGATGGAGGAGAGAAGAGAAAAGGAGACAGTTCTGGAGGTATGCAAAATCAAGTTTCATGGTAAAATTTAAGGATGAATTAGATTCTATGGATAAATTAGGAGTAGGTATTTGTGAAAATCTGCTTAATTATCCTAAGGAAAACTGGTGTAGAGGTTTTTTTAATAATCAAGTTAAATGTGATTCTATTGATAACAACATGTGTGAATCTTTTAACTCATGAATTGTGGGACTTGGACATAAGTCAATCATTACTATGCTTGAAGAAATTAGACATAAGCTTATGAATAGGCATGTAGAAATGAGAAGATTTGCAAACACATGGATATTTAATATCTCACCTATGAGTAGGAAAGTTTGCAAACCAATATAGAGATTGCTAGGAAATGCAAATTAACATGGAATGGAGATCATGGTTTTGAAATACTTGAAGGGGAATATTGTCATATAGTTGATTTAAGGGCTAAGACTTACACTTGTAGAAGCTGGATGTTGAAGGGTATCCCCTGTACATATGTTGTTTGTGCAATGTTTCATCTAGGAATAGAACCAGAAGATCATATGGACAAGTGGTACCACAAAGATATATTTGACAAAGCTTATAAGTACTTCATACAACCAATTCCTCGCATGAAGATGTGGAAACCTACTTCAAATCCTCAAATTGAACCCCCTGAAATCAAAGCAATGCCAAGCAAACCCAAAAGGTGTAGAAAGAAGGACAAGGATGAGCCAGGAAATAAAAAATATGGCAAGGCATTAAGAAGGGGGACAACAATGCACTGTTCCATATGCAAACAAGCTGGACACAACAAATCTGGGTGTCGTGCGCAAGTAAGAATGTAAAATTTTAATATTTTTTAAATTCATATTACTTTTATTGATATTTATATAATTTGTTAACAGAACATTGGAAGCTCTGGACCAGCAACAAATGTCACTCAATCTATTCCCATTGCTAATCATGGTGCGTGCACATCAACATTTTAGTCTTCATTCTGTGAAGACACTTCAGCCATATCAAGAATATCATCATCCAACAACACACAGGGCAGGGGAAAAGGAACAAGAACAAGAGGTGGAAGACGTAACAACACTAAAAGAGGGAGAGGTAGGTGTACACAAAGTCAACCACCACGATCTACCTCAATTGGAATTCAAAATAATATGAATTCTACCCCAACAACTCAACCACTAAATCTTAGGGTAAGAGAAGGGGACTATCTGGATACAAGAGACCAAGAGAGGTTGGACATGGATGTTATGTTGATGAAAATACAGGCACATCAGTTCTTAATGTAAGACCAGAGTCATCTTCATATATTTTACACCATACCATATAACCAAATAACTAATATAAATTGTTAATTTTTTTGCAGCCAGGGAGACAATCCGAAAGAATCTTGTACACAGGTTCCAATGTGAGGAATGCAATGGACACAAATATTGAACTTGGATATGTTGCTACTAGAAGAGGGGTAAGGAAAACAGTGACAGCAATCCAACTTTATCAACAGAGAAATGCTGCAGCTGCTACTCGAAGAGCCAATATTCCTGCAACCAATGCTAGCTCTTCTTCTAGCTGACCACCACCCAATGATGCTGCAGGAAATAAAAAAACTCAGCTTGAATTGATAGATTTAACTCTGTTTTGTTATAGTTGTAATTGTAATAGTAGATATGCTTTATTGTTCTAATTATGTGTTTTGTTATAGTTATAACAGTTAAGGATACCTTGTTGACAGCTTTTGGTTTGAATTTTAATTAAGAAAATCATTATTCAATACTGGTATGAAATTTTGTCATTAATTTTTACACATCGGATGTTTGCTTTGTTAGTTTGATTAAGTAGGATTATGTTAGTCAGATTGCATTGCTATCAAACTTTTGAGATTGCATTAAAGTAATGTGCTTCGAATGTCTATTACATTGCCAAGAAACTTATCATACATTGCTCAATAAAATTTTGACAATAACTGTAACTTGTTATCAAACAATTAGGCACAAAAAGATTGCAATAAACTTTCATTGATTTAGATTAGTTATGTACATCTAAATAACAACATATATTCAGTTCCCAACAACAACCTAACTATAGCCAATTGTTCATCAGGACAACATTCCTCAAAACCAATGCAATAACTACAACAACCAAACACCACATTAATTTCTTTATCTTTATTTCTTTCCTCTTTTTTTCGTTTTCAAATTCTTTTACTCTATTTAGCAGTCCCCAAATTACCCTCTTTGCCTGTGTAGATATATTCTCATCATACCAATTGAATAAGTTACAGCCACCATGCTACTGCAAATACACAATTTAAAGTAAATTTCACATAATTAAACCAAACCCAAGATGATGCAGATTCAAATTAGAAAAATTATAAAATCTTACCATTCCAATCTTACAAGAGTAAAAGCTCAGCCCAGGATTTGATTTTGACCATGAAATCCTCAAAGCAGCTACCGTTTTTGTATTTGCACACAATCTCATTGCCTTAATGTATTTTTCAGACCAAATACCTTTTCTTCTCACCATCAAATTTGATGAAATTCAGACAACGAGAGAAGAAGAAGAAGAAGAAGAACTACATGTTCAAGATGACTCGTTTAGCCCTTTAAATGTAGGATTTCTGATTTTTTTTCCGTTGAAAACAATCACAAATTTGGCTTAACGTGCGTTTATTTTTGTGCATTTCAGGTGTATTGCCATGTCATCTTTTGTGTTTATTACATGCACATTTGCTAACTATAAGTGTCTATCTAGTCAAAATTAAAGTTCAAGTGTTCAAGTGATTTTTTGTGACAAGTTCGAAGAGCTCCTTATATATTATCCCTTTATTATTTTATTCCTTTTTATTGACAATGTAAAAAAAGCATTATAAAGACAAAATCAGCCCATTATTACATCACATCTATGACATGTTCACGGAGACTATAAAGAACATTTTCAAGAAACATTATCTATGACATGCTGAATGAAATGTTTCAAAGCAGTGGCTGAAGATCCACCATCCATCAACACCTTCTTACTCTTCTCACTCATCTCTTTTACTTTTCTCCTTATTTCACTATCATGTTCCATCACACACCGTATCCCTTTCTCTATATCTTCTGCTTTTACTATCATTTCACTATCTTTTCTATAATCCATTTTAATATCCACAGCCATTTCCAACTCTTTCACCAATTCAAAGGCATTGAATTGTTGCTCTGCATACATTGGCCACGTCGCAATTGGAACACCAAACCATATGCTCTCTAGTGTAGAATTCCATCCACAGTGTGAAACAAAGCCTCCAATGGATGGGTGGGCCAGTATGGCAGTTTGTGGGGCCCATCCAATTACTTTTCCAATCCCAGCCGTTCGATCCAAGAATCCAACGGGTAGCACTTCTTCAGGATTCTCGTAATCAGTTGGGTATACAATCATCACGGTTTGACCTGCTGGTGTTGGACGGCGTAGGGACCACAAGAATCGGTGTCCACTGTGTTCTAGTGCACATGCGATCTCTCTCACTTGATCCTCACCGAAACTTCCCTTGCTACCAAAGCACAAGAATATCACCGATGACACTGGCTGACCATCAAGCCAATTCATAACTTCATTCTGACCATCCGATCCCAAGTGCAAAATGGGCCCCACAGGGTAAACGGGAGGATTATCACCACATGAAAGAACATCAAGAGCATGAGATTCCAGCTGCAAGAACGAATTTACAATAATACCCTTAGCTTCCCTGAACTTTCTAGTGATACTATGCACAAGTTGAATCTGTCTTTTATCAAGCATCACAGACGGCAGACACCTAGCCGGAAATGGTTTAGCCAAAGCTGGAACCTCCAACTCAGCCTCTCCGGAATCCTTGAACTGAGTAAGATCTACTCGGTGTTCATCGTGAAGAAGCTGCACATGAAACATAAATCCAAGAAAAGCAGAGCTTGAAGTGAAGAAAATATAAGAGGGGACACCGACGTCCTTGGCCACATCCATCATCGGCGTACAGAACATATCGAGAACAAATCCAGCGAGAAAGAAATCGGAGGCGGAAATGAGATCAGAAACTGTTTCTTTCACTTGGAGTTTTTGACTTTCCATGAAATTCACATCATATGATTCAGATTCCACCATAGGTAAGATGATGAATCGGAAACGACTTGTCGTAGTGAGGTTGTTGGTGTAGTCGGTGAGTTTAGAATCGGAAGATCGCTTAATGATAAGAATAGTGACGGAAAGACGATCATCTCTGTCGAGAAAAAGCTTTGCCGCTTCAACTGTGGATGCCAGATGGCCGACGCCGGGCGACGGTACAAAGATAAGCTCCGGTCTCTGCATTATTAGGCTCAAAGCTTTTATCAATTAATTAGTAGTTTTTCTTCAAAATATTACGAATGACTAACAGCCTTCACGGAAATGAGAAAGTCTTGTTCGCCTTATATTATATGCAGAGAGCGTCCACGACAAGGAGATTGTATCACTCACAAATAGTAATAATAATTTTACGTGATGCACAAGACAAACTGCTTATTTATTTGGGCTTGATTCAATATTTTATTTTATAAATTGTGCAGATAATAATAGATTGAATTTTCGTACGTTAGTTGGCAAGATTTCTGTGGTGCTATTTTAATTTCTTATTTTATATATATAATGTGTACTTTTTTTTTAATTATTTTAGTTAAAAAATATATATGGGAAAAAACACTAACAAATTTAAAATTTATATAGGTACGAATAGTTGGATATATATATATATATATATATATATATATATATATATATTTCTCAGTCAACACGACTCACTGTTTGATAAAATAAGTCGTGTTGACTGAGAAATCTAAATGCATATTAGTTTTTTTTAAGGTTGAGTTCATTAGCATATGGGTCTATATTCTATAATATCACAAGTTAAAGAATGAAGCTTACGTAAGGGCTTTGCTGGCGGTGATATTCCAACACAACCATGCACATCAATCAACACCACCCTAGCAATTTTAAACAAATGCGAAAAGGACAAGTTTTGTTTTTATTTTTCTAATTTTTTAACTTGAAAATTGTAACTTAATTTAGTGGAGGAAAATAGCAACATGCTTATCAAAATTAAAGATGGATACGCACATATTAAATAATTTTATTAATTAATCTATTAATATTAATTACCGCTATATAATATCAACTGACTTTTTTGAATTGATTTTTTAGTTATTTATTAAAAAAATTTAACGTATAAAATTTATAAATTAATAAGTTATTTTTAATAATTATAAATATTTTAAAAATAATAAATACAAATCAAATATAATATCTATTAAAAAAATAAAATTTTCAAAATTAATTGTAAAAATTGAATATATTTAATAAGAAATTAAAAATAGAATATCCATTATGCACATACAATGAATAAATAAATATAACAAAAGAATTTCAATATTTATTTATTATAAATATGTATTATAATAGTATTTTACTAAATCATATATCTTAATATTTATAAAGTATAAAAATTTTAAGAATTTTAAATTTTAAATGTAAAATTAAAATGTAAAATATAAAATGTATATAAATCGATTAATTATTAATTTTTTTAAAAATTAAAACTGTAATACTAAATTATCGATTTGATTAAATTTAAAATTAATTGGATTGTAAATCAATTTTTTTTATCAATCAAAATTTGTTTTTTTTTCCTCACTAGTCTTCTTTGACTTTCATTGATTTGTGATTTTATATTAGATCCTTTATTTTATTAATTATATTTATTCATCCTGTTTTGTCTTATTTTTTATTTACTACAATTTTGATTTTTGTTTAAGTTGAAGGAAAAGTTTAATTTTTGTAATTAGCAAATTGTTTATCATAGTCCCGGTGGGACATTTGATCAATTAAAATATTAATTTCAATATATTAAAATGTCTCAAATTCGAAATTTTGTTCCTCCTAATTCTTTTTAAAAATAATTTATTGTATTTAAATTTTGTTCCTCCTAATTCTTTTTAAAAATAATTTATTGTATTTAAATTGTATCAGAAGTATATAATATTAATTAAGTTATTATGATTATGCATTATCAATGGTTTTCCTTAACTGACAATAAGAAAATGTTCGTTAGATTGGAATTAAGACTGCTGACGTATTAAAAGTCAATATTATTATAGAGAATGGAGTTTTTATTGTCACTGTTCCTAATTCTGCCAGGATAAAGAATTTATGACCCGCATAAAGAAGGGAGACTTTATTAACATTTATTGTACAGTAAATTTATAGATTAATTACTACAAGAAGAAGAGATTAGCAACGTTTCACAAGCACACTCGATTTTATCAAACACTCACAACCCCACACAAAACCTTATAGCTAACTACTTTACCTAGACCAATCATACTCTGTTCCCAACAGCCAGATGACACTTAAATTGGAAAATACCTAACCAGAGATTTCAATAGACTTCACTTCAGGTTTCTTGATCTCGACCTTAGGCACAGTAACGGTAAGCACACCATTTTCCATTGAAGCTTTAACTTCATCCATCTTAGCATTCTCTGGAATCCTAAACCTCCTCAAGAACTTACCGCTGCTGCGCTCAACACGATGCCAAGTATCGTTCTTGTCTTCCTTTTCCACATTCCGTTCTCCACTGATTTGGAGAACTCTGTCATCTTCAATCTCAACCTTCACTTCTTCTTTTCTAAGCCCAGGAAGATCAGCCTTCAACACATGGGCTTCTGGTGTCTCCTTCCAATCATTCTCTTCTTCAGGCATGAGCTTTCTGTTCTTGTGTTCAACATTGAGATGATAATATTTTAAGTATATGTAAACCGATGCGCGGAGGATGTAGTAATAGAGACCACGAAAGAATGGTATTCTTAGGAAAAGAGGAAAGACAGGCCGGTTCAGAACAACCAAAATTAAAAAGACAAAGAGCGTGCATAAAATTCCCATGACAAGAGTTATATAGCCAAGCCAAGAAAGCTTGTTTACTAATATTTGTACTGCAGCCATGAATGCAAGGGACATTGAGAAAACTGATATTCCCAAAAACATTCTCGCCACATCATAAGCTCTTGAAGCAAGACCGATATCGGCGTACAATGTGTAGTAGCAGCACAAAATGCTGGCTATGGACATATAAAATGCAGCGAAATTGCCCAATATGAATATATTACACATACACTGTCTTAACAACATGGCTTTTCCTTCTGATGTGCAATTATAGCCACCTGGTGCCGTGAATCCTGCAGTGAAAGTCCCCGTAGCTACTAGAGCTGCAGCTGTTATTAGATGAGTCTCTCCATTCTCTTTCATCTCCTGCTCCTTGAATAATTTTTCCCGCTCCTTGAATAATTTTTCCTTTTCCTGTATCTCTGGATCAGAACTGCTTTTACAACGGACTAAACTTAAAGCATTATGTGTCAGAATCTGCACACAAATCAAAAACAAATTAACTGTTCTCAGGATCATATAAAAATATAATAGAGTCCTCGCCTTAACTTGTTCTAAGTAAGTTTCATGAAACAGAACGGTGCATTGACAACTATGCATCTTAAATCCCATTCCACCGATAACCACTATTATACTCTTTTCTCAACCAACTTTATATAATTGTCAATGTATCATTGATCTGATACATGAAACTTACTTTATTCAGATTTAAGGAAAATATTTTCCTAATCTAATTAAGATAAAGGCAGACCTCATACAATTTTGGGTTTTCTTTGAAAATTGAGTGACCAACAAACTTTAAATAAGTGTCAAGAGGTGTTAAGCTTTCATTGTTGCAAAGATTATTCTCAATTCTTTTATCCCAAGTGAGAGTAAGCACAACTCCTGGATGAGAATACATGGCAGCCAAATGTAAAGGGGTATTCCCACTATTATCTTTCTCATTCATAAGCTTCCCCAATGAAGGATCCTTTAGTATATATTTCACCACATCATCTTTTCCATTCATGGCTGATACATGAAGAATATTCTGACCTTCTGGAGTAAGCAAATGGAGCGGTTCAGGCCAGTGGTTAAGCATCTCTTTTATTGGATTAACATGACCTCTTTCTGCTGCAATGTGAATGGGAAGGTAACCCCTTTCATCCATTTCAAAGATGGTCTCGCTTGAATGCCTTAGAAGGGTACGGACTGAAAGAACATCATCTAGATATGCAGCCAAATGTAAAAGACCCATTTTCCCATATCTTAACTGCAAATATCCTACATTTGTCTGTGCTATCACATGTAGCATATCTGAAATGGTATTAAGAAATCATAAGCAACAACATGATATAATATCCATAGCATAATTCAAAGAGAAAAAGAAAATGGAATTTAAGAGAGTCTAGATATGCTTTGAACTAAAAGAAAATCAAGTAAATTACAAATCCTATCGCTAAAAAATGTTTTGTAACGGTGAAATAATCAATTCACTAAAAATAATATTTGCCGAATTTTACCTTTATAGGCACATAAGATGTTCGCACAAGCGCCAAAATTCAATAAGAAAGTTGTGACATTGTCAGGTCACATGCACGGTCACCTTGCCACATGGACAAACAGACAAAAAAAATTCAAAAAAATGTTCAGTTGGCACTTTGTTTATCCATGAGCTAAGAAGACTGCATAATAATATGTTTAATTGGCACTATTTAATTGTTTGTTTTGTCCACAAAGCAAGGTGACAGGATGCCATGACAGTTTTCGTTTTTTTTAAAAAAAAAATAAATTTGCTTAGTTGGCGCTTCCATGGACATCCCTTGACTATAAATGTAAGATTTTTGTTAAAAAAAATGATTATTTTACAATAAGAAAAAGTTATTATGAATACAGATGTAATTATCCAATAATACCTGGTCTTCCACTTATTATGGCAGCATGAGCTGGTGAATATCCTTCGATTTTTTCAGGCTGAGCATGCTTTAGTAAGTTCTCAACCACATTAAAATATCCAAGTTTAACGGCCATATACAGTGGGGACCAACCTTGTACATTTGGAAGATACTGCACCTCATGATCTTCAGAAATCAAGAATTGAACCACTTCAAGCTGATGGCTCATCACGGCCTCATGCAAAGCTGTGTTTTGATACTTATTCTTCATCCTCAGCAATTGAATCTCTGGTGCAGAGCATTGCACCAGAGATTTTACTGTGTCTAGTGCTCCAACTCTAGCAGCAACGTGAAGAGCAGTATCGCCTCTTCGATTCCTTTTTGGAATAAGAGAAGGGAATTGACAGGCGATGCGTGTTGCAGTGTCTTCTTTTTTAGAACTTGCAGCTACATGCAGCAATGAGTCTCCTGAAGGGGTTTCTTCTTCAATTATTTGTGATAGAGATAAGTTTTTCTCTGCCGAAATCTTTTCCAGGAGACCGAAGAACTCGTCGGTGTTGACTTCTTCGGTGGCTGCTTTGTACAGTTTAGGAATGAAAAGTGACTTCTTTACAGAGTCATGACTTCCTTCATCTTCCATGATTATAGCCAGTTGCCGATCCCGATCCATCAAAATCAACAAATTAACAAATGATTATGTTTTTGTGTTTGTGTTTGAGCTTTCACTAACAGGAGTGAAGGGAATAATACAAGGTTAAGTTCATTAGAACATGGGTCTATGTTCTGTAATATGACAAGTCGAATAATGAAGCTTACGTAAGGGCTTAGCTGGCGCTGATATTCCAACACAACCACGTACATCAATCAACACCACCCCTAGCAATTTTAAGCAAATACGAAAAAGACAAGTTTTGTTTTTATTTTTCTAATTAATTAACTTCCAAATTGTAACTTATTTTAGTGGAGGAAAAGAGCTGCATGCTTATCCAAATTAAAGATATGGATATGGAAGGATTAAATAATTTTATTATTTATTTTATTAACAGCAGTTTATAATATCAATTAACTTGTTATGATTACGCATTATACGTAATATTATTATTTTCCTGGACTTTAAATCTCCAGACCAATGGTTTTCTTTAACTGAGAATTAGAAAATGTTAGCTAGAATGGAATTAAGATTGCTGACGTATTAAAAGTCAATATTATTTATAGCCTCTCTTTTTCAAAGGAGTCAACATTAGTGTAAAAAACTTCGAAGGTGAAGCTCATATTTTCAAAGGATAAAGTGCATCACTCAATATCATATTTTACAATACTGCCCTCTTAAATTTTTGTTTTTTAATTTTCATATTATTAAATTCTCTCAAACTTCTGGTTTTTACGTATTATTAAATTCTTAATTGACAAAAATTAAATTAAATTATGCATCTCATTCATTAGTCATTTAGCACTTGCATATTTGAATTTCAAGGCCCAGAGAAGGGTTAACTGATAGAGAATGGAGTTTTATTGTCCCTATGCTTAAATTCTGCCAGAATAAAGAATTTCTGACCCGCATAAAAATATACTTTAATATTTATTTTATTTTTTATTATTTGCCATTTTTATTATTTTTATTAAAATTAAAAAAATATTAATTAAAAAATTTAATATATAAATTTAAATTTAATTAATCAATTTGAATTAAAAAAATATTAAACTATATAAAAAAATTAAAAACAACATATAAATAATATTTAAATTTTATCCATAAGCCACACGGAATAAGTAACTTTTATCGTACAGTCAATATATGGATTAATTACTACAAGAAGAAGAGATTAGCAACATTTCACAAGCACACTCAATTTGATCAAACACTTCAAACACTCACAACCCCACACAAAACCTTATAGCTAACTACATTATCTAGACCAATCATACTATGTTCGCAACAGCCAGATGACACTTAAATTGGAAAACATCTAACCAGAGATTTCAATAGACTTCACTTCAGGTTTCTTGATCTCGACCTTAGGCACAGTGACGGTAAGCACACCATTTTCCATTGAAGCTTTAACTTCATCCATCTTAGCATTCTCTGGAATCCTAAACCTCCTCAAGAACTTACCGCTGCTGCGCTCAACACGATGCCAAGTATCGTTCTTGTCTTCCTTTTCCACATTCCGTTCTCCACTGATTTGGAGAACTCTGTCTTCTTCAATCTCAACCTTCACTTCTTCTTTTCTAAGCCCAGGAAGATCAGCCTTCAACACATGGGCTTCTGGTGTCTCCTTCCAATCGATTCGGGTGCCAATAAAAGCAGAGTTTTCCCGAGAAAACAACGAACAAGAGGAAGGGAAGTCCTTGAATGGATCCCATAAGTCAAGAGAGAATGGATCGAAGATGTTGCTCCTTCGATTGCCAAACAATGGAATCAGAGACATTTTCTTCCGATTGGTAAAGAGGTGCTTGATGTTTTTCTTGCAGTCGTTGATCTTGTGGCCTGAGAAGGGATGTTGGGGTATTTGTAGTAGTCGAAAGGGTATTCCGGTACTTTCTAGATTGTGCCTGGTTCGTCTAGTAAAGGAATGTTCTAGGCTTTCTTGGCTTCTACGAAATTGGGCTTTTTATTTTTTATTTTTCTTATTTTTTCAATTTTTGTATGGGCTTTAAGAATCTAGAATGTACCAGTAGCTGGTGATAGAAGAAAACTGTACATCAAATTAATCAAATATCTGTTACTTATTATCTTTTATTTTTTTTATTTTTATTATAATTAAAAAATATTAATTAATTTTAAATTTAAAATAAAATTGAGTGTTTCAATATATAAATTTAAATTTAATTGATCAACTTATATTAGAAAAAAATTAAATTGAAAAAAAAATTAAATTGTATTTAAAATTTAAAAGAGATGTATAAATAAAATTTGAATTTTTCTCAAAAATGACATATAAAAAGGAACGGATGTAGTAATTATTTAGCCGTCGAGTAATTATATCTTAACAATTCAATTTTCTAAAAAATAAATAAATAAACAGTAAAGCTAGACCAATTGGTTAGATCATGGTTTTCAAAATCATACCGAATAAAAATTCACTCAATGTAGAGATTTACACATTGAAGATTTTAGTATAATATAAACTATTTTTTAAGATATTGAAAAAATTGATTTATTTAATTTTTATATATCGTATCAAAACAGTAAATGGTTTATGGTATTTTAGGTTCAACCAATCAGCATATACCGATTTTAATATTCATTATTAGGATAAACCTAACTAGCATGTTTTTTCTTTAATTACACAATAGTTAGTTGATATAGACGTCAGTTATGCCTAAGGTTACACTAATGTTATTTTTCTTTTTGGTAAAGAAAGTGTGAGCACTGCTCACAAACAAAACTCAACAAACATAGGAGATCCCAACAGAGTCATGATACAACCAATTATTTATCCCAGATGGAGGATTATGAAGCACATGGTAACCTGAATGGAAACCATACACAAGATATGAGAGAAAATCCGCAGCAAAAATAGCAGAAATATGAGGAATATTTTATGGATTTTGTCGAGCCAAGGAAGAAGCTTTCGGAAATGTGGTAGTAGAGTGTGACAACAAAGTGGCTATTGACATGATTTGCGGCAATTGCTCTATTAACTCGTATTGCAGCTCGACGAAGTCCATAAAATGTTTTTTTTTTGATAAGCCAATGAATTTCATTAAAATAAAATAGCGTACATAGAGGCAAAAACTGTCGGGCGAGCTACAAACCCTAACCCTTAAACACTAATGTTGACTTAATAGATGAACAAATCTTAATTGTAATTTCAGTCACATTTTCATAGTCAAGCTCAGTATAGGAAAATCGAAGTCTTTCAGAGTCTTATGCTTTGTGGAAAAACGAGAATAAAATTGTCACCATCATTTTTATTACTATTTTTTTTGATGTGTCAATAGAGCCATTTGCAGCAATCAACTATTGCCAAATTGTCATCGTTTTCCTAACATTAGAATTCATTTTCAATCGATTACCCAATATCACATCCCACTCTCCTCTCTTTTCTCTGTTGAGTTTCTTCTCAGTTATTTCCAGTAGTAGAATTCATTTTCGACCAATTATCCAATCTCACGTGTCACTTGGCTTCTCTTATTTCTTTTTGTTAAATTTCCCAGATGTAGCGACTCAGTTCAGACCCAAACCCTCTCCACAATAACCCAAGTGAGGTTCCAACCCAAAACCAATTAGGTATGGGTGGAGTAGCCCACTTAGTATTATATGTTGGACGGATTTCTTCTAACTTTTCGATGTGGGATTTGTTTGCCATCCCAACATTCTCTCCCTCAAATAAAGCCCATAAAATACTTGGCTATCCCTGAAACCCAACTCACCTCATCATTTTTTTTTCACCGGGAGAACTTTTTCAGTGGGAGCTCATTATAGCTTTTTTTTTTGGGAAACCTGTCCGTAACTTTTTGCTCACGCTACTCCGAACCAGGTTCTGATATCATGTTAAATTTTTCAGATGTAGCGACTCAACCCAGGCCCAAACTCTCTTCACAATAACCCAAGTGAGGTTCCAATCCAAAACCAATTGGCTATTGGTGGAGTAGCCCACTTAGTATTATATGTTGGAAGGATTTCTTCTAACTTTCCGATGTGGGATTGTTTGCCATCCCAACACTTTTCTCTGTTGAGTTTCTTCTCAGTTCCCTCTTCTCTTTCCTCTCTCTTTTCTCTTCCACCAATCTCTCATTTTTCATCTCTACTTTCTCTTGGCCAAAAATAAATAAAAACATATGTGGCTGTGGTTGAGATACATTCCCCAGCAAAACCCTGATGTAAACTTAGGAACAATCAAATTTCAACTTTCCATGTCAAAAAATATTCTACCTCCTTTATAGTTTTATTATACTTTATAAATAAATTTTCTACATTTATATTTTCATTTATTCACAAATAAATATATATTTTTTAGAAATATGATATATTTAAATATAAATTTTCAAATATTTTCTTTATATGATAAATAACAGTTTACACTACAATAAATCTGAGAAATAGAGACGGAATTCCGTCTCTAATTGAAAATAGAGACGGAAATAGAGACGGAAATTTTCCGTCTCTATTTCGTCGGTCTCTAAAAATTAGAGACCAAAATATTCCGTCTCTATTTTTAGAGACGGAAGGGACGTTTCCGTCTCTAAAAATAGAGACGGAAAGCTCCGTCTCTATTTTTAGAGACGGAATGAGCGTTTTGGTCTCTAAAAATAGAGACGGAAAAAACGATTCCGTCTCTATTTTTAGAGACGGAAACTCAATTCCGTCTCTAAAAATAGAGACGGAATAACTTTTTCCGTCTCTATTTTTAGAGACGGAAACTCAATTCCGTCTCTAAAAATAGAGACGGAAAAACTTATTCCGTCTCTATTTTTAGAGACGGAAAATGAATTCCGTCTCTATTTTTTTTGGAATTTTTTTAATATATTAAAATAAATAATATTAAATTTAAATATTCCTTAATTTTATATATAATGAATTTTCGTCTCTAATTTATTGATTTTTTTTATATATTAAAAATAAATAATATTAAATTTAAATTATTCTTAATTTTATATAATGAAAAAAATTAAATAAACAATAAATAAATATGAAAATATTGTATTATTTAATGTATTAATATATAAAAAGTGTAGTGAGATTACAAATAAAAAAAAGATAAAAATTCTAAAAATAATAACTAAGATGGAGGAGAATGCGGACGACCAGCGGACGGTACTTGCGGGTCAACAGGTAATCTACGGCTAATGAAATCCTCCAGCATATTGATACGGTCCATTAGTACGCCGACCGTACCGCGTAGCTCAATGACCTCATTAGTACGCCGACCGTCTCCAACTTCTGTCCATATTACTTATTAATATTAAACTGCTTGGAAAAAATCATAAGGTCGAAATTAGTATTTAATTTGAACTCAATTCTCTAGCCTACTATTTCGCTTTAATCCCTAATTAGTTTTACATAATGATTCATTTCCCTAAATTAAAATCATAAATATTTTGTAAAAAAACGGACAGAGTTCCCCCTATACGGGTCCCTATCCCCCTGTCAAACATTAGCAATTTTAACACTTCGGTAAAATATCAACCAATCGCAACTCCACAACAAACTCATTGTAATAAGAAATTTACCCATTCACATCAAACATCTAAATTTAACGAATAAAATCACCAACAGTTGTGAATCATCTTGTTATTTTATAATATCTCTTTTATTTTATATGCATAGTAATCAAAGAATATATATATATATATATATATATATATATATATTTCTTACTTTATTATTATGCCCCAAATTAAAAAAAAATGCATTAGTTAAATCACAATAATTGATATTTATTAATCAGTGTAAAAAAAACAAAAGAAAGAAAATAATCTTTTAACTTGAAATGCAAACATGCGCATAACTTATCCACTTGAAAATGGATGAATTAGTGGTTACTACCAAGCTATTATTATTATTATTATTATTATTATTATTATTATTATTATTATTATTATTATTATTATTATTATTATTATTATTATTATTATTATTATTTATAACCCGAATGCTTCGACCGACTAATTTGGATTCACACTAAACAGAGCAACAAAGAGATCAAAACGCTTCCTCCTAAATATTTAAACATTCTCCATACCTATATCCATAACTGGAATGTAAAAAAAACTCATGCCATTCTATCTAATCCCGTTACTGTACCAAGCTGTTATTTTTATTTTTGGCAATTGAAAAAGAAAAAAAAAATCACCAATTCCTTATTTCCAAAAGGTGAATCAAACAGCCATAAGATGCAATTCAAATTTGCAAACTTTATAAAGAGATAATGTTTCTTTAATGCACTTCACATATTTGCATGGAACATAAATACAACAGAGAATAATTACAATCATAAGCTGCAAATGAATGCATAACACCTTTACCTCCATCAACATTCTCTCAACTGTAAAACAAACTTGGCTATTGTGAATAATTTACAGTATATACTTATGAGCATCTCATCTAGATTGGCCACTATATTCACTAACCAATATCTCACTCTGACCAGCAAAATAAATAAACAACTAACATTATTAAAACTTTTAATAAGCATAATTGGATTTCCCACTTAACATTTAAATTTTCCACCAATTCTTCAAGTATTACCAATTACACTACCATTACTTAAATATACATATTATGATACGCATTTATATATTAAGATTTAATTATCGTTAAGTTATTCATAAGATTTAATTACTGATCTGATTTATGTGTCATAATTTAACTATTACCAAATTATATACAATTTAAATCCAACTTACAATTTAACCTATATTTCTTCAATTTACAAATACTGTTCTACTTTCCCAAATACGGACAATTCTCCACTTCTTTACATTCAACCCGAAATCTGTAAGTCTTAATTTAATTTCTAATCAACTAAGCCAAAACTCATGACAATATAACCAGCAATTCAATGAAACCAACAAACATATTGATCGCATACTATATTTAGTAAAATCACATTCTTAACAAATTTTAACTTATGTAAAAATTACTTAGAAAAATAAATTTGGTAGCCACATACCAATTTTCTGCTATTTTTGGTCCATTTTACCGTCGTCGGAGCCTCGCCGGAGCTCAACCGGAGGCACCGAAATAACCCGTAGGGAGCTTGAAGCCTCGGGGTTTCTTCTCCGGTGGTCACGCGCCGTGAAGGCCAGTCGTTTCGCCATAATCGCCGTCGAAAACTTCTGTTTTCTTCTCCTCCGATCTACTCATCGCCGGCGATTGAGGGAGATCCACGGCCACCGGAAGCTTCGCCTTGCCACCGTGAGTCCAGTTGCACCGCTCGTGTCGCCTCTCGCCGTCGGAGCTCGCCGAAAAACTCAAGAGAAGCTCGCGGTGCTTCTTTCGCTCTCCTAAAACGGCGACGTCGCATTGGGGGAGGAAAGGACGCCGAGATCGGCGTTGCGAGGAGCCGCTGCTTGCCGTCGACCACCGCTAGCTGCTCTGCCCCCTCCCGCCGTGCTCCGCCCCCTCTTCCTCTCTTTCTCTCTTCGGTTTTCCATTCTCCCTTTCCCCATTCACACTGTGTTCTCCCCTTTCCTTTCTATTTTATTATTCTGCTACAACTCATATACCCCACTTAATTCTCACTAATATCCCTAAAATAGAGACGGAAATTAATTTTCCGTCTCTATTTAGAGACCGCACGATTATATCGTCTCTAAATAGAGACGGAAAATATATTTCCGTCTCTAAATAAAGACCGAAACAATAGAGACGGAAAAATATTTCGGTCTCTAAATTTAGAGACGGAAAGCAATTTCCGTCTCTAAATTTAGAGACGGAAATTGCCTTTCCGTCTCTAAATTTAGAGACCGAAATATTTTTCCGTCTCTAAATAGAGACGGAATTGTTTCGGTCTCTATTTAGAGACGGTAAATAGAGACGGAAAAAATTTTCGTCTCTATTTTCGGTCTCAAATTTTGGAGGGAATCGATCCCGCCAAAAATAGAAACGAAAAATAGAGACGGAAATTTTTCCGTCTCTAAATAGAGACGGAAAATTAATTCCGTCTCTATTTAGAGACGGAAAAATTTGCGTCTCTATTTTCCGTCTCTATTTTTCATTTTTCTTGTAGTGTTAGTTTTCAAAATACAATTAGTAAATAATTATTTTTCTCTAAAAGGGGTAAATTACTAAAAATATAAAATAAAAAAAAAATAATTTAGGTAAAAAAAATAAAGTCAACATCATATGATTGGATGAGTTTAGGTGTTGCAATTCATCAATCAACTATGACAAGGGCATCACGCAATTGAATGAGCCAATGCATTATAATCTACTAAGAAATGGGCTACTACTACGTTCCTAAGTTCTCCAATATTCTTGGAATCATCATGTGCAGCATCAGGGAAAAAGATTCATTCATTCCCTTTTTATTAAATTGGAATTAGAAGTTTTCTTTTCTTTTGTTTTGTTAATGGACCTCAATTGCATTAAGCGAACACTCGGTTATAGAGTTTGATTAACCGGACTCATCTGAATACTCATCATGTAAGTAGATCGGTCTTTTCTAATAGCTCGAAATCAGAATGCTATTTGAGAGTTTATACTATTTACGAATGCTCTCAGAGTCTTTAGAAGGTTCCAATTTTACCATGACAGAAATTATTTAGAATTCATTCACCTTATTTAATCTTATAAATCAGAAATTGATAAGAGTTCTACCGGAGTTAGAACTTGTATTCATACTCAAACTCTGCTATCTTAATTCTATATTTTTCAGGTGACTTGTTTTAGACAACAGCTCAAAAAATTCAAATTGTCATCAATTTCCATTAAACCATAAGCGAATTCATTTTATTTACAATATAGCATTTCAAATATCTAATTTATTTTTGAATTTAATTAAAAATTGTGTTATGGTAAGATTTATTGTATAGTAGCTATAAAAAATAGCTGCAAGAATAGAAAAAGTGACTAAATTGGCTTTTCAAATATTTAAAGCAGTTCGAATTTACTTTTACGAAAGTCTTATAGTTTAAAGACAAATTTTTGTCTCTTAAAAAGTAAATTTCTCTCCTGTGATTTTACTATTTTATTCCTTTTTATTGACAATGTAGAAGGAGCATTATAAAGACAAAATCTGCCCATTATTACATCACATCTATGACAGGTTCACGGAGACTGTAAAGAACATTTTCAAGAAACATTATCTATGACATGCTGAATGAAATGTTTCACAGCAGTGGCTGAAGATCCACCATCCATCAACACCTTCTTACTCTTCTCACTCATCTGTTTTACTTTTCTTCTTATTTCAGTATCATGTTCCATCACACACCTTATCCCTTTCTCTATATCTTCTGCTTTTACTATCATTTCACTATCCTTCCTATAATCCATTTTAATATCCACAGCCATTTCCAACTCTTTCACCAATTCAAAGGCATTGAATTGTTGCTCTGCGAACAGTGGCCACGTCGCCATTGGAACACCAAACCATATGCTCTCTAGTGTAGAATTCCATCCACAGTGTGAAACAAAGCCTCCAACGGATGGGTGGGCCAGTATGGCAGTTTGTGGGGCCCATCCAATTACTTTTCCAATCCCAGTCGTTCGATCCAAGAATCCAACGGGTAGCACTTCTTCAGGATTCTCATAATCCGTCGGGTATTCCATCATCATAATTTGACCCGCTGGTGTTGGACGGCGTAGGGACCACAAGAACCGGTGTCCACTGTGTTCCAGTGCACATGCGATCTCTCTCACTTGATCCTCACCGAAACTTCCCTTGCTACCAAAGCACAAGAATATCACCGATGACACTGGCTGTCCATCAAGCCAATTCATAACTTCATTCTGACAATCGGATCCCAAGTTCAAAATGGGCCCCACGGGGTAAACGGGAGGATTATCACCACATGAAAGAACATTAAGAGCATGAGATTCTAGCTCCAGGAATGAATTTACAATAACACCCTTGGCTTCTCTGAACTTTCTGGCGACGCTATTCACAAACTGCATCTGTTTTTTATCAAGCATCACAGACGGTAGAAACCTAGCCGGAAATGGTTTAGCCAAAGCTGGAACCTCCAACTCAGCCTCTCCGGAATCCTTGAACTGAGTAAGATCTACTTGGTGTTCATCGTGAAGAAGCTGCACATGAAACATGAATCCAAGAAAAGCAGAGCTTGAAGTGAAGAAAATATAAGAGGGGACACCCACGTCCTTGGCCACATCCATCATCGGCGTACAGAACATATCGAGAACAAATCCAGCGAGAGAGAAATCGGAGGCGGAAATGAGATCAGAAACTGCTTCTTTCACTTGGAGTTTTTGACTTTCCATGAAATTCATATCAGGTGAATCAGATTCCACCATAGGTAAGATGATGAACCGGAAACGACTTGTCGTAGTGAGGGTATTGGTGTAGTCGGTGAGTTTAGAATCGGAAGATTGCTTAATGATAAGAATAGTGATGGAGAGACGATCATCTCTGTCGATAAAAAGCTTTGCCGCTTCAACTGTGGATACCAAATGGCTGACGCCCGGCGACGGTACAAAGATAAGCTCCGGTCTCTTCATTATTAAGCTCAAAGCTTTTATCAAATAATTAGTAGTTTTTCTTCAAAATATTACGAATGACTAACAGCCTTCAGGAAAAGGAGAAAGCCTTGTTCGCTTTATATTATATGCAGCAGGAGCGTGCACGACAAGGAGATTATATCGCTCACAAATAATAAGTCGTGTTGACTGAGAAATCTACATTCTATAACAATTATATAATACGAATATTCAAACAATAAGTCGTGTTGACTGAGAAATCTAAATGCATATTAGTTTTTTTAAGGTTGAGTTCATTAGCATATGGGTCTATATTCTATAATATGGCAAGTTAAAGAATGAAGCTTACGTAAGGGCTTTGCTGGCGGTGATATTCCAACACAACCATGCACATCAATCAACACCACCCTAGCAATTTTAAACAAATGCCAAAAGGACAAGTTTTGTTTTTATTTTTCTAATTATTTAATTAGAAATTGTAACGTAATTTAGTGGAGGAAAATAGCAACATGCTTATCAAATTACGATAAATATGAACCAAGTAAATAATTTTATTAACCAATTAATTAATATTTATTATCGTTATATCGATTTTTAATATTAATTGACTTTTTCAAATCGATTTATTAATTAATTTTTAAAAATTTTTAACGTACAAAGTTTGTAAATTATACAAATTTTAACATTATTTTTAATGATTACAAATGTTTCAAAAATAAAAAAATATAATATCCATTAAAAAATAAAATTTTCATAATAAATTGTAAAAATTAAATATATTTAATATGAAACTAATAATATAATACCGGTATTATGCACATACGTACAATGAATAAATAAATATAATTAAAAAATAATTTCAATCAATGTTTATTTATTAAAAATATTTATTATAATAATATTTTACTAAATCATATATCATAATATTTATGAAGTACAAAAATATAAAAAATTTTAAGTGTAAAATTAAAATATAAAATATAAAAAAATATGTAATTTTGTATCAATTAGCAAATTGTTTATTATAGTCCACGAAGGGAAATTTCAATTATAAATATTAATTTTAATATATCAAAACATCTCAAGTTCGAGATTTCGTACCTCTTGTTTCTATTAAAAAACAATTTATTGTATTTAAATTCTACCATAAGTTTATAATATTACTTAAGTTATTATGATTATGCATTATACGCAGTATTATTCTCCAGGATTTTAAATCTCCAAGTCAATGGTTTTCCTTAACTGAGAATAAGAAAATGTTAGTTAGATTGGAATTAAGATAATATTATATTTTACAATACTGACCTCTTAAATTTTTATTTTTTATTTTTATATTATTAAATTCTCTCAAATTTTTTATATTTACATATTATTAAATTCTCAATTGATAAAAAAATATATATAAAATTAAAATACGCATCTCATTTATTAGGCAGTTAGCACTTGCACATTTGAATTTCAAGAAGTTCAGGAGGTTCAGGCTGCCGGCGAATGCGAAAATGGATAAAGTGAAGGCTTAACTGATAGAGAACGGAGTTTTTATTGTCACTGTTCCTAATTTTGCCAGGATAAAGAATTTATAACCCACATAAAGAAGGGAGACTTTATTAACATTTATTGTACAGTAAATTTATAGATTAATTACTACGAGAAGAAGAGATTAGCAACATTTCACAAGCACACTTAATTTTATCAAACACTTAACACACGAAACCTGACAACCCCACACAAAACCTTATGGCTAACTACATTATTCATACCAATCATACTCTGTTCCCAACAGCCAGATGACACTTAAATTGGAAAATACCTAACCAGAGATTTCAATAGACTTCACTTCAGGTTTCTTGATCTCCACCTTAGGCACAGTGACGGTAAGCACACCATTTTCCATTGAAGCTTTAACTTCATCCATCTTAGCATTCTCTGGAATCCTAAACCTCCTCAAGAACTTACCGCTGCTGCGCTCAACACGATGCCAAGTATCGTTCTTGTCTTCCTTTTCCACATTCCGTTCTCCGCTGATTTGGAGAACTCTGTCTTCTTCAATCTCAACCTTCACTTCTTCTTTTCTGAGCCCAGGAAGATCAGCCTTCAACACATGGGCTTCTGGTGTCTCCTTCCAATCGATTCGGGTGCCAATAAAAGCAGAGTTTTCCCGAGAAAACAACGAACAAGAGGAAGGGAAGTCCTTGAATGGATCCCATAAGTCAAGAGAGAATGGATCGAAGATGTTGCTCCTTCGATTGCCAAACAATGGAATCAGAGACATTTTCTTCCGATTGGGAAAGAGTAACAGAGTAGTCTATGTAAATTAGTGCCTGATGTTTTTCTTGTAGTCGTTGATCTTGTGGCCTGAGAAGGAATGTTGGGGTATTTGTAGTAGTCGAAAGGGTATTCTGGTACTTTCTAGATTGTGCCTGGTTCGTCTAGTAAAGGAATGTTCTAGGCTTTCTTGGCTTCTACGAAATTGGGCTTTTTATTTTTTATTTTTCTTACTTTTACAATTTTTGTATGGGCTTTTAGAATCTAGAATGTACCTGTAGCTGGTGATAGAAGAAAATTGTACATCAAATTAATCAAACTAATTATAGTAATTATTTATCCATTGAGCAATTATATCTTAAGAATTCAATTTTCCAAAAAATAAATAAATAAACAGTATAGCTAGACCAATTGGTTAGATCAAAATCATACAGAATAAAAATTCGGTAATATAGAGATTTACATATTGAAGATTTTAGTATATCTTAAACTATTTTTTAAGATATTGAAAAAATTATTTTATTTTTTATGTATCGTATCAAAATAGTAAATGGTTTACGGTATTTTAGGTTCAACCAATCACCATATACCGATTTTAATAATCATGATTAGGATAAACCTAACTAGCATGTTTTTTCTTTAATTACACAATAATTGGTTGATTTAGACTTAGTTATGCTTAAGGTTACACTAATGTTGACTTAATAGATGAACAAATCTTAATTGTAATTTCAGTTTCATTTTCGTAGTCAAGCTCAGTATAGGAAAATCGAAGCATTTGAGAATCTTATGCTTCGTGGAAAAACGAGAATAAAAAACATACATTGTTCTTTTTCTTCTGTGTTTGCAATTTCTTTATAAGGTTGTTGATAGGATAAAAAAAAATAAGGGAAAATGTGCAAAAATTAGGCAAAATACATAATTTTATCTATAATATTTATTTTGATAAAATGTTATTTTTAATATTTTAAAATTAGAGCAATTTCGTTGGAATAAAAAAAAATATTAAATTTAACTAACACCAACTATTTACTTATATAACAGTAAGCACTTACTTTTTTATTGACATTATGATTTTTTTTACTAATTTTTTTTTGAAAGAGAAAAACACTTCATTAAGAAGACTGAGCCAAAATAGCTGAGCTAATACAAGTCGGGGGAGCTAAATCCCAAATGACAAGACCTAACATATAACAAGAAGCCCGAGCAAGTCTGTGAGCCACCTCGTTCGCAGATCTTTTAACAAAAGCAAACTGAACATTGAACAAATAAGCACTTAAAAGCTTACAATCAAGAATAATACAATCAAAATCAGAACGATCGCAAGAAGTGCCCGACAAAGCATGAAAAACAAGCTGAGAATCCGATTCAATAACCACCTTTGAAAGAGCAGCATTCTTTAGCCAACTAAGAGTTTCGCGAACCGCCATAGCTTCAGCCACAGCAGGATCTTGAACCCCAAAAATTTGCCTACGACCTGCCGCAATAAAATCTTCCCTTGAAATCTCTCACAACAAAGCCCAAACCTGCAGCATAATTACTCGAGAAAATGGCTGCATTAGTGTTAATCTTCAACCAATCCATCCGAGAGGGAAGCCAAGACAAATCGGCATTGGAAGAACTAGCCCTTGGCTCTTCAGTAGGGGTGAGTAAAATTCGGTTAAAACCGAAAAACGGAACCAAACCGACCGATATTTTTAATTCGGTTCGGTTTCGAATTTATAGGTAAATCAGTTATTTCGGTTCGGTTTTGAAAGGCAAAAATCGAAAAAAACTGAACCGACCGAAATTTTAAATTTATATATTATTTTATCCAATTTTTACATAAAAAAATTATTTTTGTATTTTTTTATCAATTTAAGGGGCTTGAACTTAAATTATATATGTGTATTTTTCAATTTATTTTTTTTTAATTTTAATTTTATGATTTATAATTTTGTATAATTTTTTAGATAATTTTTTTAATTATAATTTTGAATTTTCGGTTTTTCGGTTAAGCAAACCAAATCAACCGAAAATTTCGGTTCGATTTTAGTTCGGTTTTCATATAATTTCAGTTCGGTTTATATAAATTACAATATTTCGATTTTCGTTTTTTTTCGGTTCGGTTATTGAACCGAACCGACTGTTGCACACCCCTACTCTTGAGTTCGATGCCTAATAAAAGACCAATCCTCAAACATGGAATCAGCCCGATGCCTATTTTATTCCTTTTTATTGACAACGTAGAAAGAGCATTATAAAGACAAAATCTGCCCATTATTACATCACATCTATGACATGTTCACGGAGACTACAAAGAACATTTTCAAGAAACATTTTCTATGACATTTTCGACGTTCGATTTATTTTTAATTAAGCAACTGAATATATAATGTAGAAAAAGAATTATAAATATGAGATTTGCCCATTATTACATCACAAACAAGTTCACGGAGATTATAAAGAACATTTTCAAGAAACATTATCTATGACATGTTGAATGAAATGTTTCAAAGCAGTGTCTGAAGATCCACCATTCATCAACACCTTCTTACTCTTCTCACTCATCTCTTTTACTTTTCTCCTTATTTCACTATCTTGTTCCATCACACACCTTATCCCTTTCTCTATATCTTCTGCTTTTACTATCATTTCACCATCCTTTCTATAATCCATTTTAATATCCACAGCCATTTCCAGCTCTTTCACCAATTCAAAGGCATTGAATTGTTGCTCTGCATACATTGGCCACGTCGCAATTGGAACGCCAAACCGTATGCTCTGTAGCGTAGAATTCCATCCGCAGTGCGAAACAAAGCCTCCAATGGATGGGTGGGCCAGTATTGCAGTTTGTGGGGCCCATCCAATTACTTTTCCAATCCCAGCCGTTCGATCCAAGAATCCAACGGGTAGCACTTCTTCAGGATTCTCATAATCAGTCGGGTATTCCATAATCATAGTTTGACCTGCTGGTGTTGGACGGCGTAAGGACCACAAGAATCGGTGTCCACTGTGTTCGAGTGCACATGCGATCTCTCTCACTTGATCCTCACCGAAACTTCCCATGCTACCAAAGCACAAGAATATCACCGATGACACTGGCTGACCATCAAGCCAATTTATAACTTCATTCTGACCATCGGATCCCAAGTGCAAAATGGGCCCCACAGCGTAAACGGGAGGATTATCACCACATGAAAGAACATTAAGAGCATGAGATTCCAGCTCCAAGAACGAATTTACAATAATACCTTTAGCTTCTCTGAACTTTCTAGTGTTACTATGCACAAGCTGAATCTGTTTTTTATCAAGCATCACAGACGGAAGACACCTAGCCGGAAATGGTTTAGCCAAAGCTGGAACCTCCAACTCAGCCTCTCCGGAATCCTTGAACTGAGTAAGATCTACTCGGTGTTCATCGTGAAGAAGCTGCACATGAAACAGTAATCCAAGAATAGCAGAGCTTGAGGTGAAGAAAATATAAGAGGGGACACCGACGTCCTTGGCCACATCCATCATCGGCGTACAGAACATATCGAGAACAAATCCAGCGAGAAAGAAATCGGAGGCGGAAATGAGATCAGAAACTTTGTCTTTCACTTGGAGCTTTTGACTTTCCATTAAATTCACAATAGATGAATCAGATTCCACCATAGGTAAGATGATGAACCGGAAACGACTTGTCGTAGTGAGGGTATTGGTGTAGTCGGTGAGTTTAGAATCGGAAGATCGCTTAATGATAAGAATAGTGATGGAGAGACGATCATCTCTGTCGAGAAAAAGCTTCGCCGCTTCAACTGTGGATGCCAAATGGCCGACCCCCGGCGACGGTACAAAGATAAGCTCCGGTCTCTTCATTATTAAGCTCAAAGCTTTTATCAATTAATTAGTAGTTTTTCTTCAAAATATTACCAATGACTAACAGCCTTCAGGAAAAGGAGAAAGTCTTGTTCGCCTTTTAGTATATTATATGCAGCAAGGGCGTGCACGACAAGGAGACTATATCACTCCCACACACACACACACACACACACACACACACACACACACATATATATATATATATATATATATGAGATCAAATTTACTTATAATTTCTTAACTTATCATTTATCGCGCTAAAATAACCGACTTTTTTTTTTATCTTAAATTTTACTGAACTTCTAACATTTTTTCAAAAAAGTCATGTTGACCGGAATCTGGCGAAAATGCTTATCGGATTGATGACATGGCATATGACACGTGGCAACGAATAGTAAATATATGACTTTTTTGTAAAAATATTATAAATTCAGTAACATTTAAGTTGGAAAAAAAAAATTGATTACTTTTGCGCGATAAATGATAAGTTTAGTGGCCGTGAGTGAAATTGATTTAGATGTATTTGTTAGAGATATTGTTATACGACATGTAGTTTCTGACATGTCATGCCATATCATCAATGCGGCGATAACACTCACCGAATTCCGGTAAATATGACTTTTTTGTAAAAATATTAAAAGTTAAGTGACATTTAAGTAAAAAAAAAAATCGGTTACTTTTTCGCGGTAAGTGATAAATTGAGTAACCGTTGGTAAAATCAACCCTATATATATATATACGCGCGCGCGAATATTCAAACAATAAGTCGTGTAGGCGGTGATATTCCAACACAACCACATCAATCAACACCACCCCTAGCAATTTTAAGCAAATACGAAAAAGACAAGTTTTGTTTTTTTTTTTTTTTCTAATTATTTAACTTCCAAAATGTATCTTAATTTAGTGGAGGAAAAGAGCTGCTTGCTTATCCAAATTAAAGACGGATAGTCGGATATGGAAGGATTAAATAATTTTATTATTTATTTTATTAACAGAAGCTTATAATATTAATCAAGTTGTTATGATTACGCATTATACGTAATATTATTTTCCTGGACTTTAAATCTCCATACCAATGGTTTTCCTTAACTGAGAATTAGAAAATGTTAGTTAGAATGGAATTAAGATTGCTGACGTATTAAAAGTTAATATTATTATAGCCTCTCTTTTTCAAAGGAGTCAACATTAGTGTAATAACTTCGAAGATGAAGCTCATATTTTCGAAGGAAATAGTGCATCACTAAATATTGTATTTTACAATACTGCCCTCTTAAATTTTTATTTTTTAATTTTTATATTATTAAATTCTCTCAAACTTTTGATTTTTATGTATTATTAAATTCTTATTTGATAAAAAAAATAAAATTAAATTATGCATCTCATTTATTAGTCATTTAGCACTTGCATATTTGAATTTCAATAAGTTCAAGACGTTCAGGTTGCCAAAGAATGGGTAAATGGATAGACCCAAAGCTTAACTTATAGAGAATTAGGGGTGAGCAAAAAAATCGATGGACTCGGTTAACTGAAAAAAAAAATTTGAAACCGAACCGATAAACTGGTTAACCGATTGTAATGAACTGATTAATGGTTAGTGTTTTGAAAAAACCGATATTAATGTACTGATTAATGGTTTCTGACTCATATGACTGGTTAACCGAACCGAAACCGAATTTTTATTTAATTTATTACTTCATCCGTTCTTTATTATCTGTTACTTTTGATTAAAATCCAAATTCTATTTATCTGTCACTTTTATATTTTCAATGTAATTTAATTTTCTTTTTCCAATTTAATTTTCATTTTCAATAAAAATTGACCAATTAGATTGATTTTTTTACATTGAATCACTCAATATGCATTGAATCACTCAATTTTTTTCTAAATTCAACACTAATTAATATTTCTCAATTCTAGTGAAAATAACAAAAGTGACAATTATAAAGAATGGAGGGAGTAATTTTTTAATAATTTATAACAATTTATATAACAATTTATTCTAATTAAATGTGATAATGTACTTTTTTTTCATTATACTAATTATTTTAAAAGTTTTAAATTTTTTTAATTGGCTATTAGTAAGTATAACAATTTATTTAATTAAAAGTGATTATGAATCTGTTAATATATTTACTTATTAAATATTAATTTTTAAAAACAAATTTTCTTATATCCACCAAATATTTTTATTTTAATGACAATAATATTATGTTATAGTGAAAAAATTTTAATTTTTAAATACATTTGAACATTTTAATTTTATTTATGAATATATTTAGCCAAAAAATATTGAATAACCGATTCGAAAATCAGAAACTGATAAACTGGTTAATCGATAATAATGTACTGAAATTTCAAAAAACCGATTTAATAAACTGGTTAATGAACTGAAACTCATGGATCGGTTAACCGACTATTCTCACCTCTATAGAGAATGGAGTTTTTATTGTCACTATTCTTAATTCTACCACAATAAAGAATTTATGACCCGCATAAAAAATTATTTTATTATTTATTTTATTGTTTATTATTTTTATTAAAATTAAAAAGTATTAATTAAATGATTTAACATACAAATTATAATTTAATTGATCAATTTATATTAAAAAATTTTAATTAAAAAAAATAAATTATGTAAAAAATTTAAAAATAACATATAGATAATATTTAAATTTTATGCAAAAGTGACACGGAATAAGTAACATTTATCTTACATATACATGGATTAATTACTACAAGAAGAAGAGATTACCAATTATACTCTGTTCGCAACAGCCAGATGACACTTAAATTACTACAAGAAGAAGAGATTACTACAAGAAGAAGACATTACCAGTTATACTCTGTCGCAACAGCCAGATGACACTTAAATTGGAAAATACCTAACCAGAGATTTCAATAGACTTCACTTCAGGTTTCTTGATCTCCGCCTTAGGCACAGTGACGGTAAACACACCATTTTCCATTGAAGCTTTAACTTCATCCATCTTAGCATTCTCTGGAATCCTAAACCTCCTCAAGAACTTACCGCTGCTGCGCTCAACACGATGCCAAGTATCGTTCTTGTCTTCCTTTTCCACATTCCGTTCTCCGCTGATTTGGAGAACTCTGTCTTCTTCAATCTCAACCTTCACTTCTTCTTTTCTGAGCCCAGGAAGATCAGCCTTCAACACATGGGCTTCTGGTGTCTCCTTCCAATCGATTCGGGTGCCAATAAAAGCAGAGTTTTCCCGAGAAAACAACGAACAAGAGGAAGGGAAGTCCTTGAATGGATCCCATAAGTCAAGAGAGAATGGATCGAAGATGTTGCCCCTTCGATTGCCAAACAATGGAATCAGAGACATTTTCTTTGATTGGGAAAGAGTAACAGAATAGTCGATGGAAATTAGTGCTTTCTGTTTTTTCTGGTAGTCGTTGATCTTGTGGCCTGAGAAGGAATGTTGGGGTATTTGTAGTAGTCGAAAGGGTATTCTGGTACTTTCTAGATTGTGCCTGGTTCGTCTAGTAAAGGAATGTTCTAGGCTTTCTTGGCTTCTACGAAATTGGCTTTTTATTTTTTATTTTTCTTACTTTTACAATTTTTGTATGGGCTTTTAGAATCTAGAATGTACCTGTAGGCTGTAGCTGGTGATAGAAGAAAATCGTACATCAAATTAATCAAACTAGCTATAGTAATTATTTAGCCATGGAGTAATTATATCTTAAGAATTCAATTTTTCAAAAAATAAATAAATAAACAGTAGAGCTAGACCAATTGATTAGATCATGGTTTTCAAAATCATACCGAATAAAAAATCGGTAAATATAGAGATTTACGGGTTAAAAATTTTAGCAAGTATGAAATATTTTTTAAGATATTGTAAAAAAATAATTCATTTTCCAACTATTTATTGTACTAAAATAGTAAATGATTTACGGTATTTTAGGTTTAACCGATAAGTATATAGCGATTTTAATCATCATGATCAGGATAGACCTAACTAGCATGTTTTTCTTTAATTACATAATAATTGGTTGATTTAGACGTTAGTTATGCTTAAGGTTACACTAATATGTTGACTTAATAGATAAACAAATCTTAATTGTAATTTCAGTCACATTTTCATAGTCAAGCTTAGTGTAGTAAAATCAAAGTCTTTGAGAATCTTATGCTTAGCGGAAAAACGAGAATAAAAAGCATAGATTGTTCTTTTTCTTTTTATTTGCAATTGCTTTATAAGGTTAGTGATTGGATTAAAAAAAAAAAATCAAATGTGCAAAAATTTGGCAAAATATATAATTTTATTTTGAATATTTATTTTGGTGCAATATTATTTTTAATATTTTAAAATTAGAGCAATTTAATCCGAATAAAAAAGCCATTAAATTTAACTAACACTATTTATTGATGTGATAATAAATATTCAATTATTTATTGACACGTATTATTTTTTTACTATTTTTTTTTCTGATGTGTCAATGGAGCCATTCGCATCAACCAACCATTGCCACAATGTCCCTTATTTCCTAATAATAGAATTCATTTTCAACCAATTATCCAATCTCACATGTCACTTAGCTTCTCTTATTTCTTTTCTCTGTTGAGTTTCTACTCAGTTCCCTCTTCTGTTTCCTCTCTCTTCTCTCTCCCACCAATCTCTCATTTTTCATCTCTACTTTCTTTTGGCCAAAAATAAATAAAAACATATATATGTGGCTGTGGTTGAGATATATTCCCCAGCAAAACCCTGATGTAAACTTCATAGTTTTATTATGCTTTATAAATAAATTTCTACATTTTTATTTTAATTTATTCATAAATAAATATATATTTTTTAAAAATATAATACATTTAAATACAAATTTTCAAATATACTCTTTATATAATAAATATCAGTTAGTTTTCAAAACACAATTAATAAATAATTGTTTTTCTTTAAAAAGACTAAATTAATAAAAAAATTAAAATTATATGAAAAAGTAAAGTGAACACTTATTTATAAATATAGAAAGTATATACTTATAATTTAAAAATTAATAATAAAATATTTGTTGTTGAATGGAATGCATGCAATTATTATTTCTTTGATTGATCATAATATGACACATCTGCATGTGTATGCAATAAAACAATATAGATGTACGGGGAAGACATGCATCCACACATACCGAATTATCACTATGTTTCTCTATGTATAAAAACATACCTAGATTTAATACAATAATATATTTGTATATCCATATAGATTTGTTTAAATATTAAAAAATAATATATGCAATGCCCAATGTCTGAAGTGCTATATCACATCAGCATGTGATGTTTAATATTAAAAGATGACAAACTTATTAATGTTCAAGTATATATCAAATAAAAAATTTATAAAACAACAACTTAAGATCTGTTAAAATTAAATATATAAAAAATTCCATTAAAGTACGTGATTAATATTTATTAAAAAATTACTAATATAGATATATTTTTTAATTTAAAAGTATATATTTACCATATTAATAAATAAAATAAATAATAATATAATAAATTACTCAAACAATTAGTGCCAGAAAAATTTATTAATCAATAAATATAAATTTTCATAAATATATGTAATATATATATGTATTACAAATTTGCAGACTATTATAATAAAATATGTATAAATCTCTCATCTAAAAATCACACCCTCTTAATTTTATTGTACTGTAGTCTATTATTAACTATATTTGGAAACTAAAGTCACGGGCAAAATTTACATAAAAATCACCAAATTAATATATATATATTATATTTTCTGTCCTTACTTAGCAGCAGATATATTCGAAATTGGAACTGCTTTATCTTGTCGTCAAAGGTTATTTATTTTTCACTATGAACTATCAGAACAAGCGGAGCTTATCTTGCTAGAAGCTTTGAGCTTAGCAATGAAGAAAGCAGAGCTTATCTTCGTACCGTCGCCGGGTGCCGGGCATCTGGCGTCCACTGTTGAAGCGGCAAAGCTTATTCTCCGCAGAGAAGATCGTCTCTCCATCACCATACTTATCTTTAAGCGATCTTCTGATACTAAGCTCGATGACTACACCGATTCACTCACTACGACAGATCGTTTCCGGTTCATCATCTTACCTTTGGTGGAGTCTGAGAAGTTCAATCTTGATTTCATGGATATTCAAAAACCGCAAGTCGAAGAAGCAGTTTCCAAGCTTATTTCCACCTCCCATTCTTCGTACCTCGCCGGATTTGTTCTCGATATGTTCTGCACGGCGATGATCGATGTGGCTAATGCTTTTGGTGTTCCTTCTTATATTTTCTTCACTTCAAACGTTGCTTTTCTTGGTTTTACGCTTCATGTGCAGCTTCTTTACGATGAACACCATGTAGATCCTTCTGAGCTCAAGGATTCCGGCGACTTCTCATTGGCGATTCCGGCTTTGTCTAAACCACTTCCGGCTAGGGTTTTTCCGATTACGGTGCTTGATAAGGAGTGGTTTACTCATTTCCTTCGCCATGCGAGAAGGTTTAGAGAAATCAAGGGTATTCTAGTAAATTCAGTCATGGATATTGAATCTCACGCGGTTAATTCTCTGTCACGAGGTAAAAATCCACCAGTTTACCCTGTGGGGCCCATTTTGAATTTGGTGTCAGATGGTCCGGAGGAAATTACGGAGTGGCTTGATGAGCAGCCATCATCAAGTGTTGTGTTCCTCTGCTTTGGTAGCAGGGGGTGTTTCAGTGAGGATCAAGTGAAAGAGATAGCATGTGCCCTAGAGCACAGTGGGCACCGCTTCTTGTGGTCTCTGCGCCGTCCACCGCCGAAGGATAGGTGGTTAAAAGAATATCCTAGTGATTATCAGAATCTTGAAGAAGTATTACCATCACGATTCTTGGATCGAACGGCTAGGATTGGGAAGATAATTGGGTGGGCCCCACAAACTGCAATACTGGCCCACCCAGCCATTGGAGGATTTGTGTCACACTGTGGATGGAATTCTACACTAGAAAGCATATGGTGTGGTGTTCCGATTGCCACGTGGCCAATGTATGCAGAACAGCAACTCAATGCCTTTGGATTAGTGGAAGAGTTGGAAATGGCTGTGGAAATAAAAATGGATTATAGAAATGATAGTGGGATAATAGTGAAAGCTGAAGATATAGAGAGAGGGATAAGGTCTGTGATGGAACATGATAGTAAAATAAGGAGAAAAGTGAAAGAGATGAGTGAGAAGAGTAAGAAGGCCTTAATGGACGGTGGATCTTCAATCACTGCTTTGAATTGTTTCATTCGAGATGTGATAGGTAATGTTTCATGAAGCAAGTTCTCTTAATTAATTATGTAATGCCTCTTGAAGTATGTTTCATTTCATGTTTGATGAGTCTGCTGTTGTTGCAAATTTTGTTAAGGGATAGATTGTGATTGCTATTTCAACTTTTTTTTTGGATAAATTTGTTGAATTTATAATAGTGGGAGGGTTTAATAAATTCTTGAAAAGTTCAAGAACAAGAACTAAGTACAAGAGTGAATTCATGTATCCTCAATTCTACTTCATTCTTGGATAGAATGATGCTCATTGCTGGATAAGCTAGTACGTAGTAGTATTAATATACAAGAAATTTCCTATACAGGAAGTCTGCTTTTAGAGTACCCATTAAAACTCTTCTTATGATACTTCATTGTTGTGAGATATTATGTCTACTTTTATTCTTATATTGATTATTTTTTATATAATTTAAATTATTTTCATACTTTCTATACATAGAAAAAGTTTTTCTATACGAACCGTTCTTATACATTTATATGAACGCAACAAAAAGCAATAATAAGAAGAGAATGAATATTTTTTTCTCTTTACATTTTTTTTTGTTTTGATTTTTTGTAAAAACTAATCGGTAAGTAAATTTAATAATTAGTTTGAAATTAACAATGAAGAAGCCCTTGTATAGTATGGCCAATTTTTAGATTCAAACGCTCAAGAAACATAAAGGCTAAAGGTGCATTTTTGTCCCTAACGTTTTTCCAAATGTGCAAATTTGTCCATAACGTTTATTTTGAGATAAATTTGCCCATAACGTTTGAAAAATGAGAGATTTTTGTGCTTACTTTCAGCGGTCAACTAACATCCTGCCGTCAGCGGTCAACTAACGTGTTAACGGTATTACCGGTAATTAACGGCGGACGCAAAAATCTCCAATTTTTCAAAAGTTAGGGACAAATTTGCACTTTTTGAAAAATGTTAAGGGCAAAAATGCATATTTGGCATCTAAACGTTTGATTCACATGTCTTATAAGCGGTCAATTAACGTATTAACAGTCAAAATTAACGGCAATTGATGGTATGAGCAAAAATTTTCCATTTTACAAACGTTCAGGACAAATTTGCCGCAAAATAAACATTAGAGATAAATTTGCACATTTGGAAAAACGTTAGGGGTAAAAATGCACATTTAGCCAAAAACTTAAGCATGAATCGTATTCCAAGATCTCCTTTTTAGAGGGATAGGAAAAAGAGAATGTTTTCAATTGCTTAGTAGCGGGATAATGGTCGAAATATTCTGTATACGCTAATGTTTCCCATGAAAAGCAAAGAAGCAAACCTTTTGCAGGATTGAATGATCGAAAGATTTGGGAGTTTTACATACTCCAAAGATTGTGTAGCCTCTCCTTGTGTGGGAGATTCAAGAGGAAGGAAATAGAATCCTTCTCGACGGGTAGATGCATGGGGTACCATATACTCGCCAAAACTCTACTCATGTTGGTACTTAAACTTTTCACGACTTGCATGTGTAAATTTATCCAAAATATTTGATTAAAAAACAAAAATTTTACCTGTGCATTATTATCCCATGTATTTTAAAATTGAAAAAGAGTGTTCTCCCATTTTATTCCTCTTTTAATAGTCTATTGAAAAATAGCATCCCAACAAAAAGACACATAACACATCATGACACAAAATGGATAAATGTTTTCCAATTTTAAATATAAATAGAAACATTGCATCAATTGAAATATTAAAAATAAAATTACATTTTTTATACAAGTATTAAGGACAGAATTGCACTTTAAGCCATTTTTCATCAAATAAACTAATTAATGATTAAGTGGTAAATATGAATTATAACTTTTTAATTGCAATAAAAATTTAAAAGCCATTCAGAATAAGGATCACATGTTATAGACTTAATGATGGGGTCCGACATCCATTAGGTCTAGCCCAATCGGTTTACAAACTTTATAGGTCTAGACAACCATTTTTGTATGCAAGTACGGTCCAGTCCGAATCCGCACTTTTGAGCTTTGGTTGTTAACTGCGGGCTAAGTCCTCCCCCGCCCTAATCAAGTAGTAGAAATTGACAAGTTCATTCATACCTGAATGGACTGCGATTAGATGTAGCATAAAAATATATAACTTAATATCACAAGAAAGTTCAACAATGAGAAATAAATATCATTCATAATATAGATGTTTCACGAAAAATACAAGGGTCCTTTGCATTATAGTCTTGGAGCATGCACAATTTTAGCTACTAAAAATATGTCATTATATCCTAAAACAACTCTGATTCGGATTAAAATCTACAAGCTACCAAAAATCTGTCATTCACATCATCCTCTTCCTTAGGTTAAAATCTACAAGCCATATTATGCCATCATGAATACTTCCCATCCATCATTCAAAAATGAAGACCAAGTGTTACAGCATAAAGATATATGGCTTGATAGAGAAATTCACCCTTGTGCCGAGAAATATTTCAAAAGGAAAAATGTACTATTTTGTCATTAATGTTTGTCTCAGAGCTCTTTGGAGATAAAATGCCTCTATAGAGGTGTTGAAAAGAGTGCTAACTAGGAGCATTTTGGCACCATTTTCAACAACTACAGGAGCATTTTTGCAAATTTTCAACAATTATAAAGGCACTTTTTAGAATCATTTTCAAAAATTATAGGGGAATTTTTGCTAAAAAAAATAATTTAAGGGACAAAATAAAGCTCCAACGGAAACACCTTAACTCCTTGTTTGGATGGGAGTAAATTGCATTTACTTTAATGAATGGAAAAGAAGGGAAATCAGAGTAAAGAAATTTGTATTTCTCCTGTTTTAATTTCCATTGTTTGGTTACACAAAAATTCCCTTTCCTTTTTCCTTTGTTATTTTTACTGTTCATCTTCTTCTTCATCTTTATCGTTCCTTCACCTTCACCGTTCGCCATCTTTCTTCCTTACCTTAACCGTTCACCAGCTTCTTCCTTGCCTCTTCTTTAACTCAGCTACGCATCAATTACTCTGCACCAAAAAAAAGTGTAGGACAGTTTCTCTGCATCACCTTCATTTTCGCCACCAGCACGAGCTCTGCCACCAGCATCAACAACCAAATTTACTCTTGCATAATTTTTCATTTTTATCATAATCTCATCACTGTTCTTAATTTCCTCTCATTTCTCTCCAAATTGGGAGGAAATATTAGGGAGATTTGAGAGAAAATTGGGAAATCCAATTTTCCTTGATTTACTCTCAGTTACTCTCTTATTTTGCAAGCCAAACGATGGAAGTAAATTGAATTTCACTTACTTCCCCTCCATTAACTCCCAGTTCCATCGATCCAAACAAAGCATAAGGAAAAATAGTATCTTTTCCCGTTTCAAAACATATCACAAGTTGAGGCATATAAGGAAATAAATAGATTCAGCAAAAAGTTCAAAAACAAGCACAAGAGTGAATTCATGTACTAAGCCAAAATATAATTGAAAAGTTAGAAGAGCTTAATCACAATTATATCTAATATACAGCACAAATTCATTGAGAGGGTGAAGTAAATGCTTACCGAGTTTTGCAGTTAAATGCAAATGAGGCTCTCAGTATACTGATAAGCAAACATCACAGCTCCAGGCGCCGATGCAAAATGACCATATTCTTTCCATGTTCCGTTATAAAGATTATAGATAAAGGCAACCCCATTAACAACTATCACAATCCTTGATTCTTCTTCATTCTTGGCTCGAATGATGCTCATTGCTGGATCTACCCAAATTAATTCAGGAAATGCCGTTAAAATGGGCTGAAGATCAACATGATACCTCACAGACCATCCAGAATAGTCGTTTTCCATCTCAAAAACATCAAAACCTGAAGCAGCATCAACAGCTTTGAACGCTATAGTATGTAAATGGTATAGAGACTCCCCAAATAATTTCACATCGGACCAGTGATTCAAATCGAATCCAACAGGCAGAGGCATTATCTTGAAAATCTCAGTCTTAACGTCAAAATATATAGAATAAAAATAAGTTGAATCCATCACATCCACTTAGATGAATGGCACCATTATAAAAGACAGGGAACGGCATTGGTACGAAAAACAGTGGGAAGGGATCCACCTTGTGGGAGCTACTCCAGGAATCAGTCTCTGAAGAATAAACATAAACTTCAATTGGATGATTTGAACCCTTAAGTACGAGTGGATTCAAAATGAAGAAGACCTTGTAGTATGGCCAATTTTTAGGTTCAAACGCTAAAGAAACATAAATCTCACAATCATCGTCTAATTCTATCAAGTTCTTCTCCAAAGGCCTAGGATAAGACAATGTTTTCGATTTCTTAGTAGTAAGATTATAGATAAAATATTCAAAAGGTTCCTTAGAACAAAGAAGCAAACCTCTCCAGGCAGTTTTACATACTTCAAAGATGGTATAAACTCTCCTTGTGTGGAAGATTCAACAGGGAGGAATTTGAATCCTGGATCGAGTCTGCCAGAGCAGAGCAACAGACCGGAAGGGGTGGAATCGGAGATTTTCCGGCGAAGTGTATGGGCGTGACAAAATTGGGGATTCGAAATCAAAGATAGCCATTGTTTTGATACGCACTTCAATTTGAGTAGCGGCTTTGCAGGTACTCGGAACAGAATCTCGGTGAGAAGATCCCCGTTTCCGGCAACTATCGCGGCGGAATTAGATGCATTAGTTTTCATTCTAGGCTAAGTGAAGAAACATGCCCAAAAACAGAGAGGGTAACGTACGTGAGCTTCGAGAGAGTTGCGGCTTTTGCCTTGCTTCTACGGAGTCCGAAAACAAAACGGACTACCAAATATTAGTCTGAATTGTAATTTTATTGCACGTAAAAATTAGAGCTTTTTAAAATTAAAAAAATAATTAATTAGTTTTTTTTTAATTTTATTCTTATGAATTATCAAGTGAGATAGTAGAAATGATTTATTGAATAGAATTTTACATCTTTAGATAGAAATTTATTATTTTTTTCACGTAAAGAGACCAAACTTGTAATTTCTCGTACTTCTTATAAAGTTTTCGACACTAGACTAGTTAAAAAATTATTAAATAATTAAATATAATTTAAATATTTAGTTTCCATAAGGAACAAAATATCATAATATATATACTGCACCATTTGCTAGTTGAAATTAAAAGTAATTGATGATTATTGACTTATAATTCATTAAAATAAAAGAAAACATTACCAAAAAAGCTTCAAGTATAAAAATCAATAATCAAAAATCCATATATTTCTGACGTCTCCTTTCTAGGATAAAAATATAACAATGTTGTATAAAAATTAATGGATTAATTTCATATGTGCTAACTAAACTTTTGCGATGTAACGTCTGTGGTCACTAAATTTAGATTTGTAACGAAAAAATAATACATCTTTTATTTTGTAACAAAAAGGTCATCATAACCGGAATTTGACTAATCCGGCCACCGGCGCGTGAGAGTCACGGTGAGATCCATTGCCACGTCAGATGTTGACTGGATTCGGGGTTAATTTTATCCGTGGTAACTAAATTTTTACAATTGTAACGTTGTGGTCACTAAACTTTGATTTTATATCAAAAAAATAACCCATATTTTATTTTGTAATAAGAAGGCCATAATAATCGAAATTTGCGTAATCTAACCATCATCGCTTGGAATCACGGCAACATTCATTGCCATGTAAGAAAAAATGACACGTTGGATGCTGACTAGGTCCAATGTAGCATGATTTTTTATAAAAAAAAAAAATTATTATTTTTTACTATCTACCTCTTTATTCTTTTGTTTGTTTCTATCTTTTTCTATCGCTTTCTCTTCATATCTATCTCACGTAATCACTGACAAGATCGTGGTAGCTCATTATTCTTCTCGTCTCTCACTGTTTAGTCTTCAAAGTATTCTTTATGGCTTTAACCTCGCAACCACAATAAGGGATAACAATTGCCAATCAGCATTCGATGTGGCATTTTTTTCTTACCTGTCAATAGGTCTCGCCGTGATTCTCACGCAACGGTGGCTAAATTATGCAAATTTCGATTATTATAACCTTCTTATTACAAAATAAAAAATAGGTTATTTTTTTGATACAAAATCAAAGTTTAATAACCACAACGTTACAATTGCAAAACTTTAGTTACCATGGATGAAATTAACTTCGAATCCAGTCAGCATCTGACGTGGTAATGGATCTTACGTGACAATAGATCTCACCGAATTAGTTAAATTCCGGTTATTATAACCTTTTTGTTACAAAATAAAAGATGAGTTATTTTTTCGTTACAAATCGAAGTTTAGTGACCACAGACGTTACATCGCAAAAATTTAATTACCACGGATGAAATTAACCCAAGAACTTGGAGTCGTAGGGTCTAGTATTTTGGTGAGGTGAATTTTGGGTTTTGTATGGTTTGTTATTTTTTCAATTTCTTATATTTTGATGAGTTTGAGAATCATTTTAATAAGTTTATTTCATGTGAAATTAACAAATTATACATTGAAATTAATAAATTATACATTTTAATTTTGCCAATAGTATCTAAATTTAATATAACGTAAGTAATTTGAAAAATAAAAAAATTTAATATTAACTTTTTAAAGTAAACGAATAAATGTAAAAACCGTCAAAAGATTTATGATTTCAAAATGTATTTTTTTAATTAATTGTGAATACTTTATTGATTTAATTTATAGATGGCTATAATTAATTTTTGGGTTAATTTTTTCGGTGGTCACTCAATTTTGTGGTTTATAACGATTTGGTCACTAAACTTTAATTTTTAACAAAAAAATAATTCATCTATTATTTTGTAACGAAAAAATCATAATAACCGAAAATTGCATTCGCCGGCAACCGGCACATGATCTAGGCACGCATGCGTGGCCTAGGCACCCCGAGCATGCTAACGCGTGCCTAAGATGCCCCTTGTCCCCAGCAAGCTGCAGAACGCCATTTTCGGCCAAAAATCGAGATTTTTATGTAAAAATTAATTTTTTATCCATTTTTCGGTGATTTTCAAGGGTTTTTCGATTTTTAAACTTAAATAAGGAAGAATTTGATTAAAATACAAATTCTTTTCCCAAATGAACTAGGTTTTTTCTCTAAAAACATATAAATAACACTATAAGAAAAATGTCCCTTAACAAAGGGAAATCCGGTCGTTAAAAGTTCAAATTCGGTGGTTAAAACTTATAATAACCGAAAAATCTAGTCGGTAAAAGCCCCTTCGTTAAAGGTATAGACGACCAGATTTTGAATCCGATCGTTAATATTTTTAACGACCGGAACATTTTCGGTCGTTAAATATTGATTTTTAGCGGTCGAATTTTTCCTTTGCTGATTGTGTTCACTTTCAACAATGGAAATTCCGATCGTTGAAAATACCTTTTAGCGACCGAATTTTCCCTTCCCTAATTGTGTTCACTTTTAACGAAGGAAATTTTGGTCGTTGAAGATACCTTTCAGCGATCATATTTTCCCTTTACTGATTATTTTCACTTTCAGCGAGAGAAATTTCGATCATAAAAACTTTCAGCAACCGGATTTTCTTTCGTTCAAAGAAAATTTGCTTATTAATAATAATTTTTTAAAATAAATAAAATTTTTTATTTGAATATTACCTGTACACATCATTCACACACACATATATATTAAAAATTATAATAAATAATTTTTTCATATATTGCAAAATGCCAGTTACAAAATATATCAATATTTTGAGATTGTTTGACATTCTATTTGTCACATACAAATTTGTTTAGAAAAACAACACCTATCTTTGCCATTTTCTATACAATTCATGTATTATGCCTGCGGAACTTTATTTCAAGGCTTGGGATTGTCGACATCATAAGCAAGCCGCTGAAAATTTATTGTGATAATTCTGCAACAGTTTTCTTTTTTAAGAATGACAAATATTCCAGAGGCGCAAAACATATGGAATTAAAGTATTTGTTGTCAAGGAGGAGATTCAGAAAGAAATAGTATATATAGAACATATTAGGACGGATCCAGATCCTCTAACTAAAGGTTTACAACCAAAGACATTTAAAGAACATGTGCTTAGGATGAGTCTTGGTTGTATTGATGGTTGATAATGATGTTTTAACACTTTTGAGCTCAATATTGACATGTTTCTTAATTTTATATTTCTTATTCATTATGTTAATGTATACATGATGGTTTGAATAATAAATTTGTATGTGTTTTCATAACAAGTATGTGGACTGGATGTTGTTTATATACAACTTATGACCCTAACATAATAAGTTCTTAATGTAGTGGTATATGGAAAGGAGTATGCAACTATACTGTGTATGACCGCCATAACCCGCATTATGTAATTTTATGTTGAGGTGTTTATGATCTTAACGATTTATAAGATTTAATTTTTGTTAGTTTTATGTTATACTATTAAATATAATGATCAAACATTCGGCCAAGTGGGAGAATGCTAGATGTATGGCCGGACAAGAAGTATATTTGGTCCATATTTCTATTTACATTAAACTCATATTAAGTTAGAATTAGTATTTTTATTTTGTTTAATAGTATATTAAATTTCGACAGTTATAAACTAGTTATCTTTCCACCCTAATAGAAAACACAGACAAAAACAAAATATATAAAGAAAGTATTTTTGCTTTCCATCAAGCATTTTGCTGGATAAAGATGATTAAGCGAGAGAAACTGATTTACAAGGTTTGTGATTATTAGAGCTTTCTCTTTCCATCATGTTGAATTTCGCTCAAAGTAAGTGATCTATTTACTTTTTTTATGTGATTATTATTATATTCAAGATTTAAATAGGCATTAATATTTATGATGATGATGTTTGATGAAATTAATATCAAAACTTATACATGTGGCTTTTGAAAAATGAGGATAAAGAGCAAATTGTGTCTCGAGGAGATTTGGATGCTTATTTGACTAATAAATTAGTAAAATATTATCTCGATTTTGACATTTTGAGTTGGTGGAAGATTGATGAGCCAAATTATCCAATGTTAGCTAAAATTGCTATATATGCCTTAGTTGTTTAGTGCCGACTGTAGTTTCTGAATTAGTTTTTAGCATTGGAAGGAGGATTTTGGATAAATTTAGAAGTTATTTAACTCTTATTACAGCTGAAATTCTTATTTGGTGCCAAAACTGGATAAAAATGGCTATACTTTTAACTTTAGAGGCATCAAATGAAGAATGTGAAAAGTTTAATTAAAGTAATTATTATATTTGTGTAAATTTTTAAATTGTGTATTTAATGTTTGTATATTTTTTTATCGTCTGATTATTTAATTCTTTTAGATATTGCTCAATATTATCAAATTAGTGCAAACGTGATGCAGATAAAAATTGTCGTAATTTTCAAATTTTATACTTTGACTTAAATTTTAATTATACTTATTGAAATTATTTAATTGTATTTATATTTATTATTGTGTATATTTATTTTGCAAATTTTTAAAATATTTAATTATCTGAAATATTTGATTGTAATGTATTGTATTATTTTATACCGAAAAAACAGAAAAATCAAACAGAACTGTACCGAATTTTATAAGAACTGTATCAAAATTTTCTGAATTTTAAAGACAATAATAATATTTAATTTTTAAAATATCCAAAATTTTAAAATAATACAAAAATTTATAAATCTTCAAATTATACAGCACTGTGTACACTCTAGAATCTACTATTAATAATTTTATTTAATATTAATTAAATTTTATATTATATTAATTGGATTTCGAGCAAATTAAATGCATTTGGAGAAATGTTTTTAAAACCAGACCGGCCAGTCGAACTAGCAAGAAAATCGATTTGATCCAATATAAAAATCGGAATATATAAAAAACAGGTTTGAACAGTAAAAAAATCGGGTTGAACTGAAAAAATTTGGTTGAACCGAAAAAATCTAATATATCCAACATTATATTTTTATAAATTATATTCGGCTTAATAACTGTTGGATATTGTTCAATTAAAAACTTATATTTGATGACAAATCAATTCATATTAATATTAAACTTGATGAAATTAAAAATTATGTAAAATTATTCCCGCTATATTTTTATTTTATATTTTAGATATTTAATAACTACATAATTTAAATATAATGAAATATTAAGAAGAAAATAAAGATAAATATGATAATTATAAAAATAACATTTTTAGGTAATGTCATAAAAATATATTTTACAATTGAAATTAAAATTAAAAAATTTATAAATTTAAAAATACATTTTTTATAATAAATTCAAATATTTAACAGAGAAATTCAACTATTGTATTTAATTTTTTACTATTATTGTAAAAAAATAATAAAATAAATAAATAATAATTATATATTATTATTTAATATTTAATAAATTATTTAAATATATTTTTTATATACTATATTTTTAATTTTTTTTATAAATAATTATATTTAAAAAAGCATAAAAATTTCGAGTCAAATCCATGACTCAATTTGCATAATATAAAAATTGAGTTAGCGTCAAACTCGGATATTTATATATTTATTTGGATGGTGTGTTTTTCCCGTGTAATTCTTGTCCCAATTAATCTAACCTGAAAACTGAAAAGTGGTGGCGGTCGCTGATACACACAAGGGAAGAAGAAGAAAATGGGGCACAAGGATGGCAACGACAGTGGCGAGGATGAAATTTTCTACTACCGCTATTCCTCCGTCGCCACTTCAGCACCACCTCCATTCTCCTCTAACCCATCAAAATCAAACCTTAAATTCAACGGCTCAGGCGGCCTAGCTCCATCTAAATCCACCCTTTACGTCTCAAACCTCGACTATTCCCTCACCAATTCCGATCTCCACACTCTCTTCTCCACCTTCGGCAAGATCGCTCGCGTCACTGTCCTCAAAGATCGGGCCTCCCGCCAATCCCGAGGCGTTGCTTTCATTCAATTCGTCTCCCGTGATGACGCCGTCTCTGCGGCTCGCCAAATGGATAAGAAAATCCTTAATGGCCGTACTTTATCCGCGTCCATTGCGGCAGATAACGGCCGGGCCACCGAGTTTATTAAAAAGAGAGTTTACAAGGATAAAAGTAGGTGTTATGAGTGTGGAGAGAATGGACATTTGTCTTATGAGTGTCCGAAGAATCAGCTGGGGCCCAGAGAAAGGCCGGTTGCTAAGCGAGGGCGGAAAGGCGGCGATCAAGGGCGTAAGGAGGAGGAATGGGAAGAGGGGGACAGCGGAGGAGAGGGGTTTGAGGAGGAAAATTGGGCGTCGGTGGTAGATGGCGGGGCCGATGAGAGGTTGTTGAAGGGAGAAGGGAGAAGAGGAGAAGAAAGGAAGAAGGTGAAGAAAGCTAGTTACTTTAGCGATGAGAGTGATGAGGAGGAGTGATTTGGAAATTTGGTTCACTCAAGTTTTTTTTTTTTTTTTGTTTACAGATTAAATCGTGTGGTTTGGTTTGTTTTTGTGGATGAGTTTTTTGTTTTGGTTAATGGGAGTTGTCAGGTTTTTAGGTTGTAGTTTTTGTTGATACTTGATAGCATATGTGGTTTATTTTGGAAGAAATAAAAAGTGCTTTATCGTTTCAATTTTTTGGGCAGTTGGCTTGGATGTAATATAAGTGTCTAGTATACACAGCACTATTGTCTCCACTAAGGTTTTATCGGAGGCTCTACATGCTTGACGTGATCTCAGATGAATGTATGACATGCACTACTTTTTAGTTTACTTTTGTTGCGGTGCTTCCTTCCTTTGCAACATCAAAACTAGAATGCAAAGAAAGTGTTTGGACGTGAATGGCATTGGGAAATAGTACTTAAAAATTGGTTGCTTTTGTACTTTCTGGCAAAGATAATGTTTCTTAGAATAAATGACAGTTACTTATGCTTGATTTCAGATTAATGCAGCTAAATATATCCATCGAGGAAGTTACTAGAGAAATATTGGTGTGAAGCTGTGGCATATTTGAGTAGTTAGCTAGGTAATGTGGAAGAAAAGTTGTAAAGATGAGCAACTTAGATTGTGGGTGTTTTTATGGATGTCTTATGTGGGGGTTTTATGTTCTGATATCATCTCCTTTTCTTTCATTGACTAGAATTTGGAGATTAGATAATACCTCTCCTAAATGCCATTAGTGGTTTTGGATGGATATAATCTTAGGTTCTTGCCCTTTTCCAATTGTATTAGAATAGGAGGGTGTATTATCTTCTTGCTGGATATAATGATTTCTTAATGTATTCTGCCTTTTTTGGCCTCAATTCTGCACAAGTGTACTAGTGGCAAATGAATGAAACATTAATGGGCATGATACGACCTGAATAGATTACTAAAGTGGAAGATCAAACAATATTTATGCAATACATTCGATGTTCTTCTAAAAAATTGAAACTTCATAAAACATTTATGTTCAAGTTTCCAAATCAATAACTGAGATTTCCTTGCATCTTGATAATGTGCAAAACACACTTATCATGCATTACTAACCTAAATCCATAGATTGTTAAACAGTCAATATGCTCATAACATAGCAACTACTATTTCATTCCCTACATTAACAATTATTCTAACTTTCTTCTAATATAATGATACCCACTACTATATATATATACATGCATGTAGTACCCGTTGATGATAAATAAGTTTGTATGAATACGTAAAGCCACTTCATCATAACACTAATTCCATAGAATCATTTACTAATACCATTTATTCAATTAAAGTGTTTATCACCGAACTATCAGCTATATCATAGTTCAAATTAATAATATACACTTGTTAACTTTTCAGCCAAATACATATATATACACATTTATATATTAAACTTTAAATTTCACTCGTATCTATTATTTAACATCTCTTTAATAGTTTTACTATTTTATCCTACAACTTGCTTCTGTCATTAAATTACTTTACGGTTTCTTAATCCACATTTACTTCCATACTCATCATCTAACTTCTTAGGTCATACCTTTAATATAAATTACCAGTTTATTATTTAAATTCACTAATTTACCCCTCTATTATTCATCATTTAATTCTTTGATTCACCCATTTCACTTTTTAATTTACTATTTTGCTATAATTATTGCCCAAAGTAATCCGATAGGACACATTGAGAGAATACACGGGACTATGGATTGAAGTGGCCAATACCTGGCTCTACACTTCAATCCTAAATCGTAGGTTCTCAATAACCTACATTATAAAGCAACAACATCCATATACGTCACCCAATATATCAATCAATTTTTTTTTCATCTTACACTCCAATTGCAAGTGTTTCAAAATCCATCCGACACTCCGCACAATTTTCATTATCCAACCGACACTCCATGCTACCACTAATTATCCAACCGACACTCCACAGAAAAATACATCCCTATGGCCGGCCAATTGTATCCTACCCATATATTCTATCGTTTACTAAGGGCAACGCTGATCTTTGAATCATATTTACCAACTAAAATTTTCATTCGCAAATATAATCACATTTAACTAAACGCAATCCACTTTCTGTTCATTTAAAGGCACCACATGTATGCAACTGATTTTCAATTCAAGTACAAGATCGTGACATATTTCATCATTATGTTCGTTCACAATCATAATACACAACTAGCCATATTCATGACCATTTTCACATAATATCCACAAATGAGTGTAAATTTATATTTACACATACAACTCAAGTAAAACTTATAAAATTTATTACTATGACATTAGTCTCATTTAATTAACCTTACATAACAAAATCACATGTTATACTCAAACCTCATCACTTAATGCATCAAAATTTCATAATAATATGCGCAATTATAGACGACACACATTTCTGTATTATATTTACAAATTTGTCAAAGCATAGTGAAGATGTTATTCATCAATATAAGTAAACTCACACACTTTTGTATCTTATAAGCTTTATTCTTTATGCAAGCGTAATTATGTTTGTATTCATTTCCCAAATTCACACATCATCATAGAAATCCCAAATCTTAAGTTCACTAATATTCATTTAACTTGCATACCCATGATTATGACTCCACTTGCATAATCTTTCAAGCAAATATACACAGAACCTACACATCTTAATAATTAGTATTTTCAATAAATCTCTTTCTAAATAATCAAGTGAGACTCAATATATTGTTTGACTACTGTAATTTAGCCAATGTCAAATGGTAGTTAAAATCTTCATATTCTTATTAAATTGTTTAACTCAAAAAGAATTCAATTCAAGCAACAATTTATCTAGTTAATTAATTAAAATCTTTTAATCATCCTCTAACTACTGTTACATTATTTTAAATCTAAAAATCTTTGAGTTTATCTAACTTGCACCACACCTGCTCCTTTAAAATTTCCCCATTCAACTTGTCACCAGAGTGTATATTACAAATCTATACTAAAGTTTTATGTTATTTAACCATTATATGCACACACACACACATGTACATCTAATCTATTTCTAATGATAATTTAACTACATAAATAATAATTTCAAACATTCACCCATTGTTTAACCAACTCTAATATAATTACAAATCTGAAGACTAATATATATATCCTAAGTTTTACATACAAAAAAAAAATTAACTATTATTCAGATTTTAACCTAACTTATTATTTAACATATAATTCTCCTACTTCACAAATCCAATACCACTTTATCAAATGCAGGATACCTTGTATCTCTTAAATTCTATTTCATTCAACCAGAATTCTTTATATAGATATATAATTAAGTTCCTATTCAGCCAAAAGACAATACATCCAGCAATACAGCTACCTAGTCAATAGAACCAACAACCTATTTTCACACACTGAAATTGAAAAATCACACCAACAGATTTAATTTAACTAAAACCACTTGAAATAGGTAAGTTTGGTAGTCACTTACAACTTTTGGCATATTTTTGGACCCCTTTACCGTCGCCGGAGCCTCGCCGGAGCTGCACCGGAGGCACTGGAACCACCGGAAGGAAACTCGACGCGTCGGGGTTACTTTTCCGTTGGTCACGCGCCGAGACTCCCCTTCACTTCGCCGGAATTGACGTCGGAAACCTCGATTCTCTTCTCCTCCGATTTGCTCGTCGCCGGCGATTGAGGGAGATCCACAGCCACCGTGATGTTCGTCTGCCCACCAGGAGTCCCACGGTGCTGCTCATGTCGTCGTTCGTAGCCGGATCCGATCGGAAAACGCCGAAGAAGCCCGCGATTTCCTCCCGTTTTCCCGAAACGACGACATCGCGACGGGAAGAAGGCACCGCGATCGGCAACGGCGATGGCCCCCGGTTGCTATCCGTCGCCCGTCGCCAGCCGCTCGCCCCTTTCACCGTGCTCCGCCGTCTCTCTCTCTCTCTCTCTCCCTCGGTTTCTTTCCCGTTCTGCCCCCATTCCGTGACTCCTCTTTCCATTTTTTTCCTCCTTTTTCTTCTCATAAACCCATTAATTCTAGCTTAAACTCAATTGTCTATACTAGGGTTGTGCAAAATCCGGCTTGATCCGAGCAACCCGACAAACCCGACTCGAAAAAGCAATTCAGGTAGAATTATTCGGAGAATACGGGTCGGATCGGGTGTAATAAATCCTATAACTTCGGGTTCGGGTCGGATTAAATAGCCAAAACCCGACCGAACATGAATATATAAATTTTTTTTTTCTTTTTTCATCCCAAGTCCCCACCCACCCACCTCTCTCCTCCCGACAGTCCACTCCTTCCCCTTCCCTGCCCCTCTCTCTCTCTCTTCCTCTCCTCTCTCTCCCTCTTCCTCCTCCTCCTCCTCGCCACCGCCGCTCAGATCTGTTTTTTTCTTTTTTTTTTCTTTTCCGGTCACCTCCCTCTCTCTCTCTCTCTCTCTCCTCCTTCTCCTCTTTGCCATCGGCCCACCGCCGGTCAGATCTGGATATTTTTTCCTTTTTTTTCTTTGCCGGTCACCTCTCTATCTCTCTCTCTCTCTCTCTCTCTCTCTCTCTCTCTCTCTCTCTTCCTCCGCCTCAGATCTGATTTTTTTTTTGTTTTATTTACTACGATGAAGCTGGAAGCAGATCTGGGTTGTTTGCGATATGGGATTGTTTGCTTTGATCTGTTAGTTTAATTTTATTGTTTTTTATTTTATTTTGCTTTTTGTTTTTGTTGGATTTTGATGAATTAATATATTTTGTGTTTGGATTTGTTGATTTAATGCATTTTCTTTGTTGGATTTGCATTTGATTTTGTTGGATTTTGATGAATTAATAATTTCTTTGTTGGATTTTGATGCATTTTCATTCTTCTGTGTTGGTTTAATTTTTTGAGTTCTTTCGTTCCTTTTTCTTTTATTTTTTAATTTATTTCGGGTAAATCGGTTTTGTCAGGTCAGGGCCCGAAAATATTCGGGTTTTTCGGTTCGGGCCCCTAGTGATAATATGGGTCAGTTCGAGGGACCATTTAGCCTATTTTTCGGGTTTCGGGTTGACCCGAACCCGACCGATGCACTGCCCTAGTCTAGACAACTCTAGACCCAAGGAAATATTATCACATGCTAAAATTATTTATTTGTATATCTACTTCTATTTGTTTATTTTATTTTATTATTCTTGGTTTAACATTTTCTTATCCATTTACATGTAAATATACATTATATACATATATATACATATATCTAAAATTATTTGAATAATTAAATTATATAGCTTTTAAGGAAAATTCCACCTCTTATGCGCCAAAATTAACTTTCGATGAATATTTAGTGCGACAAGCTAATAATAGAAACACCAAAAATTTTGGGGCGTTACAGGTTTACTATGTTGTCAGAGTAGGTTGGCGGTAATATGACGAGTGGTAGGCAAGAGGAGTGGATTGTAGCTTGTGTCAGTGAACTGACAGAATGCGTGCCTTGTTGGTCCGATCGGACAAATGATGGCCGCTAACTCCTTAAGTGCCTTGAGCATCTGGGTCATGTGTTGGGCCTTCTGGACGACCAGGCCGCATTGTAAGCCTTTGGTTTTTGTCCTAAGCCTTTGGCTTAGCTAGTTTTTGGGTTGTGATTTACTCATGCCAAAAATGATTATCAAGAAAATATCATTATTTATAAAAATTGATGATAAATGACTAAATTCTTACATTCCATCTTTATAATTTCAAAATTTATCATTTAATTAAATTAGAATTTGAGTTTTTCTTTCTTTTTAGTGCCTCCTCCTTTTTTGGAAGTGTTTACCGAGAGCAAATATATTAAGTAACGTTTTCCTTTCTGTGTTTTTTTTTTTAATTTTTTTATGTCAAATTATGATATAAAGTTAGAGTATGCCACATTGGAGATATTTTTAATGTAAATTTATATTTTCTAATTTATCATTTATTTTATAAAAATTAAATAATAAAATAACATTTTTCACAAGTTTCGACTAATATTTCATAAAAAGGAGTATTGTAATTAAAATATCAAAATTGGATGAAATGACTAATTTGAGTATGTGATTTGTGCTTCAAATTAGAATTTTATAAGATTTTAAAGTATTAAGAGTCCTGTTAGAATAGGCAACAAACCATACAAGAAAACTAGATATTTACAATTAATACAAAAATATCATCTATCCTTAACATGCCCCCTCAAGTTGAGCTGGGTGTGATCAACTGTAGCAATAAATTGGTACTCGGCCTCCATAGATGAACGAGCAACTGCATGCTGCTTTCGGGAAGACCAAGAAATTAAATTGCATCAAAGGTAGACAACATAGCTAGAAGTAAACTTCTTGTCATCAATAGGACTTCCCTAGTTGGCGTTAGAAAAGCCAGATAATTGCAGATTAGAGGAAGGCGACAATAAAAGAGCATGTGAGGCAGTGGCACATAGATACCGAAGAATGCGTTTCATCGATGCTCAATGAATATCCGTTGGAGCATGCATAAACTGAGTTATTTTATGGACAATAACGGTGGTATTTCGCCATTTAAAGTCAGATGTTGAAGTCCTCCTTAATGCTTCGATATAAAGTAAGGTTATCAAAACGATCACCAACACGCAAGTCTAGATTTTCTGAAACAGATATAGGTGTCGAAGAATCTGTTAAAGTATGCATACTGGCTCATTATAGCAAGTCAACAATATATTTATGTTAAGAAAGATGGATAAAGCCTCAATGCCTAAAATATAGTGTATATTAGGGGTGTACACGGATCTAAATCTTTTTATACCGAACTAAAATACCGAAAAAAAAGATTCAGAAGCAAATTGTACCGTTAACTTTTTTGACTAAAATCAAACCGAATTGTACCGTTGATTAGAACCGAACCGAATTGTACTGGAACCGAACTAAGAATCGTATGTATTGAACAGTACCAAACTGTTCTGGAACCGAATTGGACAGAAATACGTGATATTTATTAATTATTATATATAATGCTAGTAATTTATATATAAATATTATTTATAATTTATATTATATATTTATTATATAAATTTAACTTCATAATTATTTGTATGAAATATTTTAATGCACCAAATTAATATAATAAATAGTTAATAAATTAAAATGGATATTTTAATTATTAATAAGAGAAATTAAATTATTATATCTATATCAATATGTAATTAATTTTATTTACTTTTAGTGTCATTCAATTAATACTTATCTATTTTCGTCACAATTCTTATATGAGTATGTAAATTAAAAATCTATTTATATATAAAAATTTATTAAAAATAAAATTTTACCAATTAATGTAAATGTATGAGTATATAATATTGTTGGAGTCGGGATGCGCCCATGACTTCTCGGGTTGACCCAGGATATATGAATCGGACTGGGAATCCTACTAATATAGACTGATATCCATATTAGGAGAATATCAAGGGATTGTGCCTCTTGATATTCACCTACAACCCTAACTTCCCCTTTAATATGAAATTAAAGGGGGTAACTCCCATAATGGGAGTTAATTCCTACTTAATGTGCATTCATCTCCTTTGGGAGATGAATGCCTATAAGTAGGTTTCTTTTCTTTGAGAAAAGAAGAAGAAAAGAAAGGACACACCGAAACTCTGTCGGATTATCCTCTCGCCCGTTTTTATTCTCTAAAGGTTTTTAGACTGTGAAAGAATTGTTGTCATCCCGCTTGTGGATTGCAGACAGACCAGTGACGCCAGAAGTGATTCTTGCTGACGCTTCCGCTTTAGTCTGCCCTTCAAGAGCTAGGTAACAAATAACCCGATTTTGTTACCTCAATTTATGCATGTGGCATGATATAAATCTTTCAAATATTAATCACCTTATCAATAATTCAATTTATTTTTTGCATCACTCAACCAATACTCATATATTTTTAGCATAATATCTATATGAGTAATTGATAAAGCACAGAATGGTTTTTATCGAAAGAGAAGGAGAGCTGGCTATCTGGTAGTATAAGATTCGATCGGATGGATAAATCCTGCAAGAGAAGGTGCCCGGTAGGACCAGGCGTAAGCACTCTGAAACTTAAGTTAGTAGCTTTTAGAGAGAGAATGCTTAGAGATAGAATGCTAGAGATTCAATACCTGGTGCCATCATTTGCTGGTCTATTTATAAGAGACAGTTGAGGGGCACTTGAGTGCTTGGGATGTGCGCTGCCTTGTGTCGGATGGCTGATGGGACTGGCGGTCACATCAGCCGATCGGGCGTGTACGCTGCCTTGGAGCTCACGCCTACTACTCTTGCTTGTTGGGCCTTGGGCCTTGCCAGTCAATTGGGCTGACTGAATGGGCCATTATGCAAATGATATTTGTAGGGTTATAACTTGTCCCCCCTCGAACTGGTTCGATTGGGCATAGATTTGCCTTGGGTGAATCCGTCCGGACGGTGCTCGCTTCTAGTTGTTCCGATCGGGAGACATACGTTGGTGGAACTTTTGAATTTTGCACGGCGCTTTTTCTGAAGGGGTGAGCCTATTTGTACAGTTGTCTTTATTTAATGCTGCGCGTGTTCCGAGGGTGACGCTTCATTCTTCGTACAGCCATCATGGCTTTGGTACACGTGGCGTGCTACTAGCGACGAGATGGTTAGCGTGCCTCTGAAGTTTTGCCTATAAATGTGGCAATTCCTGTGCAGTTTTTACTTCACTTTTGCAATCCCTAGCGAAGCTCTGCCAAATTTTTTCCTCGTTTTTCTTGCGTTCCAGCAAGTTTCTTTTGCTTTCTTCTAAAAATTTTCAAGTGACCCATTGTCAAGTAAGTACCTCCTTTATACTTTTTTCTCATTATTTCTGATTTTTCATCTGCATTTATTCCCCTTAGGAGTTAGGATTTGCATTTTTTCCTTCTTTTTTCTATCAAAAATGGCTTCCAGTAGCGGCCAGTCCATAGATAGAGTTTTATGGAGGAGTACAGGGGTAGGACACCCGTTGAGCGTTGCTCTCGCTTGGGCCCTGGAGAGGTGGCTGAGATTCCAGCTAAATATGGCTTCCCTGATGATATTTTTGTGATGCCGTGCTCTGACTCTATGGCGGTGATAGAGGGGCCATTTAGAAAGGAGAAGAATGAGTGGTTCATCTGCCATTTGTGGAGTTTGGATGCAGGGATGCGTTTGCCCTTTGGCACATTTGGGACTGCCATGCTGAATGGCTATAGCATCGCCCCCAACCAACTGCATCCAAACGGGTGGAGATCGGTGGCCTGCTTCAAAATTTTATGCCAGATAGAAGCGATGGCCCCGACATTAGACCTCTTCACACACTTATTTTACGTCTCGTGTCGAAGCAATGGGACTGAATATTTCTTCACCAGCCGATCGAGGAAGAAGCTGATTAATGTGCTGACTTCCATGAAGGGGTTCAAGGAAAGATATTTCCTGATGGGAAGGGTCGGCGGCTTTGGCGTGAGCCTCGCTCGATTGGTCGGGGCCAATATCCTAAGGGACCAGGCCGCAGAATAGTCGATGTATGAGGCCGACATTCGGAAGCTGACGGACGCCGTAACTAGGAATAAAGGACCTTATGAATCCAACTTCCTTCTGAGAACGGTGCATGGGTCTTCTAGCTCTGGGGCCGCCGAGAACGTTCGGGTTGCTGAGAATGTTGAATGTGAGCATTAGGATCGGAGTAGAGGGGATAACATACTTTGTTATTCATGCATTGCATTTGCATCAAGAATTTCTTTTATAAGAGAAGAACTTATCTTGTTTGTACTTGTGATGCAGCTGCAATGACCGGTGGAGAGGACATGACACAGCAACTAGGCGCTCGGGCCAAGGCCAAGAGAGATGCCGATCGAAAGGCTAAGGAGGAAAGGAAGAGGAGGAAGATCCTGCCTGCCTCAGAGGTGCAGGCTTTGCGGGGTTCGACGGGTGCTCCTTCCACCGCCGCTCCAATTGCCACCGTCCCTATCTCTGCTGCTGCCCCTACCACTGTTACTGTCGTTCCGGCTGTAGCTACCACTGTCCCATCCTCTCGCCCAGCTCCAACTGTTTCAGGTGCTGCAATGGCTCGACCTCATAGGCGTCCGTTGATACTGCGGGACGAGTCCGATGAGGAGAAAGAACCAGGAGCCGTCTGTCCTCCCAATATCCAATCGTTGAGGGAGATGGCCCAGGGGAGGGCGGTGAGACTGGATGAGGTTGCCCAAAAGCATGCCGAGGAATCCGCATGAAAGAGGGCAGCAGATATAATAGCTAAGGTAAACGCTCAGGTTGAGGCCAGGGGCAAGGCTGTGACGTAGAGTGAGCCGACTCGGTAATCTGAAAGGCGACTCGTGCCTTTGAGGGAGTTCTTAAAGGAGAACTTTGATAGCGACTAGTCTCTCGATAGGGTGGCTAATTTTATTTGCCGTGGTATCCTGCAGGACAATGACCACAAAGACATCGAGGACCCTAGCTTGCTCTCCCATGAGTGTGCTCTGATCAACCATCAAGTTATGGAGGTGAGATTTGGCCGCTTTGTCCTTTGTTGCCTGGGAGTTGATGATGTCCCTTTGCGCTAAGTCCCCTTTCTTTTTTCCTTTTTACAGGTGGCCAGGAGGACTCAGCGCATGTACGGTATGGCCAACCTTTTTAAGGGGAGGGCAGAGGCAGAGGCAAATACTCGCTGCGAAGCCGCACGAAAGGAGGCCACCGCTCTTCGCTCGGAAGTGGCAGATTTGAAGAAGCAGTCTTCTGCTTTTCAGTTAGAGGCGGCAGCTCTAAAGAAGGAGTTCGACGGAAGAGCTCAATGGCAAAGTGAGGTAGACCGACTGAAAGGAGATGTCGCTCGCCTTGCCACCGACAGTGCTCAGTACCGGAGGTTCGAGAAGGAGACGGCCAGATTGAGCTCTGAGTGCCGGGACTTAAGCGCTGAGAACGCTAAGTTGATAGAGGGGAAAGGTCAAGTTGTGGCTGAGTGCGACCAACTGCGCGCAGAGCGGGAGTCGCTGAAGGTGTCTTTGGAGGACAAGGAAACCTCCTGGAGGAAGAAATTTGAAGAGGAGCTTGCCTCTCAGAAGGAGCAACTTCTTGATCAGCTGGGAGAAGCCCAAGGGAAGTTGCTCTCTCGTCTTATTCATGAGGCGGGGAGGCACTTTCCTGAAGTCGATCTTGAATGGATGGAGGATCCAACGGCTTTGCCTGATCCACCATCCAGCTATGATGAGGAGGATGCTCCTGGTGGGGAAGTTACTGGGAGAGCCTCTGGGGGGGGGGGGGGGGGACCCTTCGTCGACTGAGGTTCGTCAAGAGGCACCCCTTGAAGTCGAAGTTATAGCACCTTCGTCGGCAGGGCTTATTTTCGAAGGGGTAGCCGAGCCTTCTCAGCCTACCTCCAATCCTTCTTAGGCCGCCGCCAATCCGAGTGCAGAGCCTACTACTGATCCTCCTAGCAATGTAAAAATTGTAAATATAGAAGCTTAGCATAGAAACTTAGGTTAGTTTTGCTCTTGTATACTTTGTGTTGATTTCCATAAATTGTACTGTATACAATTCTTTGAATGAATGATAAATTTTGCATAATTTGCAAACTTCCATAGTTATGTATTCGCATATCTTTAATAACTTGTAAAATTGCATAAAATTTGCAAAGTTTGAACATAACTGGCTAAAACGCATATGAATTGCCAATGTGAAACACATTAACGAATCTCATATACTTCCTGAATTGGAATACTTTCTTGAGTCCAGTGACCGATTTGCCCAATCTGATTTAGGATGTATGATTAGTCGGCCATCTGGAATGACTTTGGAGCTAGACTTAGAATCAGGCAAATAGTTTTGTTCGTCAAGTTAGTGTTTGATTTGCATTCTGGTTCGTGACCGTTGCACAACAATTGTCTTTGGAGAAATGTTTGCCTTAATCTATCCTCAGTATTCGCATCTTGGATTCGGGATAGGCGTCGAATCTAGCGAATGAGTCAGTGCAAATGGAGCGCGTTCCGTATTTTTGGATCGGGGTATAGCAGATCCTAACGGATGGGATCAACATAAGGTTCGTGGTTCCCGTATTTTCGGATCGGGATATTCGTCGATCCTAACGGTCGAACTGTCGGGTGCTCGTCTTTATTCCGTATCTTGGGGTCGGGAATTGCATCAACCCTAACGGTTGTTTTGTTCCTGCAAAGAAGTGGGTTCGAACTTTCACATTTTTGGCTCGGGACGAACGTCGAGCCTAGCGTATAAGTTATGATATGCATGCTTTGCAGGTAATTTAATAAAAAAGAAATTCTTTACACAAAGATGAAAAGGAACCTCTTTATTGATTGAACATTCGTTGGATCTGGACACATCATTACAAGTGGTACTTTTTAAGTACTTCAACATTCTAGCTCCTGGGGATATCTTGCCCTTCTAATGTTCTGAGCTTGTACGTGCTCGGGCTTAAAACTTTGGAGACCTCATAAGGCCCTTCCCAATTTGGCATTAACTTGCCCACTCCTGCATTTCCCATACCTCTGTCCGCCTTTCTGAGCACCAAGTCGCCGATGTTGAAAGCTCTAGACTTTACTTTGGCGTTGTGATATCTGGCGATCCTTTGTTTGTAGGTGGCAATCTTGACATAGGCATCCTCCCTTCTTTCTTCTGTAAGATCCAGATCCTGGCATCTTTCTTGGATATTCGTTCGTTCAGAATAGAATGCTGATCTGTAGGATGGGAGGCCGACTTCTACGGGTATCATTGCTTCGGAGCCGTAGATAAGAGAGAATGGCATTTGGTGAGTGCCTGTCCTTGGTGAAGTTCTATAAGACTATAGGACACTCTGCAGTTCTTCAGTCCAATTGCCTTTCGCCTCTCCCAACCATTTCTTTAACCCTTCTAGAATGGTCTGGTTGGAGACCTCCGTCATTCCGTTGCTTTGAGGGTGAGTAACCGAGGTGAATCGCAGGTTGATGTTTAGGCCTTGGCAAAAATTTATGAAGATGGAGCTGTCGAACTGCTTGCCATTATCTGTAATGAAAACGTTAGGTAAGCCATACCTGCAAATGATGTTCCTCTACGCAAAGTTCTTGACCCTCTCTGCGGTGATCGTCGCTAGGGGTTCTGCTTCGATCCACTTGGAAAAGTGGTCAACTGCCACGATGAGGAACTTCATCTGTCTTTTTGCTTGGGAAAAAGGTCCCAGGATATCCAATCCCCACTAATCAAATTGTAACAACCCAAAAAGGGTCTAGTCAAAATTTGAATGCTAAGTCGAAAAACTAAGGGTATTTCTGTAATTTGTGCATAAGAAAATTGGTCAATAAGGATTTAATTGTGTAAATTAATTAAGCAAAGTATTTAAGTGAAGCAAATATCTTGTGGATTATGTGTATGGTAACAAGGATTTAATGTGTTGTATATGGAAGTATCTAGTGTGGTTTGCGTATAGTGCCAAGGTTAGAATTAGTCAAAGATGGATTTTGGATTCAATAAGGTCATGACAAGTGGACCTTTAGGAAGTGGACAAGTGGCATGGTTGGTGTGAGCATTTAGTGAGAAAGAAAAAAAGGAAAAGAAGAAAGAGAGAAGGGCAGAAGTTCACGTTTCTGCCCTCTTCTCCTTCCCGTTTTCTATTTTCTTTTCTTCTTTCCCATTTCTTGCTCTTCCTCTCTTGGTTTTGTGTGAGTTAGAGTTGATTTGGTAGAGTTTGGGAGCAAGATTGAAGAGGTAAGTGGTTAAGTTTTGGTTATTTGTGCTTTGATCTTCTTCTCCTTCTAGTTTGTTTTTGATTTTGGGGAATCTAGGGTTTTGGATTAAGAATTTCTGGGTTTGTTTGTGCAAGATTTGGGTGGCAAGAAGGAAAGCCAGGGCAAGGATAAGGTTCTAGCTTGAATAAGAGCTGGGTTTTGGTCTTCAAGAGGTTTGGGAGTTGATTTTATCCCTCTGTTAGTTGGATGATTTTGCCCTAGTTCTTATGTGGATTGAATGTGTATTTGTGTGCTGTAATTCTTGATATTTTGAGTGTTTTTTTTGGATAAATGCATATATTGATCATGTAGTGAATATGAGTTAAATGTTAGTGATATAGTGAGGATTGTATGTGTTTTTGAAGAACATGAACATGATATGTGAATGAAATTTTGGATTTGGTTTTGATGGCATTTATGATGAATTAATGTTTGATTACTGTGTAAAATGTGTTTATGTGGCTTTGGGAATGTCCTGGAGGTGTAATAGAGGCATGAGGTAAGATTTATGCATGTTTGATTGGAGTGTGTGTGAGTGGTTTTGAAAACAGAGTGTTACAGGGCTAGTTTAGGGTTGAAGAAATCGTCTCTGTCGCGAGCGCGACTTTGTCGTGATCGCGACAGAGGCAATTTCTCCTATCTTCGTGATCACGCGTGCATGAGCACTAGTAGTGCTCAAGAGCACTAGTCGTGCTCCGGAGCACGAGCACTAGTAGTGCTCACTAGCACTAGTCGTGCTCCAAGAGCGCTAGTAGTGCTCCAGAGCGCTAGTCGTGCTCCAGAGCGCTAGTCGTGCTCCTCAGCGCTAGTTGTGCTCCTTGCCTGTTCTCCGCAGTGCCTCTCGCCTCTGTCGCAAGCGCGACCTCCAGTCGCGATCGCGACAGTAGGTCCTCTCCTTTGCCCTGTTTTGCTCCTGAACGTGATTTTTTTCTTGTCCCATCTTGCTTGTTTCATCCTAGTGCATGATGTATGCTTATTTATTCTACATTTACTATCTGATTAGAGTTTTGAATTGGTAATTAATGACATGTTAGTGTCCTGTTTTGTTTACCCCATAATGTTAAATGTTATGAGCTAAGTGAGTGAGGTTGGCCTGAAGTGTCATTGTAGTGGATAAAATGTTATGAGCTGAGTGAGTGAGATTGGCCTGAAGTGTCAGTGTAGTGGATAGATAAGCATGCTTATAAAGGGATAGTGAGTGCAGCAGCCTATGTTTGCCTTTGGGTATAGCGATGACCCCGCTAATAGGGTTTAGTGATACCGTTGAGAAATTTAGCTACGGTCAAAATTGCAACCGAATATTTCGTTACTATTTTCGGTTGCTAATTTTGATTAGCAACGGAAAAATGATAAATTCAGTTGGTATTTTTCGTTGCTATTTCCTAATTTTTTTATAGTGATAAAAAAAGACAAATGGCTCTTTTATAAATATTTAAAAATATTGTATATTTAGAATTTAAATAAAAATAAAAAATGATTAGCAAGAGTTGCTTATTTCAAGCACTGAAGTCATAATTAAGTTAAATCGTCATAGAAAAGGTTTGTCATCAAGCAAACGTCATGGCTGTGCTAGTTTTGTTGTTTTTTAGATGGGTGTTCCCATCTTTAATCACCAATAAATAAATAGATAACAGGTTTGCCATTTTATTTTGTCTTTCAATTGCTATGTTATTTAATATTTTTGTTGATTGATGTGCTTAGTTGGAAATCTCCCGCCAGCAAAGCCCTGACGTATTTTTCATGTTTTAACTTAATAAATCATGAACCCAGATTCTAATGAACGTAACTTTAATAAATAAACTAATATATATTTGTGTTTCTTAGTTGACAAATGACAACACTTTGTTCTTTTGTTCTATCAACATAATAATAATAATAATAATAATAATAATAATAATAATAAAAGTATGTTCTTTTCTACTTTGTTTTTATTTGAAGTTTGGTAGAGGCGGCAAATGCCCACTGTGGGGAGAAAATGAAAGGCATCTTCTAATTTATTTAGATTTTTTTTTTTTTAGTTTATAACTGTGCGGTGTCCTGCAAGGACCCCAACTGTGTAAAAGGCATCTTTAAGCCCGTAACTACATCCAAACTAATCCTTACTCGAGCCGTGTCGGTCCCTTGCGGGAGGCTAAGCTCTGTCCCAAGTATTTAAAGTGCCTGCATACATGAGAATTCGAACTTACGACCTCGCTTAAGTCAGGAGAGTCGCCAACCAACTCACTTGCACCCCTCGGGTTATGAAGTAAATCGGAACTACATTTGCAAACTATATATATAAAGGGGAAAGCGGTGAAGGCTGTTAATTAAGCAAAGCACTTATACACCTTATCAATCCAAAAACCCTACTAGTTACTGTCTAAACTGATAAAAGCTTGGAGCTTATTAATGAAGAGAACGGAGCTTATCTTCGTACCGTCGCCGGGCGTCGGTCATTTGGCAACTACCGTTGAAGCTGCAAAGCTTTTCCTCGACAAAGATGATCGTCTCTCCATCACTATCCTCATCGTTAAGCGATCTTCCGATTCTAAACTCACCGATTATACCAATACCCTCACTACGACAAGTCGTTTCCGGTTCATCATCATACCCATGGTGGAGTCTCAGTCTGACTCATTCAGTCTTGATTTCGGGGAAAACCAAAAACCGCAAGTCAAAGAAGCAGTTTCCGATCTCATTGCCACTTCTGACTTGACACTCGCCGGATTTGTTCTCGATATGTTCTGTACATCGATCATTGATGTGGCTAATGACTTTGGTGTCCCTTCTTATATTTTCTTTACTTCATGTTCTGCTTTCCTTGGATTTATGTTTCATTTGCAGCTTCTACACGATGAGCAAGAACTTGATCCTACTCAGTTCAAGGATTCCGGCGAGGTTGATGAGTTGACGGTGCCTACTTTGGCCAAACCACTTCCGGCTAGGCTTGTGCCGTCAGTGATGATTCATGATGATAAGCTACCTCATGTCCTCAACCTCACAAGAAGGTTCAGAGAAGCCAAGGGTATTATTGTGAATTCATTCATGGAGCTGGAATCTCATGCTTTCAAATCTCTGTCCAATGGAGATAATCCTCCTGTTTACCCTGTGGGACCCATTTTGAATTTGGGATCCGATGGTCAGAAAGAAATTATGAATTGGCTAGATGATCGACCACTGTCATCGGTTATATTCCTGTGCTTCGGGAGCATGGGAAGTTTCCGCGAGGATCAAGTGAGAGAGATCGCATGTGCACTGGAACACAGTGGACAACGATTCTTGTGGTCCCTACGTCGTCCAACGCCATCGGGTCAAACAAAGCTGATGGAATACCCGACGGATTACGAGAATCCTGAAGAAGTGCTACCCGTTGGATTTTTGGATCGAACGGCTGGGATTGGAAAAGTAATTGGATGGGCCCCACAATCTGCAATACTGGCCCACCCATCCATTGGAGGCTTTGTTTCACACCGTGGATGGAATTCTACACTGGAGAGCATATGGTTTGGTGTTCCAATTGCGACGTGGCCAATGTATGCAGAGCAACAATTCAATGCCTTTGAATTGGTGAAAGAGTTGGAAATGGCTGTGGATATTAAAATGGATTATAGGAAGGATAGTGAAATGATAGTAAAAGCAGAAGATATAGAGAAAGGGATAAGGTGTGTGATGGAACAAGATAGTGAAATAAGGAGAAAAGTAAAAGAGATGAGTGAGAAGAGTAAGAAGGTGTTGATGGATGGTGGATCTTCAGACACTGCTTTGAAACATTTCATTCAACATGTCATAGATAATGTTTCTTGAAAATGTTCTTTATAGTCTCCGTGAACTTGTTTGTGATGTAATAATGGGCAAATCTCATCTTTATAATGCTTTTTCTACATTACATATTCAGTTGCTTAATTAAAATTAAGTCGAACGTCGAAAATGTTATACTAAAAATAAAATGAATTCGCTTACAGTTGGATGGCTATGATGCAATTGAGACCCATTCAGAAGAAAATAAAACTTCTAATTCCCATTTAAAAGGCAGGGAATTAATGAATTTTTTTCTAGATGCTGCACATGATGCTTCCAAGGATATTGGAGGAGTTAGGTAGTAGCCCTTGTCTTAACTTATAGTCGTAGATTGGCACGGGTGGTTGAGGAATTGTAATGCTCTAATAATTTGTCTCACCTCAATCTTATGCTCGAATAGTATAAAGTCGAACACTGATATCACTTGTCGAGTGTTTGTTATTCTGTTACGAGAAAAAGAAATCAAAATACCTACTGGTATGCTCTTCATTTACACTGTGACTTTATAGGATTTTGAATCATCTCTCGATTGTATTGAATTAACATATTGCAGCCTCCGCCATTGGGATATTGACCATGGAAATACGTGATGTCCATGATCAATGCCCCTGTACCTTCGCCTTGCATATACTGTGTATTCTCAACCCATTTTGGGAAGAAATTGGTGTGCAATCAAGAATTTATATAGGAAATTAAGTGATAACACAGCAAATATCATTTGCCTTAAGGCCCATTCAGCCGGCCCACTTAACTGGCAGGGCCCAAAGCCCATCAGCAAAAGGTATCAGACACGAGCTCCTAGGCGATGCACACGCCCGATCGGCTGATGTGACCGCCAGTCCTATCAGCCGCCTGACACAAGGCAGCACCCATGCCTATCACCTGCTCCATGTCATGTCGCCGAATACCTACCCTGACAGCCAGTAATCACTCCCCAGGCACTCGAGTGCTCCTCAATTATCTCATATAAGTAGTCCAACCAACAATGGTACCAGGTATTGAATCCATATCATTATCTCTCTAAAGCACATTCTCTCTAAGCTACTAACTTAAGCTTCGGAGTGCTCACGCCTGGTCCGACCGGGCTCTTCTTACTGCAGGGTTATCTCATCCGATCGGAGCGACCTCTCTCCTACAGATAAAGACATTTTTTGGATTTATCATTTGGTGCTCTCGTTGAGAGATGGCAAACTCAAGATCCAATGAGAATACGACCCCCATGGACCTCGACCATGACGACAACACCCGTGCCATATCAGGCACCTCGAGAAGGAGAGAAGCGCCCGCCAGGCCCCCCATAAGGGCCAACCTCCTTCCCGAATTCGATGATGCCGCAATAAGGCAACCAGAGGATACCCCTATCACTGTGAGAGACATGCGCGCTATTCTCAGTGACTTTACAAAAAGCATTGTCCAAACCCTCAAGAAGGGTAAGATGCTAATCGCTTCTAAAAGAGCCCAAGAGGATTACCTCATGGGCGAAGACTTCAGAAGAAACAGGAACAAGGGAGTCATTATTAATGAATCCCGAGTTCAGGGAGCCAGGAAAAGTGCAACCAGAACCCCAGGCAAGAGCGACAAGGGAAAGCAGATAGTGTCTGCAAGTAGGGCCTCTCCCTACAGCAACAGGTCTGCTACTCTGTCTACGAGGGATGATGTGTCCTACATGTGCACCCCAAGTCGCGGCCAAACGAGAAAGCACAAGGGCGAGTCTACCGCCATGACCCTGAGCAAACAGAATCCGTCGAACAAGCAGGACCAGTGGTTTATGCAGAAGCTCAAGCAGTTTGGTGTCCTCGCGCCCAAAAGAGGCACCTTCGAAGGAAATACTTGTGGGAACACTGCCTCTCCCTTCTGCAGAGAGATCACCGATGCTGAGCTCCCCCCCAGGTGGCGAGATGTGGTCATGGAAAGGTACACAGGCAAAACAGATCCTGCCACGCACCTGGCAGAGTACTTGACCAAGGTACAGGTCTATACTTATGACGAAAGAATAGCCTGTAGGGTTTTTCCCACCACTTTGGGTGGGGATGCATTGACATGGTTCCATGAGCTGCCCATGGGATCCGTTACGTCGTTCAGACAGTTAAAGGAGCTGTTCACTATGAGGTTCATTGTGCAAACACGCGCGCCCAAAACGGTGAACGACCTGTGCAATCTTTACCAAAGAACCGATGAAAGTCTTCGAGACTACATCGACAGGTTTCAGGCCACCATGTCTGAAGTAAGAAACGTCAGTGTGGAGATGGCGACTACCGCCTTACAAGGGGGCACCACTGACCGACCACTCTTCGAGTCGCTTACAACAAGACCCCCATCCAGCTTCGCTGAGCTAATGGAGAGGGCTAGGCAACACATCCAGTTGGATGATGCTCTCAGGTCCAAAAGCAGAGGAAGGACCAGCGTCCTGGACCGCCTACAATATCCGGAAAATCGCTCTACTCAAAGAGCCTCAGCTTCCGATCGGACAGCTAAAGGCCAAGATGGAGCTCAAAGCTCCAGAAATTCAGGCCAAGCCAGGGGATCGGGAAGAGACCGGAATCCGCATCCAGACGACCAGGCAGAGAGGACATACACCCCTCTCAATGCTACTCCGACTGCGGTGTTAATGTGGATCAAAGAGAAGCACCGCAAAGTCAACTGGCCCAGAGACCTCTCCGGAAGAAGTCGGGATGCGAGAGACCCGAGCAAATATTGCGAATTCCACAGAGACGTCGGTCATTTAACCGACGAGTGCACTTCGCTAAAAAAAGAAATTGAAAGGCTGATACGCCGTGGGGCCCTCAGGAGATTCATAGGCCCGGCCAGAGGGGATGAACCCTGCAGACAGCCGAAGCCTAGAAAGGACGATCCTGACTCAGACGACGATGAGCGCAGGAACCCCAGAAATGCCGATCCGGGTAGGCCTTATGCGGGGGTAATAAATGTGATCACCGGAGGGTCATCATACGGAGAGAATCTCCCCAAGAAAGGGAAAGGAAAAGGCGTTTACCTCTCCCGACAGGCAGAGCAGCCTGCCTCAGTCACCATTTCCAGCGAAGACGCACGAGACGTCTTGTTTCCACATGAGGACGCTCTCGTTGTAAGAGCTCGGATAAACAATTTCAATGTAAAAAGAATCTTGGTGGACAACGGCAGTGCTGTCAACGTCCTAACTCTCCAGGCCTACCGAGCCATGGGACTTCCGATCGGAGAGCTGAAGCCGAACGCCACTCCTCTGATCGGCCTGGGCAACGCTACTATTCCCGTGACGGGATCTGTAGAGCTTTTTGTCGAGCTCGGCCAAGAAGCAATAGCTCATGCTTGCAAGGTAATTTTTATGATTGTTGACATGACATTTGCCTACAATGCCATTTTTGGCAGACCACTGCTTTTCCAGACCGGAGCTGTGACGTCCATCCGATACATGGTGATGAAGATTCCGACCACAGGAGGCGTCGCCATCTTGAGAGGTGACCAGAAAGCATCCAGGGAGGCTTATATCACCATGATAAAGCAGCAGCGAGAAGCGATGGTCGTAGAGCCAGGCCTCGAACAGCAAGAGCAGGCGGAAAGGCCCAGGATGGACCCAGCAGAGGCCACAAAGGCCAGGTCGCTAGATAAAGGTAAAAAAGTTCAGGTGGGGACAAGCATGGATGGAACAACTGAAGAAGCTATCATGCACGTCTTGACCATCAATCAAGCGACTTTTGCCTGGAAGCCAGAAGATATCCCTGGCGTGGACCCCAAAATAATCACCCACAAGTTAAATGTGGACCCAAGCTTCCCTCCGATCCGCCAAAAGTTGAGAAGGCACGCGCTCGATCGGAGGAAGTTCATTTCAGAAGAGATTGATAGGCTACTCAAGACCGGAACTATCCGAGAGGTAGACTACCCTGAATGGCTGGCTAATGTGGTGTTGGTCAAGAAGAAGTCTGGCAAGCTGCGAATGTGTGTCGACTTCACCGACCTCAACAAGGCATGCCCCAAAGACAGCTATCCCTTGCCAAGTATAGACCAATTGGTAGACGCCACAGCATGCCATGCCATTTACTCTCTTCTGGACGCATATGCCGGCTACCACCAAATTCTGATGTGGCTCCTTGATCAGGAGAAAACCAGCTTCATCACAGACGACGGAACGTTCTGCTACAGGATGATGCCGTTCGGACTGAAAAATGCTGGGGCCACGTATCAGCGCCTGATGAACAAGATTTTTAAAGACCAGATCGGGCAGAATGTCGAAGTTTATGTTGACGACATGATCGTCAAGAGCCGAAGCGCCGAGGAACATCCAGCCGATCTGGCAAAAGTTTTTGACACTCTAAATAAGTTCCAGATGAAGCTCAACCCCGAGAAGTGCGTCTTCGGGGTACCATCAGGAAAATTCTTAGGATTCCTAGTCTCTCAACGAGGGATCGAGGCAAATCCAGAAAAAATAAAGGCCATCCTCGAGATGCAACCCCCCAGGAACATAAAAGACGTCCAGAAGCTGAATGGAAGAATAACAGCCTTGGGACGATTCATTTCCTCTTCAGCCAAGCGCTGTACGCCTTTTTTCAAGAAGCTAAGGAAGAGCGAAACTTTTGTCTGGGGGGAAGACTGCCAGCGAGCCTTCGAAGAGCTGAAGGCATTCCTCACCAACCCGCCGCTGCTCAGTCGACCGGTACCAGGTGAAAATTTATACCTCTATTTAGCCACCTCTAAGGAAGCTGTTGCAGGTGCTTTGGTCCGAGAAGAAGATACCCAACAGCTACCCGTGTACTACGTAAGTGAAGTACTCAGAGGTGCAGATCTGAGAAAGGGACCGGTTGAGCAGCTCATTATTGCCCTCATGATGTGTGCAAGGAAGTTGAGACCTTACTTCGAGGCGCACACAATCGTCGTCCGATCGGGTCATCCTCTGAGAAAGATACTCCAGACGCCCGATCTGGAAGGCAAAATGGTGGGATGGGCGATTAAACTACAGTCCTGGGATGTCAGATATGAGCCCAGAAAAGCTATAAAGGCCCAGGCTTTGGCGGACTTCGTAGCCGAATTTGCGGGTGAGGAACCACCAAGTCAACCCAAGCCACAAAGCTGGGAAATGATAGTGGACGGCGCAGCTAACGACACTCGAGGAGGCGTCGGAATAGTAATAAAAGGCCCTTTGGGCATCACAATAAGGTACGCCATAAAGCTTAATTTCAAAGCTTCTAATAATATGGCAGAGTATGAGGTGCTCCTTCAAGGGCTGAGACTGCTCCATGCAATCCGACCGGAGACAGTGGCCATTAGGAGCGACTCCCAGCTGGTCACCAGTCAAGTTTTGGGGACTTTCGAAGCACGTGAGGCCGCAATGATCCAGTACTTGGCCAAAGTCAAAACTGCCTTCGCAAAACTGGAAGAGGCTGGATCGGAATGGGTGCTACAGAAAGTCCCGAGGGACCAAACTGCAGAGGCCGATCGGCTAGCTAAGATGTCTGCTTCCGCTCAAACCGTCATAGAGGAAAACATCGTTGTTGTCGACCAGACTTCCTCCTCCCTGGACGAACCAGAAATGATGGAGCTTGACCAAGAGAATGAAACCTGGATGAGCCCGATCAAACAGTTCCTTCAGACCGGGTATCTGCCTGAGGACAAAGATGAAGCTCGAAAGGTATCTCGAAAATCTTTAAATTACTCCATCATTAACGATGATCTGTACAAAAAAGCTTTCAGCCACCCTTGGCTCAAGTGCGTGACGGAGGAAGAGGGAGACTATATCCTCAGAGAGCTCCACGAAGGCATATGCGGGGCGCACGAGGCAAGCAGGGCCATGGCAAAAAAAGCCCTTCAGACGGGATATTACTAGCCTAGCATGCTCAAAGACGCCCAGGAGAAAGTAAGAATATGCCCACAATGCCAAATTCATGGCAGGATTATAAGGCAGCATGGAGCAGACCAGCAGCCGATCGGAGTTGCATGGCCATTCGACCAGTGGGGGATGGACATCCTAGGACCTTTTCCCCAAGGCAAAATGCAGATGAAGTTCCTCATAGTAGCAGTAGACCACTTCTCCAAGTGGATTGAGGCTGAATCAGTAGCCACCATCACAGCCGAGAGGGTCAAAAGCTTTACATGAAAGAACATCATCTGCAGGTATGGTTTACCCAATGCTTTTATTGCAGATAATGGCAAGCAGTTCGACAGCTCCGTCTTCAGAAACTTTTGCCAAGGCTTGAACATCAAACTAAAGTTCACATCTGTCGCTCATCCCCAAAGCAACGGAATGATTGAGGTCTCCAATCGGACCATCTTGGAGGGATTGAAGAAGCGACTGGGTCAAGCCAAAGGCAACTGGACTGAAGAACTGCAGAGTGTCCTGTGGACATACAGAATGTCCCCCAGGACAGGCACTCATCAGACGCCATTCTCCCTTGTCTACGGCTCTGAAGCAATGATTCCTGTAGAGGTCGGCCTCCCTTCTTATCGATCGGCTCTCTACTCCGAACGGATGAACACTCAGGAGAGATGCCAGGACCTGGATCTCATCGAAGGAAAGAGGGAGGACGCCTCCGCCAAGATCGCTGCCTATAAACAAAGAGTGGCCAGATACCATAATTCTAAAGTAAGGTCCAGAACTTTCAATGTAGGCGATCTGGTGCTCAGAAAGGCAGAATTAGGCTCAGGAAACGCCGGAGTGGGAAAGCTAATGCCAAATTGGGAAGGGTCCTATGAGGTCTCTAAAGTCCTAGGCCCGAGCACTTATAGGCTCCGAACTGTTGAAGGACAAGATGTCCCCAGAAGCTGGAATGTTGAAGTACTCAAGAAGTACCATATCTCGTAATGTATCAGGACCTGGCAATTGCCCGATTAATAAAAAGGTTCCTTCTTTCATTATTATTCAATTAATACACAATATAGTGTTCTACGCTAGGCTTGATGCCCATTCCAAGCTACAAAGTGTACATGTCGTGATGAAGGATCTTACCTTCCCAAATATTATACATGTAATAGAGGATCTAACCTCTCTTGCTCGATTATGCAATTCCTATGCAATTCTACGAGTATCGTTTAGCTCGGTCGTGCAGCTTTTATGCAACTTTACGAGTACCATCCAACTCGATTATGCAATTACTAGGCAATTCTACGAGTATCATTCAGCTCAGCTATGCATTTCTCATGTAGCTTTATGAGCATTACTTAGTCTAATTGCGCAAATTTTATGCGACCCGAAAAGCCAGATTGACCCGATCGGTCATCAAGCTCAGGAGTTATCCAAATTCAGGAAGTACTTGCAAATTTAATGCGAATATTATGCTATCTCACGAGTAAATACTTAGCTCGATTATATCGCAAATTTTAATACAAATTTATGTATATATACTTGCAAAAAAATGCAATTTTATTAAGAATATCTCCACCATACAATTTGTAAAGAATTGTCACAAAGATAGGAAACAAAGGAAAAAGTAAAGCTGATCTAAATTCCTAAGCTAACTATCTATATTTACAACCTCCACTTCGCCAGGAGGGCCAACAACTTCTTCAGCAATCGGATTGGCGGTGGCTTGAGAAGGGTCGACAGCTGGCGGCACAGATACTGCCCCCCCTTCAGAGACAGGCCCAACAGAAGAAGGCGCCAATGGCTCGACTTCGGGCGCAGGAGGAACTTCCTCTCCGGCTCCAGAATCTGAAGGCGCCGCAGGCTCCACTTTAGAGGGAACCTCTGGAATAGTCTCCAGAAATGAAGGGCCTTCTACAGAAGCTCTCTCAGTGACTTCCCCCTCGGGAGCGCCTTCATCGTCATCATCATTTGGAGGAGCAGGCAGTGATGCCGGATCGTCCATCCATGACAAATCAACCCCGGGGAAGCGCCGCCCAGCTTCATGGACTAGCCGAGACAGCAGCTCCACCTGAGTGTCTGCTAACTCATCGATCAGGCGCTCCTTCTGGTTGGCAAGTTCCATTTCAAGAATCTTCGTGTAGGAAGCCTCACTCTCTCCTGCCGACTTCTTCAAGGACTCCACCTCCTCTTGAAGCTGCCCGCTCTCTGCCTTCAGTTTGGCATTCTCGGCGGCCAACTCTTTGCACTCGGCATCCAGTCGGGTTGCATCCGCCTCGAATCGCCGCAACTGCGCGCCCTCCGCAGATAGACGGGCAACTTCGCCCTTCAGCCTGTCGGCCTCGCTCTGCCGAGCCTTCAGATCCTGAGCACTCTGGTGAGCCTCCTTCCTCAAGGCTACTATCTCCGACTGAGAAGCAGCATACCGCTCCTGCAGCTTGGCCACCTCAGCTCGAAGGTCAGAGTCTTCTTTCTTAGCTGCTTCACAATGTGTGTTCGCCTCCGCCTTGGCCACAGCGCCTGACTCGGCCCTCCCTCTCCACAAATGGGCCATCATGTGCAGCCGCTGTGTCCTCCTGGCAGCCTACACAGAATCAAAACCAAAAGATTCAGACACAAAGGTGCAAACAAGCACCAGAAACAGTCAGTAAAGTACTTACATCTATCAGCTGCTGGCCAATAGCTTGGGTTTCCCTGCTGAGCTGACTGGCGTCGCCAGCATCCCGATGATCGTCGTCCCGAAGAAGACCCTTGCAAATGAAACCGGCCACCTGGCCCACAGACCAGTCATCGCCGAAGTTCTCTCTCAGGACTTCCTTCATAGGGACGATCCTCCGATCGGACGAACGCCTGGGAGACTCGCCGTGCTGCACCGCTTTGCCTCTTGTAGCAAGCCGTGCATCCGATTCGGCGATTAGCTCAGCAGCCCTCTTTTTGGCCGCCTCCTCTGCCCTCTTCTTGGCAGCCTCTTCCGCCTCTCGGATAGTTGGACCGATCGGCTGATCATCTTCGTCCGACTCGTCCCGAAGAGTGTGGCGACGGCGGCGTAACGGCCGAGCAGAGGCCTCTCCTCGAGGCACAGTCATCGGACCAGCAACAGTGGAAGTAGGCACAGTAATAGCAGCTGGGGGCGCCGACGAGATTGGTACAGCAGCGATGGCCGGAGTAGTCGTAGAAGCACTGACCGCCCCCTTTGAGGCTTGAAGCTCGGAAGACAGGATCAACTTCCTCCTTTTCCTTTGCTCCTGCGCTTTCTTCTCTGCCTCACGTATTTGGCGGATCCGATCGCCAAGTTGCCTGGAGGCCTCACTCCCACCAGCCATCTCAGCTGCACAACAAAAAATAAGCTAGATAAGTTTTTTCGCACACAAATTACCTTCACAAAGCATAAATAAAATGCAATGCATTATGATGCATAATGGCAATGTTTTCTTCACGGCCCTAATGCTCACGTTCTACATCCTCAGCGCCTTCAGAGCTGGAAGACCCGAACAGGGTAGTCAAGAGCAAGCTGGACTCGAAGGGTTTCCCATTCCTGGCGACGGCGGTCATTAACGTTTTAATGTCCTGTTCGTACGAAGGCTGACCGACGGCTAGGTCATTCAGAGCCTTGACCCTGACCGATCGGGTGAGGCGCACCCCAAATCCACCTTTCCTCCCCATCAGGAAATACAGTTCTTTGTACCCTTTCATAGAGGTGGGGACGACCATCAATTTCCTCTTTGGGCGGCTTGTAAAGAAATACTCCGTTCCGTCGCTCCGACACGAGATGTAGAAGAAGTGGGTGAATAGCTCCAGAGTTGGCGCTACCGATTCGGCTATGCAAAGAATTCTGAAGCACGCCACCGATCTCCAACCATTCGGATGTAGTTGGTTAGGGGCGAGATCATACCCCCTCAACACCGCCATCTCGAAGGCGCCCAAGGGGATCCTCAGGCCCGCATCCAGGCTCCGAAGATGACAAATGAACCATTCCCTATTGTCTTGCCCAAAGGGCCCCTCCGTCACCGCCATTGATTCTGGGCAGGCCAATACCGCTATGTCTCCAGAAAGGCCATACTTGGAAGGAATTTCGGCTACCTCCCCGGCAGTTAGTCGAGAATGCAAATCGACGGCTGGTTTATTCTCATACCACTCCAAAAAACTTGTGTCTAACGCTTCAGCACTACTGGAGGCCATCTTCAACAAAAAATATGAAAGGAAAAGTGCAACTCTCTTTTTTCTAAATGAGATGGGTATGGAAAGAAAGCAAAGGACGAAAATCACGAAGAAAGCAAAAAGGGGAAAAAAGTTACTTACTTGATGAAAAGGACTTAAAAAGTTTGAAGAGGAATCAAAGAGTAGTTGCAGAGATCTGGGAATTAAACGAAGATTTCTGCAGAGCTTCGCTAGGGATTTCGAAAGTAAAGAAAAAAGCGCTTTACAAAGTCCCCTATTTATAGGCTCAAACCTCTCAAAAAACGCTAAACAACGCACCATTCAACGGGCGCCACGTGTCAAAAGACATTACGTCTCTGCAAAGAGTGAAGCGTCGCCCTCGGTACCTGCGCAGCATTAAATGAAAACAACTATCCAGGCATGCGCGTCTCCTCAGAAAGAGCGCCTTCTAAATTCAAAATCGCGCGTCAGTACGCGTCCTCGGATCGGGAATTTGCAGAGCCGACCCCATCCGAACGGACCATGCAAAGGCAAATCCATGCCCGATCGGACCTGTTGAGGGGGGACAAGTGATAACACAGCAAATATCATTTGCCTTAAGGCCCATTCAGCCGGCCCACTTAACTGGCAGGGCCCAAAGCCCATCAGCAAAAGGTATCAGACACGAGCTCCTAGGCGATGCACACGCCCGATCGGCTGATGTGACCGCCAGTCCTATCAGCCGCCTGACACAAGGCAGCACCCATGCCTATCACCTGCTCCATGTCATGTCGCCGAATACCTACCCTGACATCCAGTAATCACTCCCCAGGCACTCGAGTGCCCCTCAATTATCTCATATAAGTAGTCCAACCAACAATGGTACCAGGTATTGAATCCATATCATTATCTCTCTAAAGCACATTCTCTCTAAGCTACTAACTTAAGCTTCGGAGTGCTCACGCCTGGTCCGACCGGGCTCTTCTTACTGCAGGGTTATCTCATCCGATCGGAGCGACCTCTCTCCTACAGATAAAGACATTTTTTGGATTTATCATTAAGCAAGGAAGGTTCTTGTATTTTCTCTTGTATTCTATGCTTCTTCTATCCATCCATATCTAGCTTTTACTCTATAATGTTATGTGATGTCCTATCTTCTTCTCTTACAATTATTGTTGTTATGTGTTGTCCGTAGCTTTGTCTATGGGTCAGTTATGGACCCAAGAAAATGAAATCATAATCCATGAACACCTAACTCTATCCTTACCTTGAAACATAAAACACTATCAATAGTCAATTGCATGTTTGTAAAATGAATATGAGTTTATCAATGAAGATACAAATTTAGCCTAATTAAAAAATTTTAATAGTAATAAAAAAAAATTATTAATTTCATTATGTTATTATATTTTGATATTGTGTTCAAAACATTGATTTTAAATTCAGAATACTTTGTTCCAAGTCATATCATATTAAATTTCTTCACGTTCAAGTGATCCGGCAAATTCCTAAGTGGGCTCCTTATAGCTATAGGTAAAACTTAGAAGATTCCAGAAAAAAAGCCCGACTTCATAGAAGCCCAGAAACTCTAGAACATTCCATTATTTGACAAATCCAGCTCAATCCAGAAATTTCCAGAATACCCCTTCATAGAAGCCCAGAAACTCTAGAACATTCCATTATTTAAACCCCTAAGTATGAGTGGATTCAAAATGAAGAAGACCTTGTAGTATGGCCAATTTTTAGGTTCAAACGCTAAAGAAACATAAATCTCACAATCATCATCTAATTCTATCAAGTTCTTCTTCAAAGGCCTAGGATAAGACAATGTTTTCGATTTGTTAGTAGTAAGATTATAGATAAAATATTCAAAAGGTTCCTTGGAACAAAGAAGCAAACCTCTGGAGGATTGAATCAGTGAAATCTCGGTGATGAGTGCCTGATGTTGCATGTTTTGGTCTGTTTTTCCTCGCTTTATTACACTTTATTTTGACTTAAATTAGTACTTTTTACTTGTTTGATGATTTTGGTCATTGCAGGGTTAAAGTGGTAGAAATGAAATAAATTAAAGTTAAATTGAGTGAATTTGGAGAAACCATGAAAGTTCAAGAAATTTAGAAGTAAAGAGCTGATTTTGGGTTTAGTTTTACCCAAGGCTAAGGGGCACGGGTAAGGAACTGCTTTGCCTAAGGCTAATGGCCAAAACGCCACAGCAGAGGCAGATTTAGGTTTTTAACTTTGAAAGTTGACCTAGCCGCCATCCGGATTTCATCAGATTTTTAGGATTAATTAAGCTGTAATTTAAGGGATAATAGACAGTATTTTTAGGAAGATAATATTACATTTAATATTTGTAATTTATTTTCAAAGTTTGGATATGATTTGATTACCTTCCTAACTTATCTAGATTTTATTCCTATATAACTAGGGGAAAACGTGAATAGTGACATCTTTTTCACTTCTTTTTCATCTACGTTTATCTCAAAACTGTAACAGGGAGTTTATTTTTTTAATTTAATTTAATTTTATTTTATTTTTACTTCAATAATGTGTGGCTAAAAACTATTGTTTCAGTTAAAGATTAATTCAAAGCCAAGTTTTAATTTACCGTGAGATTGTTGCAATCATTTATTGTTCTTAATTTCATATAATGTTCATACTATTTACTGAAATTTAGAGAAATCATATCTCGATTATTGTTTATTTTAATCAATGAGGCGTCGTTGTTTATTTAATTAAATAACATACTGCTAGTTGAATCAGCTGAATCCGTAATTGTTTAGCGAAGTCAACAATAAGTGGCAATCATTGTAGGTTCCTCACAAGGGTTGTTGCACTGAGTAGATGCATAATTGAGTCTAAATTGGTTTCGTGTGAGGTCGATTAGTGATAAGTTTAAATTAAACAATGTTTTGATGTGAATTTAGAGATTATTTCTTAGTCTAAAAGCTGTTATTTGTGTTAATTTTTGATAAAATGTCATTTAATGTTAGTTGGTGCAATAAATGAAGATTTATGTTAATTTTGGCATTTTTAGGTAGTTTACACGGCGGTAAGGTTATTCCTCACCGCCGTGTGAAACGCAAATAAAAGAGAGAAGCAGAAGGAAAGTACACGGCGGTAAGGAAGACTCATACCGCCGTGTACCACGAGAATCATCCCTTACGTAAGTTGTTACACGGTGGCATGGAAGTCTCATACCGCCGTGTGAGGCATAAAATTTCCAGAAATTGCGGCACTGGACAAGGGAGCAAAATGTCAAGATTATTGACCAGAGGCATGTTACACGGCGGTGAGAGACTCTCATACCGCCGTGTAACCGAGTTGTGAACCAAATCTGCACAAAATCAAAGACTCTGAAGGCCACTTTTTGACTTTGAACTTTGAACGGTTATTTAGGGACTGAAGTTAGATTGGAAGGGGGTCGATGGGATTTTTCTGGAATGAAAAAAAAGAAGATTTATTTCTGCAACTTGAGAGTTAGATTTTAAAAATATCATCTTAGAATTTTAATGTAAGCTGTGGTTATTTTAATTCTGAGGGGAATAAAGAGAGAGTTTCTTATTTATTTTTGAAGTTTTGAGAATAGATCAAACGGGAAGAACATCAATTTTATTATTGTACGAATTTCATTTTCAGATTCAAATGGGTAATATCAATTTCTCTCTATTTAATTCAGTCTTTAATTCAAGTATGAGTGAGTAATTCTATTTCTTGTTAAGGGATGCCTTAATTCCCCAGTAAATCATGTGAATAATTTTGTATGGATTGTATTATGCATATACTTCAGTTTTACATTCTCTGATTTTATTTGTTGTTGCTGGTTTGAATACAAGTTAAGGGGAGATCTACCAAGATAAACTTTAATTGTAATCAGTTCATAAATACATACAAATATACATCAGTTTTATCTTCTTTGAAATTATCTGTTGTTGCTGGTTTGAATGCAAGTTAAGGGGAGATCTACCAAGATAAACTTTGATTGCAATCAACCCATAAATACATACACATGCTCTGTTCTATTTTAATCAACTTTCATTGATTTGATGAATCCGAATTGGTAGTTAAAATCTGTGAATGTTTATTTCAATAGGTTCAGAATGGTGGAAGATAAATGAGTTTAATATCTGAATCCGGAATGGTAAGATTATTTAACTTAGAACTTAAGATCTGTAATAATGCTAATTTAGGTGCTGAATCCGAATTGGTAAGTGCATATTTTAGAGAAGCTGGATCCGAAAGGCAAGCTATGGTATAGGCTAGATTATTCACTGATTGTATATGAAATTGTTGAATTAAGTATTCACATGATATTATTGGGGAGAATGGGTATTCCTTAGCAAGATCTCTTAGTTATTTTATCAACTCGCTGTATTATTAAATCGTTAATATTCTTAGACATTAATATCATTAGTTAGATTATTAATTCTTCTGCATTAAACAATCACCAAATCAAAATAATTGGGAATTCTTTAGCATATAATTAATTGTCAACACTTGCACAACACATTCCCTTGGGTTCGATAACTTGTGGTCTCAATTATATTCCACTATATTACTTGCCGATTCAGTACGCTTGCTGAGTACGCGTCAAGTTTTTGGCGCCGTTGCCGGGGAATAACGTTGTCAGTAAGTTTTGATTTTTATTTGTATGTGTTTTCATTTTCTGATTTTATTATTTTTATTCTTTTCAGGTAGTTGTGGTGTATGAGCAGAGTTAGACAAGGATCATTAGCACCCTACGACCCTGAAATCGAGAGGACCTTGCGTCAACAAAGGAGAGCCAACAGAGACAACAACATGGAAAATAATCCTCTCCCTATTGATGAAGTCCCTCCCGAGAACGAACAAGTGCCAAGGGCACATGAAGAGGTACCAAGAAATTATGGAGGAGAAGTCCCTAGACAGCGAACGATAAGGGACTATGCTGTGCCAAGATGGACTGAAGACCATAGGACAATTGTGCTGCCAAGAGGAGTACAATTTGAACTAAAACCAGCAACTATCAACATGGTGCAAAGAAATCAATTTTCTGGATCAGAAGTGGAAGATCCTGCACAACACCTGGATTTATTTTTGGAGATTAGTGACACAGTGCAGATTCCAGGAGTGTCATCTGACGCGGTAAGATTAAAGCTGTTCCCTTTTACATTGATTGGAAAAGCTCGTGAATGGCTGCAAATGCTACCTAGACAGTCAATTAGATCTTGGGAACAGTTGCAAGAAAAATTTTTGATGATATTCTTCCCTCCCACAAAGACTGCGAACATCAGAAATAGTATATTAGGCTTTAGTCAGATGAGTGAGGAGCCCTTTCATGAAGCATGGGAAAGGTTTAGAAGATTGTTGAGAAGCTGTCCACACCATGAGATAGCAATTTACCATTTGATGACCACTTTTTATTCTGGGGTTACACCACAGACAAGATCCTTATTAGATGCTTCATCAGGAGGGTCATTTATGAATAGGTTACCAGAGGAAGCTTTTCAATTACTGGATGAAATGGCAGCTAATGATGCTCAATGGTCTAATCCTAGAGCAGTTCCGAGAAGACAGGGGATACATGCTGTAGATGAGGTCTCGATGCTGAAGGCACAGATGGAGTCTATGAGGAAGGAGATGAATAGCTTCAAAGTGCAGAATGTAGCTGCAGTGGGCCAAGAAAATGGATGGTATGAACAGGAGCAAAGTGGGCAAGAAAGTGGAGCAGTGGGTGAAGTCAATGCTGTGGGAGATTTCAAAAGAAATGACCCTTACAGTAACACGTATAACCCGGGATGGAGAACTCATCCAAATTTCTCCTGGAAAGATGGAAATCCAAATGCTTCATCCTCTAATCCACAAGTAAGAGCTCCCTTCCACCAAAACATCCATCAAAACCACGGGCAGCCATATCAACCACCATATCCACCTCCTCAGAACCAAGGGCAGCAGTATCACCCACCGGGTTATCAACCCAGGCCACCCGTTCAAGAGAGAAAGCCAAATCTGGAAGACATGTTGGCTACATTCATTAACAGTCAACAGCAGTTTATGAATAACCAACAGCAATTCATGGTAAATCAAGAGTCTAGATGGAAGTCTCAAGAGCAGTGGAACCGGAACCAGGATGCCTCCATAAGAAATTTGGAAACTCAAGTGGGACAGCTTGCAAATTCTGTGTCCCAGAGGCAACCAGGAACATTTCCTTCAAATGTAGACCGGAATCCAAAAGAGGAGGCAAAGGCAATTACACTGAGGAGTGGAAAGGAAGTGGAACCGAGAGATGATCAAGGTAAAAATCTTTTATCAGAAAAGGAGGAGCCGACACGGACGGTAAGTAACTCTAACTCTAAGTTAGAAGTTAAAGAAAATGCTCCTAAAAGTGACAAGGGAAAGAGGATAGTGAATCCTAAGTTAGAGGATCTTGACATTAATAAACTGCCATTTCCTGCTATTGCTAGACAGGAAAAGAAAAATGAGCAAAAAGCTAGGTTTCTAGAGATGTTTAAGAAACTGCACATAAATTTACCATTTGCTGAAGATTTAGCTCATATGCCTAACTATGCTAAATTCATGAAAGAACTCTGTTCTAATAAAAAGAAATTAGAAGGGCATGAGACTGTACAACTAACAGAAAATTGCAGTGCTATTATTATGAACAAGATTCCTGAGAAATTGGAAGATCCAGGTAGCTTTACTCTTCCTTGTGTTATTGGTGAAGATTTTTACGGTAACGCTTTATGTGATCTAGGTGCAAGCATAAACTTAATGCCTTATTCTATATGCAGGAAGCTGAATCTTGGAGAGCTTAGGGAGACAGGAATGCGACTCCAACTAGCAGACAGGTCCGTGAGGAGACCAAAGGGAGTAATTGAGGATCTGCTAGTGAAGGTGGGGAAATTTATATTTCCAGTGGATTTTGTGGTAATGGAGATGGAAGAAGACCACAAGGTGCCATTGATTGTGGGGAGGCCATTTTTAAATACCGCCAAGGCGTTGATAGACGTTAATGGTCAAACAGTTACCCTAAGGTTTAATGGTGAGGAGTTGGTGGTAGATATGAATAAGGCTCAAAGATACCCATCTGGTGATGTGAAAGAGTCTGTATATTTTATGGATGTAATAGATGATTGTGTGGAGGAAGTGCAAGAAAAAGAATTGAGAGCTGATTTAGAAAATAAGTGTCTATTACATTCAGTGGAGGGAGAAGAATGTGAAGAAGAGATGAGGGGATAAGAGATAGCAAGTGTGGAGATAGAAGACAGCAAGGAGAAAATTGATCCTAAAGAGGGGGATTCAAATTCTGAACTTAAACCTCTTCCCTCTCACTTGAAGTATGTGTTTTTAGATAATGAGAGTAAACCAGTAATCATTTCTTCTTTGTTGTCAGGTGCAGAAGAGACGATGCTGCTAGAGGTGCTGAAAAAGCACAAGGGAGCCATTGGCTGGAAGACCTCAGATTTGAAGGGGATTGACCCAAGTTACTGTACACATAGGATCCTAATGGAAGAGGAGTGCAAGCCGGTAGCTCAGCCTCAACGGCGACTCAATCCAGTCATGCAAGAGGTAGTAAAGAAGGAGGTACTTAAACTCCTAGACTCAGGTATTATCTATCCTATCTCTGACAGTAAGTGGGTAAGTCCTGTGCAATGTGTGCCTAAAAAGGGGGGAATGATAGTGGTAAAGAATGAACTAGATGAATTAATTCCAACTCGTACAGTTACGGGTTGGAGAGTCTGCATTGATTTTAGACGGTTAAATAATGCCACTAGGAAGGACCACTTTCCTTTGCCTTTTATTGACCAAATGTTAGAGAGGTTAGCGGGTAATAGGTTTTACTGTTTTTTAGATGGGTATTCGGGATATATGCAGATTCCAATAGACCCTGAGGATCAGGAGAAAACAACCTTCACCTGCCCATATGGCACATTTGCATATCGGAGAATGCCTTTTGGGTTATGTAATGCACCGGCTACGTTTCAGCGGTGCATGATGGCCATTTTCCATGATTTTATAGAAAAATTTATGGAAGTTTTTATGGATGATTTCACCATATATGGGGTTGATTTTGAGAGCTGTTTACAGCATCTTGATCTAGTACTAGGGAGGTGTGAAAAGACTAACCTGGTATTGAATTGGGAAAAATGCCATTTTATGGTAAGAGAGGGCATAGTGCTAGGACATAAAATTTCAGAGAATGGGATAGAGGTAGATAAGGCCAAAGTTGAAGTAATTGAAAAATTACCACCTCCGACAAATGTTAAGGGCATAAGAAGTTTTTTAGGACATGCGGGGTTTTACAGGCGTTTTATTAAAGATTTTTCAAAAATTGCAAAACCCTTGTCTAATTTACTGATGAAAGATGCTCCTTTTGTTTTTGACAGTGCATGTGTGTTAGCATTTGAAACTTTAAAGAAACGACTTATTTCAGCTCCGGTGATTATATCTCCGGATTGGAATTTGCCATTCGAACTAATGTGTGATGCTAGTGACTTTGCAATAGGGGCAGTGCTTGGACAACGAAGAGATAAGATTTTTTATGCCATATATTATGCTAGTCACACTTTGACAGGAGCACAGGTAAATTACACCACCACAGAGAAAGAACTTCTCGCGATAGTGTATGCGTTTGAAAAGTTCAGGCCGTATTTGCTGGGTGCAAAAGTGGTAGTGTGGTCGGATCATTCAGCCTTGAGGCATTTATTCGCAAAGAAGGAATCAAAACCGAGGCTGATTCGATGGGTGCTTTTATTGCAGGAATTCGATTTGCAAATTAAGGATAAGAAGGGCGCTGAGAATTTTGTGGCAGATCATCTGTCCAGATTGGAAAACGATCGTATTGAAAAAGGGAAAATTTTAGATTTATTTCCAGATGAGCACATTTGTGCTATATTCTTCTGTGAAAATTCTGTCCCTTGGTTTGCTAATATCGCTAATTTTCTTGCAGGGGGCTTTATGCCAAAGGATTTTTCATGGCAGCAAAAGAAGAAATTGCGTGCGGATGCGAGACACTACATATGGGATGATCCCTACCTCTTCAGATTATGTGCTGACCAAGTGTTAAGACGGTGCATCTCAAATGCGGAGACCAGTGCAATTATCACAGCTTGTCACAGTGGAGAAGCTGGTGGACACCATGCACCAAATCGAACGGTATCGAAAATTTATCCTCTGGTTTTTATTGGCCTACTATGTTTAAAGATGTGCAAGTTTTTGTGAAAACCTGTGATAGATGTCAACGGGTAGGAAATATTTCTAAGAAAGATGAAATGCCATTAACCAATATGCTTGAAGTGGAATTATTTGATGTGTGGGGGATAGATTTCATGGGGCCTTTTCCAATATCCTTTGGTTTTGAGTATATATTAGTAGCTGTGGATTATGTGAGTAAGTGGGTAGAAGCCATAGCTACTAAGACTTGTGATGCCAAAATTGTACTAGAATTCCTTAGGAGGAACATTTTCACTAGGTTTGGCACGCCAAAGGCCATAATTAGTGATGGGGGCAGACACTTTGTTAATCATCAATTTACTACCCTATTAAGAAAATTTGGCGTGAGGCACAAAATTACCACCCCATATCATGCTCAAGCAAATGGACAGGTTGAGGTTTCTAATAGAGAACTCAAAACAATCCTAGAAAAGACTGTAAATTCATCTAGGAAGGATTGGTATTTGAGGCTGGATGAAGCTTTATGGGCCTATAGAACCGCATTCAAAACACCTATAGGGTTATCCCCGTTTAAGTTAGTCTATGGTAAGTCATGCCATCTCCCTGTCGAACTTGAGCACAAAGCTTATTGGGCAACCAAATTTCTTAATTTCGATGTTAAGAGTGCAGGTGAGAAGAGACTTCTCCAGATGAATGAATTGGAAGAAATACGCTTTTGGTCGTATCAACAAGCGGAGAAGTATAAGGAAAAGACGAAGAGATGGCACGATAAAAAACTGATCAGAAAGGAATTCACTCCAGGTATGAAAGTCCTATTGTACAATAGTCGATTAAGATTGTTTCCTAGAAAATTGAAGTCGCGGTGGACGGGGCCATTTGAAGTGGTAAGTGTGACTGACTTCGGAGCTATCACGATCAGAAAATAACCTAGGAGTGAGGAATTCAAGGTAAATGGTCATCGTCTAAAACCTTATTTTGAAAACCACGCTGAAGGTGCAGCAGTGGCTATTTTATTGGACGACGAATAAGGTGAGTTCAAAGTCTAGCTGAGACTAAAAATCAGAACTAAATTCATTTCTATTCTTATTCTCTTTTGTTTTAATTTATTAAGACTGGTTATTTTTAGTTTGTAGGTAATTTGTATTTTTATTTAGTGGTCTGTTGATTTTTGAACGTAATGTAAAAATGTTTTTGAGTACTTGGTGTAATTATTGCTCAATTAAAGGGTTAGTTTTTCTCAAAAACTTATTTTACACGGCGGTGAAGCCCCCTCATACCGCCGTGTGAAACGAGCATTTTCATAACTAGGACAGTGGCGTTTTACACGGCGGTGAGGAATCCTCATACCGCCGTGTAAATCGGGATTTAAGATAACGAAGTTCCAGTGGTGCCGTTACACGGCGGTATGGACTTATCATACCGCCGTGTAAGAAGAAAATTTAAAATCCCCATTTGCAGTCACGTTGTACACGGCGGTATGGAATTATCATACCGCCGTGTAACACGTTAAACCCTGTTTTAAAAACCCCACTGTCGTCAGTTCTCTTTTAAAATTTTTCCCTCTCTCGCCTCTCTCTACCCGATACCCACAATTTTTGAAATTTCTTCTTTCTCGTTTGGTTTAAACACAATTCCAGAACATCTTTTGCACATCTAATCAGCATTCTTCAAATCAAGTAAGTTTTCTTTCTCTCTTTTCTTTTTAATTTTGTTCTCTGTTATTCTAGGGTTTATGTATTTTTCAATTTCCTTCCTCTTAATTCTTTCTTTCTTCAAGCAATGCGTGAATTGTATGCTTTAATCTTTAAGTAATGTCCGGATTTTGTGTTTTAATTTTCAATTGGAGGCTGATTTGGTGTTGTATTCCTTTAAATTTTGTTTATTCCATTAATTGGGGGGGGGGGGGGGGGGGGGGGGGCGAGATGTATGAGACAATTTTGTGATTTACATCATAAATTGGTGTCTGAATTTGTGTTTTATTCCCTTGAATTATATTACTTTGCTTACTTGATGGGTTGTTTGTTGCTAATTGGAGAAATTGGGGTTAACAATTGCATGAGAATTTCTGTTTCTATATACAAAAATTGGTGCCCGCCAAGTGTTTGATAAATTGCCTGAATGAGTGATTTTCAACCTTTCTATGTTAGATAGATCTGTAATCATTGGGAAATCTTATGGCTTTCATATACCATACCATATATTTGTCTCATGCTGTAAATAACATTTGCAAACATTTAAGAATGTGAAATACATTGAGGTAAGATGATGCAATGCGAATGCTGTGATTTTCCCATTCTATCTCTTTTGTGCACTTGCTGTTAAGGGAACTAGGGGATGCATTGTTATCATAAATGCTGGCTTTTGTCCTTGCTAAAGATTTTCATTGTGGCATTGAAGTTTTAATGATTGCAAATTGTTTTTATCTAAATATGGGCTTGTCTATTATTTTGTTGAAAATTTAAGCCTTATTTATCCCTTCTAATTGTGTTTATATATTGATGCAGTAGCTCCAAAAAGATCAAGAACGGACCAGGCATCCTCTTCTCAGAATAGCTCAATACCATCATGGGTCCCTACAAGGTGCCATACTGCATACGAATGTCTAACAGAGGCAACCTTCCTACCTTCTACATTTATTGATTTTGATGCATTACGGACATTGGGGATAAATGAAGAAATCAATGATTTGATTGAGGGGATAGGATGGACAGACTTCTTTCAGAAAAGGGAGCGAGTTCATCCGAAATTGACAAGGGATTTTCTGGCCACTGTAGATTGCAAGATTGATAATGATGATGAGGAGGACCCCGGGGAGGTAACATTCTGGTTAAACAAGAGAAAACACACTCTAACCTTTAATGAATTCGCAGATGCCTTGGGTTTTCCATTGGATGGAGCTAGACATCTGCCCGACTTGAATAAGCAGACAGTGTGGGCCACAATCCGCGATCCAGTAACAGCCACACAATATGTCACTGGGCAGTCTAAGGCACACCATCTGAGGGATCATGCCTTGAGGATTTTACATCGATTTTTCGCCCTTTCTTTTTATGGACATATTGAAGCTGCTGGCATGGTGAATCAGGCTGAGGCATTATTTTTACATTGCATGATCCACCAGATCCGATTGAATGGAGCCTATTTCTTATGGAAAAAATTTGAAGACTTGCAGGCTAATCCAAAGAAGGTAAAGAAAATCGCGATCGGATGGGTGGTCACGGTATTAGCTAAGAGAGTAGGCCTCAGCTCGTTGGGGCCAGATTTGGGAGATAGCAATTTACTGGATTTCAGGATGCTGAAGAATTTGAGGATCATTGTAGATGATCATCATTTTCATGAACAAGTCCGATTGTCCACAAGGGACGAGTACTTGCGCCTCATTGAAAGGGGCCGAGTACAGTTGCCCGTAGAAGGGGCTGAGGAAGAGGATGAGCAGCCAGAGGAGGCTGCAGGTGCAGCTGCTGCAGGACCCGCCCCAGCCATGCCAGCCTATGATTTTTCCCAGTTTACTGCCCATTTTGAGGCTTTGCAGACTGGACAGGCTCAAATCAATTCTCGCTTAGACCAGTGGGAGAGCTTCATGGAGGATACCCATGCTGAACATGTTCAGCTTATGGGACGATTAGATATGCATGAGCAGCAGTTAGCTTTGCAAGCACAGAGTCTGTCAAGGCTGGAGCATTCCATGTATCTCTCTCGGCAGGAGCAGGAGCAGTTTTATCAGACCATGAGAGATCGCTTTCCTCCGCCACCACCTCCACATGACTGATTTTATGGGAAGTTATCTGATCTTTTATTTTGTTTCTTTTGTTATTTTTGGTTGTTTGAATCACTTGCTGGGGACAGCAAGTTTTTATGTGTGGGGTAGCTAGTTTGTGTAACTTTGATGTGATGTGACTAACCCTGCAGTACTTTAGTAAGTTAAGTTTATTATTTCTTTTGTTTCTTTTGCTTTTATATTTTACAAGTTATATTTTCTGCTTTTTGATAATGGTTTCTGTAGTTGGTTGTTTAAGTTATATTTTGTGTTTTGAGCTCATCAATTTAACTCATGCTTAGCTTAACAAATTTTTAAGTTGATATTCCAGCTCAATTGTTAATCTTGAAAAGGTCATTCGGAGCACTTAGTCTGCAAGAGAGTAAGATTCTGTCTTAAAGTTATTTTTCTTAACAATTTTTAAAGTAGAAATATACAATTGCAATTTCCATGAATTATGCACTTAGGCCAGTTTTTACAAGTAAAGAAAACCCAGCATGAAATCTTTTGATCAGAAAATTTTTAGAATACTAGAACCTTCCTCATTGCCCTTCGAAACGATATAGCAATTAAGGCATAAATGTTGACATGATTTAGGCATTAATTCTTTTGAGAAGCTACTTAAAATAAACTTTATCCCACCTAGTGAATTAATTTTCCATTGCTAGCCCCATTGAGCTGAATTGGTATGCTAAAAGCGTACTCTGAAATTTTTCTTGTTACACACTTAATATGCCATCTAACTTAAACGCTTTTGCCTAGCCTTTCTAAGAATTGGCCACTCTAGGATTGGGTTGGGAAGACATTGAAAGTTGAAATAAGGTGTTTAATAGTAAATAAGTGGGTAAGAAAAATAAAAGAATTTTGGGATATTGCTTGACAAGTAAGTTGCAAGAAAATAGAGGATATAAGTATCCCACTAAGTGCAATTAAAAAAAAAAAATAAAATAAAATAAAATAAAATAAAATAAAAATTAATTCTGAGTATAGCAAAATTCAAGTGTGGGGTATCCTCTATTAGAAGACAATATTGGGGTATAATAGGGACTGAGAAAGAAATTGTATCGTATTATTTCTCTGGTGATAAAAATTTTTCATATTTGGGAAATAGCTAAGTCTTGGCAATTGTTGATAGATTGGAAGTAGGTGATGAAAATTTTTGGGTAGCAGTGTTAGTTGGTAGAGTGGCTGAATCTTCATTTGATTTCCTAAACTTCTCTTGTTAGCCATCACCGATTGAACCATACATTACAACCTGCTTAAGACCTAATGATCATGTTTATGTTTTAGTTTGTTCAGTGGAGATGACCTTCGGGTTCCGGTACTAAAGGAGAGGCCTATGGTGTTTCTAGAGTTTCAAGTGAGAAACCAGAAGTGCATTTATGTACTGATTAAATCTGCTCTTGATTGATTGATGCTGGAAGTTTTAAGTTTTGAAAAATATTAAAACATTGGTTTTGGCCTTTGCACACACACATCAGAAATTCGATTGTATTTTCTTCGTTTGAAACTTGTTTGAGTGAAGATTACTCTAAAGTGGAATTCACTAAGTGTTTGCTTGGTATTCTGAATTTCCATTTTCCTGCTTGAAAATTGAGATGGCTGGAATTGAAGAAGTTATTTTACTCGAGGGCGAGCAAAAGCTAAGTGTGGGGTATTTTGATAAGTTTAAATTAAACAATGTTTTGATGTGAATTTAGAGATTATTTCTTAGTCTAAAAGCTGTTATTTGTGTTAATTTTTGATAAAATGTCATTTAATGTTAGTTGGTGCAATAAATGAAGATTTATGTTAATTTTGGCATTTTTAGGTAGTTTACACGGCGGTAAGGTTATTCCTCACCGCCGTGTGAAACGCAAATAAAAGAGAGCAGCAGAAGGAAAGTACACGGCGGTAAGGAAGACTCATACCGCCATGTACCACGAGAATCATCCCTTACGTAAGTTGTTACACGGCGGTATGGAAGTCTCATACCGCCGTGTGAGGCGTAAAATTTCCAGAAATTGCGGCACTGGACAAGGGAGCAAAATGTCAAGATTATTGACCAGAGGCATGTTACACGGCGGTGAGAGACTCTCATACCGCCGTGTAACCGAGTTGTGAACCAAATCTGCACAAAATCAAAGACTCTGAAGGCCACTTTTTGACTTTGAACTTTGAACGGTTATTTAGGGACTGAAGTTAGATTGGAAGGGGGTCGATGGGATTTTTCTGGAATGAAAAAAAAGAAGATTTATTTCTGCAACTTGAGAGTTAGATTTTAAAAATATCATCTTAGAATTTTAATGTAAGCTGTGGTTATTTTAATTCTGAGGGGAATAAAGAGAGAGTTTCTTATTTATTTTTGAAGTTTTGAGAATAGATCAAACGGGAAGAACATCAATTTTATTATTGTACGAATTTCATTTTCAGATTCAAATGGGTAATATCAATTTCTCTCTATTTAATTCAGTCTTTAATTCAAGTATGAGTGAGTAATTCTATTTCTTGTTAAGGGATGCCTTAATTCCCCAGTAAATCATGTGAATAATTTTGTATGGATTGTATTATGCATATACTTCAGTTTTACATTCTCTGATTTTATTTGTTGTTGCTGGTTTGAATACAAGTTAAGGGGAGATCTACCAAGATAAACTTTAATTGTAATCAGTTCATAAATACATACAAATATACATCAGTTTTATATTCTTTGAAATTATCTGTTGTTGCTGGTTTGAATGCAAGTTAAGGGGAGATATACCAAGATAAACTTTGATTGCAATCAACCCATAAATACATACACATGCTCTGTTCTATTTTAATCAACTTTCATTGATTTGATGAATCCGAATTGGTAGTTAAAATCTGTGAATGTTTATTTCAATAGGTTCAGAATGGTGGAAGATAAATGAGTTTAATATCTGAATCCGGAATGGTAAGATTATTTAACTTAGAACTTAAGATCTGTAATAATGCTAATTTAGGTGCTGAATCCGAATTGGTAAGTGCATATTTTAGAGAAGCTGGATCCGAAAGCAAGCTATGGTATAGGCTAGATTATTCACTGATTGTATATGAAATTGTTGAATTAAGTATTCACATGATATTATTGGGGAGAATGGGTATTCCTTAGCAAGATCTCTTAGTTATTTTATCAACTCGCTGTATTATTAAATCGTTAATATTCTTAGACATTAATATCATTAGTTAGATTATTAATTCTTCTGCATTAAACAATCACCAAATCAAAATAATTGGGAATTCTTTAGCATATAATTAATTGTCAACACTTGCACAACACATTCCCTTGGGTTCGATAACTTGTGGTCTCAATTATATTCCACTATATTACTTGCCGATTCAGTACGCTTGCTGAGTACGCGTTAATTAGCTTATATTAGGTCTTTCTATTTCGTTAATGCTGTCAATAAATTAAATTTTTGCGCGTGTTTAGAATTATTTATTGGTTAGGAATTAATTACAGTCTTGATTGATTCGTTAATACGGAAAGATTAGGTAGGGAGCGCGAAACCGACGGCTATAACTGGCCCATTATTTGGTTTTTAGATTTATTCTTTCATCAATAATCGGTTGAATTAATACTGTGTTGCGAATATTTTTAACTGAAATTTATCATTTATTGAATTTCTTGTGATCAATTTACAGTTTGTTTATTTATTTCTTTAAATTCAGCAATTGTTAGCTTTCAATTTATGAAAATCCATCTTTTTTATATTTTTATTATTAAAAATCTGGTTATTTAGATTTATTTTGGTGCTAATCTATGTGGATTTGATCATTTCTTGCACTATTTACAATTTATTTGGTAGGATAATTGAGTTATTTATTTTTGGTGTCTTCGACGCCCATCATTCGGAGAGTTTTACATACTTCAAAGATGTATAAACTCTCCTTGTGTAGAAGATTCAAGAGGGAGGAACTTGAATCCTGGATCGAGTCCGCCAGAGCAGAGCAACAGACTGGAAGGGGTGGAATCGGAGATTTTCCGGCGAAGAGTATGGGCGTGACAAAATTGGGGATTTGAAATCAAAGATAGCCATTGTTTTGATACGCACTTCAATTTGAGTAGCAGTTTTGCAGGTACTCGAAGCAGAATCTCGGTGAGAAGATCCCCATTTCCGGCGACTATCGCGGCGGAATTAGATGTATTGGTTTTCATTCTAGACAAGTGAAGAAGCATGCCCAAAAATGACAGTTGAGACTTTTGCCTCGCCTCAACCGAAAACAATTCTTACCTTGCCAAATGAAAACGTACTTCAAAATATTAGTCTGAATTATAATTTTATTGCATGTAAAAATTAGAGCTTTATAAAATTTAAAAAAAAAATTAATTAGTTTTGTTCAATTTTATCCTTATGATTAATCAAGTGAGATACTAGAAATGATTATTGAATAGAATTTTACATCTTCAGGTAAAAATTTATTTATTTAATTTATTTTTACTGTAAGAGGTCAAAATTAAAATTTCTCATACTTTTTATCGAGTTTTAGGCATAAAATCAATTTCTGCTGGTTTAAAAATTTATTAATTAATTAAATATAATTTAAAGATTTAGTTTCCAAAAGGAACAAAATCATAATATCGGGTTGATTTTACTAACGGTCACTCAACTTATCATTTATCGCGCAAAAGTAACCGACTTTTTTTTTTTCTTACTTAAATGTCACTGAATTTTTAACATTTTTGCAAAAAAGTCATGTTAACCGGAATCCGGTGAGAACTATCGCCGGATTGATGACATGGCATGACATGTCAGAAACTACATGTCGTTTAACAATATTTCCAACAAATGCTACATCTAAATCAATTTCACTTACGGTCACTAAACTTATTATTTATCGCGCAAAAGTAACCAATTTTTTTTTTTTCCAACTTAAATGTTACTGAATTTCTAACATTTTTGCAAAAAAGTCATATATTTACTATTCGTTGCCATGTGTCATATGTCATGTCATCAATCCGATAAGCGTTCTCGCCGGATTCCGGTCAAAATGACTTTTTTGAAAAAATATTAGAAGTTCGGTGACATTTAAGATAGAAAAAAAAAGTCGGTTACTTTTGTGCGATAAGTGATAAGTTGAGTGACCATGAGTGAAATTGACCCTCATAATATCATGCACCATTTGTTAGTTGAAATTAAAAGTAATTGAAGATTATTGACTTATAATTCATTAAAATAAAAGAAACATGTCAAAAAAGCTTCAAGTTTAGAACATCTTTTCTAATAAAAAATTAAAAATCAAAAAATGGATTTTTGATAGATTTCTGATGCCTCCTTTCTATGATAAAAACATAACAATGTTGTATAAGAATTAATTATATATAGCCATCATATAAATTAAATCAATAGTTTATTCACAATTAATTAAAAAATTACATTTTGAAATCCTTAACCTTTAAGGATTTTCTACATTTTATTAATTTACTTTAAAAAGTTAATATTTGATCATTTTACTTTTAAAATTACTCATATTATATTTAATTTAGATACAATTATCAAAATTGAAATGCATAATTTACTAATTACGGATAAAATCAAATTAAAATGATCTTAGACTCATCAAAATATAAGAAATTGAAAAAATTACTAACCATACAAAACCCAAAACTCACCTCACCAAAATACTGGGTTGATTTCACCCATGGTCACTCAACTTATCACTTATCACGCAAAAGTAACCGACTTTTTTTTTCTTACTTAAATGTCACTGAACTTTTAACATTATTGCACAAAAGTCATGTTGACCGGAATCCGGCGACGACTCTTGCTGGATTGATAAGTTCAACAAATACTACATTTAAATTAATTTCACTCACGGTCACTAGACTTATCATTTATCTCACAAAAGTAATTAACTTTTTTTTTTCAACTTAAATGTTACTTAACTTTTAACATTTTTGCAAAAAAGTCATCAATCCGGTAAGGGTCGTCGCCGGATTCCGGTCAACATGACTTTTGTGCAATAATGTTAAAAGTTCAGTGACATTTAAGTAAGAAAAAAAAAGTCAGTTACTTTTGCGCGATAAGTGATAAGTTGAGTGACCATGAGTGAAATTGACCCAAAATACTAGAACCTACGACTCCAAGTCATTACTTTGCAGGTTTATTAAACATGAAGAATGGAGGCGTGCAATGAGTGAAAAAGTAGACGCTTTGATAGCAAATGGTACTTAATCGGGACCTGGTGCATGGTTCAAAAGCATGAAACATAATAGGCTGCAAATGAATTTACCGTAACGAAATGAAGCCAGATGGTCAAATTGACCGTTACAAAGCAAAGTTTGGTCGCAAGAGAATTTCAGAGTTAATTACGTTTGTGGTCATCGAATTTTGCTGCTTATAACAAAATGGTAATAATATAATAATTTGTAACATAAAAGTCATCAAACTTTTAATTTTTTTCAATTAAGGTAAAAATGACCAAAAAATTAATTTTTTTGTCACCGAAATGTTACACAAATATGCCAATATGACCTTCCTACATGGAGGAATTGACACGTTAGTAAGTATACGTCAGTAAAACTTTTTTTTGTCTTTTTGTACAGGTTGACATAACACATGTACTTGCTGATATGTCAATTTATCTATGTAAACGGGCTATATCGCATGCTGAGTGGGCACGTTCTAGAAAATTACTGATAAAATAACATATTTGCGTGGCCCTCCGGTGACGAAAAATTAATTTTTTTGTCATTTTTACCTTAATTGAAAAAAAATAAAAGTTTGATGACTTTTATGTTACAAATTATTTTATTATGACCATTTGGTTATAAGCACCAAAATTCGATGAACACGGACGTAATTAACCCAGAATTCCATCAAAGACTTGGAATAGACTACACCGAAACATTTAGTCCAGTTATAAAACCAAGAACTATTCGACTAGTCCTCTGCACTACTGTTACTTCCAAATGGCTTATTCATGATCTTGATTATATTTCGACATATGACCATAGATATTTGACTTTTCTGTATCAAATTGTTAAATTCAGTTATTTTTATGAAATTTTTTAATTTAAGCAATAATTAAGTAATTACAAATGAAATTAATCTAAAATTTTAGATTATTAGCAAGAGTTGCTTATTTCGAGCACTGAAGTCATAATTAAGTTAAATGGTTCTAGAAAAGGTTCGTCATATGGGTGTTCCCATCTTTAATCACCAATAAATAAATAGATAAAAGGTTTGCCATTTTATTTTGTCATTCAATTGCTATGTTATTTAATATTTAATATTTTTATTGATTGATGTGTTTAGTTGGAAATCTCCCGCCAGCAAAGCCCTGACGTAAATTTTCATGCTTTTGACTTAATAAATCATGAACCCAGATTCTAACGAACGTAACTTTAATAAATAAACTAATGTATATTTGTCTTTCTCGGTTGCCAACACTTTGTTCTTTTGTTCTATCAAAATAATAATAATAAAAGTATGTTCTTTTCTACGTTGTTTTTATTTGAAGTTGGTAGAGGCGGCAAATGCCCACTATGGAGAGAAAATGAAAGGCATCTTCTAATTTATTTAGATTTTGGTAACCATGTAATGAAGTAAATCGGAACTACATTGCAAACTATATAAAGGGGAAAGCGGTGAAGGCTGTTAATTAAGCAAAGCACTTATATACACCTTATCAATCCAAAAACCCTAATAATTACTGTCTAAACTTATAAAAGCTTGGAGCTTATTAATGAAGAGAACGGAGCTTATCTTCGTACCGTCGCCGGGCGTCGGCCATTTGGCAACTACCGTTGAAGCTGCAAAGCTTTTCCTCGACAAAGATGATCGTCTCTCCATCACCATCCTTATCATTAAGCGATCTTCCGATTCTAAACTCACCGATTATACCAATACCCTCACTACGACAAGTCGTTTCCGGTTCATCATCATACCCATGGTGGAGTCTCAGTCTGACTCATACGGTCTTGATTTCGGGGAAAACCAAAAACCGCAAGTCAAAGAAGCAGTTTCCGATCTCATTTCCACCTCTGACTTGACTTTCGCCGGATTTGTTCTCGATATGTTCTGTACTTCGATCATTGATGTGGCTAATGACTTTGGTGTCCCTTCTTATATTTTCTTTACTTCATGTTCTGCTTTTCTTGGATTTTTGTTTCATTTGCAGCTTCTACACGATGAGCAAGAACTTGATCCTACTCAGTTCAAGGATTCCGGCGAGGCTGATGAGTTGACGGTGCCTACTTTGGCCAAACCATTTCCGGCTAGGCTTGCGCCGTCAGTGATGATTCATGATGATACGCTACCTTATGTCCTCAACCTCACAAGAAGGTTCAGAGAAGCCAAGGGTATTATTGTGAATTCATTCATGGAGCTGGAATCTCATGCTTTCGAATCTCTGTCCAATGGAGATAATCCTCCTGTTTACCCTGTGGGACCCCCATTTTGAATTTGGGATCCGATGGTCAGAAAGAAATTATGAATTGGCTAGATGATCAACCACTGTCAGCGGTTATATTCCTGTGCTTCGGGAGCATGGGAAGTTTCCGTGAGGATCAAGTGAGAGAGATCGCATGTGCACTGGAACACAGTGGACAACGATTCTTGTGGTCCCTACGTCGTCCAACGCCAGAACACCCGACGGATTATGAGAATCCTGAAGAAGTGCTACCCGTTGGATTTTTGGATCGAACGGCTGGGATTGGAAAAGTAATTGGATGGGCCCCACAATCTGCAATACTGGCCCACCCATCCATTGGAGGCTTTGCTTCCCACTGTGGATGGAATTCTACCCTAGAGAGCATATGGTTTGGCGTTCCAATTGCGACGTGGCCAATGTATGCAGAGCAACAATTCAATGCCTTTGAATTGGTGAAAGAGTTGGAAATGGCTGTGGATATTAAAATGGATTATAGAAAGGATGGTGAAATGATAGTAAAAGCAGAAGATATAGAGAAAGGGATCAGGTGTGTGATGGAACATGATACTGAAATAAGGAGAAAAGTAAAAGAGATGAGTGAGAAGAGTAAGAAGGTGTTGACGGATGGTGGATCTTCAGCTACTGCTTTGAAACATTTCATTCAACATGCCATAGATAATGTTTCTTGAAAATGTTCTTTATATTCTCCGTGAACATGTCATAGATGTGATGTAATAATGGGCAAATCTCGTCTACATTACATATTGAGTTGCTTAATTAAAAATAAATCTATAGTCGGAAATGTTATTTATGTGAATGCAAAATGTTATCTTTTTACCCTTAATAATCAGTACTTTGTGTTGATTTAATGAATAAATATACTCATTAAATTCTTATTCTGATTTAGGAACTGATTGGAAATATAAATAGCAAAATAAAGATATTGAGCAATTATTTAGCATTATGGACACAACAGAGTAATTTGGGCATAACTAAATCATACGGACTCCAAATGAGGTGATTCAAGATGCTATGGAACGAGGAGAAATAGCTCTACAACTTTTATGCTTTGAGTTTTGTGAGATACTGACTGCGTCAAGATCAGAATCGGACTTGAATTTGCTATATGTGATTGTATGAAAATTCCAGTTTTCCAAGAGCAGAGCAAGTTCGGTGCACGTGCAATCTATTTTGGGAACCAAATTACAGACGTAGCATGTGGAATTACAGCTAAATTATCAGTCTTTTATGTGCATTAGAAGTCCTTTTATTTTATTTTAAAGAACCAGATTTTTATGGAAATATAGTTGTCACATTTGACGAGTTTTTGTAGGTTTTTTGTTTGGTGATCAATTATGGAAAAGCAGGAGAGGAGTTTTAAAAGGGAAGGGCTGTTCTGTTTTTGGAGGAGGATTTCGTTTTGAATTCTAAAAAAATTTTCTGTTCTTCGTTATTTTTGTTATGTCTTGTAGCTAAACTTTCTATCTCGGTTGAAGGCTACAGAAACCAATAATTGTTGATTTGTGAGACATTAGCTTATTCAATTCCAATTGCTTTATTCAAGTATTGATTTTTCTTCTATATTAATTTTCTGATTATTTGATTGAATAGCTAAGTGTGCAATTAGTTTGTTGAGTGAAATAATCAATTGCTAGATTGAAAACCTATATCCGTAATTGTATGGGAATTTTGATCATTAGTAGCATCTGAATTATATTGTTTACTATGTTACATTCAATAAATTCAGGAAGGAAAATTATTTAGGTTAAATATAACACTGTGTGTTTTATTGTCTTGCTCGTTTGTTCTTCTAGATCATATAGCTGTATTTAATTAAATGTTAGATCGTATCTAATGTTATTGGATAGCAAGAATAGAGTAGAATATATGTTTTTACTCTATTAATCATAAGGAAGGACAGATGTTGATATCATGACGAGTATTTAAATTGCGATTAACTGTTATTGGTGTCGATGAACAAATCAAATTAATGGTGGATGTGCTGAATTCCGAGGTTTGTTTATTCTGAGTTTATTTTTATTATTTTACTTAATTTATTTCTTATAGATTTGATCCAATTTTCTTACACACAAAACCCCCCATCTTTTAAATTATTTGTCGATTTTAATGCCTATTTATGCATACTAGCTCCTTGTGGGACCGATCCTTATTGTCACTAACTATATTTCTTATTAGTGCAGTTCGTTAATTTGGTATTGTAGGCGACAGCTCTACCAGTTATACTAAAAATAAAATGAATACGCTTACAGTTGGATGGCTATGATGCAATTGAGACCCATTAACAGAAGAAAATAAAACTTCTAATTCCAATTTGAAAGGCAGGGAATTATTGAATCTTTTTTCTAGATGCTGCACATGATGCTCCCAAGGATATTGGAGGAGTTTGGTAGTAGCCCTTCTCTTAACTTATAGTCGTAGATTGGCATGGGTGGTTGAGGAATTGTAATGCTCTAATAATTTGTCTCACCTCAATCTTATGCTCGAATAGTATAAAGTCAAACACTGATATCACTTGTCGAATGTTTGTTATTCTGTTACGAGAAAAAGAAATCAAAATACCTACTTGTATGCTCTTCATTTACACTGTGACTTTATAGGATTTTGAATCATCTCTCGATTGTATTGAATTAACATATTGCAGCCTCCGCCATTGGAATATTGACCATGGAAATACTTGATGTCCATGATCAATGCCCCTGTACCTTCGACTTGCATATACTGTATTCTCAACCCATTTTGGGAAGAAATTGGTGTGCAATCAAGAATTTATATAGAAAATTAAGAAAGGAAGGTTCTTGTATTTTCTCTTGTATTCTATGCTTCTTCTATCCATCCATATCTAGCTTTTACTCTATAATGTTACGTACAACTTATCCTTTCCATTATTGATGTCCTATCTTCTTCTCTTACAATTATTGTTGTTATGTGTTGTCTGTAGCTTTGTCTACGGGTCAGTTATGGACCCAAGAAAATGAAATCATAATACATGAACACCTAACTCTATCCTTACCTTGAAACATAAAACACTATCAATAATCAATTGCATGTTTGTAAAATGAGTATGAGTTTATCAATGAAGATACAAATTTAGCCTGATTAAGAAATTTTAATAGTGATAAAAAAAATTATTAATTTCATTATGTTATTATATTTTGATATTGTGTTCAAAACATTGATTTTAAATTCAGAATACTTTGTTACAAATCATATCATATTAAATTTCTTCACGTTCAAGTGATCCGACAAAATCCTAAGTGGGCTCCTTATAGCTAAAGGGCAAACTTAGAAGAGTCCAGAAAAAAAGCCCGACTTCATAGAAGCCCAGAAACTCTAGAACATTCCATTTCTTGACAAATCCAGCTCAATCCAGAAATTTCCAGAATACCCCTTACACTACTACAAATACCCAAACATTCCTGCTGAGCAATGACTTACGGATAAAAGCAAACGCTAATCCTTTTCGATTGGTTTGTTACTCTTTCCCAATTCGAAGAAAATGTCTCTAATTCCATTCTTTGGCGATCGAAGAAGCAATATCTTTGATCCATTCTCTTTAGATTTATGGGATCCTTTCAAGGACTTCCCTTTCCCTTCTTCTTCTTCTTCATTGTTTTCTCGTGAAAACTCTGCTTTTGTTGGCATCAGAACCGATTGGAAGGAGACACCAGAAGCACATGTGTTCAAGGCTGATCTGCCTGGGCTGAGAAAGGAAGAAGTGAAGGTTGAGATTGAAGATGACAGAGTTCTTCAAATTAGTGGAGAAAAGAACGTGGAGAAGGAAGACAAGAGCGATACTTGGCATCGTGTTGAGCGCAGCAGCGGCAAATTCTTGAGGAGGTTTAGGCTTCCTGAGAATGCTAAGATGGGTGAGGTAAAAGCTTCCATGGAGAATGGCGTGCTCACTGTTACTGTGCCCAAGGCTGAGATCAAGAAATCTGATGTGAAAGCTATTCAAATCACTGGTTAGGGATTACCGATTTAAGTACGGTCTGGCTACTGCGTCAGTGGGTGTTTTGAATACAGAGTGTAATTAGTATTAAGCTTTTGGATTTTGGGTATGATGGCGTGTCTAGAAACCAGAAATTGTGTGTTTGATAGAATAAAATTAAATGTGGTGTAATGTAATGGGAGGGCTCTTAACGCAGATATATAAACAGTCCAAGTTGTTGTTACTTGTAATTTTGCTTAATCTAATTGTGTTTATTTGTAATAGAAGATGGAACATTTAGATTTCTTTTTTCTAATTTACGCAATGTTTATATACAAAAGTTTTCATAAATATAAGTTTTAAATTGGAATATATTTAAGTAAAAGAGTGAATATAATTTTAAATTATGTCATTTTATATGTTTTTAAATTTTTTTTATTAGTATTGGATAAAAAAAATATAAAAATTAATTAAGTTAATTTTAATGGTTAACTAGTTAGATTGAGGTATAATTTAATTTTTAAAATTATATTTAATGAATTTGTAAGTGTCTGAATAATTATAATTACTATGTTTAAATTAAAGTTATTTCAAATTTAAAAAAATTATATTTTAATTTTATGGATAAATGATTTTTTTTTAAAAATTAAATTAATTAAATATAAATTATACAAATAATATCCACGCTAATAGACTAAATATGAAAATAATACAAATTTCGGTAGCTACAGGAGCCGGAAACGAGGATCTCCTCACCGAAGTTCTACTCCGACTGCCTGCAAAGCCGCTCCTCAAATTCAAGTGCGTATCCAAACAATGGCTATCTCTGATTTCAAACCCCCAATTCTGTCACGCCCATACTCGCCTCCGGAAAATCTCCGATCTCTCTCCTTCAGCTCTGTTGCTTAGCAAACTCCAATGATTAGCGATTCCAGGTTTCCATTTCGTCCCTCTTAAATCTTCCACCCAAGGAAAGATCGTACCATCTGCGGATTTTACCGATTTTACGGGAGTTTCGATCATTCAATCCTGCAACGGCTTGCTTCTAGATCTTTCGGGAGGGCAGCGATGTGTGCGAGATTAATCTATCCGTAATCCCACCACTAAGCAATTGAAAACACTTGCTTATTCTATTTCTTTGAAGAAGATTTTGAAATGCAGCGATGATTGTTAAAAATTGGCGATGCTACAAGGTATTCTTCATTGTTGATCTGCACATACCAGAACTAGAAGAGCCATCATTTTATCCAGTTGAAATTTATGTTTAATCTTCGGAGACCGAGTCCTGGACTAGGTCGTACAATAAGAATAACGCAGCTCTCTTTTTCGATCCAAGAGCTTTACCCGTCTTTTATAATGGCGCCATTCATTTCATTGGATGCGATCGAATCCCATTCTTTTTATACTATATTAATATTGATAGCGAGACTTTCAAGCGAATGCCTATGCCTGATGCATGCAATTGCGAGTTATGGACAGATCTGAGATTCTTTGGGGACTCTCAAGGCCATTTGTATGTTATAGGGTTCAAATTTATTGATGCTTCTTCAGGATTTGATGTTTTTGAGATGGCAGATGATTATTCTGGATGGTTTGTGCGGTATCATGTCAATCTTCAACCTGCAGCGACTGCATTTCCTAAACTGATATGGAAATATCGAGCATTGAGCATTGTTGGAGCTAAAAGTGATGAGAAATCAGTGATTGTGATAGTTAGTGATGGTGCTGCAATTGCTCATAATCTTAATGATGGGATATGGAATAAAATCTGCGATTTGGCATTGGATCCTACAAATGGGTTATACGCTTATCGGTTTATTGAGAGTCTCATTTGTGCTTAAATTTAACATTTGGTAAGTAATTACTTCACCAAAATTGGCTTGACCTTGTGCAGCCTGAATCTTTTAAGGAATTTGATTATCAAATATTCATCTGATAGATTTCTCAAAAATTTCAATGTTTTTGATGTTGCAGGGGAAGTATCAATAATAGCATAGTGGAAAAGGATGATGTGAAGATTGATTCCATGAAAGGCAGCTTTTGAGAATTCCACATATATTATTCGGTAAATATCAATTAGCTGTTTAAGTCTGTACAGATTTTCTTATAAATCAGAGTTGTCTTAGGATAAAAGAACAGATTTGTGGTAGCTAAAATTGTAAATGACTCTTTTCTATATCAGTTATGGAATAGGCATTGGAATCTTTTTTTTATTTTTTTCCTTTCTGGAACAGTTAAATTGTAAATGATCTTTTTGGTATCTTGTATTTTTGAAGACTGAATTTCTTGTAATTTGAAAATGTATACTCACAATTTGTGGAGCAACTAATTAATTTAGAGTGGATTTTAGTTATATTTAAAGAATGAGGAGGAATAAGTGATGGTGATATTTATTGATGATTTTAGGTAGGCCTATAATCATTGTTATAGGACATGGAATAGAATTGTGGAGCCTCCGTATATTATATGTTTATCAGTTAATTGGGAGCCTCATTTGTGTTTAAATGTAGCACTTGGTAAGTATCTGCTTCACCAACTCCCTCAGTTTTGTGCTATTTTTGTTTTGTTGATGCAGGGGAAGTATCCATAATTGCCATAAATCATTAAGCTCTATTACATAGAGTTGGAATTGGAATGAGCAGGTATTTTTCCTGGAATTCCTATATTATAAGTGATATTTCTGAATGTGATAACTTCTCAATGCTGAGTTTTAAATGACATGAATCTGAAATTATTTTGTATGCAACAGCTTATTACACAATCCATTATAACAGAAACGAAATTGGCAAGTAGTTAATTAAGCAGAGCTGATTTGCAATCACATTAAGCAGTAGAGTTAGGATGCAATATGCAGCTCCTTGAGTTACTGACAAAGCTTGGAATCATTATAACAGAAATCAAATTATTTTCTTCTTTCCTTTTGTTGTCTGGTTTCTGATAACTTTATAAATTATATAATATAGAGAGAGAGGGATACAATTTCGTTTGGGCTTTCATTAAATATTGTGGAGTAAATTCCAGAATTTAATTGGGCTTTCTCTCGTAACATAACCTACTTACATAACTCGTAATCTTTTTTTTATGGTCTTGCATTCACTTCTTGTTCTAAGCTTGTGTTTGAATGGCAAGCTGAAATGCAAAAACCATTTTGACCCTTTTTTAATATCTTTCTCTACTTCATCCTTCAATTATTCTAGTTAATATCAGGTCCTTAATTGACATTATGACAAATTTTAAAAAATTGGAAAAGCTGCACTGTGAAACTCACGTGACAAGCCCAACTATGCGCTAAGTAGACACAGAAAATAAAAAGAATAGTCAAAATAAACAAGAAAAAAAATTAAGCAAATTTATGGAAAAATATTTCAGCAAATCTTACAGAGTACTCCTCCTCCTCCTCTAGATGGATAGGGCTCTCTGATGTTATGGGTATGGACTTAATTTTTTGGAGTTTTGAGTTTTCAAATTAGTATCTCTACCAAATTATTGTGTCCCTTAGTTTCTTTTTTTTTTTTCAATTAATTAAACATTCTTTCTCCTTCTTCAGGCTTTCAAATAAATTTATGTAAAGTTTGTAGTATTGTTTTTCCTTGGAACCAAGAAAAAAAAAAAAAAAAAAGAAAAGGTTTAAATGTACGAATTTAGGCGATTGGGAGGTTTATTTTAGCCAGTTGGGGGTAAATTTGGACTATAAGAAAATTTATGAGCATATTTGAAAAACAAATTAGGGGTAAAATTGTGCTATTCAGAACAAATGAAGGGCAAAATTGCCCCTTAGCCCTAAACGTGTTAGCATGGCAAAGAAAAAGAAGGGTGCGATTAAAACCTTTGATGTAATAATATTCTCTTATGCTGTACCGAATCTCCTCCTTTGTTTTCTCTTTGTTTATCTCCTTTTTTTTTTTTTTAATCTCTTTTCTGTACATGGATGGATTACAATATTTGCATAACTTTCAACAAAAATAAAGATAAAAAACAATATTTCGATTAATATAAAGATAATGTAATGTCCCCATCAACTTTATGAACCTATATTTTTATACATTATCTACATTGAAATAATTTGAATTTAAATATATTATGCGAGCTTTGGTATATGGGGATAAAGTTAAGATAAAATACAGATCCTTCTTTTTTATTATTATTGTTCAATGGATTGCCTTATCCCTTTGTTAGTGATTTGCTTGCTTTCTTCTTTCACTAGTTGTCCTCTTTGGTTGACTACTAATACCTAATAATTGTATCTCAGAAATTTTGCAAAAGCACAACATGAACATATATCTATTTGCATACATGGGATATTCATTGATCAACAATTTTTGCCCATGTACTTTATGAGATGAAGCAATCACAAAATTTTTTGATTAGTTGCCGTTGGTGCTATTACAAAAAAGGGTATTTTTTTCCCTTGTTTTGGTTACTTTAGGGGAAGAATCAATCAAAAAGGTATAAGAGTAAAATTGCTCTATTCCGGATATTTTAGGAGCAAAAAAATGCCTTATCTCTGTAAGCTTCATATGCGTATGACAGAATAAAATTGAATTGTTTCATAATAAACTATATTTAGGTGTCTTTATCATATATTTCTTTGACATATTTCTATCTCTTTGATTATTTTAATTGGAATAACTTATATATATAAAATAAATTAAAAACAATGTTAATTAGATGTTAGTTTATTTTTCCTCTTAACGTTTTTCATCAGTTAAAAGAGTTGTAGTATCGAATACCAACATTTATATAGTCAAGGTCTTGATAGAAATATTAATGACAGTTTATTGAGCATATATTTCATTTTTTTGATACTAGTTTAAGATCCAGCTACTTCAATTAAATCAGTACTTGACGACCTTCTATATAAAGGATTTTACAAGTAGCTTGTAATTGCAACTCAAAGATTTCATAAACATATATATCTCCCTTTAATTCCCATCTCATGTATTTCTTTATTGAGAAACCACTTCCCATGTTGTCCCTCCTCCTTTTCCTTAGTATTTTCATTCCTTATCTGTTTGTTGTTTCCTTTGCTGTTCACAAAACTTCTTTATCTGCTGTTCAAAATGAGGCAAGTGCCCTTTTGTGGTGGAAAGCTTCTCTTGAAAATCAAAGCCAATCTATCTTATCTTCATGGGAGCCAAGCACCACTCTTTGCAATTGGTATGGCATTTCCTGCAACAAAGCTGGCAGTGTCACTAATACAAGCCTTAGAAGTTTTTCTTTTAAAGGTACACTTCAAAGTCTTAGCTTCTCTTTTTTTTCCAAATCTAGTGGAGCTTGACCTTCGGAACAACTCATTTCATGGGATTATTCCTTCACATATTTCTAACCTTTCAAATCTTGATATTCTTAACTTGTCATATAACAATCTCAGTGGTGCCATTCCGTGTTCTATAGGAAACTTGGCAAACTTATCCATTCTTTATCTTCATCGTAACAAACTTTTTGGTTCAATACCGAAAAAAATTGGAATGTTGAGATCTGTCACAAATCTTGAGCTGTCAAATAACAATCTCATTGGTGCAATTCCAAGCAGTTTGGGCAATTTGACAAATATCTCAATTCTTTTCCTTTTTAACAATCAACTCTCTGGTTCAATACCTCAAGAAATTGGCATGCTGAGATCTGTCACAAACCTTGACTTGTCAAATAATACCCTCAGTGGTCCTATTCCATGCTCTATAGGCACCTTGACAAACCTATCAATCCTTTTTCTTTATCACAACAAACTCTCTGGTTCAATACCAAAAGGAATAGGAATGTTGAGATCTATCACAGATCTTGGATTGTCAGATAATAATCTCCTTGGTGCAATTCCAAGTTCGCTAGGCAACTTGACAAATATCTCAATTCTTCTCCTTTTAAACAATCAACTCTTTGGTTCAATACCTCAAGAAATTGGTATGCTGAGATCTATCACAAACCTTGACTTGTCAAATAATACCCTCAATGATGCTATTCCATGCTCCATAGGCAACTTGACAAACCTATCAATTCTTTATCTTTGTCACAACAAACTCTCTGATTCAATACCGAAAGAAATAGGAATGTTGAGTTCTATCACAGACCTTGGATTGTCAGATAATAATCTCCTTGGTGCAATTCCAAGTTCGCTGGGCAACTTGACAACTATCTCAATTCTTCTTCTTTTCAACAATCAACTCTCTGGTTCAATACCTCAAGAAATTGGCATGCTGAGATTTGTTACAAATCTTGACTTGTCAAATAATACTCTCAGTGGTGCCATTCCATACTCCATAGTTAACTTGACAAACCTATCAGTTTTTTTATCTTGGTGACAACCAACTTTCAGGTTCAATACCTCAAGAAATCGGAAATATGGCGTCACTTGTTGAATTGACCTTGCGTTTCAATGAATTTACTGGGACTCTCGAATCTCAATTGAGCAACATAACTCACTTAGAGAAATTGCTAATCAATTCAAACAAGTTTGTTGGCCACCTGCCACAAGACATATTCCTTGGTGGAGGACTTAAATATTTTTCTGCCTATGATAATTATTTTAGTGGTCCTTTGCCAAAAAGCCTTATAAACTGTCATAGCTTGCTGAGGCTTCATCTTGAAAACAACCATCTCATGGGAAATATATCTGAAGCATTTGGCGTGCATCCACACTTGAGTTTCCTAAATTTAAGTGATAACAAATTTTATGGTGAGCTTTCTTTGAAATGGGAAAATTTCAGCAATTTGTCAACATTTCGAATCTCCAACAATAATATCTCTGGCACAATACCGGCTGAAATCGAAAAGGCACCAAAGTTGCAATTGATAGATCTCTCATCCAATAAGCTTGCAGGGGTCATTGCAGAGGAATTAGGGAAGCTAAGTTTGGTTGAACTTCACCTTTGTGGTAACAAGCTCTCAGGTGGCATTCCTTACAAAAGTGTAATGCTATCTACTCTTCAACGCCTTAACCTTGCAGCAAACAGTCTAAGTGGAGTGATTCCAGAGTAGATTGGGGAGTGCTCGAGACTATTGTTCTTGAATCTTAGTAGGAACAAGTTGGCAAAGAGCATTCCATCACAATTATGCAACCTACACTCTTTAGAAGATCTTGATCTAAGTCACAATTTGCTAATAGACGAGATCCCAAAACAGTTTGAAGAGTTGTATCGATTAAAGAGCTTGAACCTTTCCCACAATTTGTTGTCAGGCTCAATTCCAGCAAGTTTCGACAATTTGTTAAGCTTGACAAAAGTGGACATATCATACAATGAGTTGTAGGGCCAAATTCCCAATATTAAAGCTTTTCGTAAAGCTTCATTTGAAGCACTTAAAAACGATAAGGACTTATGTGGCAATAATAAAATGCTTAAGGCATGCAATTTTCATAAAAAGGGAAACAATATGGGCATCACAATTCTTCTTCCTGTCTTGGGTAGTTTGTTGCTACTGTTTGTCTTAATTGGAGGCTTCTTCATTATCTGTCAAAGAATAAGAAATGAGAAAGCTCGGTCTGGCGAGGTCAGTCATGAAGCTAATTATATGATTTGGGGCCATGATCATAATTTGCAATATAAAAGCATCATTGAGGCGACAGAGGAATTCAATTCAAAGTATTGCATTGGGGAAGGAGGGTACGGAATTGTTTACAAAGCTATGGTATCACTGGCTCGAGTGGTTGCTGTAAAGAAGCTTCAACAATCCTGTATTGATTTAAAAGCATTTACAAGTGAGATTGCTGCATTGACAAACATCCGTCATCGAAATATTATGAAATTACATGGGTTTTGTTCACATCCCAGACACACATTTTTCATTTATGACTTCATTGAAAGAGGAAGTTTGAAAAAGACATTGAGTGACATAGAAGAAGTTATATAGTTTGATTGGATCAAAAGGCTAAGGCTATGTTTGGTAAGAGGGATTGCATTGTAATGTAATTGGAGACGTAATGGATTAAATAGTGTATTGTAATGTAATGTAATTATTATTACATTACTATGTTTGGTTGAATTAGTATTGTAATGTAAATATAAATACATTCCTATGTTTGGTTACATTATATATATGTATTGAATCAGCACCGCCATTATATTTTTTTCTCAAAATATATAAATAAATATATATATATATTTTACATTATATATATGTATTGAATCATTTTATTCTTATCATTTCAATGTATTGAAAAAAATTACTATTTTTTTCTCAAAAAGGATGAAAAATATTGATGACTCATCCAAATTTCCTAATTCTTGATTTTCTCTCCACTCTTCAAAATCTTATTACTTTATATATATATATATATATATATATATATATATATATATAAATAAATTATATTTACTTTTTTTTTTATCAGTTATAATTTACATTTCCCATCACATGTTATTAACTATGATTTTGTTTGTCTAAATAATATTTAATTATTCATTCTATATATATTTAGGGAGTTATAATATGAAAAAAAAAGGAAAAAATTTACTCCCCAACAATAATAACTACTATTTTTTAATCTGTATATGGAAAAAGAAAGTGGACCAAAGGGAGTAATTAAATTGTTAAAAGTAGTACTAAGAGTAGCTAAAGGACATAACATCCGCCGTCTAATTGTTATCGGCCGGCAAACTGGGGTTGATATTGAGAGAGGAGAAGTGGAGATTGAAGCAAACAGAGCCATGGTATAAAAACAAAAAGCCTACCCTGCTACTAAGTTCCTAAAAAGTGGGATAACTTAAATAAATTAAAATTATGAAGATCTTTAAACTGGGCTTCAGCTTAAATCATAGATATGTCTTCATTGAAAAGGAAATCGTGGTTCAAAAATTACAACATCAAATTGAAATTGGAACTTCTCAAAATTGCAAAATCCAAAGAACCACAACAATGAAATAATTCAGAGAAACCATCACTAGAAATTCAAGTATAGCAAGTTCAAATCCATAAAGTAACTAAAACTTCATCTCAACAATGCAGCATTAAGATTACCTATCAGAGAAAACAGAGAAGATCAGCAAATCCACCGACAGAGTAAACCAATTAGGGCATCGCCAATGGGTCTCTTTCTCTTAGGATTGTGATGGCGACTGCGACGGCGCGGGCGCGAGATGAGAACGAAAGAGACGGCAGCAGCGACGGCGCGAGGTGAGAAGGAAAGAGACGGTAGCAGCGACGGAGAGAGTGAGATAGAGGAGACACAGGCTGAGAGAGGGAGAGAATGAGTGTGTAATGCTAAATACAACCCAATATTAACGTATTCAAAAATGCTTTAGTAAACGTATTAAAGAAAACCTTTGTATTTAACATTACATTACACTTAATTTTATTAAGGTTAACAAACAAAGGAATAATTACATAATAGATTACATTACAATCCAATGCAGTCTACCAAACATAGCCTAAATGTAATAGAAGGAATAGCTAATGCATTATCATATATGCACCATGATTGCTCTCCTCCAATTATTTATCGAGACATTACCAGTAACAATGTCTTGTTGGATTTAGAATATGAGGCCCATGTTTCGGACTTCGGCACTGCTAGGCTATTGGTTCCTGACTCGTCAAATTGGACGTCATTTGCAGGCACATTTGGATATACTGCTCCAGGTGCAATGCCTTGATGTCACCTAAATTTTTATATTTCATAATTCACTGTTTAATTCTACTCGTTATTAACATTTTTTGTTTTATTTTTTGTAGAGCTAGCATATATGATGAAAGTGAATGAAAAATGTGATGTGTACAGTTTTGGAGTTGTGACACTTGAAATTATAATGGGAATGCATCCTGGAGATCTCATCTCATCTTTTACATCATCATCTTCATCTTGTCCACCAATTGGCCAACAGACATTGGTGAAGGACGTGATTGATCGAAGACTCCAACTTCCTTATTGTAAAATAGCAGAAGGAGTAATGAATGCAGTAAAAGTGGCATTTGCATGTTTGAGTGACAATCCTCAATTTCGGCCAACAATGAGACAGATTTGTTCGCAGCTGGTAGTAGCCAAATGGCTTCCTTTGACAAAACCATTTTTAGCCATTAAATTGGATGAAATTTCTATTAATTAAACTGTCATTGTCTAAAATTTTGTGAGAACATTTTTGTATAATTTTGTTTCACTT